>CM072524.1:30608648-31341148 GCA_036898135.1 Oncomelania hupensis
CACATCCAGGGTCTGGCTCCTGGCCAAGTCATGGCTTGCCGGGCCGACACGCGGACCTAACTATTGATTTCCCCCAGGAGGTGTGAGTGTGGGTGTGGTAGTAAGCTCGCTTCTCATTGGCTAGCAGACACTCCCCCCAAACACACCTCCTTGTAAGGTGAAGGTCGGGTAAAGAACGACCGTGGGCAGTCCGGTTCAATTCAGAACGGAATGATGAAATCGCGTTCTCACGTGTTATTGCTATGCTTAGTGTGGTGAGGAAGATGGCTTGTTGTATACAATAGTAGGACCGTTGAAATGCAGTGGAAGTCGCGCCCTCAATTTTATGTACCTTGTACTGCCCTGTTTGACCTGTAAGACATTAGTAGATTGCATCCGTCCGTAGTTTTAAATAGTCTATTACAGAAAAGATAGTGTTTTTGATGTGGGAGACGAACAACGAGGGAGAAAGGAAGTGAATTTAATAATAATAATAATAATAATAATAATAATAATAATAATAATAATAATAATAATAATAATAATAATAATAATAATGGCATATTGATTATTAACGCTTAACTCTTGCCGTTACAGCGATTGAAGGTGAAGTTTCCAAAGTTTGATTAGGGGAGAGACAGGGGGTGGGGGGAGAGCTACCCGTCCCTCGGGGTGTCTAATGAAAGCCAATAAAGATACAGCCAATAAAGATACAAGATGAATTATTTTCCCCATTTTTACACAAGGAAATTTGACACTTCGTCATTGAGACATTTCCTGCTCTTGATTGTGGAAAATCCATTTCACGAGTACTTTTTAGCTCTGGTGTAACACAACTATTCTTTCACTGTCACAGTTCGCTGGCTTAAAGATAAAATAACAGCACGCGTGACTGTCAAAGAAGAGAGAGAGTAGAAGAAGAGGGAGACCGAAAAAGAGGTGGGAGGACAACATTCGAGAATGGACTGGTTTGACACTGAGCGAAACAATCAGGGTCGCTGAGGACAGGGAAAGATGGAGTACGCTGGTTAAACGATCATCTGTGGTGCCCCTACGACCTCCGAGTTACGGGATAGGATTGGATAGGATAGGTGACTGTCAAAGGCTAAACTTTAAAATAACATTTTGTTAAAATTAAAATAATTCAAGACATTATGTTCAGGATTGTCACTGGAGGGATGCCGAAAAGGAAGCTCTTAATTATTTCTGGCACCTTGTACTAAACCTTAAACTTTTTTTTATTTTTAAACGAGAAACGCATGGCTACCAAAATCTTAGCACAAGATATTGGGTTCTAGATTTATACTTATGATGATGAACAGGAGATCCATAGACAGTGATATTTCGTACCTCGTAGTACCAAACCCTAAACTTTTGTTTTTCCAAGAAACGCATGACTAATAAATTGTTGACACAAGCCATTGCGTTCAGGATTTCAAAGATCACTAGAGGGACGAAGAACAGGAAAGTCTTATATCTGATACCTTGTACCAAACTTATTTTTGTTTTGTCAAGAAACACATTACCACCATTACTACCATAATTTTGTGGTTTTTATTATATATATTTTAAATAAATCCTTTATTTCTTTCTCTCCAAAGGCCTTACAAACACAAAAAAACTTGTGCGCAAACACAAAATGGTGGTCTATCAAATCAAAATCAGTAGAGTTGTGTTATATTTTAATGTATTGTATTGGATGTCAAATCGGCAACTATCATGGGAGTACTTTTACAGAACTTGACTGTCGTGTTTGCTAAAAGTGACACATTGGAATTTGTCACACCCTCAGGAGTCTTTGTTATCAGGTTGGTTTACTGTATACAGACGGATTGTTTGGTGTGCTTTAGCGAGGCGGGACGTGAGAAACCGTCACACATTTCAATATGTAGACATCGTGTTTTCTTACCCTACATATTGTTGTTATTGTTGTATTGTCTGTTTATAACAATAATAATGACGTTGACATGGAAACTGTCCAACTTTACATGTCCTTTATCATGAAATGCCCATGCTGTCGCTACCTCTTTCATTGACGCCTACACAACGCTAAGCCACTTCCTGATAAAACACCAACTCCGCATTCTCTACCACCTCCTCCCTCCCTCACCCACGCCCCCTCGCCATCTCCCCTTTTCTCCGCCTCTCCCCTAGTACTATAAAGTAGTCAGTTCTTTGTCTCGCTATCTTCTTTCACCTCTGCCCTAGTACTATAAAGTAGTCAGTTCTTTGCCTCGCTATCTTCTCTCACCTCTCCCCTAGTACTATCAAGTAGTCAGTTCTTTGTCTCGCTATCTTCTTTCACCTCTGCCCTAGTACTATAAAGTAGTCAGTTCTTTGCCTCGCTATCTTCTCTCACCTCTCCCCTAGTACTATCAAGTAGTCAGTTCTTTGCCTCTCTATCTTCTCTCCACCTCTGCCCTAGTACTATAAAGTAGTCAGTTCTTCGCCTCGTACCTTCTCTCACCTCTCCCCTAGTACTATAAAGTAGTCAGTTCCTTGCCTCGCGACTTTCTCAGTGAGGCCGGGTAACGCAGTTGGTAGAGCGGCTTATTAGTAACCAAAAGGTACCTGTTTGGAATCCCGGATTGACCAACGTGTGATCCTACTATTTTCCCTTACCATCAACTAGTACACTGGTGTCAGAATAATGTGACCAGTAGTCGCCTAGACGCTCCGGTGTCGTGTGACTATAATCTACCATTACCTCTGTCTACGATCCTGTCCCCTTTACGCTTGATGTGTCCGGGGACGTTAATCTACCCACGAACCTCTGTCTATGCTTTCTACCTCGATGCGCAAGAAAGAACTCTCTCTCTCTCTCTCTCTCTCTCTCTCTCTCTCTCTCTCTCTCTCTCTCTCTCTCTCTCTCTCTCTCTCTCGCGCGCTCTCTCTCTTGTTGGTGTGTGTGTAGGTTCGTCTGCCTATAAAGTGCATGAGAGACTTCTGTTCCAATACACATGGACTGAGTATAAACTGTATTGTGGCTTTCTGTGCATTGTTGTGGGTCTGAAGGCCTCATCTCAGCCTGTATGACGTCATAGCCAGTATGTATGTCGCTTGGCATGACCTTGTGTGAGTGTATATGTGTGGGTGTGTGTGTGTGTGTGAGAGAGAGAGAGAGAGAGAGAGAGAGAGAGAGAGAGATTACATTACATTACATGATTATTGCTTTAGGTCCAGCGGACTCTTCCAAGCCAAATCAGGACCGGACAACCCCTGATCCACATAAAAAGATCTGCCGAAACAACTCTAGTGGTAACACTGAAAGCTCTCCACAAGCCAGTCACTTTACAATAAAGACATCCCACGCAGGGGACGCTGAGGCTGTACTCTAATTTATCGAATCCCCGTTTACAAAAACAAAATAGAATACAAACATCATTATAAATTATCAACAAAACACATACATATAAAATGCCTACATTGCTAAATAACATCATAGGAAGCCCTAGTGACCACGTGGCAGAAAGCGTCCAATATTCCCAAGCTGATCCAACAGACCTCATACACAAATAAGGAGTCTTGTCCCGGAAGAGTTTTCAAGAAAAAAGGTAGGTGACTGGTCAAGCAAAGAAGAAGATAGTATAGCAGATTGATAGAACAGAGCAGGAATGAGAAAGAGCAAATGAGAAAGACAGCGACAGTGGGAATTTAAAGCACTAAATTTCCAGAAAGTGGGGATACTATTTATACTGAAACCCCCGGCACCCCAACGGGGGTGACAGACAGACAGACAGAGAACAGTTGCCCCCTTTTATCCCCACCCCACCCCTCGCCTTTCAAAGTCTGTAGAGACATTCTAGGCATGTTTGTTCTACGAAATCCATAATAATTTTGCAGTTTTGTGACGCCATAGCATTGTTTTGGTGCTGTAAGTCATTAGTTAAGGTCAGGACCCAATGTTTGTGCATGTGTTTGCTGTAAAGCTAGATGTTATAATGCAATTCTCAGCATTGTTGTACCTCAGGAACAGGAGCGCCAGTGTTGTAGGACGTGTAGGCCAATCCATGTCAGGACATAAAATTGCAACCTGTACAGGCAGTGGTTCCAACGCCGATAACGCTGTGGGGAAAAAATACAATAGAAAAAAAAGAGACACTGCGCTCAACATGCACTAGGTCCCTTCTCCCCATCCCCGGTCTCCCAGGATGGTACTCTGTGGTCTGGGGGTTAGGCTGTGCGCCCAAAGGCCTCAAATAGGAGCCTTGAGTTGGATCCTGTATCAGCCAGCTCCTTCAGCGGCTCTGGATCTGGTAAAGTGCTGTATAAAATGGATTAAATAATAATAGTAATAATACTAATAGTACTAATATTATTATTATTATTATTATTATTATTATTATTATTATTATTATTATTATTATTATTATTATTATTATTATTATTATTATTATTATTATGTTTTGTTACGTTATGGCATTATGTGGTAGTTGTTAGTACTGTTAGTGATTTGTGGAAGGTTATGCCCCGGCGTTTGTGCATGTGGGTGTATGATGGCATAGTCACGTGCATTATGATGTATTTAACACTGGCGCCTTGTTGATGCGTGTGGCCTGCAGGAGACAGATTAGGTCTAGGAGACTTCCTAGTAAACCAAGAAGCAAGGGCTTACGTTCTTTGATCTAGGTTAGACATTCAGTTACTTCAGTGTTAGACATTTTGCACTGTTAGAGTGTATGAATGTGACAAAGCAAGGTAGTTAAAAAATACCTTGTTAAATTGCATGCAATACACTTGGCACAATAAATGAAATGCTGCTTGACAAATGGAATATTAGACACCAAATACCCCGTCATGCTTACGTTATGCTTACCTCCATACGTCGCCATACTTCAATACGTCGTCATACTTCACATTGGTTTCTTTTGTACACAAGGTAGGGTTTAGCTGTGGCGAGAATTCTTTGTTGAGAAAGCAGCACTGAATGCACTGTAATGTTGGAATTAAGCCATTGATTAGAAAAGGCTGGATCCTACCCAAAGTATTTTCTTTGGTCTTTTATATACGTTTTAATATTCCTTCCCCATACATGCTTCTGACGTTCATGGTTGAAATTCTTTTTACACAAAGCAGAATTTGGAATGAAAAATATTGGACCTCATCCATTGATTAAAAATTGTGAGTGTGTGTATTTTTTTGGGGGGTGGGTGGGTGTAAGGGAGGAGGAGGGATCTTTTCACCTCACCCCACTCCCCACTTTCTCGCTCTCTCTCCCTCTCCCTCTCTCTCCCACTCTCTCTTTTTTTTTTTTTTTTTTTTCTCCACCCCACCCTCCTCTCTCTCTCTCTCTCTCTCTCTCTCTCTCTCTCTCTCTCTCTCTCTCTCTCTCGTGATCAACACGTGTGAATGTTCTCTTTTGCTTCGTGTAAATGCGGTGTAATGTTGCCTTAAATTACATACCGCTTTCTTTGATGTCAACATGTAGTCATTACATTACATGGATATTGCTTTAGGTCCAGAATGCAGAGTCATTGAAATTACGTCATTACAGTCTGCTAAATTCACGCAAACAAGTTTATAACACTATGTATATTTAATCTGTATTTTATTTCGACGTGGCGCAATATTCGAAGCGGCATAACTTAACATACCATTAGCATACAATTTTCTCTTGTTTAATCAGTACTTCTGGCAAATGTCCAGTCCATTATTTGCAGTCCAATACTTTATCAACACAACATTATTCTTTCCCTTGTAAGCTGGTTTAGAATTTGCAGTTTGCAGTTTAAAGTTCCGACCACTGAAGCTGGTTTGGAGATTATTATAATGAATAAAACCGTTTACTGTATGTTGCCCTTAAATGTCTATTGTCCATGTCACCAGATTTGGTGCCAAAACTATTAACAGCTTACCATTGTTGTGGGTGTTTAAATGCCAATCATATTGCTCTTGAAATGGAATGTCATTGCAGTACATAACGCTTTTTGTACCAAACGGCCAACAGCTTACCAGGTTTTCATGGGTACGGTGACGTGTTTTATCAGGCAGAAATGTTAGGAAGTATTAGCTGCGATGTCTTCTGTTGATCAGGCCGAAACTGCAGAACTCTCACTGTTTTGTTTTGTAGATCAGGGTCCCCGGACACCGGGCGTAGGAGAGAAACTCACACTGTCTTGCATTGCTTCCTTTAAATTGCCAAATCTGTATAAGTCGCATAAGTTCCGTGCTTGAATGTTACATAGCGTAGCAAAGAGAGTATCTGACCCTCAGAGACAGACAGCATAAAGGCCAACCCAGACATTAAGCCAAAAGGCTGTCGCGTAGTGTGCACCTCCAACAAAAATGAATGGTATCGTATTCCAGCCTGGAAACAACACACCACATTCACACTACGTCCACCCGCTAACCCATGGTCAAGGCTAGCCTGACTCGCTGGAGAAGCTGAGAGTAAACGTCAACTAGCGAGGGAGAGAAGGTATAGACCGTCCTCACGAAGCTGACCCAGAGAACAGAAAGATCCTTGTCCCTCTCTCCAAAGACTGAACGGTTAGGGGAAAGTTTAACTTGGGTTAATAGGTAAATACATAGTTTACTATAATGCTGCTTAGCTCCAAGCTTTATTGTCAGACAATGGGCAGGGCCGTTGTAATGTTCAGTGCTGATGGTATGTTTTGTTGTTGGATGCTTGCCACTAGCATTACTAAAGTGCTTGTCAACCTACGTGCTGCAATGGCAAAGGGCACCTTCACACACAACTTCCACCACCCTTCTGTACACAATCAACAGCTTGCACTGTGTTGGGAGTTTTCCAGCCAAAACTATACCGTTATATTTCCTTATTTACCCGGGAAAATAATTATGAAAAATAGACCTACCCTCTGCTAGAAATAGATGCGAGTGGAAACACCTAGCAGGGGGTAGGTCTATTTTTCATAATTATTTTCCCGGGTAAATAAGGAAATATAACGGTATATTTTTGGCTGGAAAACTCCTTGAAGAAAGCCTGTGTGCTTTATGTTGCTCAGACTTGTTTTCCTAGGTTTAGTCCTGAAATGTATTTCTACAACTTGACTTTTGTTTTAATTACAAAAATCGTGGGACATTCAGCATGTATATCTTTTTAATTTGATATTTTAACTCACATGCATAGCAATTTGAGTATATGTACTCACACCCCAAAAATAATGTTCCAAGATTTTTGCAAATCTGTGCGAGATGAGTCCTATAATATAGCCCAAAAATGACATGGAAAAAAAAAAGTCCGTCCATCTGGCTGTGTGTCTGCAGTCCGCTGTCCGCCTGTGCAAAACCTTAAAGTGGCTAAATAATCACAATCTATTTGAACTATCACGACCAAACTTGGTAAGATGGTGTATACCCATGAGACCTCATAAATGATCAGTGAATGAATGACTTTACTTCAAAGTCAATGTCACAGGGTCAACAAATGTTAGTCAAAAACTGACAATTTTTCACAAAATTTCACTTTTTAATTTTTTTAACAGGTTAATATTAAACGTTTTTTTTAATGCTCCACATATATTAATGGGACACACATACTATACAAATTTGGTCAACCTGACTCTAACGTCATTGTCATTGTCCAAAGTCGATTAGTATAGATGATTTGAAGCGACCTTGACCCTAAACTATGAGCGATATAAAGTCCAAACTTGTATTTAGAAATGATAGATCGATCTTTCATCTATGTTCTGTTTTTGCGTTGATTCTGAAGGTCAAGTCATTTTAGGTCTTGCAAAAACATTTTAAAAATTGGGTAATCGTTCAGTGGAATGGCTGTTGATTTAACCCTTAGTACGCAACAACATTGGGTTATTTGATCAGACATACATGAGAGGTCACCTGAGGGTCAAGGTCATCCCAAGGTCGCCGTATTTTTGGTATAATACAACTTTTGCTGTACTTTATTTGTTAGTACATCAGTAACCTTCCAGAGTGTGACATTTACCGCACCATCAGCCTCATAAGCCATTTCAGCAAGGTCCTCCTGAAAATAGTACTCAACAGGTTGAAACCCCAAGCTGAACAAATCATAGCTGAAGAACAAGCAGGATTCAGGGCAGGGCGAAGTACCACTGAACAGATTTTCAACCTCAGAATAATCTGCGAGAAATACCTACAGGACCAACTACATCTATATCATGTGTTTGTAGACTTCAAGAAAGCATTTGACCGAGTCTGGCACGAAGCTTTGTGGGCAACCATGAGAGCGTACAACATCATCCTAAAATTATTGAAGTCATCAAAAGCATAGTTTGATCAGGCTACCAGTGCAGTCCTCCACAACAGCGCCATCGGGAACTGGTTCAGAACAACAATCGGCGTGCTTCAAGAATGCCTACTCTCTCCAACACTCTTCAACATCTTCATAGAGCAAATCATGTCAGATGCCCTTGCAGATCAAGAAGGCACAGTCAGCATAGGGGGTAGAGCAATCTCCAACCTCCATTTTGCAGATGACATTGATGGATTGGTTGGAGAGGAACAAGAACTTGAACAGCTGGTACAGAGGATTGATACCACCTCCAGAGCCTATGGAATGGAAATAAGTGCAGAGAAGACCGAAGTGATGACCAACAACACCAATGGCATCAACATGGACATCAAAGTCCAAGGCCAATCCTTCAACACAGTGCATAGCTTCAAATATTTAAGAGCCATTGTCATGTTAAATATTATGATTTCCATAAAGAGCATGTGAGTCGTATGGGTTTTGCCCTTCTAGTTTTATTTTAATTTTTTAAATAATTTTTTATTACCACCTTCTTTTCCGAGGTCTTAGTCCAACGAAATCTACTTTCTGTTAGGTCAGTGCTGAGATCAAGTATGGTATGTGTGGAAGTTATAGACCTTAAAACAAGCTCTTACATTAGTATTAGCAGTTGCAGCAAGACAGGCGCTAGGCATTTATTGCCCGGGAAAATACAGTGCACACTGTAAATTCCTTCATGAGGTAATAAAGATTTGTTGAATTGAATTGAAAATGATACCCACAGAGATCGCTGCTGGCAGCACGACTACAGGACACTCTTTATGACAACCTAGAGATTAATTTTTGACTACAGGGCGCCTTTTATGACAACTCAGAGATTAATGCTGGCAGGACGATTTCATAGAAACTGTCATTTGCGGCAAGGTAGAAATGTAGACTCCGCGGGATTAGGCCAAGCAAAACTGCCATCTACATGTGTACGTACCCAACTCTCTTTCACACATTGTTCTGACAGTCACGTGGCTGTTAGAGGACCTGTTTAAAATGGTTTCATTTTCCTACTGTCAACAGGGGTGTCGGATAGCGCAGTGGTTGGAGCACTCGCTCCTGTGTCGCAAGTTAAGCACCGTCCAGTGCGGTTAGCACTTGGATGGGTGACCGCAAAACGTGAAGCGACAAAGAACAACGCCCCCAGTTGACTCAACTGTGACTGAGTACCTACTCTCTTAAGGGTGGGGAAGGTAAAGCAGCGAGGGAGAGAGATGGGCATCACCCTCATTACGCTGGCCCAAGATAAGTGTGATCTCCAACATCACGCTCCCCTACGGCCACGAGGCTATGGGACCACCTTTTACCTTTCTTTACCTTACTGTCAACAGAAAATACGTTTTTACGCATAACACGTATAAAATGGGTTTGTTTCTTTTTAGAGTCAACAAAACATGTCTTTGTTTGGTAGTGTGGGGTGGCAAGTGGTTGCCACATGGCCTTCATAAATATTTAAATGATGATGACGACGGTGACAACTGCCTGACAAAGTAGTGAAACGTTACACTGATGGCGAGATTTTAGTACTAATTACCCGATTTTGCCTAATGGCGAGTTATTGGTCTAATGAAGAAATGTGCCGCCGGTATCAACTGGTAGTAATGATATGACAATCAACGAGTGCCATATTATAAAACAAGGGTAGTTTGCTTCATCAGCACTTTTCCCAGGGATAGGATGAAAAAGGAAGTGTATGAGAGAGGGAGCAGAGAGGGGGAGATTGCTTGATTCATTAAGCAGCAGTGTTGTGTTAATAACACAATTACGTGTAGATCTAATTATTAGATTAAACGGTGCCATTAATGCTGTCACAATTCGTTTTTCTGGGAAGACGGTGGTGTGTGTGCCAGACAGAATCTGTATACAAGGAAACATGCACAGTTTGTGTAGTTATTGCTCAGCTCAGCACTCACAGTGTATACTTAGTCCCCTGTTACCAGCAGATCAGATATGATATTTCATCTTCCATTACGTTTCCAACCGAAGGCGGTGCTGCGGTACTCAAAGACTTTATGACAAAAATAAACAAACGTCCTTTAAATGCACAGTGCGTGATAAAGCGCTTTGTTTTGCATGATACACTGTACACAGTTCTGTGGCATGATACACTGTACTTAGTTCTGTGGCATGCTATTGTCGTGTGCGGCTACAGGTTATTTGTAACGGCTGTGCAGATTAAAGTGTAGTGTTGTTTGCAGTGCAGATAAAACTACTGAACTAGGTGAGGGTTCCAGTGTGGGAAGGGGGAGAGAGGAGAGGGAGGAGTTTGTGTGAAGGTGGAGAGGGAGGGGTTTGTGTGAGAGGGGTGAAGGTGGAGAGGGAGGAGTTTGTGTGAGAGGGGTGAAGGTGGAGAGGGAGGAGTTTGTGTGAGAGGGGTGAGGGTGGTGGGGGAGGGGTTTGTGGGTGAGGGTGGAGAGGGAGGAGTTTGTGTGAGAGGGGTGAGGGTGGTGGGGGAGGGGGTTTGTGGGTGAGGGTGGAGAGGGAGGAGTTTGTGTGAGAGGGGTGAGGCTGGTGGGGGAGGGTTTGTGTGAGAGGGGTGAGGCTGGTGGGGGAGGGTTTGTGTGAGAGGGGTGAGGGTGGTGGGGGAAGAGTGGGAGGGTGGATTTACAACAGTGTAGTGGTGGAGTGCAGATGTCCACACCTCCTGTGATGGGGGTAGGAGCGAGTGCTACACCTCGTGTGAGTGCTACACCTTGAGTGAGTGCTACACCATGAGTGATAAGGGTAGTGATGAATGCTACACTTTGAGTGATAAGGGTAGGGATGAATGCTACTCTTTGAGTGATAAGGGTAGGGATGAGTGCTACACTTTGAGTGATAATGGTAGGGATGAATGCTACACTTTGAGTAATAAGGGTAGGGATGAATGCTACACTTTTAAGTGGTAATGGTAGGGATGAATGCTACACTTTGAGTGATAAGGGTAAGGGTGAGTGCTACACCTCAAGTGGTAAGGATAGGGATGAGTGCTACACTTTGAGTGATAAGGGTAGGGATGAGTGCTACACCTCAAGTGGTAAGGATAGGGATGAGTGCTACACCTTGAGTGATATGGGTAGGGGTGAGTGCTACAGTTCGAGAGATAAAGATGAGTGGGGTTTGGAAAATTGAGTGGGGGGTGGAGGGAGAATGGGGTGATTAGAGTGATGTGTAATGATGTGAGGGGAGGGGAGAAAACATGTGGGATAATTTGCTTTTGCAAAGAGGTGTTGGGGTCAGATTTTTAAAACTTCACCGTAATTGCACCATGTAGTCGGAAATTGGGGTTAACTCGGTATCCTTTAAAATTGACATTGGGGTTAAGGTTGAAGAGCTAAAATGGACCTTAAATTGATTTCATTTAAAGTTCACATTTTGCAGCAGATGTTGCAGAAGACTACACTTGTATCATGTGGGCCGACATCTCTCACGGCACTGTAGCACTGACAGCTGCTCTAGCTGCTCTTTATGCTGTCTCACAACCAACTTGTTATCAATACTGCTGATTCAGACATTTAGTTTTTTTGTTGTTTTTTTTTAAAGATAGAAAACTGAATGGGGGAGGACAGTGAGAGAGAGAGAGTGAGAGAGAGAGAGATAATAAAAGTAGAGCCAAGAAGACTTGGCAGGCAGTTGGTGATCAAAGCACATTTATTGTTGTTTGACGTAGTCAGGCCAGTAGAGGGGCAGGGTAGGTCAGTTCGTAGAGCGTCTTACTAGTAACCGAAAGGTACCTGGTTCGAATCCCGGATTGGCCAATGTGTGACCATATTATTTTCCCCTTACCATCAACTGGTTCGCTGGTGTCAGAATAATGTGACCAGTAGTCGCCTATACACTTTGGTGTCGTGTGACTATAATCTACAGTTACTCAGGCCAGTAACCTTGCAATAAGGACATTATTGTTGTTTCACAATCAAGTCAGTAACCTTGCAATAAGGAAGTAATTATTGTTGTTTGATGTAATCATGGCAGTAACCTTGCAATACGGAAATATTGTTGTTTGACGTAATCGGGGCAGTAACCTTGCAATAAGGACATTATTGTTGTTTGACGTAATCAGGGCAGTAACCTTGCAATTACATTTGTTTGTAGTTTGATGTAATCAGGTCAGTAACCTTGCCATAAGGACATTTTTGTAGTTTGACGTAATCAGGTCAGTAACCTTGACGTAATCAGGCCAGTAACCTTGCAGTAAGGACAGTATTGTTTGACGTAATCAGGCCAGTAACCTTGCAATAAGGATATTATTGTTGTTTGACATAATCTGGTCAGTAACCTTGCTATAAGGACATTATTGTTTGACGTAAACAGGCCAGTAAACTTGCAATAAGAACATTTTTGTTGTTTGATGTAATTCAGTAACCTTGATGTAATCAGGTCAGTAACCTTGCAATAAGGACAGTTTTATTGTTTGATGTACTCAGGTCAGTAACCTTGACGTAATCAGGTCAATAACCTTGCAATAAGGACATTTTTGTTTGATGTAATCAGGTCAGTAACCTTGCAATAAGGACAGTTTTGTTGTTTGATGTAATCAGGTCAGTAACCTTGACGTAATCAGGTCAATAACCTTGCAATAAGGAAAGCACACACTCTGCCAGCGTGTGTTGATCGCCTGTATGATATGATGATGATGATAATGAGGACGGTGATAATGATGGTGATGATAATGATGACGACGAAGGTAACAATTACGAAGGTGATGACGACAAGGATGATGATGTGTAAAGTTCAGTCCACTTTCTTGTGTTCTTGTTTATGTTATTTGTTGACATAAAATAAAGTGGCAACCTTGGAACAAGGCAACAGAATCTGTCCATGCTATTTCAATGCAGCCTCCGTGTTTGCTCAGTGGCCAGTCCTCCAACACTGGACCCAGACAAGAGCTTGTTAGGAAACCATTTCAGCAAATGGAGAGATATCAGTTTCCACATTATGGTGCTTATCAACCTTGGCTTGATATACATTTTGTTCTTAATTTCTCTTTTCTTATTTTTTTGTGGGCGCACTCTCTTCCTATCCCCATCTCCCTATCCACATCTCCCTATCCTCATCTCCCTCCCTTTATCTCCCCCCTTCCATCCTAAAGTTCTGACAAATGCCAAGTCCGAAATTTCAGACCCAGTGACCTTTTCATTCACGCCAAACCTCTGAAGAGATAAAGCTAAAAAGACAAGCTGCCATGCCACCCTTCTGTTATTATTATGAAAATGGACAGTGACAGCGCAACACCCTGACACACTGAGCGGTAGCGGTCATTGTTGACATTGATAGCGGTCAATGTTGACGTTGATTGAGGAAGGGAGGGAAGGAGAGTGAGAATGAGGGTAAGAGGATGACGCGGAGGGGTGGGGAGGTGGGAGGTGCAGAGAGAAAGCAGGCGGACTAGTGTGGTAATGGTATGAGTTTTGTGGTACTGTGCCGTGTGTTGTGGTACTAATGACGCTTTGGTACTATCATTGTGGATGTGTTCACAAATACTATTGATATATATATGCATTGCAATCAGTGCATTTTTGTAATGTTACATTTTGTTTATGGTGGCACAGTCATTCACCTTCTTTGCAGTGGTCTAATTAATTGGTAATCGTACATATAAATATGAATGGACGACAACATTCATTTTTTCCCTTATTGTTCACTTTCTTAACATTCTTTGTCTCTCTTTTCTTTCACACTGTACAACTCTTTTCTTTCACACTGTACAACTCTTTTCTTTCACACTCTTTTCTTTCACACTGTACATCTTTTCTTTTACACTGCACATCTTTTTTTTAACACTGTACATCTTTTCTTTCACACTGTACTTTTTTTCTTTCACACTGTACATCTTTTCTTTCACACTTTACAACTCTTTTCTTTCACACTGTACATCTTTTCTTTCACACTTTACAACTCTTTTCTTTCACACTGTACATCTTTTCTTTCACACTGTACATCTTTTCTTTCACACTTTACAACTCTTTTCTTTCACACTGTACATCTTTTCTTTCACACTGCACATCTTTTCTTTCACACTGTACATCTTTTCTTTCACACTTTACAACTCTTTTCTTTCACACTGTACATCTTTTCTTTCACACTGTACATCTTTTCTTTCACACTGTTCATCTTTTCTTTCACACTTTACAACTCTTTTCTTTCACACTGTACATCTTTTCTTTCACACTGTACAACTCTTTTCTTTCACACTGTACAACTCCTTTCTTTCACACTTTACAACTCTTTTCTTTCACATTGTACATCTTTTCTTTCATACTGTGCAACTCTTTTCTTTCACACTGTACAACTCTTTTCTCAATATAATCATCATTGAGACGCGGTCACCGACACCTATAAGTATAAATAAATAAGAGTACATTAATTTCCCAAACATGGTACACCAACTTAACCAAAACAGTACCAATTCCAAACAGGAGGGGAGTAACTATTCATTTGGATTACTACGGCACAATAGTACCAAAGCAATAGTACCAAAGCGTCACTACAACCTGGCTACTTGGTTGCTAATAGTACTAATACACATTTCCTTTACAAGACTTTGGGTTCATTAGCTACACACACACATGCGTACACACACACACAAAACCGTATGAAATATCAGTTGTTATGACTTTCATGAAACGCCACCTACATTGTGTTGACATTTTTTTAAAATTGTCAATTTTTTAAGCTAACCCTAACCCTAACACCCTTAACCTAACCCTAAGCCTAACACAGCCCTAACCCTACTGGAACACTTTTATGACCTAAAAATAATGGGGCCGTCAAAAGAACATAGATACAGTATGTAGAGTGTGTATAAATAACGGCGTTTCTACACACACACACACACACACACACACACACACACACACACACACACAGAATGATTAGTATTCGCAGCAGAGTGCTGGAGAATGCTGGTGCTAATAAAGCAACCCAAATTTCACCCACATGGGTGACCTATATTTTCCCAAATCTAAAATTTCACATCTATATTCCCAAATCCAGCCTTGGTCTGTCTTTATTCTGGCATACACCTATTTGAGCAGTTTGTGCAACCCCCTTGATGATGATGTTATTATTTTATTTATCATTGTATTATATAATGATTTGTTTGATGTTGTGATGTCAATGTTTGCTTGTTGTATGTTGTAGGAACAAAAAGCTACAGGGACCTTGCTGTTTGCAGTGTTCGTGTCCTGCATCGGCAACCCTTTCCTCTATGGTTACAACATTGGTGTCATCAACACTCCCGCCGTGGTCAGTACATAGTCTCTTATTCCTTCCTTACTTATTTATTTATTTTTATTTGTGTGTGTATTTTACAGTTGGCACGGTCGCACTTGGTCTAGGGCACACAAAGCCAGACTGTCCCTACATCCTGCCAGCTGTCATATGTTTTAATGTGCCAGCAGTCTTACAGCCATTACATGTTATGTTTTAATCTGCCAGCAGTTTTACAGCCATTTTAATCTGCCAGCAGTCTTCCTGCCATTTCATGCTATGTTTTAATTTGCCAGCAGTTTTACAGCCATTTCATGCTATGTTTTAATCTATCAGCAGTTTTACAGCCATTTCATGCTATGTTTTAATGTGCCAGCAGTTTTACAGCAATTTCATGCTATGTTTTTTCTATCAGCAGCTTTACAGCAATTTCATGCTATGTTTTAATCTGTTAGCAGCCTTACAGCCATTTCATGCTATGTTTTAATCTGCCAGCAGTTTTACAGCAATTTCACGCTGTTCTTTTAATTTGCCAGCAGTTTTACAGCCATGTCATGCTGTTTTAATCTGTTAGCAGCCTTACAGCCATTTCATGCTATGTTTTAATCTGCCAGCATTTTTATAGCAATTTCACACTGTGTTCTTTTAATTTTCCAGCAGTTTTACAGCCATTTCATGTTATCAGTTCATTTCAAACATGCCAGTAGTCTTACAGCAATTTCATGCTATTAGTTTTAATATGCCAGCAGTTTTACAGCCATTTCATGCTGTTTCAATCTGCCAGCAGTTTAACAGCCATTTCATGCTATGTTTTAATCTGCCAGCAGTTTAATTACAGCAATTTCATTTTGTCTTATTTTAATTTGCCAGCTGTTTTACAGCCATTTCATGCTATCAGTTTTAATATGCCATCAGTCTTACAGCCATTTCATGCTATCAGTTTTAATATGCCAGCAGTTTTACAGCCATTTCATGTTTTCATCTGCCATCAGTCTTACAGCCATTTCATGTTGTTTTAATCTGCCAGCAGTTTTACAGCCATTTCGTGATATCAGTTTAAATCCCACTTTGGCTGACAGTGTCGGTGTTTGGTGCACATTGTTAACAAACTGTGTGTTTGTGTCCTTGTGTCCTTGTGCAGATCATTCAGGTGTTCTACAACCAGACGTACTTTGTGCACATTGTTTACAAACTGTGTTTGTGTCCTTGTGCAGATCATTCAGGCGTTATACAACCAGACGTACTTTGTGCACATTGTTTACAAACTGTGTTTGTGTCCTTGTGCAGATCATTCAGGCGTTCTACAACCATACTTTGTGCACATTGTTTACAAACTGTGTGTTTGTGTCATTGTGCAGATCATTCAGGCGTTCTACAACCAGACGTACTTTGTGCACATTGTTTACAAACTGTGTGTTTGTGTCATTGTGCAGATCATTCAGGCGTTCTACAACCAGACGTACTTTGTGCACATTGTTTACAAACTGTGTGTTTGTGTCATTGTGCAGATCATTCAGGCGTTCTACAACCAGACGTACTTTGTGCACATTTTTTACAAACTGTGTGTTTGTGTCATTGTGCAGATCATTCAGGCGTTCTACAACCAGACGTACTTTGTGCGTAAGGGTGGGAACTGGGACGACTTGCAGAAATATGAAGCCTACCGCATGGAGGTGGAGAAAAACGCCTCAGTGGCCGCCTCAGCCAACACCACGCTGCCCAACATCACTATGCTCACGCCCGCTGACTTTAACGTTGACACTTCCCTGCTGATGGAAAAATGGCAGCTGGAGATCCTGTGGTCTTCAACGGTCGCCATTTTTGTCTTCTTTGGCATGATCGGAGCTTTCTCCTCCGCTAAAATGGCCGACTACTTTGGAAGGTGGGGGTCGTTGCTGTATAAATGGATGTAATACAATAGTTATACCAATTAAGATGATTATGAAGTCCAACAATGCTACCCAGCAATGTATAAATGAGGAGATACCATGATATATAATAAAAGGCCCGTGAAATGATGACAGGTTTGCTTACCTGTGTGTTACAGAAAGAAGGGCATGATCATCATCACAGTCATCATGTTTGTGGCAGCCATACTGGGTGGACTGCCTGTGGTTGCCAAGTCTCCTGAACTACTTATTCTGTCCCGTGTGTTGATTGGTATTCATTCAGGTATACAGTTAGTCAGTTATTTCTTTTGCTATCTATATTTTTATTTATTTACTAATTTGTTTTATTTAATTTTTTATGGCCCTCTTGTATTACCGCTGAGAATCACAATGTCACTCACGTCCGGGTTTAAATTCATTCAGTTATTTTACATTTATGTATATATGATGATTTGTGTGTGGTGCAATGAGTTTTTAACATGACATTATTATTATTATTATTATTATTATTATTATTATTATTATTATTATTATTATTATTATTTTTATTATTATTATTATTGTGATAAACAAGAATGATGATGTTTTGTGTGTATCGCAATGACAGTATTATTGTTGATGGTGATGTTTTGGGAATGTGTGTGTGTTGTACTTGGTATTATTATTGAAGAAGATAACGTTAATGATGTTATTGAAGAAGATAACGTTGATGATGTTATTGAAGAAGGCTAAGTGTGTGTTGTGCAGGTCTGAACATCTCTCTATGCCCACTGTATCTGGCCGAGATCTCTCCCAAACACATTCGTGGTGCTATTGGTACTTGCTTTCAACTGGCAATAACCATCGGCATTCTCTTCGCTCAGGTCATCGGTCTCAGGGAACTCCTGGGTTAGCAAAAACAGTTTGTATCCTCATAATAATAATGATAATGAAGAAAACAAAAGAACCATATGTCAAGCTTTTCCCGCACCAATGTACAACCAAAACAGAGGTATGTAAGTGCTATCATTGCGCGCTTCATGTGTAAACACAGTCTTAGCTGTCTCTAATTATGATGATGATTTGTGGTTCCTGATAATGAATGACACTACGATGTAAGTTTTTGTTTCCCAATGTTGACACGATGTTGATGATTGATGATGATGATGGATGGATGATGATAGATGATGAGGATTGATGGATGATGATTTGTGTTTCCCAATGCTGACACCACGACGATGATTTGTTTCAGGTACGGAGAAGCTATGGCCATTGCTGTTTGCTTTCAATGCAGTGCCAGCACTGGTGTGTCTTATCCTACTGCCCTTCTGCCCTGAGAGTCCACGGTTCTTGCTCATCAAGCAAGGCAAGGAGGAGGAATCCCGCCAGGGTAAGGCTTACTGCGCGCTCTTTTACATTGTTTTATAACCTCAATAAGCTGGACTTGAAAGAAGGGACTCACAAAGCTGGCCGTGGGAAAAAGAATGTGTGTGCAGACTAACCTCCCCCATGATGGTATTGCAGCTTGACTCAATAACTGACTCATTTATACACCATTCTTTATTAGCATTATCATTATAATATCACAATAATATTCCTCATTGGCTGACTGACTGCTGTGTGCGCTGGAACAGGTGGAGATTTGACAGCATTAATGTACGATATCACAATAATAATCCTCATTGGCTGACTGACTGCTGTGTGCGCTGGAACAGTGAGGTGGAGATGTGACAGCATTTGATGTTGTACAAGAATGTGTGGCTTGTACCTACCAGATCAAACGTTCTGTCATGATGATAGTGATAAACACTGTTGTTCTCCTTGTAGCTTTGATTCGTCTGCGCGGGACTCACAGCATTGATGAGGAGCTGGAGGAAATGAGGGTGGAGTCTCGCAAGCAAGGAGGGGCAGCTAGCTACTCCCTAAAACAGCTGCTGACCTCCCCTGCCCTCAAGCTCCCTGTAATCATCGCTTGTGTCCTCCAAATCTCTCAGCAGTGGTCGGGCATCAACGCTGTAAGCCAACAATTTAACTTTTCTGTCTAGACTATTGGTGCTCTGACTTGACTGTTGGTGCTCTGGCTTGACTATTGGCGTTCTAACTAGATTATTGATGCTCTAACTAAACTATTGGTGCTGTAACTAGACTATGGATGCGCTAGCTATACTAACTGTACTACACAGCACCATACTGGCCATCGCTATTGCGTAATCGGCTGTAAACCATGCGAGCCAGACCCTGCCGGCGTCTATCTCTTCTAGCATTGCTGCTAGACTGAGCAACTGTTACAGTGGATAGACAGCTGCTGCTGCTGAAGGTGCCCCATGGTGACAGTGGCCAGTCTCCCTTTGCTAATGATGGTAATATGAATACTGGATGCTTTCTACGCGCTTGTCCTCAAATCACTAATAGGCTCCAAGCGCGTCAATCTTTATCAAACATACACGTTCACATGTTTCACCCACTCTGTCACACAAACAAACGCTTATCTATCACTAAGACGTGTGGTGTAAAGGCAGGGAGATCGCTATTAGAAGACGGAAAGGAAATTGAATACCATTATTGATGATGTAGTTTTAGATGATGATAACAATGTGGATGATGGTGATGATGATGTTGTTGCAGGTAATGTCGTACTCGGCATTCATCTTCCGACAGGCGCAGGTGAACGATGATTTAATCCCCTTTGTCATCGTCGGCACCGGTACTATCAACGTTCTTGCTACTATTGTTGCTGTAAGTACTGTCCTTGCTGCCTCCAAAATTACTCCACTGTGATCTGCCAACACATTTGTCGCATCACCACCACAACAGAAAGATGAAATTTTGTGGTTTTAATTTGCTTCTATTTATTTATATATATTTATATTTCTTTGGTTGTAGATTAGATCCCACATTGAAGTTGTAATGTGCCATATTTTGTTGGTGTGTTTGCAGGTTCCACTGATGGAGAAGTTAGGACGTAGGCCGCTGTTGCTGTGGCCCATGTGTGGAATGTTCGTCTCTTTCATCCTGCTGACCATCTTCCTCAACCTGATGCAGAAACCCGAACTAGTGGTAAGTCACACTTATTAACCTATCCTACCAAACTAGTGGTAAGTCACACTTATTAACCTATCCTACCGAACTAGTGGTAAGTCACACTTATTAACCTATCCTACCAAACTAGTGGTAAGTCACACTTATTAACCTATCCTACCAAACTAGTGGTAAGTCACACTTATTAACCTGTCCTACCGAACTAGTGGTAAGTCACACTTATTAACCTATCCGACCAAGCTAGTGGTAAGTCACACTTATTAACCTATCCTACCAAGCTAGTTGTAAGTCACACTTATTAACCTATCCTACCAAACTAGTGGTGAGTCACACTTATTAACTTATCCTACTGAACTAGTGGTAAGTCACACTTATTGACCTATCCTACTGAACTAGTGGTAAGTCACACTTATTAACTATCCGACCGAACTAGTGGTAAGTCACACTTATTAACCTATTTGACCGAACTAGTGGTAAGTCACACTTATTAACCTATCCTACCGAACTAGTGGTAAGTCACACTTATTAACCTATCCGACCGGACTAGTGGTAAGTCACACTTATTAACCTATCCTACTGAACTAGTGGTAAGTCACACGTATTAACCTATCCTACTGAACTAGTGGTAAGTCACACTTATTAACCTATCCGACCGAACTAGTGGTAAGTCACACTTATTAACCTGTCCTATCTTATCCTATCCCATAACTCGAAGGTCTTTGGGGCACCTCTTATTAACCTAAACTCATAATAACAGCAAGTTAAATGAGCGCCACATTGAGGGGAGATAATAACAGCAATTTAAATGAGGACCATATTGAGGGGAGATAATAACAGCAAGGTACATGATGAGGACCATATTGAGGGGAGATAATAACAGCAAGGTACATGATGAGGACCATATTGAGGGGAGATAACAACAGCAAGGTACATGATGAGGACCATATTGAGGGGAGATAATAACAGCAAGGTAAATGAGGACCATATTGAGGGGAGATAATAACAGCAAGGTAAATGAGGACCATATTGAGGGGAGATAATAACAGCAAGGTAAATGAGGACCATATTGAGGGGAGATAATAACAGCAAGTTAAATGAGGACCATATTGAGGGGAGATAATAACAGCAAGGTAAATGAGGACCATATTGAGGGGAGATAATAACAGCAAGGTAAATGAGGACCATATTGAGGGGAGATAATAACAGCAAGTTAAATGAGGACCATATTGAGGGGAGATAATAACAGCAAGGTAAATGAGGACCATATTGAGGGGAGATAATAACAGCAAGGTAAATGAGGACCATATTGAGGGGAGATAATAACAGCAAGTTAAATGAGGACCATATTGAGGGGAGATAATAACAGCAAGGTAAATGAGGACCATATTGAGGGGAGATAATAACAGCAAGTTAAATGAGGACCATATTGAGGGGAGATAATAACAGCAAGGTAAATGAGGACCATATTGAGGGGAGATAATAACAGCAAGTTAAATGAGGACCACATTGAGGGAAGATAATAACAGCAAGTTAAATGAGGACCATATTGAGGGGAGATAATAACAGCAAGTTAATTGAGGACCATATTGAGGGGAGATAATAACAACACGTTAAACAAGTGCCATATTGAAGGGAGGTGATAACACATAAGCCAGATTTAATTAATGTAATTTAATCATTCTTATAGATTGAGATATTTTATTGCCAGGTGCCGTACACAGCACAGGCAATTCATTTAGTCTGTGGTATCAGTTTCCTAGCTTCTGATTGGCTTTGCAGTCAGCCATCTTGTTTGTGGCAATTGACTTAGTGTGGTGGAAACCTCCCTGAAAATGCCTGGAAAGTGCTGGTTTAGCAGACTTGCCTACCGTTCCGATTTTCCGTACTTTGTTCCGGAAAATTGACAAAAACAGGATGTGTTACGGAAAATACAAATATTTTATAAGCGTTCCGGAAAAGAAAAAAAAGTTAAGGATTTTTTTTTGGGGGGGAGAGGGGTGGGGGAGAGGGAGTGTCTGTGGTTTCAGCCATATTTCCGAGCAACTTCCGACAATTTCCGAGCGCATTGCGAGCATGCGCAGTCAAACTGATTCGAAGTTTCCGGCATGCGCTCTGTCGCTACTAGTTTGAAATCTCATTTCCACGTGTGTTAATATAACTCTTGTGCTCGGTGATAAGAAATGGCTAGTAAACGGAAAAATCCCACAGAAGTGTTGAGTGACAGTGACAGTGATGCTGCTAAGACACCACCAAAGACAACACATAAAAAGCAGCGGCGCATCCAAGCATTTCGTGACGATTACACTCGTGATTATCCTTGCCTCTTGGCTGGAAAGAAAGCAAACTATGCTTACTGCAAATTCTGTGACAAAGAGTTTTCTGTGGGGCACGGAGGTGCAGATGATAGTCGCAGGCATTGCGAGTCGGTTAAACACACCGACAATGAAAAGAAAGAGAAGGAGAAAAACAAGTGTCAGAAGATTTCAGTTTTTTTTGTGCAAGCCCCATCATCGACTGCAGAAAAGAAACATGGCGACTCATCTATTCGTGCTGAAGTCATGCTCGTTGATTTAGTAACAGAATTAAACTTGCCCCTGTCATCCCTGGACACCTTCAACAAAGCTCTTCCCAAGATGTTTCCAGACTCGAAAATTGCTTCAGGCACTTATGGTCAACAAGGGAAGAGATGGAAAGGCTGTGGATAGGCAGTACAAATCCTCCGATTTGGAGAGCTTCAAGAGTTGTTAGACCTCGCGTGTCCCCATTGACTTACTGTACTTTTATTATTATTACTTTTTTTTTTAATGGACCATTGCTGTTATGTCGTGCGGCAATACTTCGAGTTCAATTTGTGATGTTCCTGAAAAATTAACAGTGTTCCGGATTTTTGGGAAAGCTGTTCCTGATTTTTGTGCTGGGGGGTAGGCAAGTCTGGTTTAGTAAGATACAGCGGAAAAACAAAAAATGTGTTGGCTGGCTAGCAGCACACAGTTTTAAGTTCTTTGGCTTACTGCACAGCTGCTGAGAAGAGTATCAAATCCTTAATGTCATTTAGAGGAAGAGCGTTGTGTGACCATCTGCAACATGCTGGTGGAGCACAGAGCTTTAAAAACTAATAATGAACTAAAGAAACAACACTGCTTTGTGGTGCCTTAAAGGCTTTATAACAGTTATCTGCTGCAACACAAAGCTGAGAAAAAAAAGGCTGTGGTCCCAAAACAAGTCCAAAATGGAGGAACTGGGTGAGTTTAAGAACAAAAAACGAAGAACAGAAGACAACACTAAGAGTTTCAATTTGAAACAAAGTGTTGATGACTTAACTACAAACAGAAAACAAAGAGTTGATGACTTAACTACAAACAGAAAACAAAGTGTTGATGACTTAACTACAAACACAAAGAAAAAGAAGTGTTGATGACCTAATTACAAACAGAAAACAAAGTGTTGATAACTTAACTACAAACAGAAAACAAAGAGTTGATGACTTAACTACAAACAGAAAACAAAGTGTTGATGACTTAACTACAAACAGAAAACAAAGAGTTGATGACTTAACTACAAACAGAAAACAAAGTGTTGATGACTTAACTACAAACAGAAAACAAAGAGTTGATGACTTAACTACAAACAAAACAAAGTGTTGATGACTTAACTACAAACAAAGAAAAAGAAGAAGTGTTGATGACCTAACTACAAACACAAAAAGTGTTGATAACTTAACTACAAACACAAAACAAAGTGTTGATGAACACAAATCAAAGGGAATACAACAACTTTCATGAACTTCCGGATCAAATCAAATGCTATGAGAGAGTCAAAAAAGGACATACAACAACTTTCATGAACGTCAATGACAGTCATTTGATTGACATGATTACCATGATGATAAAATGACAGTCACTCGATTGACATGTTTAACATGATGATACAATGACAGTCACTCAATTGACATGATTAACATGACGATACAATGACACACTCAATTAACATGATTAACATGATGATATAATGACAGTCACTCGATTGACCTGATTAACATGATGATATCATGACAGTCACTCAATTGACCTGATTAACATGATGATATAATGAGAGTCACTCACTTCACCTGATTAACATGATGATATAATGACTGTCACTCAATTGACCTGATTAACATGATGATATAATGACTGTCACTCAATTGACCTGATTAACATGATGATATAATGACAGTCACTCGATTGACCTGATTAACATGATGATATAATGACAGTCACTCAATTGACCTGATTAACATGATGATATGACAGTCACTCGATTGACCTGATTAACATGATGATATAATGACAGTCACTCGATTGACCTGATTAACATGATGATTACTCAATTTGACCATTACCTTATTATTTATATTTTAAAACTTATAATGATTTAATACTTGGTGATCATGATTTTAAACCTGATTATCATGATTTAAGACTTGGTTATCAAGAATGAAAACTTGCTTGTGTTGTGATATCAGCCATGTGTGCATGTGTTGCAGGGGTCAGCGGAAACCTTTGCCATCGTGTGCATTGTGGTGGCTCACACTTACATCATCGGCTTTGCCTTGGGTCTAGGTCAGTACCACGCTCAGCTGCATCTGTTGACTGATGATGGTTTGGCTTGACTGCTTCAGTAGGAAGCCCATCTGCAGTAGATGCCATTGAAGGAGCAGCGTCTTAGAAGTTGATGCTAATAACCCAGTCCACTGATAATCAAAATAGGATGACCCAGATGTCAGTTTTTTTTTAGTGACATCACGTCACACCACACCATTTGTTTAAGAATTGTGGAATTACAAAATGGTTACACAAGACCAAATATTTATATTGCGGTGCTTTGATCTTCCAAAACCAAGCTACATCTGTAAATTTCCATGTAGTGTTTAAATTTCTATTGTGACCCCAGTACTGTGACCCCCAATATTGTGACCCCAGTACTGTAACTCCCAGTATTGTGACCCCAGTCTCATCCTGCTGCCCTTTATGATGTACTTATAAGTCATTTATTTTATGTACAACTGGTAGTATTCTACATGCACAAAGCAAACGCTACTATGTATCAGTTCCACAGGAAAAAGTGTCATGTTTTTTGTTTTGAGTTTTAAATTTTATGTGTCCAGTCTTATGTGTTGTTTTAAATGTTATGTTTTATGTGTTGAGTTTTATTTTATGTGTCGACTTTTATATTTTTGTGTTGAGTTTTATAGTTTATGTGTTGAGTTTAATATTTTATGTGTTATGTTGATGTTATGCGTTATGTTGATGTTATGTATTATGTGTTATGTTGATGTTATGTATTATGTGTTATGTTGATGTATTATGTGTTATGTTGATGTTATGTATTATGTGTTATGTTGATGTTATGTATTATGTGTTATGTTGATGTTATGCGTTATGTTGATGTTATGTATTATGCATTATGTTGATGTTATGCGTTATGTTGATGTTATGTATTATGTGTTATGTTGATGTTATGTATTATGTGTTATGTTGATGTTATGTATTATGTGTTATGTTGATGTTATGTATTATGTGCTATGTTGATGTTATGCATTATGTGTTATGTTGATGTTATGTATTATGTTGATGGTATGTTATGTTGATGTTATGCGTTATGTTGATGTTATGTATTATGTTGATGTTTATGTATTATGCGTTATGTTGATGTTATGTGTTATGTTGATGTTTATGTTTTATGTGTTGTTCTAGGTCCTATCCCCTTCATCGTGGTGGGTGAGATTTTCCGTCAAGAGCCGCGTGCTGCTGCCATGAGTTTGTCTCTGGCTTTCAACTGGATCTGTAACTTCATCTTGACCCTTGTCTTCCCGTTCATGAAGGTAACATTACACACACTTGCACATTCATGAAGGTAACATTACACACACTTACACATTCATGAAAATAACATTACACACACTTACACACACATGAAGGTAACATTACACACACTTACACATTCATGAAGGTAACATTACACACATTTACACATTCATGAAGGTAACATTACACACACACATTCATGAAGGTAACATTACACACACTTACACATTCATGAAGGTAACATTACACACACTTACACATTCATGAAGGTAACATTACACACATTTACACATTCATGAAGGTAACATTACACACACACATTCATGAAGGTAACATTACACACACTTACACATTCATGAAGGTAACATTACACATACACATTCAGACATTACACACACTTACACATTCATGTAGGTAACATTACACACACTTACACATTCATGAAGGTAACATTACACACACTTACACATTCATGAAGGCAACATTACACACACACATTCATGAAGGTACAATTACACACACTTACACATTCAAAAATAATTATTTAAAAAGGAAAAGATTGAAAAATCCTCCAAAGTATTTGATACAGAGTACAGCATGAGTGCAGCTCACTATGCAGGAAGCTGGAATTCCAGCTTGGTAATACTCATTCCAGCTTGGTAATACTCATTCCAGCTTGGTTCCAGCTTGGTAATACGCATTCCAGCTTGGTAATACTCATTCCAGCTTGGTTCCAGCTTGGTAATACGCATTCCGGCTTTTTAATATGCACTATAGCAGATGCAGAGCGGAAAGAAAAAGCAGGTGTTGTTCAAGTGATGAGAGCATGTATTGTAAGAAAAGGGTGCAGGCAGGTCTTTGGGACCACATGTAGCCCTGCTATGGTCCTTTTCTCCCAATCATACAGAAATCTGTAATGTCAGTTGAGATAAAATAAAGTCAACATTATATTTCTGTTTTCAGTCTGTAATGTGAGCTGAGATAAAATACATTCAACATTATATTTCTGTTTTCAGCCTGTAATGTCAGTTGAGATAAAATAAATTCAACAATATATTTCTGTTTTCAGCCTGTAATATTAGTTGAGATAAAATAAATTCAACATTATATTTCTGTTTTTAGTCTGTAATGTGAGTTGAGATAAAATACATTCAACATTATATTTCTGTTTTCAGCCTGTAATGTCAGTTGAGATAAAATAAAGTCAACATTATATTTCTGTTTTCAGTCTGTAATGTCAGTTGAGATAAAATAAAGTCAACATTATATTTCTGTTTTCAGTCTGTAATGTCAGTTGAGATAAAATAAAGTCAACATTATATTTCTGTTTTCAGTCTGTAATGTCAGTTGAGATAAAATAAAGTCAACATTATATTTCTGTTTTCAGTCTGTAATGTCAGTTGAGATAAAATAAAGTAACATTATATTTCTGTTTTCAGTCTGTAATGTCAGTTGAGATAAAATAAATTCAACATTATATTTCTGTTTTCAGTCTGTAATGTCAGTTGAGATAAAATAAAGTCAACATTATATTTCTGTTTTCAGTCTGTAATGTGAGTTGAGATAAATAAAGTTAACATTTTATTTCTGTTTTCAGTCTGTAATGTGATTTGAGATGAAGTAAAGTCAACATTTTATTTCTGTTTTTAGTCAGTAATGTGAGTTGAGATAAAATAAAGTCAACATTATATTTTTGTTTTCAGTCTGTAATGTGAGTTAAATAAATAGTTAACATTTTATTTCTGCTTTCAGTCTGTAATGTGATTTGAGATGAAGTAAAGTCAACATTTTATTTCTGTTTTTAGTCAGTAATGTGATTTGAGATGAAATAAAGTCGACATTATATTTCTGTTTTCAGTCTGTATTGTGATTTGAGATAAATAAAGTCAACATGTTATTTCTGTTTTCAATCTGTAATGTGAGTTGGGATGAAATAAGTCAATATTTTATGATTAAATAAATAAGTGTATGTTGAATGATGTATGAAGATGTATGATTTGATATGGAATAAGAACAACACTGTATTTTTGTTGTTCAGGATGCCATGAACGAGTACACCTACTTGGTATTTTGCGTCGTTCTGGCTGGCGCCATTGTCTTCATATTTTTCTTCGTGCCGGAGACCAAGAATAAGACATTTGATGAGATCGCCAACTCCATCGCCTTCGGACGCGCCAAAGGAGAGCAGAAGTCGTATGCCTTTGGCGACGAGGCTGAGCCCATGGGCAACAGCAAAGTTTAAAGTGACGGTTGACACAGTGTGGACGTATCGCACAGACAGCGAGGTCTGTATCATAGCCTCTGGTCAAGGGAATGTTTTAGGCTGCTTAGCCATAAGTAATATCTATATGGTAGAGCGCAGGAAAGTTAACATCTGTATCATGGCAGCGATAGACAGACGGCAAGTTTGGAGCTGTTTTGCGGTAATACTAATTGTACATTTAGCCACTATAAGGGGGGTTTATAGGTACCATGAAGTAGAATGTGTATGTGCATGTGTGTATGTGGCGGTGATGCAAGATGTCAGTAAAAATGAGGAACTAACAATTTGTAAATATTGTGCCTCTGTCACCACTTCTGACATAACATCTTTCACTGCCGCTAAGAGTTTGACAAGACCTTTCACCTCTGTTGATGAAAAGACAAGACCTTTCACCTGTGGTGATGAAAAGACAAGACCTTTCACCTATGGTGATGAAAAGACAAGACCTTTCCCCTGTGGTGATGAAAAGACAAGACCTTTCACCTATGGTGATGAAAAGACAAGACCTTTCACCTATGGTGATGAAAAGACAAGACCTTTCCCCTGTGGTGATGAAAAGACAAGAGGGTTGATTGTATGGATTTCCTTTGTGGGAGGTACAGTTCAATGTTCAATGACTGACTACTTCACACAATGTTCTTTTCCTTATCTACATGGCGTGACCATTAACTTTGCTACATTGATAAGTGTAACAGAGGGCAATAGGTCTAACAATCTACCAAAGTGTAAATGTGGCAGTCTAGTTGATGCACATTTTGCCAAGCCTCTGTGGAAAAGCCTAGCACACCCCAAATTTAGGAAAAATCTACATTTGGCAGGTTCTAATTTTGCGATGAAATGGTCAAGTATGAGATGCGCGGTAAGAGCATCAACACTTGCTGTACACCAACATTGTGGTGGCCATGTCAAGACCTGCCACAGCCACATCTATCACAGATGTCCGACATTCAAAGTACACCGTAACCCTTACGCTGACTTCTGGTACCCTCAGCGCTGTAGATGTACAGACAGAGAACAGTTGGAGAACTGGAAACATAAAGATAACAAACACCGTAGAAAAACTTCCACCAATATACAAGGCACTGCCGCACAATCACTCCATGATAGAAAAACATGTAACGCAGTCCCACCATCCATCTTTACATCCACATGGGCTGAGACGTTGCAGTTGTAGACTGGGGGAAAGGTGAGCTGCACGCTGAGCAAACTAAGGCACTACAGCTGAGACGTTGCAGTTGTAGGCTGGGGGAAAGGTGAGCTGCATGCTGAGCAAACTAAGGCACTATAGCTGAGACGTTGCAGTTGTAGACTGGGGGAAAGGTGAGCTGCATGCTGAGCAAACTAAGGCACTACAGGCGCCCAGTCCCTGTGCCAGCCTTCCAAATAAAAAGAGCGAGAGATGAGGCTGGCATGCGAAGTCCCTGAAGAAAGAGCGACAATTACAATGAGGAGGGAACAATGTGGGATGTGTCCAGGCCTGTAGGTCCATGTTACATCACTTATTTCATTATCAATACTATCAGGGTCAAACTAGTGTGGTATCATGTCAGCCCAATACTGGTAATTAACAAACAATTGCCTTGTCTTATTGTTCATCACACTATAGTGTGGACACAAAATCATTAGTACTGGAAATTCCAGGTGAAGTAATTGCATTATTTGCAAAGAGTTTTATTTTGCCTATCCACCTGTACACAGTGTGAGACCTGTTTACATCTTGCTTCATTTATTGTGTTACACTTAAAGCCTGAATCTCTTATGGGTTTGCTTTAGGCTTGTGGATCATACCTGTGCCTAGGCAGATAAATATAAATTAACTTACTCATATTACCGGGAAAGAATTTATTTCATAATAAGAATATTTCCATTTTGAAATGAAAAAGTATTTTGTGAAAGAGATTTTACTTTTCAAAAAGACATGCAAATAATTAAGTAGGTCTTGCATTTGGCCTTTATACAATTATATTCCTCTGACCTCTAACTACAATACACTACACACTATACTATACTACTTTACAACATATACTACACTATAATAAACTACACCACACACTACACTACACACTACACGCACTAGACTACACTATACACCACACACTACACTACACCACGCACTATACTACACCACGCACTATACTACACCACACACTAAACACTATACACCACACACTAAACACTATACACACTATACCACACACTACACCACACACTACACCACACTACACTACACACTAAACCACACACTACACTACATTACACTACACCACACTACACTGCACTAAAGCTGCCAAGAATGACTGGGTTTGTAGGGTTGATGGGTACTGGAAGTCAGTTGATTGTTTGGAAAGATTTTATGCAAGTTGCACACAAAGAACAATTTTGTTGTTGCATGAAGAAGATGGTTTACAAAACTTTCGTTTCATGATGAAAGGTCTTGTCAAGTAACTGGAAAAAGTAGTGTTTTGTTGGAAGGAAAGAAGTTATTGTTGGCATGTTGCATTTTATCCCTAAAATATGGTGCACCTTTATGTTGAAAACTTGAAGCAAATTACAGAACATTTGATAGTTTTATCTTAATATAGAAAACTGCTGCATCTTACTACACAAAAACTCATAAGAATGTTATTTATGTACAGAAGCATGTTGATTCACATTTCGGCGTTATGGTTAACAACTGTGTGGATACTTCTCTGGCTGGTACCTCACATAAAACATTGTGCCATATAGAAATGGGGACAGGTCCACAGGAGGACAGAGAAGAGTCCACAATATGCACATAAATGAAGATGTTATGTATAAATCTGGAAATGACCATAAAGATTGACAGTTATACATTGTTACTTTATTTCCAAAAGCAAAGTGCAGTGAAGGCTGATAGGATGCCCTCAGATACTAAATATGTAGGTCAGTGCATAAGTGTATACAGAGTCTATAATCCACATTATTGAAAAGTGTCTTTTATATCACGGAACGTTTTCATTATAAATATTCATTAATTTATTTATGGATGACCGAATGAGAAATTTGATGGTGTAGAAAGTCACATGATGCAAGTTCATTGACATGAGGGCTGATGATGGATGTAGAATAGCGCTGATGTACATGAAGAGTCTGAGACCTCGGTTTTCCAACGTCTGTATAGTCCACCATTAATCGACAGCAAGCCCTTCTCTCATTTCTGTCTGTGCCATGTTAGTGTCATGCCAAAAATATCATGTGACAACACAATACATCATGTAACAACACAATACTAAGTCCTGACTTGCACACTTATATTTGTCTGCGTGTGTATATATATATATATATATAAAACTATAAAGACATGGTTCTTTTTCACTCTAAAGGTATTTATTTTTAAAATGTTATTAAAAGACTTTGTTGTTCTGTGGCCAGACTACATTCATACATACTCTCTACCACATCAAACTTGCAATTGTAAGGCAGGTTTGTACAGATAAGACCTTTGAAGAACAAAACTACACAAGGGTCACGGGGTCATTCTGGCACTATACATTTGACTTTGCATCCCAGTATGCAAGTCCAAGTCCACATTGCAGACAGGAGAAGGCTTATGTAAGCAGCACTGTGGACACCTTGGACGTCATACTAGCGGTCTTGTTATCAATGTGTAGTTTAGACTGGCCATATACACCTGATGCTTTGTTAACCCTAGGTACAAGTCTTGTAGTGACATGTTACACATCTTGTAATGACTACAGGTTACAAGTCTTGTAGTGACACCTTACACATCTTGTAATGACTACATGTTACAAGTCTTGTAGTTACATGTTACAAGTCTTGTAATGACTACATTTAACATGTTACAAGTCTTGTAATGACTGATGTTAATGTTACAAGTCTTGTAATGACTGATGTTTCATGTTACAAATCTTGTAATGAATGATGTTACATGTTACAAGAGTTGTAATGACTACATGTTACAAGTTTTGTAATGACTATGTATTTTCATATTAATTTTGCATTGTATTTTGGTTTTCGAAGATGTGGCTAGTTTTAGTATTGCTATATAAATGCATGTTGTACTAAGCAAAAGTGTTTTCACTACAGAAACAAACGTGCTTTATCAACATTTATTTTGTGATGTATAGCTGTACAAACCATATTGATGAAATATACTTGTGTAAAACCATATTCAGACGTAAAGTAGCAGCTTTAAGCGTGTAGCATTCATTTGATGTAAACATATTTACTTGAAATAGGCTAGTAGGTGTGGTATCAAACTGCCATGTCAATGTCACATAGCTGCGTGTTGTGTTAAAAGAGAGTTTTGAATTGAGATCTGCAATGGGTAGTATTAGGATGCATGTTGTGTGTAAGCATAGTCTTATGTAGGCTAGCGCTAAGCAGCTAGGAGGACAATAAGCCTTGCCATGCCATAGTTCTTAATAGACTAACAGCAGTCTGCATGTCGATGACAATCATAAACTATTACTGAGACAGACCTGTGGGTTAAGAGACCTAGACTTGTTTCATCAGTCACAGACATCGGCTGTTGCTAGTTTTGCAGTGTTGTGTTGCTATGATCTCAATGATATGACATCTGGCCTTTGACCTTTAACCTCGCTAGTTCCGCTTTTGTTGTTGGCGTGATCATCTAACGTTTTGTTTCGACTCCTTTTGTATTTTGGGAAGATTTTCGTGTTGGCATCTTGTACGAACCACAGGCACAGAAAGTGTGGCTGGTGAAAACTGTAGACAAACTGACTTCTGGCAACACGGCACGCTGTACCAACACATTGGGCCAACCAGTTATCAACTGGATTTATCCATCAATGTCCCTAACAGCCCAGTACGTTGCGCCTGTCTCTTGTGTATGGTGGACACAACGGCTAGGAACCTACCACCATTCTTAATCTGGGGAGGATAACCTTTAATAAGGATTATAGCCAAGGTGCTGAGAATACCAGCTTCTCTTAACAATGTGATATAGCTAGGAACCTACCACCATTCTTAACAATGTGATATAGCTAGGAACACCTACCACCATTCTTAATCTGGGCAGGATAACCTTTAATAAGGATTATAGCCAAGGTGCTGAGAATACCAGCTTCTCTTAACAATGTGATATAGCTAGGAACCTACCACCATTCTTAACAATGTGATATAGCTAGGAACACCTACCACCATTCTTAATCTGGGCAGGATAACCTTTAATAAGGATTATAGCCAAGGTGCTGAAAACACCAGCTTTGCTTAACCATGTGACGTAGCTGAATGGCGTTAGGTTTCTGTATGTGCTGCGAGGTTTGCGGTCACACAACAGTCTGGGTGGGTCTGGGTGTTGGTACAGCCTGTGGAAAAGATACCACCGCATTTCTTCACCTTTTTTGTTTTTCATTGACCATAATTGCTCGTGGAAACACAGCCTCATGCTCCGCTGTAAATGACAATAATTTAACAGCAGGTGCATGATGATCAAATAGCTGCATTGGAGAGGCGTGCTTGATAATATAATTGCTTAGTGTGAGAGGCGCTTGATCCTAAAACAGCTGTATGGAAGAGGAGCCAAATGATTGTGTACAGGCGCATGTTGCATGATTTAGATGTGGGCGTGTTAAATCGATATATTTATCTGACTTTATTGTGAACTGTCACTTGTTGATTTCATGTAAAATATTTATTATAGGTTTTTGATTCTTCAATCCCTGCTTGGAACTAATCCTATGGTTTATGTTAATGTTATGAAATAATTTTAATGTCACAGTCATCTCATAATCAGATACCGCAGTATTATTTCTGAGCAGTGCATTGATGATTGTCATGGTTATTTGGGGGTTTGAAATGAAAAGTTAGTTTTTAGTTGTTGTTTTTTACCGTTTTGCACTTTGTCAATCCTGATAATTGTAAATCCCTGTTGTTGAACAGTGACAGTGGTGGTAGCGAGTACTGTGTATAATGACTTTGTTTACTCAAGATTGTACTTGTTTGTGTGCTGTAACCTTCAATATCATCAATAATATATATATATATATATATATCTGTCCTATAATTCATGTAATCAAATTGCAACCCCTTGGGGTCATGAGCAATCTTGCCACTGTAGATTGTTCAAACCTATAAAGGGAACAGTGAAAGCCACAGTTGAAAACCTGTCTTTCCTTTATAGGCAAGACGCTTCACTGCGGCAACAGTACCCCCGTTGGAGTGCCGGGGGTTTTCAGTATAAATAGTATCCCCACTTTATGGAAATTTAGTGCTTTAAATTCCCACTGTCGCTGTCTTCCTCATTTACTCTTTCCTATTCCTGCTCTGTCCTTCACTCTGCTATACTATCTTCTTCTTCGCTAGATCAATGACCTACCTTTTTTCTTGAAAACTCTTCCTGGACAAGACTCCTTGTTTGTGTATGAGGTCTGTTGGATCAGCTTGGGAGTGTTGGACGCTTTCTGCCGGGTGGTCACTAGGGCTTCCTATGATTGTACTATTTAGCACTATAGGCATTTTATATGTATGTGTTTGGTTGATGATTTATAATGATGTTTGTATTCTATTTTGTTTTTGTAACCGGGGTGTTCGCGTAGTTGAGGTCAACCCTCAGCCGTCCCCCGCGTGGGATGTCTTTATTGTAAAGTGACTGGCCGGTGGAGGGCATTCAATTTTCCCACTGGGGTTGTTTCAGCAGATCTTTTATGCGGATCGGGGGTTGTCCGGTCCTGATTTGGCTCGGAAGAGTCCGCTGGACCTAAAGCAACAATAAATCAATCAAATCAATCAATCAATCAAATTGCAGAGGTTGACTAGGAAGGTATCTAATCCCACCCATTTACCTCCCCTGATTGGGAATTTGACATTGAAACTAGTCTGATTGTTTCCCTTTGTTGCTTTACATTGGATGGCAAATTGTAGCGAAGAGTATATTGTTGCATTCATGACAAAATTACAATATCTTTGACTTTTAGTCTAAATTTCAGTCTTCTTTCAGAAATTAGTTTGAAATTTGTTAATTTAGTGTTTTGAAGTATTGGGAGTTTGATGTTATGCATGGTCGTATTTATTTAAGCTGTGGTTGGTTGTTGGCATTTCTAATTTATTTTTGGATTGATTGACATGATGGTAAGCTTTGACCAGGTGCTGATTTGACAAGTGGGATTTTGATGTACACGGGTTTTTGATGTGGTGTTGTTGCATTAGGTCAGTGTGTGTTAACGCCTTCTTTCAACATGTTGAGTTAGATGAAAACCTTTGTTGATTGGTTGATTAACATTTAATCAATGTGGTTTATTCTTATACTATTGTTCTGTAATCTGTTAACGTCAACAATATTTTTACCATTATTATGACTTTTTAAAATAGGATTTTAAATTTTTTATTTTATATTATAGACTAAAGATTTGGGAACCTTGATTTTATGTTTTATATTTGTAACTTTTAATTGTATTATCGCCAGATATATTTATTAATTAATTAATTATTGGGCTTGCCCAGTGAAATTTATGTTGTATATAGTGAATTGTTTGTGTTTCAAATTGGTTATTTTGGAAATCATAGCCATAGTTTGCTTGTGATCTCGCGTTACTTGTGCAAACGTCGATTTATGAATTGTTGAATAAATTTGTAATTAGTTTTGTTTCTTACCATTGTTGACAGCCGTACTAAATGTATTTATTTTTACAAGAGTATTGAAAATAGAATAATGTTAATTTAACATGGGTAAATTCTTTAATGGCATTTTCCCTCCAAAGTTTGTATTTATATTTTGTTGTTAAGAACAATTAATTATCTATAGAGATATTACATAACTGTAATTAATTTTTAATATTGTATGTCAAACTGTAATATTAACTAATCTTGGGCGACGGTTAAATGGTGGGACACTGGTTTCAATGGGTAAACTCTACGTGTTTGGTCCTGGTAGATTTTTATTTTTCTTAATAAATATCGAGGCCAGACATTGTTGAATTTTGTGAACGTTTTAGCATAGGAGATGAACATTGCATGGCGGTGTTTGTTGTTGTTTGGACTGGGGCATGGAAGGAGAAGGTTCCACGCTTTGTTTGCCACAGCTTTTGTTTTGTGCTGGTTTTACCTCTCTGCCAAAATATGTTTAAATATTGCTGCACTTCATTTCGGGGTCATCAACTATATGCGTTGACAACCTTTGTTGCAAATACTAAACGTCCATACTTGATAACCCTGTCATGAAGTGGAACAATAATTATAGTTCTCACTGAATCAACATTTGGTTTTGAGGTCAAATTTATACTTAGAATTGACCACCGACAGTTTGATACACATAAAAAAAATTAGGCTTCTTTTTGTCCTTTATAGGAAGTTACTTTGTGATTATAATTGTCATTTGATAAAAAAGCTGTGTAATAAAAACCAACACACAAGGGCAAACAAGGTGAACAAGAAGAAAGGTGAGGTAGGATTTGTGTTTGCTAAATATATTGTTGTACTATAATTGTGTGAAGAAAATAAATGTTTAAAACGACTGTTTTATTTCTTTTAATATTTAAGAGGCTTCACAATTATTATTTCTGTACAACCATTATAAACCAGTTGGGAGCATGGTGTATCATCTAGGCCCTAGTGAACACTGAAGTCTATAAATAGTAGAGCATTTGCATCGAGTGAAATAATTGTAATCCTTACTTCAATTTAATTGCTGATCTCCGATTTAATCTCAGCTCAAAATAGCTCATTGCCGGACATTTACAACACCATCGTCTGGGGTACTCCTGTGGTGATGCCGGGGTTTTCTGTATAGTGTCCCCACTTTGTGAAAATGTAGTGCTTTAAATTACCACTTTGTCATTTATTCTTTCTCATTCTTTTTACTCCCCATCACTTGTACACTGAAGAAACGATATCATATTGTCGAACACCACCTTCCTAACATACCAATATTCATGTCGGATTTGATGAAAAAGTTCACAGTAAAATTGCATCGTCCCGCTCACAAGACATACACTCCAGGAACACAAAAACCATTTACAACACTGGACAAATCTTGTTAAAACAATAAGTGTAAAGTAGCTACAGTGCGTATGAGGGTCCCATAAGTCTCCCTGTTAGTACCAGTGTGGATGCAGCTTTATGTGTAGTTTTCCATTGCTTTTCCACACCCAAATAGTTGTCCACGACGGGCGACCGCTCAACACACACACACAAAACTATTGTACAAATACTTGTCCACGACGGGTGACCTCTCAACACACATACACGCACAAAACCATTGTACAAATACTTCGTTTACGTGTTCATTTCTGCGAGTTTGGCATTGATGTTCTTTAGAATTACAGGACAGGAAAAAACAATTTTGAAATTCCATGACTGTATGAACCCAGCAGACCTGTATTTTCAATTGGAATAAGCCACAAGCACCCGTGATAAAGAGGTTAATGCAGCTGAAAGCTTGTCCATTGACACTAACTCACAAGCATATAATTTTGTCCAAAAAAACTGCTGATCTTCAAAACATGAATGGACCAACTTTTCATTTACAACAAATTAGTAGGACAGAGTAACATTAGAATACATTCATTCATTCTCTTTTACATTCATTCATTCTCTTTTACAAAAACAATGGTGGACTTAGCTAACATTATCCAACACCGTACATTACATTACATTACGTTACCACTGAACAGATTTTCAACCTCAGAATAATCTGTGAGAAATACCTACAGCACAAACAACATCTATATCATGTGTTCATAGACTTCAAGAAGGCGTTTGACCTAGTCTGGCATGCAGCTCTATGGGCAACAATGAAAGTGTACAACATCAGCCCTAAAATTATTGAAGTCATCAAAAGCCTGTATGACAAGGCGGCTACCAGTGCAGTCCTCCATAATAGCGCCATCGGGAACTGGTTCAGAACAACAATTGGTGTGCGTCAAGGATGCCTACTCTCTCCAACACTCTTCAACATCTTCCTAGAGCGCATCATGTCAGATACCCTTGCAGATCACGAAGGCACAGTCAGCATAGGGGGTAGAGCAATCTCCAATCTTCGTTTTGCGGATGACATTGATGGATTGGCTGGAGAGGAACAAGAACTTGAACAGCTGGTACAGAGGCTTGACGCCACCTCCAGAGCTAATGGAATGGAAATAAGTGCAGAGAAGACCAAAATGATGACCAACAATACCAATGGCATCAACACGGACATCAAAGTCCAAGGCCAATCCCTCAACAAAGTGCATAGCTTCAAATATTTAGGAGCCATTGTATCCGACAATGGGTCCCGACAGGAAGTCCTCTCCAGGATCGCACAAACAACTGCTGCCCTGACAAGGTTGAAGCCCATTTGGAAAGACAGGACCATCAGTCTACATTCCAAAGTAAGACTGCTGTGCTTCCTTGTCATCTCCATCTTCCTATATGCTTGCGAAGCATGGACCCTCACAGCAGATCTCCAACGAAGAATACAAAGCATGGAGGTGAGGTGCTGCAGAAGACTTCTGGGCATTTTCTATACCCAGCACATCACCAACGACGAAGTCCGACAGACCATCACACAAGCCCTTGGACACTGGACAACACGATGACCTGCTCACAGTGGTGAAGAAACGGCCGATGGTATGGCCACGTCACAGATCATCAGGCCTTGCAAGGAGGTAGAAGAAGAGGGAGACCGAAAAAGAGGTGGGAGGACAACATTCGAGAATGGACTGGTCTGACACTGAGTGAAGCCATCAGGATTGCTGAGGACAGAGAAAGATGGAGTATGCTGGTTAAACGATCATCTGTGGTGCCCCTACGACCTCCGAGTTACGGGACAGGATAGGATAGGATAGGACATTACATTACATTACATGATTATTGCTTTAGGTCCAGCGGACTCTTCCGAGCCAAATCAGGACAAGCATAGCCGAATCAGGGCCACAAAATCAAGACCACAACTTCGCTGAAAGAGGACTCGCCCCTGATCCACATAAAAGATCTGCCGAAACAACCCTAGTGGTATAACTGAAGACACTCCACCAGCCAGTCACTTTACAATAAAGACATCCCACACAGGGGACGCTGAGGCTATACTCTAATTTATCGAACCCCCGTTTACAAAAATAAAATAAAATATAAACATCATTATAAAATATTAACATTGATTGATTGATTTATTATTGCTTTAGGTCCAGCGGACTCTTCCGAGCCAAATCAGGACCGGACAACCCCCGATCCGCATAAAAGATCTGTTGAAACAACCCCAGTGGGAAAATTGAATGCCCTCCACCGGCCAGTCACTTTACAATAAAGACATCCCACGCGAGGGACGGCTGAGGGTTGACCTCAACTACGCGAACTCCCCGATTACAAAAACAAAATAGAATACAAACATCATTATAAATCATCAACAAAAAAACATACATATAAAATGCCTATAGTGCTAAATAGTACATTCATAGGAAGCCCTAGTGACCACCCGGCAGAAAGCGTCCAACATTCCCAAGCTGATCCAACAGACCTCATACACAAACAAGGAGTCTTGTCCAGGAAGAGTTTTCAAGAAAAAAGGTAGGTCATTGATCTAGCGAAGAAGAATATAGTATAGCAGAGTGGTAGGACAGATCGGGAATGGGAAAGAGCAAATGAGGAAGACAGCGACAGTGGGAATTTAAAGCACTAAATTTCCAGAAAGTGGGGATACTATTTATACTGAAACCCCCGGCACTCCAACGGGGGGAACTGTTGCCGCAGTTAATTTGTCATGCCTACAAAGGCAAGACAGGTTTTCAACTGGGGCTTTCACTGTACCCTTTATAGGTTAGAACAATCTACAGTGGCAAGATTGCTCATGACCCCAAGGGGTATAAAATATTAACAAAACGCATACATATAAAATGCCTACATTGCCAAATAATAACATCATAGGAAGCCCCAATGACCACCTGGCAGAAAGCATCCAATATTCCCAAGCTGATCCAACAGACCTCACACACAAATGAGTTTTGTCCCAGAAGAGTGTTCAAGAAAAAAGGTAGGTGACTTGTCTAGCATTACATTACATTACATGGTTATTGCTTTAGGTCCAGCGGACTCTTCCGAGCCAAATCAGGACCAGAGAAGTGAAAGAGGACTCGCCCCTGATCCGCATAAAAGATCTGCCGAAACAACCCTAGTGGTAACACTGAAATCAATCAGCTAGCCTGTCACTTTACAATAAAGACATCCCATGCAGGGGACGCTGAGGCTATACTCTAATTTATCGAGCCCCCGTTTACAAAACCAAAATAGAATACAAACATCATTATACAATATCAACAAAACACATACATGATATAAAATGCCTACATTGCTAAATAATAACATCATAGGAAGCCCTAGTGACCATTTGGCAGAAAGCATCCAATATTCCCAAGCTGATCCAACAGACCTCATACACAAATGAGGAGTATTGTCCCATAAGAGTTTTCAAGAAAAAAGGTAGGTGACTGGTCTAGCGAAGAAGAAGATAGTATATTAGATTGATAAAACAGAGTAGGAATGAGAAAGAACAAAGGAGAAAGACAGCGACAGTGGGAATTTAAAGCACTAAATTTCCAGAAAGTGGGGATACTATTTATACTGAAACCCCCGGTTCCCACACAGGGTGGTGGAAGCCAACACCGTGAGCTAACGTTATTCAACTCCGTGGGGCTCTTCACTTTAGTGTGAAACTTGCACAGGATTATCTCCCTTCCCAACGTGGCTCAATATTGGTCAATTTAAATAATAATAATAATAATAAATTGCATTTATACAACACATTTTTCATTAGAATAACAACCCAATGCGCTTACACACATCGTTCGTACGCATCATCACAACATTCGCACTACATCATGTACAGCATCATTGAGAAAGTATTATTACTGTTCATACTATTTACACAGAAAAAGCCTTGCGGAACAAGTGCGTTTTTAAGCAGCTCTTAAAGGAAACAAGGTCTGTACAATGTCTTGAACCGGCAGTCAGCGCATTCCAAACCTTGGGTGCTTGAAAACTTAAAGACCATTCGCCAACTGTTTTAAGCCGATGCTTGGGCGTTTTCAAGTTTTTCATCTGATGAGCGCAAAGAACGGGTTGTAGTGTAGGTAGTGAGTACCTCAGACACATATGGTGGGAGTGACTGGTCGAAGTGACAGAAAGCTAGGACAGCAATTTTGTATTCAATGCGGAACTTGACAGGGAGCCAGTGGAGCAGTTATGTCCCTTCACCCTCTCTCCCACAAGGTGGCGCTGGCTACACCAATGGCAAACTTTCACAGGATTATCTCCTGTTCAATTGTGGCTTATTAGTAATAGGATTACTATACATACACTGTGATATAAGCAGCACAGGCAACTATACTCTCTCTGTGCTATATAAGTAGCATTGGTAACTATTCTCTCTCTTTGATATAAGCAGCACAGGCAACTATACTCTCTCTGTGCTATATAAGTAGCATTGGTAACTATTCTCTCTCTTTGATATAAGCAGCACAGGCAGCTATACTCTGTGCTATATAAGTAGCATTGGTAACTATTCTCTCTTTGATATAAACAGCACAGGCAGCTATACTCTGTGCTATATAAGTAGCATTGGTAACTATTCTCTCTCTTTGATATAAACAGGATAAGTTAACTATACTTTATTTATTTATTTATTTAATCGTTCTTATATAGCGCTTTTCCAGCTCAAGAGCTGCTCAAGGCGCTGGTCGATACAGGATCTAACTCAAGCCACCCGAGGTGCCAACTTGCAGCCTTTGGCGCATCATAATAACGCTCCAGACAACTGAGCACAATCCTGGGCAGCCAGGGATGGGGGAGAAGCACCTAGGTGCATGCTGGGTGTGTTCTTCACACCGGCACTCTCCCGTCTAGGACATGAGCGTCAGGAACTTTAAAATCCGTTATGATGGAATGTATGTGACACAGACTAGACCTCGGTTTATACTCTCATCCAAAGAATTTTCTCACCGTCTGGTTCCCAGTTCAGTTCAACAGCCCACTGTGGGCATGCTCCTAGTAATGTAAGATGGACATTATCAACAGCCCACTGTGGGCATGCTCCTAGTAATGTAAGATGGACATTATCAACAGCCCACTGTGGGTATGCTCCTAGTAATGTAAGATGGACATTATCAACAGCCCACTGTGGGTATGCTCCTAGTAATGTAAGATGGACATTATCAACAGCCCACTGTGGGCATGCTCCTAGTAATGTAAGATGGACATTATCAACAGCCCACTGTGGGCATGCTCCTAGTAATGTAAGATGGACATTATCAACAGCCCACTGTGGGTATGCTCCTAGTAATGTAAGATGGACATTATCAACAGCCCACTGTGGGCATGCTCCTAGTAATGTAAGATGGACATTATCAACAGCCCACTGTGGGCATGCTCCTAGTAATGTAAGATGGACATTATCAACAGCCCACTGTGGGCATGCTCCTAGTAATGTAAGATGGACATTATCAACAGCCCACTGTGGGCATGCTCCTAGTAATGTAACATGGACATTATCAACAGCCCACTGTGGGCATGCTCCTAGTAATGTAAGATGGACATTATCAACAGCCCACTGTGGGCATGCTCCTAGTAATGTAAGATGGACATTATCAACAGCCCACTGTGGGCATGCTCCTAGTAATATAAGATGGACATTATCAACAGCTGTAGTGAGCATTGTGGCCAAGTAGTCTAAGGTGAGACTAACCTGTCTTGTCCACAGGCTACAAACCAATGGTGTCTGACATATGTGGGATTGATCCAGCATGTTTCTCCAAATATTATTTACTTTTGACCCTGGCAACATCTTGAGGTTTTCTCCGGGTACTCCGGTTTGAAAAATACAACTAATATTAGGTACGTTGGGTTTGGGCGCAACAGGCTGAATTTCCTGATAAAAAGGGACAATAAACTGTCAAAAGTCAAAACACACAAAAAAGCGACACCTGTATAATTCAAATAATTTCAAAAGATCTGCCGAAACAACCATAATGGTAACACTGAAGGCACTCCACCAGCCAGTCACTTTACAATAAAGACATCCCACACAGGGGACGCTGATTCTATACTCTAATTTATCGAACCCCCGTTTACAAAAACAAAATAGAATACAAACATAATTATAAAATATCAATAAAACACATACATATAAAATGCCTACATTGCCAAATAATAACATCATAGAAAGCCCCAGTGACCATTTGGCAGAAAGCGTCCAATATTCTCAAGCTGATTTAACAGACCTCACACACAAATGAGGAGTTTTGTCCCGGAAGAGTTTTCAAGAAAAAAGGTAGGTGACTGGTCTAGCGAAGAAGAAGATAGTATAGTAGATTGATAGAACAGAGTAGGAATGAGAAAGAACAAAGGAGAAAGACAGCGGCAGTGGGAATTTAAAGCACTACAGTTCCAGAAAGTGGGGATACTATTTATACTGCAACCCCCGGCACCCCCACTGGAACACATGCCTGTGGTAAGTGGCATGACACAGTGTCAGTCAAACTCGATTCAGAGGGCAAAACCAAAAACAATATCAAAAAGTACAAAAACAAAGATACATCAGCTTGGTGTCAAGACTTCCATATGGAATGGTTGATGATGATGATGATAATTATGATGACGATGATGATGATGATGATGATGATGATGATGATATCAGTGGATAGATCAACACCATACTCATTCAATGTAGAAGGAAAAAAAGATAAACACATAACTATACCTTCCAACCCATCCTTAATAACACACAACTGGACAGCAACATCCCAATGGTCAAATGTGGCCAACAACATTCTGATGGTCAAAAGTGGATGACGTTTACAAAAAGTTAAACATCACCATTCACTTCCACAGTGGCCACGCTGACAAGTCAGCTGTATTGATATTCCTGGACAGTTGACTTCACACATACATACAAACAGAAACACAGCCCATTAGACATCCAGAATATTGATGTACAATGGCTGATAACGTCAAGATTTTCATGCACAATTGGCTGATGATTATGATATCAAGATGGTGACATACACTTGCTGATGACTATGACATCAAAATATTTCTGTACAATGGCTGGACTATGACATCAAGATAATGGTGTACCATGTCAGATGACTATAACATGAAATGAAACATTTTCACTTTTCCAGTTTCACAATTGCCATTTTGGCCAGTCCACCCCTTCAACTGGGACATTTATACAAAACAAAATGTATTCTTAAACAAAATCAAACTCTACATTCTCACAAATAACATCGGATATCAAGATTTTGGAAGCAAGTGGCTGATGGCGATGAGGAGAACTGTGACGTTATCACCGCTCAGCCTGAGCACCGCGGTGTTAGCCAGACGACTACAGGCGGTGTCATAACGCACCTCTTCAGATGTTCGCCTGTCTGTCCCATGGATGGATTCATCCTGTACAAGATTAAACAATACATTCCTGTTAAAATTAAAAACAATTAATGCTACCGTGTGTTACACTCGATGTTGGTTTTGTTTTTATCAGTAGCCGATTTAGCCCCAATGCTTGAATCCTCCTGATAAGTGTAACTCGGATTCGTTTATTTACGCAACCCGTTCACTCAGCAACAAGGCAGGAGTCATATGAAGTTTTTCGACTTTATTCAGCGTACACCAACAACTGCATACAATCGCTCAATCGCTTTTCACTTTCAACTTTTCAACTTTCCACTCAACAACCCCTCTTTTGAAACAGTGCGGCACTTATATAGTCTCTCTAACTCCAGAGAAATAAAGAACATTCGGGCAAGACACAATTATAACCAATCAGAACAAATTTCATCATCACTGTCTCACGTCATACAACCATATTTAGAATGGAAGCGTCTCTAGTTACCACTAGAATTATTCACACGCTTCGATTGATAGTAAACAACTAACTCTAGAAAATTGTCAAATAATATCGACCAACTAAAATTATCAACGTTATACAAAGCTTCTTCCAACAACAACGCAAAATCAAATCAAAGGTAAATACACTCTATTATTGCATGCTTTGCAAAATAACACGATCGGATCTATCGTGCGCACCCCCCACACGCACGATCGCGCGAATCTCAACGTAACACCGTGGGTTTTAGTGAAGAAAGTTACAGCTGGAGAGTTTGCACAAGGGAGACAAAAGGTGTTATTACACAATCTGTATAACAACAGTCCATCAACCATGAGGCACAAATGTTGCCCACAGAAAACAATATTGTCTTGTACGCCTGCAACACTGATAGTTGCAGCACCACTAATGTAACAGTAATCCTACCACAAACCTTGTGAATAATCTTTTGTTAGTAGCTCCCGCCAAGTCCTCCTGAAGTTGTTAAATATAATCATCTCAATTCATCAAGACTATTTCTGTATTTCTATTGTTATTTTAATTTGTGGATCATATTTCCTCCCTAAAATGGACCTTTTGTTACAATTATGGTAAAATGCTCAACATCGTCAAAGCAGATTTTGGTGGAGTTTTAATATTTGAATGCCTGCACTATTTGTTACGAACAGTGGTGGAGTTTTAATATTTGAATACCTGCCCTATTTGTTACTAACAGTGGTGGAGTTTTAATATTTGAATGCCTGTGCTATTTGTTACTAACAGTGGTGGAGTTTTAATATTTGAATGCCTGCACTATTTGTTACTAACAGTGGTGTAGGGGAGGGAGGGAGTTGACACTAACCTTGAGGACAGCGTTGACAAAGCTTATACTTTCATCCATAGTAAAACTCTTCCACAGACCATCGCAAGCCAGCATGATGTACCTGTGGAAATAAAACAGCTTCAATATGTCCACATTTTGCGCATAATTCTTTTATGTTTGATAGTATATGAAAACATTGTGATTCTCCACTGAAACAGGACATATATTTAAAAACATTTAAAAATGGAATAAAATCAACCTCCCCCACCCCTTCTCCCCCAAAAAGAACTAAAAGCAAACAGAATAAAAGGTGATATTATACACACTTTTTGTTCCATTCAAAGATCACTAGCCTAAATAAGCAACAACAAAAACCCAATGTTAGTTGTGAACTGTAGATTGACTGCGCTAGGCATCAACATACCTGTCATTGTCAGTCAGTTGGCAGCGCTTGACGTCAGGGAGACAGGACACCCCGTGATTTTTATAAGGTCCGTCACCGATAGATCTGGACACTTCCAAGATTCCCATTACCCTTCCTTCCCTGAAATAGGAATGACGTTCTTCAGTCTTCAGTAGCCAATGTTACATTATGACCTTCTTCAGTCTTCAGTAGCCAATGTTATATTATGACCTTCTTCAGTCTTCAGTAGCCAATGTTACATTATGACCTTCTTCAGTCTTCAGTAGCCAATGTTACATTATGACCTTCTTCAGTCTTCAGTAGACAATGTTACATTATGACCTTCTTCAGTCTTCAGCAGCCAATGTTACATTATGACCTTCTTCAGTCTTCAGTAGCCAATGTTACATTATGACGTTCTTCAGTCTTCAGTAGCCAATGTTACATTATGACGTTCTTCAGTCTTCAGTAGCCAATGTTACATTATGATGTTCTTCAGTCTTCAGTAGCCAATGTTACATTATGACGTTCTTCAGTCTTCAGTAGCCAATGTTACATTATGACGTTCTTCAGTCTTCAGTAGCCAATGTTACATTATGACGTTCTTCAGTCTTCAGTAGCCAATGTTACATTATGACGTTCTTCAGTCTTCAGTAGCCAATGTTACATTATGACCTTCTTCAGTCTTCAGTAGCCAATGTTACATTATGACCTTCTTCAGTCGCCAATGTTACATTAATTCATATACTTGCATTGTTGCATACATAAAGTCACAAACTTAATTTCATTAAATGATCCATTAACTAAACATGATAATGCAGGAAACGCTAGATCCGATGATTACATAAATGAATCCCTTCTAAAAAAACAAGACTAAATAGACTGGCGTTTTCACAATAAGACGCTAAACTCTCCAATCCAATATGACGTCCACATTTCTAAGTTGAAAGTGGCAACAGGTTGATGATGTCAGCTGCTTTACAACATCACTTGGTGAATCGGCTAATTTAGGAGACCATACAGTATCAAATAATCAGTCATCTGTCCACAAACAATGACCTGACATTTCTCTAAATTCCACACGTCGACCAACTCACTTTCAATTTTGTTGTCTAAATCCACCCACCAGCCCTGACACACTTACATCCACTCACCCACCCCAACCTGTCCACATGTTGACTAACCCACGTTTACTCACTCCCATCTGCAAACATCCCCCCAACCACTAACCTCCAAACATCACAATCCCTCACACCTCACGTTACAATCCACCCCCACATGTTGACTAACCTCACGTTACACCCCAATGTCCATATCCACACCCTACGTCCCACCCTAACACTCAATGCGCTCAGGTAGACAGAGGGACTGTGGTCTGTAGTGAGGGGACGTTACACACACCTCTCTTCATCCGCCTAGACTGCACAACCTATAATAAAAAAACCCTCTACTTTACAAAATATCCACAAAATACTTACTACAAACAACACCCTCTTACTTTCCCAAAATGTGTACCACAATACCCTCCCTTTTAAAAGTTTTTTTTTGCTAACAGTAAGCTACCTTACTACCAAAGTTTCTTTTTACCTAAAAAAGCAACCCTTTTTGTAAAATACAGAGTATTACTGGAAGAACTACCAGTTTACACTAGATACCCTATACTACAAAATTCATGTAACAGTAAATACCTTTTTGGAACTACACCAGTTTAGTAACAGAGTAGCTACCTTTGAATGAACTACCAGTTTGTGTAACCTATCCTTTGGAACTAACTAAGTAGAAGTAGCTACCTTTTAACTACAGTTTACCTTTTAAAAAAAACCCTTTTGGAAACCTACCTTTGTAAACCAGTTTGTAACAGAGTAGCTACCTTTTGGAATGAACTACCAGTTTGTAACAGAGTAGCTACCTTTTGGAAAATATTGTGTAACAGAGTAGTACCTTTTGGAATGAATACTACAGTTTGTAAAAAGTAACACAACCCTTTTATACACTAATGACCTACCTTTGTAACAGTGTAATGAACGTACCGCTACTTTTTTTTTGTAACAGAGTAGCTACTTTTAAAAATACCGTTTGTAAAAGTAAAATCCCAGTTATAAAATAATCTTTTAAATTTGATTTTGTACAAGAGCTTTTTCTACAATCTTTACAACGTGTTGACAGTACTTCAGGCAGCTCACTAAACCAATTGAAGCTCCTGACCTTTTTTCCTAAAATCCTTCTTGTAACCAATCAAGATTTTCTATAAAACTGGGTGCACAAAAGTGACAAATAGACATGCATACAGAAATGCGTGTTTCATAGCAAGTTACATATTACAAAGTATATAAAATAACGTGAAGAGGTCAGGTCAATGTTTTGCAGAATTCTTACTAACAAAGACACTAAAGTCAGGTTCAAATGTACAATGTGTTTGATGGACGTAGCCTGCAAGCTTCTTCAAACTTTTCATGTGATCTTGATGATAATTTTAGTAGTTGGAGCACATTACTCAAATTTTTAAAAAACTTACATCTAAATTTCGGAGATGTAGTCAGTAACAATTCACTTCTTCATAAAAATGTGGAGATGTAGTCAGTATGTAGACTTACAAATTTTGGGAGACTTTCAAACTTTTAGGATTTGGTAGACTCGGGATATTTGCTGGGAGTGTGAGTCACTTAATGTAACAAAACTTTGGGAGATGTAGTCAGTATTCATGGTAGACTTTTACAAAACTTTGGGAGATGTAGTCAGTATTCATGGGGGAGATCCAATATGTAGAGTGTGATGGTCTGTCACATTTGGGAGATAGTAATTGGGGGGAGATGTAGTCATTATGGTAGATTTGTTGGGAGATGTAGTAGTATTCATGGTAGACTTTGAGAGTAGTAGTCAGTATCATGGTAGAGACTTGGGAGATGTAGTCAGTATTCATGGTAGTGTTGGGAGATGTAGTCAGTATTCATGGTAGAGTTGGGAGATGTAGTCAGTATTCATGGTAGACTTTGGGAGATGTAGTCAGTATTCATGGTAGAGTTGGGAGATGTAGTCAGTATTCATGGTAGACTTTGGGAGATGTAGTCAGTATTCATGGTAGAGTTGGGAGATGTAGTCAGTTTTTTTTATTCAAGGTAGGACTTTGGGAGATGTAGTCAGTATTCATGGTAGAGTTGTGAGGGGAGATGATAGTCAGTCATTAATGGTTAGAGTTGGATGGAGATAGAGAGAGATGTAGTCAGTATTCTATTGGTAGAGTTGGAGATGTAGTCCAGTATTCATGGTAGGACTTTGGGAGATGTAGTCAGTATTCATGGTAGAGTTGGGAGATGTAGTCAGTATTCATGGTAGAGTTGGGAGATGTAGTCAGTATTCATGGTAGAGTTGGGAGATGTAGTCAGTATTCATGGTAGACTCACAAAAATTTTTTCTGGCCTGCTGTTTAGCTTTTGGTTCATCTTTATTGAGTTCAGGAGAACGGCTTGCATCATGGTTTAGCTTTTGGTTCATCTTTATTGAGTTCAGGAGAACGGCTTTCATCATGGTTTAGCTTTTGGTTCATCTTTATTCGGATCAGAAGAACGGCTTGCATCCAGGTTTCGCTTCATTTTTCATGGTAGTACACAGCACTGAGCAGAATGGGGGAAAGTGGAACACAAGTGTGGCGGACTTACCATATGTGCAAATGCGCCACCTCAGTAACTTAGTAAGGGAACTAACTACACTGCGTCTCTTTAAATTGCAATAAAAATAACATAAAATAAATTTTAAAAACTTGACCATATTTTTAGTAGGCTGACCAGACGACTGTACTCCAAGGTTAAATTGTGTAGGAATACCGCGAAAGAACGTACGGTAGGCAAGTCTGTATAGATGCGACGAATGATTTATAGCATAAAATAATTAAACTAGTAAAAAAAAAGACATTGGCAAAGGTTTCAGGGCCTATTTTGTCTTTACACTACTACAATACTGTTATGAAAACTGACATTTAAAGTGGTCAATGTTTTCCCTCCTTTGTATGGCTTGTGTGCTGTTATCTGTTCAGGATGGTGAAAGAGTGTTCAGGATGGTGAAAGAGTGTTCAGGGTGGTGAAAGAGTGTTCAGGATGGTGAAAGAGTGTTCAGGATGGTGAAAGAGTGTTCAGGATGGTGAAAGAGTGTTCAGGGTGGTGAAAGTGAAACCATCGCTCGTTGAAGGAACAAACGCCCGGCAGTTTGTCAACCTCAAACTCGCAGGAAGAAGAAATACGCGGTTCCCGTATGTTGAGCAAGGGGAAGCAACTATCGATTTCAACTTTACTGGCGAGAAAACGAAAGTACCATTGTACTCCGACGATCGCGTCATGATCACTTGCTTTTATTACAGGGAAAAAAAAGTAAATAAAAATCCAAAATGCGTACATTTTAAATCAACACTCATTTATTTTTGTGTTCTTTTGCAAATTTCCCAAACTTTAGACACAAATTTAGTTTTCAAAGACTTTCCAGGGCCTGGAAATTAAAATTGTATCTCTAAATTTATTATTAATAAGCATACTTACCATGAATCACAAGTGCAATGTTTATGGCGTTGCTAGGAGCGAGTGCCTCTCTAACGGAAGTAACAAAATAAAACAGACATAGAGTTGCTTCCCCTGACCCACACTCCCCGTGCCTTTCGTGCCATATCATGCGTCAAATCGCTCACAGCCAAAGTCAGTATACCTCATTCCTTATTTGGAACTGCGGGGAGGTGGGAGGGACATCAAAGTGATTCATGGTAAGTATGCTTATTAATAATAAATTTAGATATAAAATTTTAATATTAACTCTTTCCCTGCCAGGCATGTTTCCACGTTTGTGCCAGACATTTCTCTGGCACCGGAAAAAAAGTTCAGTACCTTAGGCATTTAAGCTACTGTTCTTTCAATAATAGTTGTCAAATAGACATATTTCATATCAAATTAAAGGTAAAAGAGTGAAGAAAAAAAACCACAAAAATGTTAATTTGATTATGTTATTGAAATACGTGTTTTGAAAGCATGTTGATCTTTTTGTAATGATAAAATAAAATAAAAATATTTCTACATACCACAGTGATAAAACAAATCAGGAGGAATAATTCCAATCACTGAATCAGCTTCACACACCAGCAAGAAAATTTATTTAGGATCAAAATACACTTTACAGTTTGAAATTATATTGATTATTAGCACAGAGTTTGACACACTGTCGATTGTGCCCATCACTATGCTTAGTAAAATGCACAATAAACACTCTAAAAACGAATCAGTTTGAAGAAAAAACGCGCCTGTCGATCGGGAACGAAAGTAGAAAGAGTTATCTCTCTTTGGTTAAAATAAAACTTGGATTGGACTGCGCAAAAAACCGGAACAAAACGGAATACTGAAATCGACGATATATCGTCGATTGGCACAAACATGGCGGCTCAGATCGACGATATATCATCGATTGGCAGGGAAAGAGTTAATGTCACATACTATACCATGAATCACAAGTGCAGATAAGCACGAAAAGGACGGAGGGAAGCAACTGTATCTGAAACAACGTTACCTTGAACAGGCTAAAGAAGAGGACCAGGATGCAAGCGGGAACCAGCCGATGCCCACTGAATCCGAAAACCCCTAGAGAAGGCCGGACAACAGCCAAGCGTGAAGACGGAGGACGCTTGGGTTGCCGTGTGGAATCCCGGATCGAGGCTGCAGAAGTGATCTCGCCCCAAGAACGAGAGGAACGCACCTCCCCTGGGAAAGGCGAAGGAGATCGGGGAACCAGGGCTGAGCCGGCCAAAAGGGAGCCACGAGAATGAGAGAAGGGGACTCCTCCTCGGCTTTCCTGAGAACCCGCGGAAGGAGGGAGAATGGCGGGAAGGCATAAGCCTCCAACCCCACCCAAGAAATGGACAAAGCGTCCACCGCCCAAGCCAGGCAGTCTGTGACCGGCGACACAAAAAGGGGAGCCTGGAAGAGTAACGAGTGGCAAAAGAAGCGAACAGAGGTTAAACCACTCCGCCCAAACCGGATGAAGAACGAAGTGGGACAGGGTCCATCCCGTGTGGACCACACAATGAAGGCGACTCAGAAGAACGGCTAAGACATGACAGAGCCGCTGCAAGCTTGGCTACAAGCGAACAAATGAAACAGCTAACCACAAAAGGAGGAAAACGATGAAGAGCCGGGCAAACGGCTTCCATCTGCAAGCTGAAGGCTGCCGATACGTGCACCCCAACCGAGCAAAGCCGCATCCGTGAAGATGACGGCCACCGAAAACGGAGGGGAGATAGGAGCCCCCGACGAAAGCCACTCAACATTCCTCCAAGGAAGCAGAGAAAGGCGAAGGCCCTCCGTGGCCAGAAAAAGAGCGTCCCAGGAATCACCGGACTGACTCCAACGGGAAGAAAGCCAACGGTGAATCGGCCGCTAGCGAACTCCCGCGAGGGGAACCAGAAGAACCATATACCCAAAACGACCCCAAAAGAGAGGCCATAAAACTGGCTGAAATGACATCCTGACTCTCCCAAGGGAGCAGAAGGGACTGAAGCCTCTGCATCCGACGAGCGAAAGGGCGGACCAACCAATCGCGAGTGACGAACGACATCCCCAGGCAGGTGAAAACCGGAGATGGAGACAACACGGACTTATTGGGTACACAGAGAACCCCAAGCGCCGCGTCCAAAGGAGAACGAGCCTTGACCAAACGGTCATCAAGATAAGTAGAGAACCGCACCATGAGTCCGCGAACTACAGGAGCGAGTTCAAAGACAATCCGTGTGAAAACCCAAGGACTACAAGACAAACCAAAAGGAAGTGTTTACCATGAAAAACCTGAACTCTTCAGACGAAGAGCATCCAACGCCTGTGAATAGGATGCAAAGACACACAGAAATAGGCGTCCGAAAGATCGATATAGATAACCCAACCTAGGGCCGGGCGCCAACCGCCGGAAACCTACGGGACAACGAAGAGGCGACCCTAGAACCCCGGGGAGTGAGGGCAAAGGACCTCCTCAATAACACCCTTCCGGAGAAGGGCTATGACCTCCGGGCCCAGAATCGTCTGAGCCCCAGGAGAAGACAGGGGGCAGAACAACGGCGGGGAGCGACGAAGAGGGGGCCGAGAGGAACCCCACTAAAGATCGAACCCCGACCGAAACACCTCTTGCACCCAACCGCGTGCGGGGGGAAGGCCGAGCCAAGCCACCCGCCTGGAGGGGGAGAACACCTAGGGATGCAGGCAGGGACAGGACTGGTGGAAAACGCGTCACTGCGTAAAACGCCTACGACTCACCTCAACCCTGCCACGGGAAGAGGGAATACCACCCCGCACAAACGGAGAAGAGCGACCGCGGACTGAGCGACCTTAACCCCTGTCAGGAAAGAGAGGCGGGGCCGAAGGTATGACCCGAGCCCAGAAGGCGAAACCATCCGACATGGACCGCTCGGACCCCTCACAAACAGCCGTGCGAACGTAAGGACCCAAAAAGAGTCGGGTACTAAGGGTGCCACCCGAAGCGAGGAGGACAAGAGCGGAGGTAAAAGGGACGCTGACTGAAGAAAAGCGTCACGACGCACAAGCAGCAGGTTGACATAGGCAAAAAGCCTGAGATTCGCAACCCAGAACGAAGGAGGTATAGTGGGCCTGCAATAAGGCCTAATCGAAAGGACAAAACGTCGTCTTAGAAGACTTGCCCAGCCGAAGACAGCGCAGTATTCAGCGCGTCAGCGAGAGAAGTATACACAAGGGACCTAACAATAGACCCCTCTGTCTGTGCCAGACCTCTGACCGAGAGAGGAACTTCCAGGCAACACCGGGCAATGAGGACGAACTCAAACAAAGAGCCCACAGAGGAAGCTCTAGGGAACCGAGGCACCCCTCAAACTAAGAGGAAGAGGCCTCGCCCTCTATAAGTCCTCTAGCCGTAGCAGAGGTCCATTCCCCCCAAAAAAATTAACACTAGAAGACTCCATGAATACAAGGCAAGTCTCATCAGACTCGGCAGAAGCAAGAGTCCGCCCATGAAGGAATGGAGGAGCGGTAGGGGCTCCGAAACCTCCTCCACCACCTGAGGACAAAGCCGCAGCGCGCAGAACGGCCTCTTTAAACAGAGCATCAGGTGAAAGGGCCTGGTATAACAACACCCCATTACCCGTGAAAACAGGAACTAGGGTAGAAGGAACCAAGTGTGCCCCACCCCAAACAGAAGCTGGCGCACACAAAGGCAAATTGGTTATGCATGTGATCCGGAAAACCCGTATCATCAAAACCGGACACCAGTACCCACGAACCACAACCGAACCCGGAAGTGGCCGAGACCGAAGGGTGAACAGGGAATGCTTGACCCAAACCAGAAACTGAAGGGGTCACTGGTGAACCGTAACCCCCCGATCCGGAAACCAGAGCCCCCGCCCCACGACCGCAAACGGGAGTGGAGCACAAAGGAGGATGGGAGGGAGAAGCCAAACCGGGAACGGGAGAAGGTAACAAGTGACCCGTACCCCCGTAACCGGAAACCAGAGGCCCCGCCCCACGACCGCAAGCGGGAGTGGAGTGTAATAGGGGCTGGAATGGGGAGGTGAGGGACAAACCGGCGAACCGGAAGCCACACTCCCTGTCGAAGCTGGACGTAACACTGCGAGCAGTGCTTCATATGTCTCAAACTCGACGGCCCCGCCCCACAACCGCAAGCGGAAGGGGAGTGTAATGGGGACTGGAAAGGGGAGGTGAGGGACAAACCGGTGAACCGGAAGCCACACCTCCTGTCGCAGCCGGACGTAACACTGCGAACAGTGCTTTATATGTCCTAAGCTCGACATTAGCCAGATGTTCCGACCCGCACTGAATCCCGCAGGAAACAGCTGGGAAGGCTTCAGCAGGTAGCTTGTCCGGCTTAGCCGGGGCATCCCCACTGGAAAATTTATGTGGTCCTAAACTAGGGCGACCACTTATATGAGCCAGAAGTCCCGACTCGCACTGAATCCCGCAGGAAACAGCTGAGAAGGCTTCAGCAGGTAGCTTGTCCGGCCGAGCCGGGGCGTCCCTGCTGGAAAAAATGTATGTGGTCCTAAACTAGGGCGACCACTTATGTGTTTCTGGTCGTAACCCTGACCAGAAACGGCTCCAAGGACACTTCTGGCAAGACCAAGGAGCCACCCCTCACCTCACTACCGCCACTCCCCACCTCACTACCACCACACTACAAACCTGAAGGGTAGAAGACAAAGCAGGAGGCGCAGGAGCGGAAACGCAACGTAGCAAAACAGAGGTAATGTCGGCAGGAGAGTAAACCGACATAGTGAAGCGAACGGCCGTCGAAGTAGAAGAGACGCGCATAGACGGGGTAGAAGCCGACGCACAGCCACGTTGAGACAAGACAAGGAAACCCAAAACAACGCCGGCGGTAGTAACGGCAGACTACAGGGCGAACGCAAAAAGTCAGCAGAAGAGAGTTAGAGTAGACACAACCTCACTCACCAGGTGCCAAAAAAAGAATGAGGTATACTGACTTTGGCTGTGAGCGATTTGACGCATGATATGGCACGAAAGGCACGGGGAGTGTGGGTCAGGGGAAGCAACTCTATGTCTGTTTTATTTTGTTACTTCCATTAGAGAGGCACTCGCTCCTAGCAACGCCATAAACATTGCACTTGTGATTCATGGTATAGTATGTGACATTAATAATGTATTTTATTATTCCCAAACTTTCCAAGACCTTCAAAGACCGTACGAACCCTGTAACTTCATCTCACAGTGATGAAACAACATGTACTGTGATCTTTTTCCTGGGGGAATGAAATGTCTGGTTCCTGACTTCATCTCACAGTGATGAAAGCAGTCCATAATGGTCTGACACTGCATGAGCGAGCTCAGCTGCCATAAGATGATATAATGCCAAGTGAAGGGTGATGGGCTGATCATCACTGTGGGGTAAAATCACAGGTCAGCCATTACATGCTACCACTTTTAAAGTCCACAGTACACTTTGTTTTATGCAAATGCTGTACTATGTACAGAAGTGATTAGCCATGTTGTAAGACCACAGTACACTTTGTTTTATGCAAATGCTGTTCTATGTACAAAAGTGATTAGCCATGTTGTAAGACCACAGTACACTTTGTTTTATGCAAATGCTGTACTATGTACAGAAGTGATTAGCCATGTTGTAAGACCACAGTACACTTTGTTTTATGCAAATGCTGTTCTATGTACAAAAGTGATTAGCCATGTTATAAGACCACAGTAGACTTTGTTTTATGCAAATGCTGTAGACTTTGTTTTATGCAAATGCTGTACTATGTACAGAAGTGATTAGCAATGTTGTAAGACCACAGTACACTTTGTTTTATGCAAATGCTGTAATATGTACAGAAGTGATTAGCCATGTTGTAAGACCACAGTAGACTTTGTTTTATGCAAATGCTGTACTATGTACAGAAGTGATTAGCCATGTTGTAAGACCACAGTACACTTTGTTTTATGCAAATGCTGTATTATGTACAGAAGTGATTAGCCATGTTGTAAGACCACAGTACACTTTGTTTTATGCAAATGCTGTACTATGTACAGAAGTGATTAGCCATGTTGTAAGACCACAGTACACTTTGTTTTATGCAAATGCTGTATTATGTACAGAAGTGATTAGCCATGTTGTAAGACCACAGTACACTTTGTTTTATGCAAATGCTGTATTATGTACAGAAGTGATTAGCCATGTTGTAAGACCACAGTACACTTTGTTTTATGCAAATGCTGTATTATGTACAGAAGTGATTAGCCATGTTGTAAGGCCACAGTACACTTTGTTTTATGCAAATGCTGTATTATGTACAGAAGTGATTAGCCATGTTGTAAGACCACAGTACACTTTGTTTTATGCAAATGCTGTATTATGTACAGAAGTGATTAGCCATGTTGTAAGACCACAGTACACTTTGTTTTATGCAAATGCTGTATTATGTACAGAAGTGATTGTTTTATGCAAATGCTGTATTATGTACAGAAGTGATTAGCCATGTTGTAAGACCACAGTACACTTTGTTTTATGCAAATGCTGTATTATGTACAGAAGTGATTAGCCATGTTGTAAGACCACAGTAGACTTTGTTTTATGCAAATGCTGTATTATGTACAGAAGTGATTAGCCATGTTGTAAGACCACAGTACACTTTGTTTTATGCAAATGCTGTACTATGTACAGAAGTGATTAGCCATGTTGTAAGACCACAGTACACTTTGTTTTATGCAAATGCTGTACTATGCACAGAAGTGATTAGCCATGTTGTAAGACCACAGTACACTTTGTTTTATGCAAATGCTGTACTATGCACAGAAGTCATTAGCCATGTTGTAAGACCACAGTACACTTTGTTTTATGCAAATGCTGTACTATGCACAGAAGTGATTAGCCATGTTGTAAGACCACAGTACACTTTGTTTTATGCAAATGCTGTACTATGTACAGAAGTGATTAGCCATGTTGTAAGACCACAGTACACTTTGTTTTATGCAAATGCTGTTCTATGTACAAAAGTGATTAGCCATGTTGTAAGACCACAGTACACTTTGTTTTATGCAAATGCTGTTCTATGTACAAAAGTGATTAGCCATGTTGTAAGACCACAGTACACTTTGTTTTATGCAAATGCTGTTCTATGTACAAAAGTGATTAGCCATGTTTAATATGGACTTACTTTTCAACCAATTTAAACCTACTTATATACACACACACCTACAAATTAATACACATCTTTCTATCAGCAGCTGGCAAATGACTAAAGAGAGAGAACTGTCTTTGCATTACTAGCCTGTGTGCAGCAGGCAGCATTACCTTGCTGTCCCCCAAGTTAGCGATGTACAGCATGTTGTTTAGCACCAACACCACTGCTGCTGTTGTACCGTCCTTCCATGAGGGTTTTCTGCACAGCAACACAAACCATCTGTACTACATCTTTCTGTTAGGATGTTATATGCACCCTTTGGGCGCACTAAGATCTGGCTGCCCAAACACAAATTAAGGCTCCATAGGCACATGAGCCAAATTCTAACGCTGTATATTGTGTATAGTATAGTGTGTAGTGTATAATATAGTGTGTAGTTTATAATATAGTGTGTAGTGTATAGTTTGGTGTGTTATACAATGTGGTGTGTATTGTATAGTGCGCTTATTATAGTGTGGTATGCATTATATGTGGTGTATATAATGTGGTGTTTAGTGTAAGGGGTGTGTTGTATAGGTGGGTACTTTACAGGATAGTGTGGTGTGTAGTGTATTGTATAGTGTGGTGTGTAGTGTATACTGTATGTGTAGTGTGGTGTGTAGTGTGTATTGTTTAGTGTGGTGTGCAGTTTATAGTTTGTAGTGTGGTGTATAGTGCATAGTGTGGTGTGTAGTGTATAGTTTGTAGTGTGATGTATAGTGTATAGTGTGGTGTGTAGAGTATAGTTTGTAGTGTGATGTATAGTGCATAGTGTGGTGTATAGTGTATAGTTTGTAGTGTGATGTATAGTGCATAGTGTGGTGTGTAGTGTATAGTTTGTATTGTGGTGCGTAGTGCATAGTGTGGTGTGTAGTGTATAGTTTGTAGTGTGGTGTATAGTGCATAGTGTGGTGTGTAGTGTATAGTTTGTAGTGTGATGTATAGTGCATAGTGTGGTGTGTAGTGGATAGTTTGTAATGTGTGTATAGTGCATAGTGTGGTGTGTAGTGTATAGTTTGTAGTGTGGGGTATAGTGCACAGTGTGGTGTGTAGTGTATAGTTTGTAGTGTGTGTATAGTGCATAGTGTGGTGTGTAGTGTATAGTTTGTAGTGTGGTGCGTAGTGCATAGTGTGGTGTGTAGTGTATAGTTTGTAGTCTGTGTATAGTGCATAGTGTGGTGTGTAGTGTACAGTTTGTAGTGTGTGTATAGTGCATAGTTTGTAGTGTGGTGTATAGTGCATAGCGTGGTGTGTAGTGTATAGTTTGTATTGTGGTGCGTAGTGCATAGTGTGGTGTGTAGTGTATAGTTTGTAGTGTGTGCATATTGCATAGTGTGGTGTGTAGTGTATAGTTTGTAATGTGGTGTATAGTGCATAGTGTGGTGTGTAGTGTATAGTTTCTAGTGTGTGTATAGTGAACAGTTTGTAGTGTGTAGCGTAGTGTGGTGTATAGTGCAGCGTGTAGTGTCTAGTTTATAATGTAATGTTTAGTGTATAGTTTGTAGTGTGGTCTGTAGTGCATAGTGTGTAGTGCTTATTGTGATGTGTAGTGTATAGTTTGTAGTGTGGTGCATAGTGCATAGTGTTGTGTGTAGCATATAGTGTAATGTATAGTGCAGTTTGCAGTGTATAGTTTATAATGTGATGTTTAGTGTATAGTTTGTAGTGTGGTGTGTAGTGCTTAGTGTGTTGTGTAGTGTATAGTTTGTAGTGTGGTGTGCAGTGTATAGTTTGTAGTGTGTGTAGTGTATAGTTTGTAGTGTGGTGTGCAGTATGGTGTGTTGTGCATAGTGTGGTGTGTAGTGTATAGTGTGCTGTGTTCTGTATTGTGTGTACCTATCTCTTGCATTGCATTTTCCCCCATACTATATTCTCTAATTTACTGTGTACAATTTCTTTTCTTTGGAATGAAAGTGAGGGGGTGCTCACTTTGAGCCAAATAGCATTCAGAATAGTGCAAGATACTCTTCATTGACATCCATGGCTACTGTACTGGGACTTACTGTTTAGCTGCCTCTTTCAGGAAATCCTCATCCAGCTTTTTGAAGACTTCCACCAGGCATTTCTTGATCTCCTTTTCCACTGCAGCCATGTCACCTGCAACAACAACACACATAATAATAATAACAACAACAACAACAATAATATATATTTTTTTAAATACTACATTAAAAAATATTCACAATTTTAAAATAATAATAATCATAATACTACATATATACAAAATAGAATACTAATACTAATACTAAGACCACTTCTGTAATAATATATGTGTCTCCTATATGTACAAGCATGTTACAGCCTAGTATTCTTACTTCACTGATAAGTGTAGTGTGCAATACAGTTGGGTTACATATAAACTTGTTGATGACATTCCAGCAAGGGAACAATCAATCCTATGCTATTAAATTAATGTCAGTATTTGTAAAGTTGAAGACATTCCAACAAGGGAACAATCAATCCTATGCTATTAAATTAATGTCAGTATTTGTAAAGTTGAAGACAAATTGTCTACACCCTGTTGAAGTGTTCCATTTTCTGGCTAAAAAATCAAACCAACACCTTGTGCTGAGAGTGTTAACAAATGTTGACAGTGCTGTAAACACAACACACAAGTCACAGCTGCTCAAAGTAGCAAGCGCAGGAAAAAGTGCTCCAATGCAATAACATTAAATCATCGATATGCACAACATTTCTTTTACTAAGTGCCAAATAATCGGTGTGTACTTCATGCTTCAACCATATTCTTGAATTTAGTGAAAAGACCAGACTGACTATTTAATCTTAAAACAACTCACTAGTATTGTGATGAATATGTAGGCTTTCCTTCAGAACAATACAACTCTCTATATCATGCACATGTAGGCTGTCCTTCAGAACAATACAACTCTACCATGCACATGTAGGCTGTCTTTCAGAGCAATACAACTCTATCATGCACATGTAGGCTGTCTTTCAGAGCAATACAGCTCTCTATATCATGCACATGTAGGCTGTCTTTCAGAGCAATACAACACTTTATATCATACACATGTAGGCTGTCTTTCAGAGCAATACAACACTACCATGCACATGTAGGCTGTCCTTCAGAGCAATACAACTCTATATCATGCACATGTAGGCTGTCCTTCAGAGCAATACAACTCTCTATATCATACACATGTAGGCTGTCTTTCAGAATAAAACTCTATATCATGCACATGTAGGTTGTCCTTCAGAGCAATACAACTCTCTATATCATACACATGTAGGCTCTTTCAGAACAATAAAACTCTTATCACTTTGTTGTGTCACATGTGTTGTAGCGATATAGTATGTAGATATACATTCAACCGTTGGTGTGTTAGAAGTTTTATTATTACTGCTGCTTTAAAAATTAGAATGGCAAATCCTATGCAACTCTAATGCTCCTTATGGAACTCGATATTTAACATGAAAATGAGTGCCCAGGAAAAACAAAATAACATGGTGGCATTAAAATTCAAAGTAATACCGACTTTGATCTCTCTATGCTCTTTACATCGAGATGAATTGACCATTGAATCCAAAAATGTTGCAATAAAATACAGCAAAAGTTATATTATGACCCCACCCCATCTCCAAAAAGTGACCTTGGGATGACCTTGACCTTCAGGGACCTTGACCTTGGGATTACCTTGACATTCACGGGATCTCTCATGCATGTCTGATCAAATAACCCAATGTTGTTGCATACTATAGGTTAAATAAACAGCCATTCCACTGTACTGTGACCTATTTCTTGTATGTTTTTGCGAGGCATAAAATGACCTTGACCTTCAAGACCAAAGCAAAAGCGGAACATTTATGAAAGATCAATCTATCATCTCTAAATACAACAAGTTTGGACTTTATATCTCTCATAGTTTAGGGTCAATGTCACTTCAAAGTACCTATACAAACTGACTTTGGACAGCTCCTAAGACCTCGACCTTTAACTCTTACTAGCGTCCTATAAGGTTTTCTATACATTTGCGCCTATATCCTGTAAGGATTTCAAGCTTATTGCAATAAATTGGGTTGTGAATTTGAAAAAATTGCAAAAAATTTATTTATTGTCACATTAACTTCATATTTTAGGATATGTTTACAAAATGGTTATTCTATGTACCCAAAGAACCATTTTGACTTTAGTACTATTTTTACCTGTTGGAATCTTGTAATTAATTCATAATTACAGGTATTTTATGGACTATGTTAATAAAACAACAACAAGACAGTGTGGATTGCATGTGAATGTGTGCACAGTCAGTCAACACAGACAAGAAAACTCACTCTGGTTGTCTACACTAAATCCTTGTGCTCTTTCAGCAATAAGCTCATCAATAAGGTTACAAAACTCACTATTACTGTCGGAGCTATCCCCTGCCATCATGGCAGAAAATTTCGCAAACTCAAACCTCAAATAAAATCGTTAAAAAAGTACACAAAACCACGTCAAACTTGCGAAAACGATAGCGGAAAACACACGGGAACCTTTCCAGAAGTTGACTAAACCTTCTCTCACGCACAGGAGAGTTCCTATTTCCTGTGATTTCATGACTAAAAGGTGCACTAACGAGGCGCGCATTACCGCGCTTCAGTATTACGGGCGAGGAGCGCATTACCGCGCTATAGGACGCTAAGAGTTAAGTGAGGTTGATCAAATTTGCATCAAAGAATCATAAGTTCAATAGTAAAATTTTGTGAACAATTGTATTTTTAAAAACATTTGATGACTGTGACCTTGACCTTGAAGTGAAGTTATTCACTCACTGATCATTTTCAAGATCTCATGGGTATACACCATCTTACCAAGTTTAGGTTTGGTTGTGATAGTGGAAATATGCTACGAGTACTTAACCACTTTAAGGTTTTTGCACAGATGGACAATGTTTTTGTTACTTTTTGGACAATTTAGGACTCAGGGGGGATGAGGGGAGAGGGAGAGAGAGAGAGGGAGAAAGAGAGAGAGAGAGAGAGAGAATTTCAACAATTTTTCGGCATGGGTCGTTCTGTCGGTCGAGGTGTAGGCTATGAAAATTATTTTCTTACGCTGGAGTCTTTCATTTTAAATTTTGGCCATTTTCATTATTTTAACTTTTGTTTTTAAATGTAATACGTAATATTTTATAAGACGTTTAAATCCGTAATTTAATTCTTTGTGTGTGTATGTCTAAGTGTGTGTTTGTGAAATGCAATGTTATGTGCAATACGTTTTAGTATGATGTCATTTTGTTTTATCACATACTTTTAAAAATTCTGTTTATGGTTTGGTTTTGTGACTCGCATGTAAAATCAATTATTTCTTAGCTTGTGTGATTTATATATTGTATATGTAACCACTGTACCCATTTTGCCCTAACTTTTTAAAAATTGCTGTCCTGTGTTTTACCTTAGTGTTAAAGTTTAAATCTTGTACATGTACATCTTTCTTTTAGTATACATATTTTACCCTTTGTTTAAACTCGATACTTTAAGATTATAATGTTAACCTGCGAGTGTGTGAGTGTGTGCATGCGTGTGAGCGCTTTGATCAGACGGTTGTCTGGAATCGCGCTTTATAAAATAAATTATTATTATTATTCCGCACAGATTTGCACAAATCTGGATTTTGTTGGTTTTTTTTTTTTTTTTTTTTTTTTTTGTTGTTGTTTGTTTGGTGTGGTTTTTGTTTTTTTTAGGGGAGGGGGGGGGTGAGAGGGAAGGGGGTATGTGTGTGAATACATACATGTAGACACATTGCTATGTATGCCAGTGTGAATACATACATGTAGACACATTGCTATGTATGCCAGTGTGAATACATGTAGACACATTGCTATGTATGCCAATGTGAATACATAGACACATTGCTATGTATGCCAGTGTGAATACATACATGTAGACACATTGCTATGTATGCCAGTGTGAATACATGTAGACACATTGCTATGTATGCCAGTGTGAATACATGTAGACACATTGCTATGCATGCCAGTGTGAATACATGTAGACACATTGCTATGTATGCCAGTGTGAATACATAGACACATTGCTATGTATGCCAGTGTGAATGCATACATGTAGACATATTGCTAAGCATGCCAGTGTGAATACATACATGTAGACACATTGCTATGCATGCCATTGTGAATACACAGACACATTGCTATGCATGCCAGTGCGAACGCATACATGTAGACACATTGCTATGCATGCCATTGTGAATACACAGACACATTGCTATGCATGCCAGTGCGAATGCATACATGTAGACACATTGCTATGTATGCCAGTCAAAACAAAACAAAAAACCTCCCTCCCCACCTTACCCCCTATTTGGTTAGGAGTATACTGCGTGTGTTTGTGTGTTAAAGAGTGAGAGAGGGAGAGATTGCATGATGTTTAATCTTAGCTCACCTTATACAACGTTTTCCATTTGGGGTTTAATTTTTTTTAACTCAGCGCTGTGATCATGGTTTTTAGGTAGAAATGTTTAAATGAGCTTAATACATTTTCATTCATTCATACATCATGCACATGTAGGCTGTCTTTCAGGGCAATACAACACTATCATGCACATGTAGGCTGTATTTCAAGGCAATACAACACTTTATATTATGCACATGTAGGCCGTCTTTCAGCACAATGCAACACACTTGTTGTGCACAATTTGGTGCAAACTCTGCCACCTTTCTTCATAATTACACCCTGCTCTGATTCAAAATATCAGACTGAATTGCAATACTAAATAAATCTGACCTTCAACTGAACTTTAAATAAATCTTTCATCCGATTTAAATTTAATTCTAAATAAATCTGACATCCAACTCTAAAATAAATAAATCTTGCCTACACTTTATCTACAATAATAATAATAATTAGTATTATTAATATACAGGTTTATTTTTCAGGGCATTACCCTTGGGAAACTTATCCCGCAGAATTTTGTGCAAAGACTGTGATGCGAACCTTGAAGCGCGGGCACCACCATGTCCGTCAAAAACACCGTACAGCGCAACGCGTTCTCTGAAACACAGTCAGCAAATACAGGTGTCACACAGTCAGCAAATACAGGTGTCACACAGTCAGCAAATACACGTGTCACACAGTCAGCAAATACAGGTGTCACACAGTCAGCAAATACAGGTGTCACACCACACCCTCCCCTGTCACAAAATCAACACAACGCAATACAGTTCTCAGCGCTGAAAGACAGATATTTTCACTGGCTGACGTGGCTAGTTATTCACTTTACACAGGCAAAATTACTCGCCCACAGAACTTCGCCCTAGTCCATGAGCAACTTTCCCAAAGGTAACAAAACGCAAGTTGGGATTTTGTAAAACTTAATAATTGAAAACAGAATGAGTATAGGACTAGACAGCACTAAAACAAGGTCGTTAGTCAGATAATAACGGGATGTTGAACATGAACAGCATAGGAAGTGTTATTTTATCCTAATGCCTTCATCAGCAGCATCTTCTTTGTTCATATATTTGCCAGCAGTAAGGCATGTTTTCGGTTGAAACAGGCTAACCAACCAGGCTTATCACCACTCCTTGCTTTCAATGCCTGACCGAATGTTAATTCGAGAATGTCATATTATCAATTTAATGTTGCTTGTTATGTCTCATTGACTGTATAATATATATATTCCTTGCGCATTGTATGGCAATAATTTGATTAAAGAATATTATTATTATTATTAATATTATTAATTGTCAAACCCTTATGTTGCAAGTGTATGAATTATTGTTATAGTGCTTTCCAGCTCAAGAGCTGCTCAAAGCTCTGGCAACATAGGATTTAACTCAAGCCACACAAGTTGTCTCATTTCTGCCTTAGGGGCAATTGTGGGTGACTGGGGATGGGGGAGAAGGGACTTAGTGCTTGCTTAGATTTGTAAAAATAAAGTAGTATTAAGCACTATAAACATTCAAACTCAAACTGATGTAAGAATAAAGTAGTATTAAGCACTATAAACATTCAAACTCAAACTGATGTAAGAATAAAGTAGTATTAAGCACTATAAACATTCACACTCAAACTGATGTAAGAATAAAGTAGTATTAAGCACTATAAACATTCAAACTCAAACTGATGTAAGAATAAAGTAGTATTAAGCACTACAAACATTCACACTCGAACTGATGTAAGTATTAAGCACTACAAACATTCACACTCAAACTGATGTAAGAATAAAGTAGTATTAAGCACTACAAACAAGCATCATTCACACTCAAAATGAATTATGTTATTTATATTTAAACTCTCATACAAAACCCAGTAACAGAATACCAATACAGCAAGTGCAATGAAGGTAGCAACTTGAGTTTAAAAGACACTTACATTGAAGGATGCAGACCCTCCAACATCTTGGTAAAGTTGTCAATCTGAAGATGAGCATCTTGCATTTCCTCTCTCTCCCCTTTCCGATCTGCCACAAAACTGGTCAATCGGAAGAGGCTGTTGTCAGTGCGTTGTTTTTGTGCCGGGGGTTCATCTGGAGCCTTGTCAGCACCAACTGCTCTCCGTTTCTCACCTGCCTCTTTCTGTGACACTGGGACCGATACCTTGTCCCACCTTTTATTACTTGTGGAAGTTGTGTTTCTGGGATCTATCAACCAAAACTAAATTTGTAATCGTATTAGAGCCCCTCCCCCTAAAAAAAAAAAAAAAAAAAAAAAAAAAAAAAAAGTATGTTCTTCTTCTTCTTTCATTTTGGGCTGCCAACCTCAACTTATTGAGGACGCTGCAGCCAACATTAGGGGAGATGGTACCTCGCGCTTATAAAAGTACGGCACAAAAAAAGGGGGGGGGAAGGGTTAGGGTTGGGGGTAGAGTGGCGGGTGGGGGAGGTAGGAGGAAGGGGAAGGAGGGGTTACAGCTGGGATTTGAAGCTCTCCAGCTCAGGGTCTAAGACCACATGGGCAGGGAGCTTGTTCCACTCGTTGATTGTTCGAGGGAAGAAGGACTGTTGTCGGTAGAGTGTACGGCAGGATGGGAGTTGGAAAGTCAGGGGGTGCTTCTGACGTGTGGTCCTGCGCTGAGGATTTGGGTTTGGTTTGTTGGTGGTGTTGATGATGGCAAGTCCGTTGACGTACTTGTACATCATCGTCAGGCGGGCTTTCCGGCGTCGCTCCTGGAGGGTGGGCCATTTGAGGTCTGCAAGCATGTCGTCCACACTGGAGGTCTGACGGTGTCGCTTCACTGTCCAGCGCGCAGCTCGTCATTGGACGGCCTCCAGCTTGTGGGTTTCTTTAACTGTGTACGGGTCCCAGACTGTCCCTGCATATTCCAGGATGGGACGTACCATGGCTTGGTAGGCTTGTTGCTTAGCTCGCTGGGAGCCAACCTTCAGGTTACGCCGCAGGAACCCAAGTGTCTTGTTGGCTTTGTTGGTGGTGTTTGTTATATGGTGGTCCCATCGTAGATCGTCAGTGATGGTAACGCCAAGGTATTTCGTTTCGCTGACTGCTTGGAGGGAGTGATCGCGCAGAGAGTAGATGTGAGTCATGGGTGACCTTTTCCTGGTGATGTGGAGCGTTTGACACTTATCTGGATGAAAGGCCATCATCCACACTCTCTCCCACTCTGCAAGGCGGTTGAGGTCGTCTTGGAGGGTTTGTTGGTCTTTTGTAGAGGAAATGTTGTTCTTGCAGAGGGTGCCGTCTGCGAAGAGGCGGGTAGCAGAGGTCAGGCCGGACGGGAGATCATTGATGTAAAGTAGGAATAGACAGGGGCCTAGCACAGATCCCTGCGGGACTCCTGACTCCACAGGCACGAAACTGGACTTTGTCCCCTCAACCACCACGGCCTGTTTCCTGTCGCTAAGAAAGTTGCAGATCCAGTCATTCACCTGGCCTGTGATCCCGTAGTGGCGTAGCTTATGGACGAGGAGAGAGTGGCAGACCTTGTCGAACGCCTTGGAGAAGTCCATGACGAGGGCGTCGCACTGCTGGCCCCTCTCCAGACTGTCAGCTCATCCACAAGCCCCAGTAGCTGGGTCTCACAGGACCGGTTCCTCCGGAAGCCATGCTGCTTTTCACATATGATGTTGTTTCTTTCGGCGAAGTGCATGATGGAGCTCACCACGATGTGCTAGAAGATTTTGCAGGGTATGCTGGTCAGTGAAATGGGACGGTAGTTCTCTGGGCGGTACCGCTCCCCTTTCTTGAAGACAGGAGTGACATTCGCGAGGCGTCAGTCTTGGGGCACCACACCAGAAAGTAGGGAGGATCTGTAGAGGAGTGTGAGGGCAGGGGTGAGCTCGACTGCTAGATCTTTTAGCGGTATCCTGAAGGCTGAACGACCCTAATTTTTTGGCCCAACCCTACACATTTTTGGGGATCGTCTGGAGAAAAATTGAAAAAAAGCCAAAATAATCCCACCCAAGTTGCAAAAGTTTGTTTGTGTTTATTTTTGTAAAGACCTACCTTTTTATTTTTTTTAATATGTTAACGTAAACAAACATTTTATTTGGGGGGGGGCATTAAATGAACAACATTGCGGAAAGCGCGCGGAGGTGCAGAAAAGAATGGGAACTAAAGTCGTAAAGAGCAACTGCGTGACCTCTTTCAATCTGCATCAATCATAATTATTTTAAAACTAAAATAATCCCAAACCTTTTCCCGATATGCAAGCCGTTTCTAATCACCAAAGCGACCCGATTGAACTGCTCAGAACCGCTTGCCAAAAATACAAACTGCTGCAAATGCAGGAACGTCTTTAAGCTTGCAAATACATTGGAAAAAACATACCTGGCTTCTGTGTATCTGCTGGAGCAGGCAAATCGTCAAACAAATCCATGTCACGGATATCTTGCTGAAAATCTGCTGCGTTGTAAAGTCCGTCCCTGCGTCAGTGTTCGTCCACCATCACACAGCGGAGGTAAGCTACTGCTTTTTGAGTACATAGATTGATGACGTAATACACTCATCTTATTACCCCAAACAATTTTTTAAACGTCACTACTATTTTAGGGCCTTTATTATTTTCTCTTAAAAATCTGTTGATAGCTGTGAACCTTAATATGTTTGTGGTGTTAACTTCACTCCTGATGATAGTAATGTATGTGTATAAAGTGGTGAGAGAGAGCGAGAGACATAGCGAGAGAGAGAGAGAGAGAGAGAGAGAGAGAGAGAGAGAGAGAGAGAAAGATGTGTGACTTGTTTTGCGTCATCATATGTGTCATCGGTTCTTTTACGTCATTTTTCCCATCGTGTTCTTTTCGTTTTGTTTGTGTGTAGCTGATGAAGTGTAACAATTTACACGAAATATTCTAGTTTAGGTGTTTTGGTGTTCGTTTTTATCACAAACGTCACTACGTTAGAAAGAAGAGGAAAGAGGTGCAGATACAAAAGGAGGAAACGAAAAAGGAGAAAATGATGATGATGAAACAATGCGACAGAATGCGACACATAAACATATTAATATTTGACAATGTTAAGTTAGTTAGTTAATCATTGGTTTATAGGGTCCAGCAGACTGCAAAGAGATAAGATAAAATAAGATAACAATTTTATTTAACAAGGGTAAAAGATTAAGCACGGGGTGTGCTTTTTTACATCCTGCCCTTGGGGCTTGTAACAATAACAATTAGTACAGGGGCGGATCAGTTAGTTTTTTTTTTTTTGGGGGGGGGGGTTCCAAAATTCTATAATTAAAGGGACTTACTCGGTAAATGTTAATGATGGTCAAGAAACGCCTCAGATCAAGCAGGACACGCACTTTTCCAGGAGCAGACATCGGAAGTGACCACAATCTTGTGATGATGTCTTTCCGGCTTCACTTGAAGAGAGTAAACACAGCAAAGTGCACTAGACTGAAGTTCGACCTGGACAAACTGCAAGACCCGGATGTGACAGAAATATTGCAGGCCAAAATTGGAGGGCAATTTGCACCACTGCTCATTTTGGGAGCTGGTGAAGTAGATGTCAACACCATGACCACTACCTTCAACTTAGCTGTGACAGATGCCGCCACGGAGATCCTTGGAAAGCACCGGTCAAAGAAGAAGCTGTGGACCACACCTGAACTTTTGGACCTGTGTGATAAACGAAAAGAGATGAAAAAGAAAAGGAACACCTGACAGGGAGCTGATGCCTACCGATCCACGATCCAAAGCAAGTGGCTTATGTCTTACAGAAGAACAAGAAGTCTTGGACAGACGGACAGAGTACTGCTCTGACCTTTACAACCACAAACCAAACGGAGACCCATCAGTTCTAGTATGTCCAGAGAACAGAGAAGAAGAAGAAATTCTCCGAGAAGAAGTTGAGGCAGCAGTGCAATCGCTGAAGAAGGGGAAGTCAGCGGGAGTGGACAACATACCCGCGGAACTGCTTCAAGCAGGAGGAGAGGCGATGATCGACGCACTCACCATTATGTGTAAAAAGATGTGGCAGAGTGGGGGGTGGCCTACACCATGGAACCAGTCGCTTGTCATCACTCTTTTCAAAAAAAGGTAACCTTCAGGAACCTGAAAATAATACTCAACAGGTTGAAACCCCAAGCTGAACAAATCATAGCCGAAGAGCAAGCAGGATTTAGGGCAGGGCGAAGTACCACTGAACAGACTTTCAACCTCAGAATAATCTGTGAGAAATACCTACAGCACCAACAACATCTATATCATGTGTTCGTAGACATCAAAAAGGCGTTTGACCGAGTCTGGCATGCAGCTCTGTGGGCAACCATGAGAGTGTACAACATCAGCCCTAAAATTTGTTGAAGTCATCAAAAGCCTGTATGACAAGGCTACCAGTGCAGTCCTCCACAACAGCGCCATCGAAAACTGGTTCAGAACAACAATCTGTGTGCGTCAGGAATGCCTACTCTCTCCAACACTCTTCAACATCTTCCTAGAGCGCATCATGTCAGATGCCCTTGCAGACCACGAAGGCACAGTCAGCATAGGGGGAAGAGCAATCTCCAACCTTCGTTTTGCAGATGACATTGATAGATTGGCTGGAGAGGAACAAGAACTTGAACGGCTAATACAGAGGCTTGACACCACCTCCAGAGCCTATTGAATGGAAATAAGTGCAGAGAATACCAAAATGATGACCAACAACACCCATGGCATCAACACGGACATCAAAGTCCAAGGCCAATCCCTCAACACAGTGCATAGCTTCAAATATTTAGGAGCCATTGTATCAGACAATGGGTCCCGACAGGAAGTCCTTTCCAGGATCGCACAAACAACTGCTGCCCTGGCGAGGTTGAAGCCAATTTGGAAAGACAGGACCATCAGTCTACATTCTAAGGTAAGGTTGCTGCGCTCCCTTGTCATCTCCATCTTCCTATATGCTTGCGAAACATGGACCCTCACAGCAGATCTCCAACGAAGAATACAAAGCACGGAGATGAGGTGCTACAGAAGACTTCTGTGCATTTCCTATACCCAGCACATCACCAACGACGAAGTCCGACAGACCATCACACAAGCCATTGGACAACACGATGACCTGCTCACAGTGGTGAAAAAAACGGAAACTCCGAGGGTATGGCCACGTCACCAGATCATCAGGTCTTGCAAAGACCATCCTGCAAGGCACAGTGCAAGAAGGTAGAAGAAGAGGGAGACCGAAAAAGAGGTGGGATGACAACATTCGAGACTGGACTGGTTTGACACTGAGCGAAACAATCAGGGTTGCTGAGGACAGGGAAAGATGGAGTACGTTGGTTAAACGATCATCTGTGGTGCCCCTACAACCTCCGAGTTATGGGATAGGATATGTTATTTACTTTTAAGATTAAATTATCAAAATAATAATTACCTCCTTTGCTCCCATAATATGTACGGAGCTTTGCCACACCTTTCGAATCGGTGGGCTTCAACGACGGCGTTCGCGGCATTTTGTAGCGCTGTCGCGAGTTGGAATAAGCAAGCAAAGAGACGGAACTTTGACTATTTGTCTTTTTGCTAAAACGTCAACGTAAGCCAGGGTTGCCCACACTATGACTTTTTCAGCATGCGAGGTACTTTTAAAATGACCAAGCCAAAATGATCTACCTACCACCAAAATGCAAAACATGTATATAGTCATATAATAGGCTGAGGTCAATTTTTTTTTTTTATTGCTACGCAATCTACTAGTACTCAATCACACTGCCTTCGAGATGGACCGGTCGATCGCGATCGACGTATTGGGCACTCCTGTCGTAATCCATTATATTATCCATTAGGAATATCGTTTTCTTTCTTTTCATTTCTTCCGCTCGTGGCGCCCCCCCCCCCCCCTCCCCACTCCCCGCTATCCCCCCTTAAAAATAAAAAATAAATAAAAATAAAATAAATAAATAAATAAATAAATAGAATGTCGCCGAAGACTGGAAATATCAGCTTTGCTCTTTGTGGAGCACGAAAGAGGGTGTTTGTCTGAAGATTGTTTAGAATGATTGCAATGATTGAACTTTTTTAGGGAGAAGATTGCGAGGGCTTGCATATTGTGGGAGTGGTCAAATACTCGTATAAAAAAAAATAATAAAATAAATAAAATAAAATAAAATACATAAATAAATATATTATATAGTATTTATTTATTTATTTTATGTTTATTTTTATTTATTTTTATTTTTATAATTGTATTCTCTCTCTCTTTCTTTCCTTCTACTTCTTCTTTCTTTTCCCTTTTTTTGGTTTTTTTTGGGCTGGGGGGGGGGGGTCCGGAAACCCCGGAAACCCCCCCCCCCCTCGTCCGCCCCTGTAGTATAACAAAATAACTTCATAACAATAATATCAGAATGTAACAATATAATTCAGATATGCGCACGTGCGCATCCACTCCTCTCTTCCGTTACACACACACAAACATACACACAACTTATGTAAAACAATCTAATGAAAGTTATGAATGTAGAACTCTTGCAAAGTAGCTAATTAACTAATTTCAACGTGCTGTAAAAGATGGTGTCTAAAGGATGTGTATTTAGTGACTGCACTGCGGAGAACTTCTGGAAAGTTATTCCATAAAGTGGAACCTGAATATGACAGACTGGTTTTAAAAAGATCAATTCTTGCAAATGGGATATTTAGTTTGGTAGAAAATCTGGCAGTTTTCCTAGAAAAAAAAAAGAGAAGAAAGATAGGAGGGTGTTTTACCAGAAAGGATCTTGTGCATGAACATTCCTTTATTAAATTTTAATCTGTTGGCAAGAGGTAGTACGTTGATCTGTTTGTAATCATTCAGAGAGATTTTGTTTTTAAGAATAACCATTTTAATTGCACGTTTGTGAATCAGAAATAAAGGCTTCATGGCATTGCTACTAGCAGAATCCCAAATAGTTGAAGAATAATCAATAAATGGTTGAATATGTCCCAAATAGAATAGTTTACGAGACAGCAGATTTAAGTAATGTTTAATCCTTGATAATTGATAAGTCCTTCTGGAAATAGATCTACTAATATTTAAAATATGTTGCAACCACGACCAATTATTGTCTAATGTTACGCCAAGAAGTTTATGGCACTGAACCTCTTCAACTATTTTGTTGCAAAGTTTTAAGGGAGGGAGTTTCATAGAAGAACTTTGCCTTTTTTGTCTAGTTGTAATTAGCATGGATTTAGTTTTGTCTGGATTAAGCGTCATGTGATTGAATTCAGCCCATTTTTGTAGTTCATTTGCTCCTATTTGTAAAGAGGAGACTAAATTACATAGTTCTGTGTCCTTGGAGTGTAATGTGGTGTCATCAGCAAAGAGTTCACAAGAAGTATATGAAGGGGAAGATCATTTATATAGACAGAAAATAATAAAGGCCCTAAAATCGATCCTTGAGGTACTCCAGTAGTAACAGCCTGAAACTGTGATTTTTGATTATTAATGAAAACGCACTGCTCTCTGGCAGAAATGAAAGATTTAAGGAGATCAAGCGGTTTAAAGTTAATACCATATAATTGTAATGTTCGTAATAGGAGGTCATGGTCAATTATATCAAAAGCTTTTGCGAAGTCAACGAATAATGCTCCGGAAAATGTGTAATCATTAATATTATTAAGCCATTGCTCTATCATAGATGTAAGAGCTGTATGACAAGAATGCTTAGCCCTGAAGCCAGATTGATTTTGATGTAACAGGTTGTTTTTTTGTGAAGTGGTCTAGAATATGGTTGTTAATGTGTTTTTCAAGCGGTTTAGATATGATAGAAAGAATGGAAATGGGTCTATAATTTGAGGGGTCAGAACTATCACCAGACTTAAAAATCGGAATAACTTTAGCTTGTTTAAACATGATAGGAAAACATGATTTGTCAATTTGAATGTGTACGAACCATCTCGCAGCCTCCGCTCAGCTTCCAAGTCTTTATTTGTTGTTCCTGGGCACAAGCAGTGTAGGACTAAGAGGTATGGCCAGAGGTCTTTCAGATACACTGCACCGGTCTGGTGGAATGCTCTTCCAGAAGGCATAAAGAGAGCAGACTCTGTCGGTGCATTTCGCAAACTTGAAAACACATTTCTTCTCTTCTTGCTAATCTGGATGTATAATTATCTGATCTCATCCCAATTTCATAAGTCACTGCGTGAAAGTTTTGCATAAATGTTAATTGACTGGTCTGCCTGCTAGAATGTGTTGAGCGGTAGTGAAGAAGTTAAAATGTTAAGTTATGATGTATGCACCCTTCCCGCCACTGTGTGTGTGTGTGTGTGTGTGTGTGTGTGTGTGTGTGTGTGTGTGTGTGTGTGTGTGTGTGTGTGTGTGTGTTTATCCACCTCCCTCCCACCAGCGCTGCGATCATGCCCGTCGGCGTGGAGATATTTACGCGCTTTATAAATTATTCATTCATTCATTCATTCATTCAATGCATAAATTGTATATATATAAGTTAAAGTTTCAGAATAAGCAGAGCAGACAGTTTTAATATTTTACCATCTAATTCATCAACTCCTCTTGAATTTGTTTGCTTAAGGTTTCTTAATGTTTTATAAACAAATTCATTTGACCAAAAAGGAATATAGGTTTTGTTTTTAATGTTTTTGGACTGACAAAATTCTGTTAATTTATGTAAATTATTTTGTTTTGATTTGTCAACAGTTATAATTCTATCAGCCGTTTTGACAAAATGTAAATTCAGTGTATCAGCCTCAGGGGAAATATTTTTAATTACTGTAGATGAAGGTGATTTGTTTGTTAAATGATTAATTGCTTTCCAAATCATTTTAGAACGTTTTTTGGATGATATTAAATTTTTAATATATGATTTTTTTTCCTTTTGATTCTCTGTTTTTTATATTCACTTTCATTACCATGTCTTTTTAAATAGTCTCTATGATTAATAGCTTGTTGTAATTCACTGTCAAGCCAGTTGGGTTTAGAATAGTATTTAACTCGTTTTGTAAAAATAGGAGCATGTTTGTTATATATATATATATATATATATATATATATATATATATATATATATATATATATATATATATATATATATATATATATATATATATATATATATATATATATTTATAAATGTGTTATGCCAGTAGGTTAAAGCATCATCTGGGTTAGTAAAATTATATACATTTGAGAGATTGCTATTATGAAGGTCTAAGAGAAAATCATCTTCTTTAAATTTAGAGAATGCATCTATATGTTATAATTTTATGACCTGGTTTGGAAATTTTAGCTCCCTTTTTTTTTTTTTTTTTTTTTTTGATGCTGTTCAAGAAGATAAAGACGCTTGTATTTCATTGTTTCACTTATAAACTAATAACCTGTTTCGTTATCTTTTTCTCTGTGATGTTGTAATAATGAATAAGCAGGCACTGCTATTTCTGAATCATATGACTTGTGACATAACCATGATTCAGAGAAACCAAAAACATGAAATGGTGTGTTGTGATTATTGAGGATGGATGATATTTCGTGTGTTTTGTTGATTGCATGACAGATATTCAGATGACCAATGCGGAGTCCATCTTTAGATGGCCAGGTAGTACAAGACATTGTATACTCGTATACAACAACACAAATAATATTTTACGGAGATAAAAAGAGGTGGTGCTTTGCAAATGTTTACAGGGATAAAAAGTGCTGGTGCTTTGAAGTAAATGTAACTACACCCACTTATGCACTTTAAAATAATGTGACCTGTAAAAAGGTGTCTTCACGACAATAAAATAATGGACTCACAAATAAAGTAAAGCACAATAATGAACGCTGACGTCCTCACAATTGGCTCTGACTCACCAAGGAAGTTCAGAGCCAAATAAAACTGACTCATTGAATGAAAGTTAACACTTGCTTACATTTAAATAACATTAAAATTCAAACTAGAGCGTTGTATTGGTACAGTTGACAATTAAATTAAAATAAGAATTTTAATAACAAGAATGTCAGGCGAAGTCCTCACAAATGACACTGTCACCAGGAAAATTCACAGGATAAAAAAATTTGTTTGCTTGTTTTTGAACTTTGCGATAGAACACAACTCGTATTATATTTTACTGTAAATCCTCCGAATAGTGGGGTTTGAGACAAACGCGTAGATATAATACATACTTATTAGAAGAAAAAAAAAATTATTAACTGGGTTATTTGAAACCACAGTCAAATGTTAAAAAATGTAACAGTGCAATTAGTTTCCCGTGAGCAATCGGGACAAGTAATCAAAGAGAACTTTCTTCTCCTTATTATTTAAAGGCGCTGATTGACCCTGTTTTGTAAGGTCCAAAGGATTGTCACGGTGAACCTGCTGTGGGTTCTGGTTGTGAGCTGGCCTGGGGCCCATGAAGTCGGTCAACAGCGGTTGTGGAGACCATTGGCGGGGAACAGCGTCAGAGGAGCTATGAGGAAACAATTAATTTAAGTGGGTCCCTTGAACGACCGCTGACCACAAAGGCTGTGGCTTTCAGTTCAGCGAGGGGTTTGGGAGTAGACCACCTGATGGTCGTTGTGGAACCTTGTCATGTTGAAAGCTGTCACGTTGACTACTGGTATCACCCTTCATTTGGACACGACGAGCATCCTGTGAGGGCACGTGATGGCTGTGGGTCTGCATGCTTGTTTTAACAGATGCAGAGTACCAACGTTTGATGTTGACAGCCAGGCCACTGCTACCCCGAGTGTTCGGATGCACAACTCATGAGCCCCACAACAATCTGATACTGGCAAACACGCTTGGTCTCCACAAAAAATCCAGACGATGGACATGGCAAAGTCCCAACGGGGAGCATCACAACCAGATTGACTACATCATGGTCAAGACACGCTTCAGATCAAGTATCAACATTGGCAGGACACTCACTTTTCCAGGAGCAGACATCGGAAATGACCACGTTCTCGCAATGATATCCCTTTGGTTCCACTGGAACTAAGAGAGTAAACATGGCAAAGTGCACCAGACTGAAGTTCGACCTGAACAAACTGAAAGACCTGGAGGTGGCAGAAATATTTAAAGCCACAATTGGAGGGAAATTTGCACCACTGCTCATTTTGAGAGCTGGTGAAGTACATGTCAACACTATGACCACCACCTTCAACTCAGCTGTGTCAGATGTCGCCACTGAGATCCTTGGCAAGCACCAACCAAAGAAGAAACCGTGGATCACACCTGAACATTTGGACCTGTGTGATAAACGAAGCGATGAAAAAGAAAGAACCCCTCACAGGGAGCTGATGTCTACCGAAAAATCAACAATGACATCCGAAAAGGCATACGCACTGCAAAGGAGAACTGGATAGAAGAGCAATGCCAGGAAATAGAGAACAGTGGTGAAGAAACGTAAAAAACTCCAATGGTATGGCCACATCACCAGAGCTTCAGGGCTTGCAAAGACCATCCTGCAAGGCACGGTGCAAGAAGGCAGAAGAGGGGGACAGAAAAAGAGGTAAAAGGACACCATTCGAGAATGGACTGGCTTGACACTGAGCGAAGCCATGAGAGTTACTGAGGACAGAGAAAGATGGAGTACGCTGGTTAAACGATCATCTGTGGTGCCCCAACGACCTTCAAGTTACAGGATAGGATAGAATAAGTTAGGGCCAATATCCTCAAGCTGACCCAACAGTCCCCATACACAAATGAGGAGTTTTGGGAGAGTTATCAAGAAAAAAGGTAGGTGACTGGTCTAGGGAAGAAGATAGTAGATTGATAAAACAGATTAGGAATGAGAAAGAACAAATGAGAATGACAGAAACAGAGGTAATTTAAAGCACTAGTTAATTAGTTCCTCATTGTTTATAGGGTCCAGCGGAATTTAAAGCACTATTTAATTAGTTCCTCATTGTTTATAGGGTCCAGTGGAATTTAAAGCACTAGTTAATTAGTTCCTCATTGTTTATAGGGTCCAGTGGAATTTAAAGCACTAGTTAATTAGTTCCTCATTGTTTATAGGGTCCAGCGGAATTTAAAGCACTAGTTAATTAGTTCCTCATTGTTTATAGGGTCCAGTGGAATTTAAAGCACTAGTTAATTAGTTCCTCATTGTTTATAGGGTCCAGTGGAATTTAAAGCACTAGTTAATTAGTTCCTCATTGTTTATAGGGTCCAGCAGAATTTAAAGCACTAAATTTCCAGCAAGTGGGGATACTATTTATACAGAAAACCCCGCCATCCCAAGGAAGGAGTTTGACAATGTTTATATAACTATGTTAATCATAAGTAAATAAACCAGTCCAAGTATCGCACTCACATAATCTTTATTTATCAAACTGCAGGCAAATCAGTGATAAGAGATTTCAACGTCTTGCGAGATTCACAAAATAATAATTTATAATACTTCTGAATAAATTCATTACAAAATTATTTACATAATGGCCTCAGTTTCACCGCAGGTTTTTAAACCTCATAAATACTATAATAAAGCATAAATAACATTAAAATATAAATCATTCAATGATGTGATATAACAAGCATGCTGTAGCATCAGCACAGAAGCTATAAAGTTTAGAAGAACAAACCTAATAAAACAAATGATAAACTATTTTAAATCCTATCTATGTTAATTATTCGGGTGACAAAACTAATTAATAATTAATATAATGTAACAGGAAACAACAAATTAATATGACATAACTCATTTACTAAATAACTAAAGCTGACATGACATAACTAATTTACTAAAATAAATCTAGATTACACATATTTTTCTTAAAGTTAAATCCAATATAAATTTATCTCCAGGGTTAACCAAAAACTAGAAGGGCAAAGCCCATATGACTCTTATGCTCCTTATGGAACTTGCAATTTTTAACAAGAAAATTAACACCCAGAAAAAAACAAACTAAAACGGTGGCATTAAAATGCAAATACAGACTTTTATCTTTCTATACTCTTAATCTTGAGATGACCTTGACCTTCATCTCCAAATACACTTATGTACTATCAAATAAAGTACAGCAAAAGCTGTATTATGCCACCACCCCCACCCCCACCCCCAAGTTAACTTGGGATTATCTGACCTTCAGTGACCTTGACCTTGGGATGATCTCGACCTTCACATGACCTTTCATGCATGTCTGATCAAATAACCCAATGTTGTTGCCTACTATTGATTATATAAACAGTCATTCCACTGTACCATAGCGTTTTTTGTTGTTTGTTTTTGGAAGGCCTAAAATGACCTTGACCTTCAAGATCAATGCAAAAACGGAACACATATTAAAGATCAATCTATCATCTCTAAATACAAGTTTGGACTTTATATCTTTCATAGTTTAGGGTCAAGGTCACTTCAAAGTAACTGTACTGACTTGGGACAGCTCCGGTGACCATGACCTTGAAGTGAGGTTGACCAAATTTGTAAAGTATGTGTGTCTCATCGATTTTTATCATGCCTCAAAGAATCATACTTTCAATATTAATAACCTAGAACAAAATTTCAAATTTGTGAAATTTTTTTATTTTTTGATTAACTTTTGTTGACCCTGTGATCTTGACCTTAAAGTGAAGCAATTCATTCACTGATCATGTATGAGGTTTCATGGGAATACACCATCTTACCAAGTTTGGTTGTGATAGTTGAAATAGATTCAGAGATATTAATCCACTTGCAAGTTTTGCACAGACAGACGGCAGACAGATAGAGGGAGGGACAGACATTTGTTCAATGTCAATTTTGGACTCATTTTGCAAAGATTTGCAAAAATCTGGACATTTATTTGGGAGGGGAGGGACGGGGGTAGTGGGGGGAAGGATGATTACATAGACTGACATTGCTATGGGGGGTGGGGTAGTGGGGGGAAGGATGAGTACATAGACTGACATTGCTATGCATGAGAGTCAAAAAAGTGTGTAGCAGGTAACATGATGGACACTTGCACTATGAAAGTTCATTGACCAATATTATGCCTTTATATCACAATGCTGTGGATTTAAATAAAATATCTCAAATTTACATTTGAGGTATCTTGTACAAAATGTCTGGATACAAGTGCTAAATAATTAGGAGGTATCAGATCCTAATGTCTCATGATGTACAGCAACATGTCTGACACAGCAAAGACCTATGTTTGCACTGGAATAATAATGACACCTTTCTGCATATTCATTGGAGTTAGTTAGTTAGTTAGTCATTGTTTATAGGGTCTAGCGGACTGCAAAAAGTCAAATCAGGATCACAACTTGATTAAAAAAGGATTCACCCCTGATCCGTATAAATGATCTGCTGAAACAACCCTAATGGTAACACCTGCAAGTCATTTTACAATTAAGACCACATGCAGGGAACGCTGAGGCTGTACTCTTAATTTATTGAAGCCCCGTTTACAAAAACAACCTTGAATATAATCATTATAAAATACAAAACACATACATATAAAATGCCTACATTGCTAAATAATAATACCACAGAAAGCCCTAGTGACCATTTGTCAGAAAGCGTCCAATATCCCCACGCTGACCCAACAGACCCCAAACACAAATGAGGAGTTTTGAGAGAGTTTTCAAGAAAAAAGGTAGGTGACTGGTCTAGCGACGAAGATAGTAGGTTGATAGAACATATTAGAAAGAGACAGAACTAATGAGAATGACAGAAACAGTGGAAACTTAAAGCACTAAATTTCTACATAATGGGGATACTATTTATACATGAAACTCTGGCACCCCAACGAGAGTGTTCAATAGTGTGTTGTATTGTTCCAAAGTAAACAATGATTAAAAAAATGTCCTGATGTAAGGTATTTCCAGTCTAAATAAAATAAACAAATTAATGTTTCCACTGAAACAATGACACCTTCCCGCATGTTCATTGGAGCGTTGTCTGATTCCATACATCCATCTATCTATCTATCTATCTATCTATCTATCTATCTATCTATCTATCTATCTATCTATCTATCTATAGATAGATAGATATAGATATATAGATATTACATTACATGATTATTGCTTTAGGTCCAGGGGACGCTGAGGCTGTACTCTAATTTATTGAACCCCCGTTTACAAAAACAAAATAGAATACAAACACTATAAATTATCAACAAAACACATACATCTAAAATGCCTACATTGCTAAATAATAACATCATAGGAAGCCCTAGTGACCACCTGGCAGAAAGCGTCCAATATTCCCAAGCTGATCCAACAGACCTCATACACAAATAAGGAGTCTTGTCCCGAAAGAGTTTTCAAGAAAAAAGGAAGATGACTGGTCTAGCGAAGAAGAAGATAGTATAGCAGATTGAAAGAACAGAGCAAGAATGAGAAAGAGCAAATGAGAAAGACAGCGACAGTGGGAATTTAAAGCACTAAATTTCCAGAAAGTGGGGATACTCAGAGGTGCCAACCCCTTAATCTTCTTGTCAGTATTTCCGGACTCGTTTGTCAGTGTTTTTTAACACTTGTCAGTATTCTTTTTTTATCGCAAAACCTAGCCTATGACACTATAAAGTAACGACAGGCTTCCCTCTGAAACAGAAGGCTATTTTCAATCCTCTAAAATCACGATAAATATTAGCTTGTTGAACACCACACTTGTTTTACTCTAAAATCACCATGAAAATCAACTTGTTGAACACAGTGCAGGAGTACTATTATGAGACCAGAAACCGGTACAGAAGCACCGCTGGCAAAGATAAACGATCGGCAACTTTTCCTCCGTATTTTTATAAAATCTACCGTATTTCTGTATTTAATTCACTTCGCCGGAATTAAATACGGTCAATCCGTACTGGTTGGCACCTCTGGATACTATTTATAATGAAACCCCCGGCACTCCAACAGGGGTATATACAATAGATATATAGAGATATATTATATTACATTACATTACATTATTATTGCTTTAGGTCCAGCGGACTCTTCCGAGCCAAATCAGGACCGGACAACCCCCGATCCGCATAAAAGATCTGCTGAAACAACCCTAGTGGTAAAACCGAAAGCTCTCCACCAGCCAGTCACTTTACAATAAAGACATCCCACGCAGGTGACGGCTGAGGCTTCACCCCAACTTATCGAACCCCCGTTTACAAAAACAAAATAGAATACAAACATCATTATAAATTATCAACAAAACACATACATATAAAATGCCTACATTGCTAAATAATAACATCATAGGAAGCCCTAATGACCACCTGGCAGAAAGCGTCCAATATTCCCAAGCTGATCCAACAGACCTCATACACAAACAAGGAGTCTTGTCCCGGAAGAGTTTTCAAGAAAAAAGGTAGATGACTGGTCTAGCAAAGAAGACGATAGTATAGCAGATTGATAGAAAAGAGCAGGAATGAGAAAGAGCAAATGAGAAAGACAGTGACAGTGGGAATTTAAAGCATTAAATTTCCAGAAAGTGGGGATACTATTTATACTGAAACCCCCGGCACCCCAACGGGGGTTATACAGATATATAGATAGATATCGATATATAGATATAGATAGATTTAGATATAAATATATTTCCAGTTAAAATAAACAAATAAAACATGCACCACTTTATCAGTTATCTTAGTCAAATGGCAAATGTAGGTCTTGTTCTTCGCATTAACTGGGTAGCACTGCTCTGGCAGCTGCCATGCTTTCACTGAGAAAGCAGCACAAATTTCTAGGACTACCCCATGGGTGACAAATAAAATCCAAAAATCATCAAAATATCTATATGTATTTGGCTATTTAAATTTTTAAAATTTTAATTGATACATATTCATGTCTCATTGCGCTTCAAGATAACCACAAAAATCAATAATATACAATTAATCATCAACATGCTTATGCATTTTTGACTGCAGTTTTATTGCAAACAAAGCTTTTAATATAAACAAAGCAAACATTCAAGTTTATTTCATATGAAGCAAAAAATAAAAAAAGCTAAATATTCATATGGAGGCTAAATGATTTTTAACATCAAAACAAACTCAACATAAAAAACTGCTTTGATCTATGACGGCATCCATAATAATAATAATAATAATAATAATAATAATAATAATAATAATAATAACAATATATTAAATTGTAACACGCACATCACACCCTTAAAGTCATACATGTAGGCCACATGAAATAACTAAATGTAATATTTAGTTGACCAGTCTAAAATGCTGGGCAGTAGCAGCAGGTTTATCCAAATGCATTTTTAAATTCAACAGCAATTTTAAGGAGGTAGCGGAGGGGAAAACAGATAAAAACAGATGGTGGTTTAAGGAGGAGTGGTAACAACAACAAATAATAATAATAATAATAATAATAATAATAATAATAATAATAATAATAATTATGGATGTTTATTTTGTTAATATATCTGACATCATCAAAAATAATAACACAGAAAATCTCAATTGGCTCTCAAATCTGAAAGGTTAAAACAATAATAATAAATAAAAACTAAATTAATAATAATAATAATAATTATTATTATTATTATTATTATTACTATAGATTAAATAAATTAATAACTAAATAAATAAAATAACATAAAAATTTATTTGTAGAAATTACTGATTATATTCCAATGTTTTAGGCAATTAGTTATTTTTATAGATCAGTGATTGTAAATTCTAATTTCAAAAACAGACGCACCAGGTTTAATTTTGTGGTGAAGTTTTCAGAATAAAATACTCCATATTCAAATTAATTCATTATTCAAACTGATTTTAATGTTTAAGATAACTGACAATAAAAAAAATATATTTTGTATTTTATAAACACCACAACCTGCAACGTTAGATCATGACTAACAAGACAAAACCACGACATATTCTACATTTGCACATCTTGGTTCTGATACCAAATAAAATGCCATACATCACCTGAGGTATAATCTCTTCTTTTGCAAATTATCATTTGATTCGGAAAGGACTGTATAACATAATATCATTCTATTTCTATTATGACTTTGATTTTAATGTTTAAGATAAATGACAATAAATAAATATATTTTGTATTTTATAAACACCACAGCCTGCAACATTAGATCATGACTAACAAGAAAAAACCACGACATTCTACATTTGCACATCTTGGTTCTGATCTCAAATAAAATATCATACACAATCTGCGATATAATCTCTTCTGCAAATTATCATTTGATACGGAAGGGACAGTATAACATAATAGCATTCTATTTCTATAAAGAAAATAAAATAATAATAAAAAACACCGAAACAGCTAAAGGTAACCATACAAACAGAAACAAATTTAAAAATACAAAACAAATTATGATTGTTGATACAGCACATACCAAGATCAACAGCATATACCAAGATCAACAGCATATATCAATATCAACAGCACATACCAAGATCAACAGCATATACCAAGATCAACAGCACATACCAACTGTGTGTACAGAAAGGAAACAGAACAAAACCCATCAATAATTATTGCAATCTACACTAAAACAATATTATCATCTGCCCCATAAATAAAGTACTTAAATATACACATCTAATACTTGACAAAGGCAAGTTTAAAGTCAACAAATCCCTTTTTTGACTGTTTTTGTCAGCCCAACCAACAAACATACTACTGCATTGGACACTTAAAGTAGTCACTGAGCTTTGATAGTTCTAACACGTCCACCCCACACTCAAACACAAAGCTTAAAAACAAATGTATACAGATATAAATTTCCTACACAAATATACATTTCCTATACAAATATACACTTCATAGATAGATATACATATTTCAAGTACATTAGTACTGTTTCACAACACTTGTAACAGTACACACACACTAATGTAAATATGTGTTAGTAGTACATTCATACTCATCATGAGTACCAGTCTCCAAAATAAATTATAAATATACAAAATGTAGTGATAGAAGCCAGCGTCAAAACAAAACAAAAGTAATAACATATTTGCTATAAGCAAAATCAATTATCACGACCTCAACATGAGAGAGCACAAGACGCACCCAAACAATTGACCTTGAAACATTGTAAATGACATTCAAACATTGTGAATGACATTGAAAAGACCAACGAACAAATGAATAAAATGTAGAAAGTGCACAAACATTGCCACATGTATGCAGTGCTGGAAAAAACTGTCATAAATGACCTTGACTTTGAAATCTCCCAAGTTTTGACCTTCACCTTGCTCTTACTGGCAGTCAAATCTTGCTTTGGTCTGAAAATTGTGGGTTTTTTAACAGTGTTGTACACTGGAAACAGGTTTTTAATAAACCCAAAATTGGTGTTCTTGTCTTGAGAGTCTTGAGTTTTTTTATTTCTTCTTTAAAGATTGTGTTTGTCATTTTTCCTTCTTTGTTGTTGTTTATAGGTCTCCAAGGTTTCCTGGCTATATTATGTGGGACAATATAAAGAATATACAGCATCTACCCATGTACAAAAATATCACTATGGCACTTCCATTGGACACACATCCACTCTCACACTTACACACTCTATCTCTCTCTTTCTCCCCCTCAAAGATATTCCACAAAATTGTGGATTCCTGACAAATTTGCCTAAGTGAGCATTGGCGTCTAGCAGCTGCATATCGATGGCGAGCGGTGTGGCCTTGTGGGCTAAGGCGAGACTAATTTGCCTTGTCCACAGGTTAGAAACCCATGGTGCCTGACAGATATGGGAGCGATTCCGCCTCCGAGTGTTATGTTTCTCCAAATATTATTTACTTTCGACAACAGCAATGTCTCGGGGGTTTTCACCGGGTACTCTGGTTTGCTCCCTCAGCAAAATGTCAAAAATCAGTTCTAATATTAGGTAGGTTGGGATTGTGGCATGCCACAGGCTGTGACTACGCCTTTCCCAGGGGAAAAGGTCCAGAATTTCCTGATTAAAGGAAAATAAAGTGTCAAAATCAATCAATAATGTCCTAATACTGAGAAGATAGAATATCAAGAAATCAAATACAGCATGTCTACTTGTCTGTGGCAAGTAAGGACAATCAATCATTTTGTATCTTGGATCAATAAGATCAGATCAGGTCAGAATACTTTATTATCTCCAATCACGAGTAATTTACAATCAAAATTCCTCCCTACTTAGTTCATCTTGGTTTGAGATTTCACAGATTGAGATTCACATTATTATCCATTACACCAGTAAAAATGTTTAATTTATCTTCGAATACAGTTGAACACGTTTACAACGAAGTCTGAAAGTTCTGCTTCCCCATCTTATACTGTAAACCAGCATTAGGTCTGCAACTTCTACTTCCCCATCTTATACTGTAAACCAGCATTAAGTCTGCAACTTCTACTTCCCCATCTTATACTGTAAACCAGCATTAGGTCTGCAACTTCTACTTCCCCATCTTATACTGTAAACCAGCATTAAGTCTGCAAGTTCTACTTCCCCATCTTATAATACTGTAAACCAGCATTAAGTCTGCAACTTCTACTTCCCCATCTTATACTGTAAACCAGCATTAGGTCTGCAACTTCTACTTCCCCATCTCAAAATGGAAAATACTTCCTCCAGCAAAAATGTTAAGTTTACAATCAACATACTGCCACGAAACGACACACACACAGGACGTTCTCGCTATGTCCATACGGCAAAACACTAAACAACAGGCAAACATACCTCACTGACAAGATCACATAATTGCATCACTAACGCTTGGTATGTCCAATACAAATCACGCAAGCGTCTCTCATCTAAATATCACACCGCAAACTGGCTGCAGGACAACAGTGATTCACTCACACTCCAAGTCTGGGAATAAATTCACAGATTTGAGACCCATGACTCAAAGGCTGAAGGCTGGGCCTCAAAGATTCAATTCAAGTCTGTGGATCGACTCTAGACTCAAGACTGTGACTGAATGAGAACAATATGTGAGTGGCAAACGTGAACGACTGTACAATGTCTAGGCGTAAGTTATTTTATACTTCCATGGAGGGGTATTTCCAGCTGATGAGTGGCTTGAGGCTTTCCTTCACCGACTGCTGTGAGATGAAACGTGCCAAATACAATGGTCCACCTGCCTTGTCGTTGGTTCCTGCAATACAAAATAGACCCAAAAATGCACATATATCAACAAAGAATGAAATAGTGTAGTACAGTATAGTAATGATGGCACATCTATCAATAAAGAATAAAACGAAAACACACTAAGGCATGCAAAGATACTGACATATGATAGAGATTTTACTGTTTGCCAATCAAGGAATAAGAGGTATTGTTTCTAAAATAATACTACTAATAATAGTGTATGTTGTAATGTTGCTCTTCTATTTTCCAGCTCAAGATCTGCTCAAGGTGCTGGCCCATACAGGATCTCACTCAAGATCTGCTCAAGGTGCTGGCCCATACAGGATCTCACTCAAGATCTGCTCAAGGTGCTGGCCCATACAGGATCTCACTCAAGATCTGCTCAAGGTGCTGGCCCATACAGGATCTCACTCAAGATCTGCTCAAGGTGCTGGCCCATACAGGATCTCACTCAAGATCTGCTCAAGGTGCTGGCCCATACAGGATCTCACTCAAGATCTGCTCAAGGTGCTGGCCCATACAGGATTTCACTCAAGCCACTGGAGGCGTCCACTTTCTGACTTAGACACATGTCCCACAACTGAGCATAGTCCTGGGTCAACAGGGATGGGGGAGAATGCACCTAGTGCTTCCTGGGTGTATTTATGTGGCTGGTGCTCCAACCCCAAAGAAGAATAATGTTTACACTGACATAGAGACCACACACATGGTACAACTAAGCAAATAGTATTAGTATTATTATTATTATTATTATTATTATTATTATTATTATTATTATTATTATTCCTATCCTATCCTATCCCGTAACTCGGAGGTCGTAGGGACACCATAGATGATCGTTTAACCAGCATATTCCATCTTTACCTGTCCTCAGCAACCCTGACTGTTTCGCTCAGTGTCAAACCAGTCCATTCTCGAATGTTGTCCTCCCACCTCTTTTTCGGTCTCCCTCTTCTTCTACCTCCTTGCACTGTGCCTTGCAGGATGGTCTTTGCAAGACCTGATGGTCTGGTGACGTGGCCATACCATCGGAGTTTCTGTTTTTTCACCACTGTGAGCAGGTCATCGTGTTGTCCAATGGCTTGTGTGATGGTCTGTCGGATTTCGTCATTGGTGATGTGCTGGGTATAAAAAATGCCCAGAAGTCTTCTGTAGCACCTCATCTCCATGCTTTGAATTCTTCGTTGGAGATCTGCTGTGAGGGTCCATGTTTCACAAGCATATAGGAAGATGGAGATGACAAGGGAGCACAGCAGCCTTACCTTGGAATGTAGACTGATGGTCCTGTCTTTCCAAATTGGCTTCAACCTCGCCAGGGCAGTAGTTGTTATTATTATTATTATTATTATTTAATATTTTATCTATTTTATATAGCGCTTTTCCAGCTCAAGGCGCAGGTCGTATATTTGCAACATGTGCACATTCTAAAGAAATACAAATTAAATAAATAGAAATAAAAACAAATTAAACAAATAAACATAAATAAAAACCTACCAAAATATGTACAAAACAAATAAGCAAATAAAATAAAGTAAACTAACTAAAATAAAATAAAATACAATGAAAATAAAATAAAATAAAATACAATGAAAATACAATACAATACAATACAATGAAAAACAACTGAATAATGAACAGAAAGAAAGGCAATAGAAAAGCTTGAACAACCTACCTGACAAGCGATCACCACCGAAGGGCTGTTGGCCTACCACAGACCCAGTGCTCTTGTCATTGATGTAGAAGTTGCCAGCCGAGTCACGGAACAGGTCAATAAGCTTGGTACGTGCGTCAGCTTCATCAGCAAAGATGGCCCCTGTCAGCCCAAATGGTGCTGTGTCATTGGCCACTTCTGCAACCTCCACCCACTTCTCGTCAGGATAGGGGTACACTGTCAACACAGGCCCAAAAATTTCCTGCAAACCATAATAATAAACAATAATAACCATAAAAAGAAAAAAATACATTGTAATTAGGGTAAGGGTAGACTGTCTGCACTATGATAATGCTCCAAAGTGTTTGTGCTATTTTCAACCAATGGTAATGTACAGTGTCTACCTCCTGCATGAGACAGTCATGGGTTGTTTTGGTCTCAACAATGGTGGGCTGGATGAAGTCGCAATGTTACCATCCAACGTACTGACAGCAGCTTGAAGTTTTAGCAAAGCCATGTAGAAAGCTGTTGCTTACCTCCTGCATAAGATAGTTGCATGGGTTCTTTGTTTCCACGATGGTGGGATGAATGAAGTACCCCTCACTATCATCGTACGTTCCACCGGTGTGGATTATCAGCTCGGGATCTTTCTTTGCCCGGTCGATGTAGCCCTTGATCCTTGCAAACGCCTGCAATTGATCAAAACCACCAACAACTGCAGTGATCATAACCAGTTCATCCAATGTGCCACTCTCATACTCCAAGACCTCTACTGGCTGCCTGTGACTCTGCATCCAATTCAGATGACGTTCCTGGAGCTGTCCTCAAGCACTACCATGACTCCCTTGCCACTATACACATCCCACCCCTTGGGAAGTCTTCCAACCTTATCCCTTTCCCCCAAAAGCTCTCTCCTGCAACCCTGACTGGCTATCGGCCTGTCGCTCTCACCTCCATTCCCTTTAAGTGCCTTGAGTGCATTGTCCTTTAGCGACTGCTTGGGGAAACGTGCCCTCTCCAGGACCCCATGCAGTTCGCCTAAGCAAACATTACAAAGTATAAAATTAAAGGACTAGTGAAGAGTTCAGGTCAACGTTTTGCAGAAGAGGGCAAATAACCTTTCGTTCAAATAAGAACACATCACACATACTTCAGGTTATTATGTATACATGTATTCGACACCAGTGGTTGTTTCGGAACTGTTCCTGCAACACATGCCTGGACACCATGAAACATCAGCTCAACACAAAAAAAACACGTTCTCACCTTCTCATCAATCACGGCAGTCACCAAATTACGTCGGTCCAGGGGCGACCCGACCTTGACATCGTTCTTCAAGGCTGCGAGCAGACCATCCTTCACCTTGGGCCACATGGACTGAGGGATGTACAATCGAGAGCAGGCCGAGCACTTCTGGCCATTGTACTCAAAAGCGGAGAGCAGAGTACAGTTGATAACATTATCCAAGTGAGCTGACTTGTGCACAAAGTGCATGTTTTTCCCGCCACACTCTGAAAGAGAACAAAGATACATGTGATAATTTGCTGTAAATACTACATTCTGTCAAAGTGACAGACAGAGACATGTGCATGCATTTATTATGTATGTGTTTTTTTGTGTTGTAGTGCTTTGCTTCTTTCTTTGTTTTTGTTATGCTTTGCAACATTTCTTTCAGCCCCCTTTTTTGTATACGTTTCATCTCTGTCTCACTATTTTCTCTATCTTTCAGCCCCCTTTACTGTCTACGTTTTATCTCTGTCTCACTATTTTCTCCATCTTTCACCCCCCTTTACTGTACGTTTTATCTCGGTCTCACTATTTTCTCCATCTTTCACCCCCCTTTACTGTACGTTTTATCTCTGTCTCACTATTTTCTCCATCTTTCATCCCCCTTTACTGTAAGTTTTATCTCGGTCTCACTATTTTCTCCATCTTTCAGCCCCCCTTTACTGTCTACGTTGTATCTCTGTCTCACTATTTTCTCTATCTTTCAGCCCCCTTTACTGTCTACGTTTTATCTCTGTCTCAATATTTTCTCCATCTTTCAGCCACTTTCCTATCTATGTTTTATCTCTGTGGCTCAGTTTTGTTCCTTTAACAGTTTGCAGTTTCCAGGTCTTGTTCAGTTTTCTACTTAATCTCCAAACCTCAAACAATTTTCTTGAAGATTGAAAAATAAGTTTCCATAATGTAAAAAGTATTTGGATAGGGCAAAATGTCAGGCTATAGTAAATAACGTGGATTTGAAGCAATGTGCCTTGCACTGGAAGCTGCCCAGCTAACCACCATCGGGCAGCCCGATGGGGTCCGGATCGGGCTACCGATCGGGGCCCGATCGGGCAAATGGAAATTGGAACCGACTCGGGCCTGATTCGGGCAAAGATCGGGCGATCGTCGGGCTACCCGAAACTTACCCGATCGTAACCCCACGTTCGCCAAACATTAGCCTGACTTTCGATAAAGACTGGGCGATCGTTGGGGTACCCAAAACTTACCCGACCGTAACCCAACCTTTGCCGAACGGTAACCCGATTCCGGCAAAGATCGGGCATACATCAGGATACCCAACACCAACCCTATTGTAACCCAACTTAAACCAGAAACAACCCCAATAATGCCCCCATCCCTGGCCAATGCTGATTTACCCTAAAATCATATCCCACATATTGTTTATGATATGTGATTGCATGAAGAAAGAATTGAGATGTCTGGTGTTAATAGGGACTGTCGGCACAGGCGTTTTTGTTTTTGTCCCCAATGAAGTATTTACACACCATTTCCATAACGATATATATTCTATTAACGTGATCTTCGTCGCTATCGAAATCGTGTGTAAATACATAAACGAAAGGCAAAGCCCCCCCAAAAAAAACACAGCGGAATAGGTTTTCACAGGCAAACACAATATCCGAGCACATGCAACTGTAGAAGAAAACTTTAGAAAATTGGCGCCTAAGGACAACCGGAAAATACCAGCAGTAATAGGCACGGAAATTTACCCTTGGCTTATAATGTATAAATAAATACAATAGTTAAAAGAAACACTTTAACAATATTTTACATATTGTAGAATAAAAATTAAGAATTTAAAGCACAATTAAATAATGATATCTTGCTGAATTGATTTTGTATAAATATTTTTCACATACGTACGCCGCAGCAAATGTGAAGCAGACGAAACATTCCAGACAGTTTAGCCAATGAGAAGCGAGAGTAGGCCTATGTTAGCGTGTGCGCAGCGTGGCTTTGTGGTGGGGCAGAATCAGGCGGCACACGGGAGGGCGAATTGTTACGCATCCACATTTCTCGACTCTGCTACGCATCGGGTTTTTGTAGGGCTATGTGGGTCCCTACTATAGCCAGACAAAAGTCAGGATGCCCTACACGGCCCGAGTGGGGCCCAGATCCGGCTGGTTTGCTGGCTGTAGATTGTCAACTTACAATGTAAACAATAAAATGAAAATATGTAACCCACTGCAACCATACCTCCAATCAGTCGTGGATATGACTTGTAGGAATCCAAGTTGTCTGCCACCTGTCGCCAAATCCTCTTGAAAGTCCTGAATAAAATAAAACCACTCTCTATATAAAATGTGTGCATCCATCATCATTGTCATCCTCATTGTCATCATCATCATTATTAGTGTTATCAATGCACAAAGTTTTTTGCTAGTATGACCACAAACTATACAATATATCATATCAAAACGGCAAAAGGGTCAGGATGATGAACAAAGGAAGAAATTAATGACCCTACAAACGTTGGCTATCAATCAAATTAACCCCTAATACTTACCCTAACCATTCTAAAGCTCTGGAAACATCAATATCCTTAAATTAAAGTAATTAAAATTTAAAATAAAAAACTAACACTCAAACTAAACTTACGCTACGCTGCCAGTGAAGTTGACGCCACAGAGATCAGGTGAGGAGAAGACTGTATCACCAAAGACGGGGCCATCAGCAGGCACAAAGTTGATGATGCCAGGAGGTAGGCCTGCCTCTCTGTACGCCTTGAACGCTACATAGTTTGACAGTACCGCTGTGTCCGATGGTTTCCAAAGTGACACGTTGCCCTGCAGTAAGCAATACAGTCCACATGTCATAACCTGTAGTTTTCTGGTGCTCTTCTTTAACATTTCATTACCTGTTGTTTGTGCTTTTCTTGAACATTTCATAACCTGTTGTTTGTGTATTTCTTTAACATTTCATAACCTGTTGTTTATGTATTTCTTTAACATTTCATAACCTGTTGTTTTTGTTCTTCTATAACATTTCATTACCTGTTGTTTGTGCTTTTCTTTAACATTTCATAACCTGTTATTTGTGTATTTCTTTAACATTTCATAACCTGTTGTTTGTGTATTTCTTTAACATTTCATAACCTGTTGTTTGTGCTTTTCTTTAACTGGTTTTGTTGTTGGTTTGGTCTTTGGGGTGTGTGGGGGGGTAAGGAGAAGGAATATTATTTTTCATGTATTTGTTTACTTCCAGCTGCCAGGGCATCTGCTGGAAAATGAGGGACAAACCAGATTCTTAAGTGCCAGTGAAATGTGAACAGAGGCCTGTGACCCTTAGGCTTCAATAAAAAGCGAGTTCTTTCACTTCTCTCTCATAGCCATTCCAGCATCCATCGCCATATCAGCATCCATAGCCATACCAGCATCCATAGCCATACCAGCATCCATAGCCATACCAGCATCCATCGCCATACCAGCATCCATCGTCACGCAAAATCACACATACAAACACCAACTCTCTCTCTTACCATAAGAGCCGGTGCCATAGGCAGATGACCCCCAATGGCTGTGAAGTTGAACGGACATATAGCTGCCCAGAACCCCTGAAAAAACATGTACAATACATTGTGATTTCAAGCACATACATCTAAAAAAAACAAATGAACAGCATCAATTACTGTTGTGACTGTGGATAATTAGGTAAAACTGAACTTGAAATCAGAGCAAACATGACAGACACAAAGTGATACATTTGATATTTCATGAGCCTATGGCTAAACCTTTGATGGATTATTTTTTTTATTATCGAGGATTTGTATAGCGCACATATTTTGCCATACTTGGCGACTCAAGGCGATAGCCGATACTGGATCTAACTTAAGCCGCCTGAATCGCCAACTTGCAGCCTTTGGGCGCATCGTAATAACGCTCCAGACAACTGAGCACAATCCTGGGCAACCAGGGATGGGGGAGAAGGACCTAGGTGCATGCTGGGTGTGTTCTTGTCACCGGCACCCACCCATCTAGGACACGAGCGTCAGGATCTTTAAAGTCCGTTATGATGGAATGTATGCGACACAGACTAAACCTCGGTTTATACTCTCATCCGAAGGATTACCAACCTCTATCAAAGCAGTAACATGTCTTGAAGGCGCCTATGTGCGTTGTATCTGTAAAAAAGTTCGTTTTGAAATTGTGTTAATAGCCACCATAGGAGGTGAACCTACCCGACATTTTAAAATCTTTATTGCTGTGTGTTATTTGTGGAATTTGTGGTGTTGTGTGGGATTGTCGGGGAAAAGGTAGGAGAGAACTCTAATATTGTTATTCAAACATTGTTTATAAACTTTCATTTTCTGATAATTTTCTTTGTTGCCTAATTTTCTTCTTGTTGATTTGAAACAGGGCTCAAAATTAGCGGGGGCCCGGGGCCAAAAACCCGCAAAGTTGATTTCGGGCTCGGAAAGTTAAAAAACGAAGGGCCCGTTTGGCCCGCAAAATAATTCGTCTGCTACAGCTAGCTCTACTCGGCAGTTTCGTATTTGGGCCAAGGGAAGCAACCCACACCGGTGCCCTAAATTTGGACAGAAAAAGAAAACAGAGAAAAGAAGCGGAAACCCTTTAATTTTGCACTCAAAAGTTTAATATACACTTCAATATCTTTTTAATACAATAAACAAAAGGCTATGGCACAACATAAGCGCAAAATGTCCATCTTTGCAAGTACGAAAGTATGGCTACATATCGTCGCTATACAGTTGCTAAAACAAGTCACAAAACTGAAAAGTATTTTACAAGAGACTCACTTGATTTTTTTCTATTTTGTTTAATGGCCATTTCAGGCTCACTAGTCACTGGAATATGTGTGTCACTGAATGTGTGTGTGACTGTGTGTTTTTTCCCCTTTTTTGTTGGTAATGTTTGAAAGTGAAAGAAAAGGCAAATAAAAATGACATCACTCAGCAAAATTGGAAATTCAATTGTTTTTTTTTTTTTTAGATTATCAGACAAATTGTACTTTCTACTTATTTTATTGTCAAAAATTCTTTTGTTTTTTGTTTGCATTATTTTTCAAGTTGGGCCCCGAAAGTTGCTTGTGGGCCCTCAAATTTTTCAATCAAGGGGCCCGGTGGCCCCCAAAGAAAACAGTTAATTTCTAGCCCTGTGAAATAAAAACCTTTAGTTACATGTTATAAATCTGTGTTAGTGTTACACTCAATAGGAAAAGGGGTGCTTGATTGGCACACACAACAAGTCACAAAGGCGTTGCATACACAGCCACAAAAAAAGTATCGTGACAATGAAGGCTGTGCCTTTCTCACACCTTAAGATGTAAAAAAGCTCACTCAGCACTTACTCTTTTACCATTGAAAAATAAAATTGTTATCTTATGTTAATGAAGGCGGTGCCTATCTCACACTTGAATGTTAATGTTATCACACTGATTTGTTGTATTTAATAGTTATTGTTACAAGCCCCAAGGGCAAGATGTAAAATAGCTCACTCAGTGCTTACTCTTTTACCCTTGGAAAATAAAATTGTTATCTTATCTTAATGAGGGCAGGGCCTATCTCACAGCATAATGAGGCCAGGGCCTATCTCACAGCATAATGAGGGCAGGGCCTATCTCACAGCATAATGAGGACAGGGCCTATCTCACAGCATAATGAGGACAGGTCCTATCTCACAGCATAATGAGGACAGGGCCTATCTCACAGCATAATGAGGACAGGGCCTATCTCACAGCATAATGAGGGCAGGGCCTATCTCACAGCATAATGAGGGCAGGGCCTATCTCACAGCATAATGAGGGCAGGGCCTATCTCACAGCATAACGAGGGCAGGGCCTATCTCACAGCATAACGAGGGCAGGGCATATCTCACAGCATAATGAGGGCAGGGCCTATCTCACAGGATAATGAAGACAGGGCCTATCTCACAGCATAATGACAGGGCCTATCTCACAGCATATGAGGACAGGGCCTATCTCACAGCATAATGACAGGGCCTATCTCACAGCATAACGAGGGCAGGGCCTATCTCACATCATAATGAGGACAGGGCCTATCTCACAGCATAATGAGGACAGGGTCTATCTCACAGCATAATGACAGGGCCTATCTCACAGCATAATGAGGGCAGGGCCTATCTCACAGCATAACGAGGGCAGGGCCTATCTCACAGCATAATGAGGGCAGGGCCTATCTCACAGCATAATGAGGGCAGGGCCTATCTCACAGCATAATGAGGACAGGGCCTATCTCACAGCATAATGAGGACAGGGCCTATCTCACAGCATAATGAGGACAGGGCCTATCTCACAGCATAATGAGGGCAGGGCCTATCTCACAGCATAATGAGGACAGGGCCTATCTCACAGCATAATGACAGGGCCTATCTCACAGCATAATGAGGACAGGGCCTATCTCACAGCATAATGAGGACAGGGCCTATCTCACAGCATAACGAGGACAGGGCCTATCTCACAGCATAATGAGGACAGGGCCTATCTCACAGCATAATGACAGGGCCTATCTCACAGCATAGGACAGGGCCTATCTCACAGCATAATGACAGGGCCTATCTCACAGCATAATGAGGACAGGGCCTATCTCCTCTCCCTGATAGCCTTACTTTCCCAGGTACCCATTCCCAACTGGGTGGATTGGGGTGTGTTGTTTTGCTGTTAGATGATTGCCTTTTAAACATAGTCACTCATCCAAACACCGAGTTAGCTGTAATACAATAATTCATTTATTGTCTATTGACCTATTGAGATTGTAGGTCATAAGATACGATGATGTGTTTGTGTGTCCATCAGTGAGAAGGAAATGATGGGAGTTAACAAAAATAAAAGCTACAGAAGTGAAGTGAACTGACCTCCATACCTCTGTAGACCATGGTGTTGATGGTGGTGTCATCAGGGCTGATGGGCTGGTAATCTGTCATACGCTGCACACACAAGTCACAAAACTCTTTGCTCGGCACACAATCTAAATATAAACCCTAACTCTTCAGCACTAAAAGAAAGAACAACTGAATAAATCATCCTGCCTCCCCCCCCCCACCACCACCACCTCCCAATGACAATCCCCCCCCCCCCCCAAAAAAAAAAAAAAAAGATCTAGTGCATGTGATAAGAGGACCAGTATAACACAGCACGATAGCTTCTCGCCTTACATAGTCAACCTGTAACCCCAGCCTAACACAGACCGAGCTAAACTTATAAATTCATTAAGATTAGTCACCGGGAGATTTACTAGCGATCCCCACAGACAAAAGACGAGTGGGTAATAGCACTCCATTGTGCAGAGCCCAGCAACAATAGACCCACCGTCACAGTGCGTCCTGGGAGACCAGAGAAGAAGGAGGGGTCTAGTGCATCCTTGGTAACCAGGGAAGGAGGAGGAGGGGTCTAGAGCATCCTGGGAGATCATGGAAGGAGAAGGGGTCTAGTGCATCCTGGGTGACCAGGGAAGAAGGAGGAGGGGTCTAGTGCATCCTGGGTGACCAGGGAAGAAGGAGGAGGGGTCTAGTGCATCCTGGGTGACCAGGGAAGGAGGAGGAGGGGTCTAGTGCATCCTAGGTGACCAGGGAAGGAGGAGGGGTCTAGTGCATCCTGGGTGACCAGGGAAGGAGGAGGGGTCTAGTGCATCCTGGGCGACCAGGGAAGGAGGAGGAGGGGTCTAGTGCATCCTGGGCGATCAGGGAAGGAGGAGGAGGGGTCTAGTGCATCCTGGGTGACCAGGGAAGAAGGAGGGGTCTAGTGCATCCTGGGTGACCAGGGAAGGAGGATGGGTCTAGTGCATCCTGGGTGTATTTATGTAACTTGCACTCACCCATCTAGGACATGAGTGTCAGGATCTTTAAAGTCCAAGCAATGGAATGTGTGCATGCATAGACTTGACCTCTGTTTATAGTTTCATCCAAAGGACAATGTACACTATCAAAAGTGTTACAATAATTGCTCTTCACAGGAAAGCACTGTTGCTTGTGGCTGTCATACTGTCACTGACGATGGGTCAAGAGTGCACCACCCTGTCACCGACATTGGATCAAGAGTGTACCATGTTTTCACTGACAATGGGTCAGGATTGACTATGCTTTCACTGGAAATGGGTCAGGAGTGACCCTGCTGTCTTTGACAGGAGTGCCCAAAGACAGTATTTAAAAGTTTCCAACAAGTCCAAGTCAGTAGTCTGCAAACATTCTCACTAGCGTTCACATAAAATTAAAATAAAATAGCTAAATGGCTGCAAATGATGAGAAACGTGGTAAGATTGAAAGAAACTTCACAAAATCCCATAATCAGTTTCCACAAGGGAAGGCATAGTTGCCAAATAAAAATGTGACCGAGATGACACAATTCAAAGCAATTTGACAAAACGTTAGCGTCAGTTATGAGAATGGGGAGGGAAGGCTAACAATTACAAAGTTGCCCGTGGAGCAAGTAATCAAGCTGTTCCATGTTTTACTCATTCAATCAATCTTTAATTCAGTATCTATGCATTGCATATTAGGCGATTTCAGATAAATGTCTATTAAGATAAAGGTCTATGGATCACACTTAGGTCTATTCGGATAAAGGTCTAAGGACCACACTTAGGTCTATTCGGATAAAGGTCTAAGGACCACACTTAGGTCTATTCGGATAAAGGTCTATGGACCACACTTGGGTCATTTCAGTTTGTATTTGCATTTGGTATTTTGCTTTGAGCACTCTGTGGGAGAATGTGGATGTCACGGGGCATGTATTGAGGATAAGGAGGTGGTCAAGTACGGGTTACAAGCAGAATACTTGGGTAGTCACAAAGCAGGGATCCATTAGCTCATTTCTCCTATTTCACTGACCTAACAGGTTTGTGGCAAAATAAAACGATGTATTACAAATAAATAAAGAGCAAGAAATATAAAGAAAAAGAAGAGATGCCAGAGTTACAGGGTTAGAAACAAGATTATCTAAGCAAGGTAGAGAAGCACATTTTCAGAGGTATGTAAGATCCAAGTCATTTATTTAACAACAAAACCAAACAACAGTTGACGTCGGTCACCATAACATCATTGAAAAAGCAAGTTGTTCCATTGTTTGCCAAAGCTAAGAGCCAGTGGCTTTTTATTTATCAGTAACATTGTTAAGCTTTCTTCTTAGTGTAACAACAACACAACAGTGACAGAGAGAGAGATCGAGAGAGAGAGAGAGAGAGAGAGAGAGAGAGAGAGAGAGAGAGAGAGAGAGAGAGAGAGAGAGAGAAAGAAAGAGACAGAGAGAGAGAAAGAAAGAGACAGAGAGAGGGGGACAGAAACAGAGAGAGAAAGACAGAGAGAGAAAGTATGAGTGAGAGGCAGAGAGAGAGAAAAAAAATGGAGAGAGAGAAAGAGAGAGGTATACGATTGAAAAGCAGAGAAAGAGAGAGAAAGAGAGAGAGAGAGGGAGAGAGAGAGAGAGAGATAGATAGCAAGATAGAGCATGTGCGAGAGACAGACACAGAGAGAGAGAGAGAGAGAGAGAGAGAGAGAGAGAGAGAAGCAAGAATAGATAGAGCATGTGCGAGAGACGCAGAGAGAGACGTGAGAGAAAAAAAGAAGAAAAAGAGGAGAGAAACAGAGAGAGACAGAGAGCAATATGCACTAGCATAAAAATGGCAATATATTTCACAGCAAGGGGTTCGGCAAATTAAACTTTCTGAATACAGTCAAGCAAACGCAATCAATATCAAATGCACAAACAGCTTATATTCTAAGTGTAGCAATATAAAACCAATTTCAATATAAAGATTCAGAATATTAACATTCCTAATTAAATTTCAAGTCAGTCTGAGATCATTGTTTTCAATAAGTAGTAAGAGCATAGAAAAATGTATTAATTCATATCAGAGGTGTTCCTAGGATTAGAGGGCAATAGGACAAAATGTCCTAAATCATAAAACTAATCGGACATCATGTCCTGACTACATAAAAGCAATAGGACATTCAGATTGTGAAGCGAACCGATTAATGGTGCTTCTTTAGAAGACAGTGAATGAGAATAAATATGAATAAAGTAAAACAAAAACTCTGTTGTGTAAACAGTTTAAAAATGTATTATTTTTTTTAATGCAGTGTTTGGCCAGATTATTTTTACGTATACACACACACGTTGCAGAGGAAGTATGATGTCGGTTATTTCCATTTCAAAAGTGTCGAGAGTTGCGGCCCTTTTGTTGTTCGACGGAATGTACTAAAGAGTGATAATAGTCTAGCATTGTTCACTATTCAAACTCGTTTTAACGGCTTTGACACTCCAGTTTGTACAGATGTTTTTTGCAGTGACCGCTCTAGTCATAATACTATCGGACAATGACCACTAATTTCGCAATAGAATCGGACATTTGACGGGACACAGGTGTTTGCATTCGGTCATTTTCCAAACGAATCGGACCATGACCGATGTCCGAGGCCTTGGGACATCACTGTCATATTATTGAGGTGAAAATAAGTATGTAGGCAGCTTTAAAAGGCGTTCAGTTCCTCCACAAAGTCACCTCACTCCAGTCTACCAAAGGGTTCCTTGAAACAGTCAATAGGCCTCACTTATTACCACATGCAAATAATATTCCTGTTTGCTTAATTCACAACGCCTTGGAGCATGATCATCATGCACCATTTACATAAAACTGTTGGGCAACGGAACCTTTATTTTAAAAAAGATAAGCCATTTCATATGACCTTTTGAATGGTCAGACACAAAGCCTTGATTCAATTTCATATTAGACATAAAAAGTGTATAAATATATAAGCAATGAGAATTGTATAAGTTTTTGTGCAATTGTGATCTTGACATCAGACACTCTTGAATCAATTGGCAACTAAATAAATGAACAAATAAAGGACAGAGAACAAGGGCAACAAGAAATATAAAACGTGTAACTTTCATTTAATTGTGTTAAAGGGGCCTTTGTAGTTTTGTATGTAACATTAACATACATGTACATAAAGGATTATAAACCACTGTTTGAGACTGTGGATAACAATACTACACCAAACGCTGCCAACACACGGATCCACGGCCACAGGAAAATATTCCACTACTACTGTCATTGTGAGGGTAACGGTAGCTTGTAAACTTTTCAGCCTTTGGGGAGAGACAGGCACTAAAGGTCGCTCTTTCCTCAGGGCCTGCTTCACCAGGATAGTGCCCATCTGCTTCCTCTGGCTGCCGTACCCTACCTACTTCTAAACATAGCCAGGTACCCATTGGCTGCTGTCTGGGGTGGGGTGTATATTGTGCACTGTTACATGTTCATGCCGTTCAGTGGTTGCATCCAACAACTAACAATGCCTATTCCCGTTGGTTACAGGAATCCATGATTCTAAGCCAAGCAAACAGTTCCACAACGTGCCATAATCCACTGGTGATAGGCAAGCAAATCTCTGTCTGGGCCCTATAATGACATTACCTACAGATGGAACACTTTGGAAATGACCAAAGAATTAATACCTGACTTGTTCTGCTTAGTCAAAGTTTTGCAATAACACAGAAGAAAAAAAATTTATAAAGCAAGATCCTGAGCACATGAACTGATGATAATAATGATGTAGACTAACCCTAACCCTAAAATTGTATCAATGAGATAAGATCACTAATTATTGTCTCTATCAACAACCGGAATAAATAAAAACAAATGAATAAAAGTAAAAAATTGACTTTTGTGTGTGTGACATTGTCAAACAAATTAACAATAGAAGCTGAGAAGAGTTGAATAATGTAGGTGCTACACAGAGCACTGAGGGCAGATCCAGTTATCAGCTTCTGCTGGCAATAGTTTTTTGTATATAAATATTGATTTGTTACAGCATCTACACTGTACCATACTCCCGACTAGGAGAGCAATATTGATTTGTTACAGCACTTAGACTGTACCATACTCCCGACAAGGAGAGGAATATTGATTTGTTACAGCACTTAGACTGTACCATACTTCCGACTAGGAGAGCAATATTGATTTGTTACAGCACTTAGACTGTATCATACTCCCGACTAGGAGAGCAATATTGATTTGTTACAGCCCTTAGACTGTACCATACTCCCGACTAGGACAGCAAACTCACACTAACTGTGATGATGAATTCCAATACTAAAATAAAGGCATCCCAGAGCCCTTTTTCTTACGACGTCCAAAAAACCCTAGTATCTAGCATCACAATCTTAGGGTGTCCTTATCAAACACTTGCCCTGTGGCCAAATTCAAATTAAAAACCTCTCAGGTAACTTAAATCTTGTAGCAGACTGGTGACCTAAACCTTGGATCTGTCTAATGACCTAAACCTTAGAGCTGACTGTGACTTAAACCTTAGAGCTGACTGTGACTTAAGCCTTGGAGCTGACTGTGGCCTAAACCTTGGAGCTGACTAATGACCTAAACCTTGGAGCTGACTGTGACCGAAACCTTGGAGCTGACTGTGACCGAAACCTTGGAGCTGACTGTGACCGAAACCTTGGAGCTTACTAATGACATAAACCTTGGAGCTGATTGATGGTTAAAACCTTTGATCTGACTGTGACCTAAACCTTTGATCTGACTGTGACCTAAATCTTGTAGCTGTCAAATGGCCTAAACATTGTAGCGGACTGGTGACCCAAACCTTGGAGCTGTCTCACCCAAATGGTGACCAAGTTTCCCGTGGTCCAGTCCATTTCTCCTATTTTCAAATATCCTTTTAGCTTCAAGTTTGATTAAAGTGCAAACTGTTGTGTGACATTTTGTGAAAGCTGTTTACTGACTAGGGAGAAATGCTGCAGGTAAGTACAGTCCCTTTGCCTAGTGGGTCAGTTGTCATTTATTGCTTTCACCACCCCTCAATGCATTCCCTGTCAACAACACACAAAAAATGGATTCTACAAACAGCTGATGGATTAAAAAAAAAAGGGGGGGGGTGGGGGGTGGGGGAGGAATCAGGACTGTCGCAAAACCTGCAGCTTTCAACAGAATTGAATAAACACACACATTCAAGCCAAAACACACTTAAGCTACAGGTCATGACCTCAGTCTAGACATGCTTAGTTATTCTATAGTTGGCTACAGTCCATAACAACCACTGCACACTGCACAGAATACCGGTACTGTTCCATCGCTTTTATCCTTTCAACAGAAGCTGTATATTATATTACCTATCATTATTTTTAGCGCTTCAGTCCCCTCTGGCCTAAGCCACATTACAAGTAGCATTTCAGCTTTTAGCTGCTCTTTCAGATGTTATTATATAGTACTACAATTGCTTTAAGTTGTGAAGTGTCAGTAAATGCTCACACCTATTTTATAAATAGCCCTCAAATGCCTGCTGTAACAAAAATTGCATTGCTGTCAATAAGAGTGGTTCCTCTGTAGAAAACATCCACATATTACTATCAGACTTTTGAAAACAATTATGGCAAGGGAATCTGAATATTTATCAAGGTGAGAGAGAATAAGCCAAGATTTTAATTTTAGTATATAGTACGGTGATACTGAGTATAATATCAGCTCCTCTTAGCACAAAACACAATAATAATATAAACAATAACTGCTGTCTACATTGCAAAATACAAAACTTGTCTGAAATGTCAAACTGACAACTATTTGTTGTTCCTTATTACCTTAACAATTCTTCGTGTCGACTTTGACTGAAAATAAAGATCAAAATAGTTGTTGCACTTTACTCCTTTGCCAATCAAACTTTTTAAAATATACAGGGTGAGCACAAAAACACTCCTTGATTTAAATTATTTATTACGAGAAAAGTTGAGTGAATATTTTTACAAGCTTGGTGTCTACAGTAGCAGAAATTAACAAAGTTTTATGTGATATGGGTTGATGTCAAAGGCACTCGATGTGTGCCCCTCTTGTTGCCCGGTAAACATCAATGCGATAATCAAGCTCAGTCCAGACTTTCTGCAGCATATTTGGTGTAATCGTGCGAAGAGCTTCGGTGATACGTTCCTGCACCTCCTCCATGGTCTGGGGCAATGGAGAAATGTAAACTTTGTCTTTGACATATCCCCACAGGAAAAAGTCACAGACAGTTATGTCTGGTGATCTTGGGGGCCATTTGCAAAACACTTGGTCGCATTGTCCAGCACGGCCAATCCATTGGCTGGGTAGGTTTGTGTTGAGAAATGTGCGGACATTGACAGACCAGTGTGGCGGTGCACCATCCTGCTGAAAAATGTAGTCATCACCTTCAGCAGCTAGTCTTGGCAGCAACCAGTTCTATAACATCTTGAGGTAGGTTGGGCCAGTGATGGTTAATCCTTCAAAGAAAAAAGGTCCATACACAGCCCTCTCTGTTACTGCACAAAACACATTCACTTTGGGAGAGTTACGTTCAAACTCGAGAGTGGCATGAGGATTCTGAGTCCCCCATATTCTCACATTGAGTCTGTTCACCTTTCCACTCAAGTGGAAGGTTGCTTCATCACTGAAGATTATCTTTGACAGCAGATCAGGATCATTTTCCATTGACTCCTGTAAACTGTGGCAGAAATCATAGCGCGTTCTTTGGTCTTGCGGGTATAACTTTTGTACCAGTTGCAGTTTATAAGGTGTAAACCTCAAGCGTTTGCATAAGATCTTGCATACTGTGCTTTGTGGAAGTTGTAACTCTTGGCTACATCTGCGTGTCGACTTCTTGGGGCTGCAAAGGTAAGTGTCTCTGACCCTCTCGACAACTTCCTCTGACACTGCTGGGCGGCCGGAATGTCCCTTTCTCTGATCACAGATGCATCCTCTCTCAATGAAATCATTGTACCACTTCAAAATCGACTTGTTAGAAGGTGGATTGTTGTGATGGATGTGTCTGAACGAACGCTGCACAATTGTAACACTGTTTGATTTTCAAAATTCCAAAACACACCAGCTATGTTGTTGTGGGGTGTACGCCATCTTGGATTGGACTGCCACCTAGCGGGTAAGATAAACATTGGGACCTTGAAACAACGTGGAAACAAAAATTCATTAATTTCTGCAACTGTAGACACCAATTTTGTGAAAATAATCACTCAACTTCTCATTTAATGAATATTTAAAATCAAGGAGTGTTTTTGTGCTCACCCTGTATTAATTACTATATTACAATTCACACAGACAGAGCCAAATAGGCAAATCTTGCATCTTGCACTCCATAATAACAAAACAAATGGGTAGGCTTTGTTTCAGTTTTCACACCCAACATATCGTGGTATTTATTTAATTAATTTATTTTATTCTTATTTTATCTTTCTTATACATGTTGTAACAAAATTTTTAAATTTCTGATTGAGTGATTCGCAGAGTTTGTAAAATTGGCAATCGTTTGCCAGGAATGCAAATTTGGCAGGCTTTTGCTGAAATAGTGAAAAGGCTTTTTAAAGTTGACAAATTCATCAAACAAGCAACCAATGTCATGAAAACTGATATATTGTGGACCAGTCTAAGTGTAGAGCGGTGGTGCAGGTGAATGTCATTGCCCATAGAGAACAGTTGGCTTTGATGCGAGGCTGCTCAACTTACGATCAAATATTGAGTCTCTGGTCAATAAGCTTACATTTCTGCAATTATTGCACAGGCAACTGTGAACTCACAGCAAAGAACCAGAACTCAGTTCCTGTCCTATCCTATCTCGTAACTAGAAAGTCGTTGGGGCACCACAGATGATCGTTTAACCAGCGTACTCCATCTTCCTCTGTCCTCAACAACCCTCATGGAAAAAGAGGTGGGAGGACAACAATCGAAAATGGACTGGCTTGACACTAAGCGAAGCCATGAGGATTTCTGCTGAACTCAGTTAGTTGTTACAATAAAAAGTAGATCGGACACCAAGTGGATACTTGTAAAGACACAACCAGAAACAGTCCATTAGGTAATTATTATGATGTCATGCATTGTATCAACGCTTTTACAACATCGTTCATTGTTGCTGACTTTGTGAAATCGGCAAAAAGTCAATTTCATAAAATTGATATCCATTTTGGTGAAATGGGTTGCCTATTTCACCAATCTGTTCACTTTAAAAAGCCTTTTCACTATTTCAGCAACAGCATGCAGAATTCATGTTTTCGGCAAGCAATTGCCAATTTCATGAAATCGGCAGCTCATCTAATTTTGTTACACCATATACAAGAAGCCGAGACCGAACTCCATGTTCACAATTTTGTTGCACCATATACAAGAAGACGAGACAGAACTCCATGTTCGCGATTTTGTTACACCATATACAAGAAGACAACACTGAAATATCTTATAAAGCACTTTTCCAGCTCAAGGCACTGGCGGATACAGGATCTAGCTCTCACTGCCTATGTGCTGTCTAAGGCACTGGCAGATACAGGATCTAGCTCTCACTGCTCATTTGCTAGCTCAAGGCACTGGCAGATACAGTATCTAGCTCTCACTGCCCATTTGCTAGCTCAAGGCACTGGCAGATACAGTATCTAGCTCTCACTGCCCATTTGCTAGCTCAAGGCACTGGCAGATACAGTATCTAGCTCTCACTGCCCATTTGCTAGCTCAAGGCACTGGCAGATACAGTATCTAGCTCTCACTGCCCATTTGCTAGCTCAAGGCACTGGCAGATACAGTATCTAGCTCTCACTGCCCATTTGCTAGCTCAAGGCACTGGCAGATACAGTATCTAGCTCTCACTGCCCATTTGCTAGCTCAAGGCACTGGCAGATACAGTATCTAGCTCTCACTGCCCATTTGCTAGCTCAAGGCACTGGCAGATACAGTATCTAGCTCTCACTGCCCATTTGCTAGCTCAAGGCACTGGCGGATACAGGATCTAGCTCTCACTGCCCATTTGCTAGCTCAAGGCACTGGCAGATACAGTATCTAGCTCTCACTGCCCATTTGCTAGCTCAAGGGACTGGCATATACAGGATCTAGCTCTCACTGCCCATGTGCTGTCTAAGGCAATGGCAGATACAGGATCTAGCTCTCACTGCCCATTTGCTAGCTCAAGGAACTGGCATATACAGGATCTAGCTCTCACTGCCCATGTGCTGTCTAAGGCACTGGCATATACAGGATCTAGCTCTCACTGCCCATGTGCTGTCTAAGGCACTGGCATATACAGGATCTAGCTCTCACTGCCCATTTGCTAGCTCAAGGGACTGGCATATACAGGATCTAGCTCTCACTGCCCATGTGCTGTCTAAGGCAATGGCAGATACAGGATCTAGCTCTCACTGCCCATGTGCTGTCTAAGGCACTGGCATATACAGGATCTAACTCTCACTGCCCATGTGCTGTCTAAGGCACTGGCATATACAGGATCTAGCTCTCACTGCCCATGTGCTGTCTAAGGCAATGGCAGATACAGGATCTAACTTTCACTGCTCATTTGCTGTCTAAGGCAATGGCAGATACAAGATCTAGCTCTCACTGCTCATTTGCTAGCTAAAGGCACTGGCAGATACAGGATCTAGCTCTCACTGCCCATGTGCTGTCTAAGGCAATGGCAGATACAAGATCTAGCTCTCACTGCTCATTTGCTAGCTAAAGGCACTGGCAGATACAGGATCTAGCTCTCACTGCTCATTTGCTAGCTCAAGGCACTGGCAGATACAGGATCTTGCTCTTGCTGCCTATGTGCTGTCTAAGACACTGGCAGATACAGGATCTTGCTCTTGCTGCCCATTTGCTGTCTGACGCCCTCACAACTAAGCACCAGCCTGGCCAACTGGGGATGGAGGAGAATAGATCTAGTGCTTGCTGGGTGTATTTATGTAGCTGGCACTCACCAGTCTACAATATCAGTGTATTTATGTAGCTGGCACTCACCAGTCTACAATATCAGTGTATTTATGTAGCTGGCACTCACCAGTCTACAATATCAGTGTATTTATGTAGCTGGCACTCACCAGTCTACAATATCAGTGTATTTATGTAGCTGGCACTCACCAGTCTACAATATCAGTGTATTTATGTAGCTGGCACTCAGCAGTCTACAATATCAGTGTATTTATGTAGCTGGCACTCACCAGTCTATAATATCAGTGTATTTATGTAGCTGGCACTCAGCAGTCTACAATATCAGTGTATTTATGTAGCTGGCACTCAGCAGTCTACAATATCAGTGTATTTATGTAGCTGGCACTCACCAGTCTACAATATCAGTGTATTTATGTAGCTGGCACTCACCAGTCTACAATATCAGTGTATTTATGTAGCTGGCACTCAGCAGTCTACAATATCAGTGTATTTATGTAGCTGGCACTCAGCAGTCTACAATATCAGTGTATTTATGTAGCTGGCACTCACCAGTCTACAATATCAGTGTATTTATGTAGCTGGCACTGACCAGTCTACAATATCAGTGTATTTATGTAGCTGGCACTCACCAGTCTACAATATCAGTGTATTTATGTAGCTGGCACTCAGCAGTATATAATATCAGTGGATTTATGTAGCTGGCACTCACCAGTCTACAATATCAGTGTATTTATGTAGCTGGCACTCACCAGTCTACAATATCAGTGTATTTATGTAGCTGGCACTCACCAGTCTATAATATTAGTGTATTTATGTAGCTGGCACTCACCAGTCTATAATACCAGTGTATTTATGTAGCTGGCACTCAGCAGTCTACAATATCAGTGTATTTATGTAGCTGGCACTCACCAGTCTACAATATCAGTGTATTTATGTAGCTGGCACTCACCAGTCTACAATATCAGTGTATTTATGTAGCTGGCACTCACCAGTCTACAATATCAGTGTATTTATGTAGCTGGCACTCACCAGTCTATAATATCAGTGTATTTATGTAGCTGGCACTCACCAGTCTACAATATCAGTGTATTTATGTAGCTGGCACTCACCAGTCTACAATATCAGTGTATTTATGTAGCTGGCACTCACCAGTCTACAATATGAGCGTCCATGCCATAAAATGTGATGGTGGAAGTCTTGTCCAGTTCCCCAGGAAAAATGTCAATGAATGGCCACACTGGTAAAGAGGGTTAAGCTGGGCTAAAGGTTATTGCACTATAGGCATTCTGGTGACAGTGTATGTTTGTTTTCTTTAAAGTGGAGGCAAGTTTCTCTCATGCCCGCTTTATAGGACGCAATTTGAACAAACAGGGGAACAGGACCCATGAACCACTCCTAATTCTTAACATAGGCAATGACACTACTAGGCTTTCAGTTTGGCAACAACAACAAAAATTTTTGTAATGGCCTGGATAGCCCAAGGGTCAACAAAACAATAACCAATGAGCTGATACAGTGATAGCCAAGTAAAGACCCCTTACCTCACAAAACATAACATTGAAACGTAGAAAGTCCACCAACTCTGCTGCACAGTCAATTTCCGCTTGGTGAATAGTTTTCCCCTGCAAAAATATATGCATGAAAACTTTCAATAATAAAATGTTGGAAAATAAACAAGTAGTATTTAACAAGAAAAGTTACCATTTACACACTATCCTATCCTATCCTATCCTGTCCCATAACCCGAAGGTCGTAGGGGCACCACAGATGATCGTTTAACCAGCATACTCCATCTTTTTCTGTCCTCAGCAGCCCTCATGGCTTCGCTCAGTGTTAAACCAGTCCATTCTCGAATGTTGTCCTCCCACCTCTTTTTCGGTCTCCCCCTTCTTCTACCTCCTTGCACTGTGCCTTGCAGAATGGTCTTTGCAAGGCCTGATGATCTGGTGACGTGGCCATACCATCGGAGTTTCCGTTTCTTCACCACTGTGAGCAGGTCATCGTGTTGTCCAATGGCTTGTGTGATGGTCTGTCGGACTTCGTCGTTGGTGATGTGTTGGGTATAGGAAATGCACAGAAGTCTTCTGTAGCACCTCATCTCCATGCTTTGTATTCTTCGTTGGAGATCTGCTGTGAGGGTCCATGCTATTTACACACAAATATGTAAAATAAATAACAGGAATACATATATCAAATTTAGAATAAATTCTCTAAAAATGGCTAGCATTGTACAACAGCCATTAAGGAGACTGCATGCACTGTATAGTAAAAGCATTCAAGGTCAAATTTGCTCTGATGAGACCTTTGGTAAAGGTCGAAACACGTCAGGAGAACCAGGCTTTAGGAATGTAATTGTACTTCATTTGAGCTCCTTAAGCTCATGGTGAAGCATATGGAAATGAACACCAATATGTCATACCAGGGCTCGAAATTAGCGGGGGCCCGGGGCCAAAAACCCGCAAAGTTGATTTCGGGCTCGGAAAGTTGAAAAACGAAGGGCCCGCTTGGCCCGCAAAATAATTCGTCTGCTACAGCTAGCTCTACTCGGCAGTTTCGTATTTGGGCCAAGGGAAGCAACCCACACCGGTGCCCTAAATTTGGACATAAAAAAAACAACAGAAAAGAAGCGAAAACCCTTTAATTTTGCACTCAAAAGTGTAATATACACTTCAATATCTTTTTAATATAATAAACAAAAGGCTATGGCACAACATAAGCGCAAAATGTCCATCTTTGCAAGTACGAAAGTATGGCTACATATCGTCGCCATACAGTTGCTAAAACAATCGGCGATGGCGTATTTTCCCATTTTTGGGAAGCGAAAGACGCCAGAAGAAAACGTCGACGAAAGGAAAGAACAAGAAAAAGAGAGAAAAAAGAAGTATGAAGAGGAAAAAAGATCAAGGAACTACTATGAAGGGTGGAAAAAAAGATTTCCATGGCATGGCCTTGAAGTGAACGAGGAAGAGTACTGTTAAGTTTAGTTCCCTTTCATGGTTTTGTTTTGAACTTTTGTGCATTGAGGTCAGATTTTTTGTTAGGTTATTCATATTAAAAATTTAATGATGTGTAATGTGCAATACTCAGTCACAAAACTGAAAAGTATTATACAAGAGACTCACCTGATTTTTTTCTATTTTGTTTAATGGCCATTTCAGGCTCACTAGTCACTGGAATATGTGTGTCACTGAATGTGTGCGTGTGTGTGTTTTTTCCCCCTTTTTTTTGGTAATGTTTGAAAGTGAAAGAAAAGGCAAATAAAAATGACATCACTCAGCAAAATTGGAAATTCAATTGTTTTTATTTTAGATTATCAGACAAATTGTACTTTCTACTTATTATATTGTCAATAATTCTTTTGTTTTTTGTTTGCATTATTTTTTAAGTTGGGCCCCGAAAGTTGCTTGTGGGCCCTCAGATTTTTCAATCAAGGGGCCCGGTGGCCCCCAAAGAAAAAAGTTAATTTCTAGCCCTGCATACTTTTTGTTTACTGGACCTGTCCAAGCCAACAGGGTCAGGTAACGACACAGACAAGTTATCGTCCACCGATAAACATTATCAGAATCCGGAGAAAGCATCACCAGATCATCATGTCCTAATCGTAAATCAGCCTCATTGAAAACCGGAACGGAAGCAGGGCCAACAACGTACCCTCAAAGATACCGGAAGTCGGAGAGCTGAACCAGCCAGAGAATGAGCATAAGTATGACATCAACCGGAAAAAAAGGCTGTCCTGAAACGGAAGTAGGTAGCGAACGCATCATACCATTCCGTACCGGAAACCAGAGCCACTGAAACATGACCGAAACCGGAAGTGGCATACACAGGAAGCTGGACTGAGAAAGATTATGTCGAACCGGGAAATGGAAGTAGGTAACGATCACATTGTACCATCCAAACCAGAAACCAGAGCCCCTGATCCACGACCAAAAACCGGAAGTGGCAAACGCAGGAAGTGGACTAAGACAAATTGTGTCGAACCGAAAATGGAAGCAGGTAACGAACGCATCGTACCCTCCGTACCGGAAATCCGAGCCCCTGATCCACAACTGAAACCGGAAGTGGCATACACAGGACGCTGGACTGAGAAGGCTTGCGTCGAACCGGAAACGGAAGAAGGTAACGAGCACATCGTACCCCCGTACCGGAAATCCGAGCCCCTGATCCACAACTGAAACCGGAAGTGGCATACACAGGACGCTGGACTGAGAAGGCTTGCGTCGAACCGGAAACGGAAGAAGGTAACGAGCACATCGTACCCCCGTACCGGAAACCAGACCCCCCGCCCCAAAACTGGAAGCATAAATGGTGAACAACGGAGGTTGGAAGGAAGAGGATGAACCGGGAACCAAGGTCGCTAGGGACCCCAGACCGCAAATCACATCCCCTGCCGCAGCTGGACTTAACACTGCAATCAGTGCTCTCAAAGTCTCGAGCTCGACATTAGCCAGAAGTCCCAACCCGGGCTGAATCCTGCTTGAGGAAACAGGTGGGAAGGCTTCGGCCGGGAGCTTATCCAGCCGAGCCGGGGCATCCCTGCCGGAAAAAAACGGAAGAGGTCCTAAACTAGTGTGACTATCCGTGTGTTTCTGGTCATAACCTAGACCAGAAACGGCTCCAAGGACACTTCTGGCAAGTCCAAGGAGCCACCTCTCACCTCACTACCACCATCTCTCATCTCACCACCGCCACCACTTTCACTAACCTTGAAAGATGCAGACGTCGATGACGCCATTGGACGAAAACCGGAAGTAGAAGGCCTAGAAGTGGACAACTGCGAAGCAAAACGCAGCAAAACTGTGGTGCAGAGAGGGGTGGGGGGGGAAGCTAAGACAAAGGTGGAAGAGGACTAGCTTCCACCAAAGAAACGAAAGCGGTAGTAACAACTACAAAAAGCGAAGTTATCCAAACCTGAAAAACCTACTGCTGTTAAGCAGTATAAAAGGCATATGAAAGTATCAAGCGCGGAAAGCACAGCCACAAGTGGCTGTGAAGCTGCGCTATAAAATCTACATACTTCAGGACAAGAAACGAAGCAAAAAGCTCCAGGCAAAACCTACTGCTGTTAAGCAGTATAAAAGGCATATGAAAGTATCAAGCGCGGAAAGCACAGCCACAAGTGGCTGTGAAGCTGCGCTATAAAATCTACATACTTCAGGACAAGAAACGAAGCAAAAAGCTCCAGGCAAAGCACAGAGCTAAACAAGCAAAGAGAAGGCACGACCGTACCTAGCAAGTGCCAAAAAAGAACTGAGGTTAGTGGCTATTGCCGTGAGCTCTGTGGGGCCGGCACTGTAGCACGGGATTTGGTGGAGCATGGGAAGTAGCTGTAGATTATAGTCACACGACACCGAAGCGTATAGGCGACTACTGGTCACATTATTCTGACACCAGCGAACCAATTGATGGTAAGGGGAAAATAATATGGTCACACATTGGCCAATCCGGGATTCGAACCAGGTACCTTTCGGTTACTAGTAAGACGCTATACCAACTGAGCTACCCGGTCCCTCTGAGCATGGGAAGCAACTCTATGGTTGTTTTTCAGAATCAACTTTCGTTTTGATGGGCATTTACCTAGCAACGCCAATAACATTGCATTTGTGAGTCATGGTATAGTATGTGCAATTAATCTTAAGTTTGCAATGTAGTTTTACCTCAAACTGCCGCAATCCTCATGTTCCATGCATTTTTACCGCAAACCTTTTACTAATGTTTTACCCCAAATTTGTTCTTCCATTTCCATGCATTTTCACCTCAAACTCATATGCTCCATTCATTTTTACCCCAATCCAATACCAGCATTGGCCAAGTGTGCACCCCAATTTTTTGGCAGGTTAATGTAGTTCCTGGTGAGTGGTTGCTGGCAAACTAAACAACGTTCATAATGTATCACACAAGTGACAGCTACCCTACTAACCTGACCCAGCATGGTAGCAGCCATGATTTCCATACGGTATTTTGTGGCCAGGAGGTGTGCCGCTTTGAGGAAGATCTTGCTGCGTTCTTCTTGAGGCAGACGTTCCCACTTTTCTCGAGCGGCCATACATGACTTAATGGCCTTCTTCAGCAGTTCCTGACAGCCAAAAGCAATACAAGAGATTATAGGATACAAGACAAGACAAGACAAGAATGACTGAACATTGAAGTTAAACGTCTACACCCATCATTAATGATAAGGCCTTCGGAGATAACCATCACAGGGAGGAGGAGGTAGAGACCTAATACAACACTGAAACATCACAGGAAGGAGGAGGTAGAGACCTAATACAACACTGAACCACCACAGGGAGGAGGGCATAGAGACCTAATACAACACTGAACCACCACAGGGATGAGGAGGTAGAGACCTAATACAACACTGAACCACCACAGGGAGGAGGTATAGACCTAATACAACACTGAACCACCACAGGGAGGAGGAGGTAGAGACCTAATACAACACTGAACCACCACAGGGAGGAGGAGGTAGAGACCTAATACAACACTGAACCACCACAGGGAGGAGGAGGTAGAGACCTAATACAACACTGAACCACCACAGGGAGGAGGAGGTAGAGACCTAATACAACACTGAACCACCACAGGGAGGAGGAGGTAGAGACCTAATACAACACTGAACCACCACAGGGAGGAGGTAGAGACCTAAAACAACACTGAACCATCACAGGGAGGAGAAGGTAGAGACCTAATACAACACTGAACCATCACAGGGAGTAGAAGGTAGAGACCTAATACAACACTGAACCACCACAGGGAGGAGGAGGTAGAGACATAATACAACACTGAACCACCACAGGGAGGAGGAGGTAGAGACCTAATACAACACTGAACCACCACAGGGAGGAGGAGGTAGAGACCTAATACAACACTGAACCACCACAGCTATTACACTGCTAAGATGGACAGTGAAAATGGCCACTTTTTATCTTGTCCACCACTGGATTGGAACCAGGGTACATGGGTTTGCCAGGCCAACATTCTACCACTGAGCTCTGGCAGTGGGCTCAACAAGATAAGATAAGGCAAGGCAACTTTGTGATCTGTTTGAAGAAATGACAACGTTTCAACTTCTGCAGACAAACAACAAACCAGGAGCGTTACACAGAGGTGCCAACCTCCTAATCTTTTTGTCAGTATTTCCGGACCGGTTTGTCAGTATTTTGTAACACTTGTCAGTATTTTTTTCTCGCAAAACCCAGCCTACGACATTATAATGACAGGCTTACCTCTGAAATAGCAGGCTATTTTCAATCCTCTACAATCACCATGAAAATCAGCTTGTTGAACACTACAGTTGTTTTACTTAAAATGAATGATACTGATAGTCTTTCCAATAAAAGCAATGTCAGCAACAAAACAGTTCTATTGTTTCAAGGACTTAGCAGTTGCCTTTTTCAGAAGTGTTCGAGAGAGTTTTGTTTTGTAGCAGTCAGTATCTGAATTTCTTGATTTCAACTGCAGCATGGCATTCAGTTTCTTACTTCCCATAGTCCCACTAAAGTCAGTTTTATTTTTTCTAACTAGAGAAAAGACCCTTTCACATGAACAGTTGGACACAGGGATCAGGAGAATCTTCAGTATGATCTTGGACAGTATGTAAGCTTTGTGTCTAGCAGATGCAACATGCCTGGCAACATCGTCAAAGCCACCATGACTTATAAAAAAATCGAAGCCACAGACAGTACAGCGTGCGTACTTTGTTGACAGTTTCGACGCAATGATGCATGGATGTGCTTCTGTGTATGAATGCAGAAAATCTTGCAGACGTTTAGTTGCAGGCTTTGTTTTCTTTGATGAGGAATTGGCTTCATCATCAGACTTAGCAGCTTTTCTTTTTCTGGGTCTACCACGTCCTGCCATTTTCGCGATTTTGAAACACTCTGAAAGGCGGTGAAGACTATTATGGAGGGAACTCGTACAGGTCTATTTTTAGACTAGGGGTAGGGTAGGGATAGGGTAGGGTGGAGTTGGGTTGGGTAGGGTAACCCTAACCCAACCCTACCCTAACCCCAGTTGACGTCAGTTTAAAAATAGATCTGTAAGAGTTCCCTCCATAATAGTCTTCACCCCGAAAGGCTAAGAACGAGTGTTTTCATTAAAAAAATGTTTGAGTCGGGTCGCGCGTACTTGATTCGGCTTTCATCACGTGATTGATTAGGGTACAGTCATGAATCGAAAAGTGTGTCGGAAAATACCGCAGGCACACAGCGACGTTCAGTGAGTGCATGAGTACTATTCTGAGACCAGAAACCGATACAGAAGCACCGCTGGCAAAGATAAACGTTCGGCAACTTCTCCTCCGTATTCTTATAAAAGCTACCGTATTTCCGTATTTAATTCACTTCGCCGGAATTAAATACGGTCAATCCGTACTGGTTGGCACCTCTGGCTCTGGTTACATTTATCATAACAATAAACAAAACACAGCGTTTTTCTATAATAAATACAACCACAAATAATGCAACTTCATGAGCTGAAATGGCACAGCATGCCTTCAATAGTCACACACACACAAATAATTTCAGATGTTTGTTTTTTTATGCCACAAGGCATTTATCTGATTATCAATAGCCTGTGTGCACATATGCACACACATACAGGCAACGCACACATACCCACACACACTAATTTCAGATGAATTTGTTTGCCTTAGGCATTAATGTGATTGTCAATAGCCTGCAAGGTTTCGTAGTGTAAAACAAGAATATAGTAAATAACTGAACACACAAATGGCATACTTACTGGTGTGGACCAATAGTAGTTGGCAACTTTCTTTTTGTGGTTGAAGGGCTAAAGGGCAAAAAACAAACTATCTGAACATTTGGTGCTGTAAAATCAAACAGGCCTCAAACAATTACATACATGTGTCTCTGCAGTTGCCATCATCTGCATAATTGAAAATTAATAAATAAAATTTTAAAAAAAAATTAAAAAAATATACAAATAAATAAATAAGCAAATGATTTTAAATACATAAATAAAATTAAATAAATTAATGGTGCAAATGAAATGCAATCCACAATGCACAGGTTTTTATCAAGCACTAAACATTGGACGTCAAGAGATAAGGAGGCAGCCACATCGATGCGAGCTCATATTTATACGATGCGAGCTCACATTTATTTTTAGTTATTTAATTGTTCTTAAATAGCGCTTTTCCAACTTAAGAACTGCTCTAGGCACTGGTCGATAGTCGATACAGGATCTAACTGGTCGATAGTCGATACAGGATCTAACTGGTCGATAGTCGATACAGGATCTAATAATAATAATAATAATAATAATAATAATAATAATAATACAGGATGCTATACGCGCCTTACCCCAAATCATTCAGGCTCAAAGCGCGGCGACCTATACCAACATACACGCTCACCTGTCTCATCCACCCTCACACATACCAAACACACATCCATCACTCAAACAGGTGGTGTAAAGGCAGGGAGATCGCTATTAGAAGACGGAAAGAAAATCGAATTTTTATTTTTTGAAATTTTATATTGACTGCGTCCTGTACCATTATTGAAGGGAGGGAGGAAACCGGAGTGCCCGGAGAAAACCCTCGGTGACCTCAATAGTCTCGTACCTAAGTCACATACGTTCGCCCCTTGCGGGAATCGAACCCGCGACCTTCGGCCATAGGAAACTATGCATAGGATCTAACTGGTCGATAGTCGATACAGGATCTAACTGGTCGATAGTCGATACAGGATCTAACTGGTCGATAGTCGATACAGGATCTAACTCACGGTGGCCCAGGCACCCACTTGCAACCTTTGGGCGCACAGTCTGACACCCAGATGGGCCAGGATCTTTAAAGCTGATGTGATGGATTAGTAGACTGGGCATGCATGGCTGGGTCAGGATCTTTAAAGCTGATGTGATGGATTAGTAGGCTGGGGATGCATGGCTGGGCCAGGATCTTTAAAGCTGATGTGATGGATTAGTAGGCTGGGGATGCATGGCTGGGCCAGGATCTTTAAAGATGATGTGATGGATTAGTAGACTGGGCATGCATGGCTGGGTCAGGATCTTTAAAGCTGATGTGATGGATTAGTAGGCTGGGGATGCATGGCTGAGCCAGGATCTTTAAAGCTGATGTGATGGATTAGTAGGCTGGGGATGCATGGCTGGGCCAGGATCTTTAAAGCTGATTTGATGGATTAGTAGACTGGGCATGCATGGCTGGGTCAGGATCTTTAAAGCTGATGTGATGGATTAGTAGGCTGGGGATGCATGGCTGGGCCAGGATCTTTAAAGCTGATTTGATGGATTAGTAGACTGGGCATGCATGGCTGGGCCAGGATCTTTAAAGCTGATGTGATGGATTAGTAGGCTGGGGATGCATGGCTGGGTCAGGATCTTTAAAGCTGATGTGATGGATTAGTAGGCTGGGGATGCATGGCTGGGCCAGGATCTTTAAAGCAGATGTGATGGATTAGTAGGCTGGGGATGCATTGCTGGGTCAGGATCTTTAAAGCTGATGTGATGGATTAGTAGACTGGGCATGCATGGCTGGTCGAGGATCTTTAAAGCTCATGTGATGGATTAGTAGACTGGGCATGCATGGCTGTAGGGAAGGGAGGGGAGAGGTGTAAGAGGGAGATGAAATGAGTCACAGAGAGACTGAATGGGAGGAAGGAGGGAGAGAGGGAAGGAGGTACAGAATAGAGCAGTGCAGATGAAGAAGAGAGATGGACAGAGAAAGAAGAGAGAGAGATCGAGAGAGACAGAGATAGTTGAAGCCACAACAGGATACAGGGGATAAGGATGGAAAGATTGCAAAAGAATGAAAAGAATGACTTAATGACTGACTGGGGGACTGGCAAAGATTGTTTTTACCTGAACCTGCCCTCTTGCTGGGATAGGACGGTGTTCCTCATCACCGATGATGATGGGTATGTCGAATACTGTGTCTTGATATCGTTTCAGCGCTTTGTCCAGTTGTTTACTCTCTTCACTCCCTGGCGCATACTCCAAAACACTTTCATTTACTGCTTCATAGTTTTTCAATGATGACATCCAACGTGCAGACACCGGCCCCCTAATAAAATGCACAACTATTGTATTAAAAAATGTGTATATACAGTGCTCCTAGCCTACTGTATTTCTTCTATGATGATGTACTTGAGGTTCAAAACTACACTTCAGTTCTACTCTAACCTTTATCCAAACTCACGAGTACCCTGTGACTTTTTGATAGATTCACAAAGTTATGAATCTGATCGACCATTTGAACCGAACTTCTTTTTATCACTCTCCATTGATGACGATATACGTTATTTTTCCTGGGGAACTAAAATGCACTTTGACCACACTGTTTAGTTACAGTAGGCCTAGGTCGCTAAAACCAGTATGACCTACCTATAGGTTAGGCAAGACTGATACTGAAAGTAGTGCAGATTTATCAGTAATAAATCACTGGAAATTTGGTTCACATGAAAAATACCAATCGCATATATGAAACGATTAGTAAGTAATACATTCAAAAGTAATGGACACAAAAATATGATGAATAACTATCGATTCACAAACCTCAGAACGAAAGACTGCAGCGCGTGTCGACTGAACACAGCCGCCATGCTAAGTTTCGATGAACGCAGACACCAATGTCTACCAGCGATATATCAGCCAGTACGCAGTGGAGATCTGCAACGTTTGTAAATGTTCTTACGCTGCTGGCGATCAAAACACGAAACAGTTGTTCAAAAACGTTTGATACAAACAAATACGGCAAATTTTAGGGAAAGTGCATGTGCTTGCCTCGTCTGCTGCTGGTTCCAATAAATGACCTTGGCGAGGTGTGTGTTGGTCAACCAATCAGAGAACCGATTACAAAATAAAACCAACCAGAAACCTCCTTTCATAGAATGCCCTTTGAACTTCTGAGGTCAAGGACTTCGTAACTTGTTTCGACTCCAAAATGGACCCCCCCCCCCCCCCCCCCCCCCCCCCATTCTGCTGAGGTGGTAAAAATAATAATAATAATAACGGATTTTTATATAGCGGATACTCCAGCCTATGACCAGACTCACCACGCTTTACATAGTCATTACATATAAGTACATGCACTCGATAAAACATCGCTTTCACTACAATACACCAAAAGACAGAACAGTAAGGGTACACATTATTTACACTTATGTACACAAATTACCATTTACAACTATGTACACAAATGACAGAAAAGACAAATAGGATAGCAAAAACATATTCACAGCTATTTATATGCCTGTTAGGCCCAGGAGGAAAAAACCAGTATAAATATGTACAGCCGTGTATACACTTACGGATCAGACCGAGACAAAGAGGAGAGAATGGCAGCGGGATACAGATCATTCTGAATAGTGAAGTTTGAAGAGGTGGGTTTTGAGGGCCTTTTTGAATGCTTGTGTTGATTGTATGTTGCGGATATGGGAGGGAAGGGAGTTCCACTGCTTAGGTGCGGAGTAAGCGAATGCACGTTGGCCGTATGTCTTAGTGCGGGTGACGGGAACCTTGAGTGTGCGAGTGTCAGCAGAAGATCTTAAAGTGCGTGAAGGGGAGTAGACAGACAGTAGATCAGCAAGGTAGGAGGGACAAGAATCTGTGAAGAAGTTGTGACAGAGAACAGAGAGTTTGTACTCTATGCGTGCTTGCACAGGAAGCCAGTGAAGGGAATGTAGTAGAGGTGTGATGTGATCGCGTTTCTTAGCTCGGAATACTAGTCTAGCTGCTGAGTTCTGAACCTTTTGTAGCTTGTCAATGATGTGTTTTGGGGAGCCAGCGAGGAGAGAGTTGCAATAGTCAAGACGAGAAAGGACGAGAGCGCAGACTAGGGTTTTGGTGGCGGTGAGCGTAAGATAGTGGCGAAAGGAGCTGATTTGGCGTATGGCCGTGTATGCAGAGCGACAGATGTTGGAGATGTGGTTGTTGAGGGACAGGTCATCGGAGAGAATGTAGCCGAGATTTCTTGCTGAGGATGAGAACTTAATGTTTGTTGTCCCTACCGTAAGCGATGTTGGGAGAGGCGGGAGTGAGGAGGAGGTGTTGTGCTTGTGAATGAGGAGGGCTTCGGTTTTATCGTCATTAAGCTTAAGCTTGTTGCGTGTCATCCATGACTTAATGTCTGTGATGCAGTTCTCCACAGTCTGAACAGTGGAATTAATGAGAGAGGGGGCTGTGGATTTATAAAGTTGTGTGTCGTCTGCAAATGACTGACTCTCAACAGCATGCTTTCCAAGCAGGAGAAGCAGTGGCTTGGTGTACAGAGTGAATAACACCGACCCTAAAACGGAACCCTGAGGCACGCCGCACACCAAGTCTGCTGTGCTGGAAAAACAGCCATCGACAGTGACTGCTTGTGATCTGTCGGAAAGATATGAGTGGAACCAAGCCAGGACCGAGCCGGAGATTCCAAAGTAGTGTTGAATAGTGTTAAAGAGAATGTGGTGGTCGACTGTGTCAAAAGCGGCTGAGAGGTCTAGTAGGGTGAGAACGGAGACGTTACCATTATCTAAGGCCAGCAACAGATCGTTGGTTACCTTTAGGAGGGCTGTCTCAGTGCTGTGGAAGGGTCGGTAGGCAGACTGGTTGGGGCAAAGTAAAGCGTTATCATATAGGTAGGCAAACAGTTGTTTGAGAACAATTTTTTCTATGACTTTGGACAGGAAGGAGAGGTTTGAAACAGGTCTATAGTTCTTTAGATTATTTTTGTCTAAACTTGGCTTTTTAAGGAGGGGTTTGATGACAGCCGTTTTGAGCACAGACGGAACAACACCAGAGGACAGACTCTCGTTGATAATGTGGGTAATGGTCGGGAGTAGAGGGTCGAGATTCTCTATCAACATGGGGGTAGGAATGGGGTCAAGAGAGCAAGATGTTGGTTTTGAGCTTAAGATGACTTTCTTGACTTCTTGCTCTGTTACTGGTTGAAAAACTTCCATTTTTGCGGTAGTGAGGGAAGGTGAGAATGGGTTAATGAGTGGGATCTCATGGCTGTCAAGAGCGTCCCTTATGTCAGCCACTTTCTGTGTGAAATAATTACAAAATACATCTGGTAGCTGACATGGTGGATGCGTGGATGGGAGTGATGTTGCATTGCTCTTACCCCTTAGCTGATTGCAAATGTTGAACAACTGTTTACAAGTTTCGCTGCTGCTAATTCTGTCGCTAAAGTACCGGGTTTTGGCAGTCTGGACTATTTTAGTGACCCGTTTTTTTTGCAGCGGTGAAAATCTGCTTGCTGACTTCTAAACCCGATTTAAGCCACTTTTTCTCTGCTTTGCGTCGGTGTTTCTTCGCCTCGGAGAGCTCGTCCTTGATAGACTCGTACCAGGGTGCTGAGCGTGTTGCCTTGACCTTTTTCTGGGCCACGGGGGCGTGCCGATCAAGCACCGCATGAAGTGTACTATTCAGCTGATCCACAGTGGGGCAGAGTTCTGGGGTCACTTTAGCGGTAAGCTCTTGCTTGAAAGCATCCCTATCCATGGTACGCAGGCTGCGAGCCTCCCTGAACATGGGGGGAGGAGGGGGGGCTGCGACGTTTAGTTCGCACACGACACAGAAATGGTCAGATGTTAATTCCTGGGTGACTGAAGTTGATCTAACCAAATTATCCTGAGGCCTATGCATAACCCAATCTATGATGTGACCACGGCTGTGGGTGGGTTCTGTGACTGACTGAGACAGACTAAACTGATCTAAAAGTTCAATCATTTTTGCGGTGGAAGGTTGCTGGGGTTGGTCAAAGTGAAAGTTAATGTTTCCTAAAACTATGTATGTTCCTGACAGTGTGTTGCAATAATCGAGCAGGACTGGAAATTCTTGGTGAAAAATTGCATCAGTTAATTTATTCTTCTTGCTTGGAAAGGTGCGATATATGCATATGAAGTGAATGTTCTGCTGTGGGACGGACAAACTGAGGTGAACAACTTCAAAGGACGAGTGAGTGAATGCGAAGTCTGTGATGAAGCCCAGGTGACGGGACAGACTGTTTCTGTAAATGATAGCGAGGCCTCCACCACGATTTGAGCGAGGTAACGAACATACAGAATAGCCAGAAGGGGTTAAATCAGAGCATTTACCCTCGTCACCAGTCTGCCGAAACCAGGTTTCTTGTATGAACATGATGTCAGTCTGCGTGTCTGAGATGAATTCACTCAAAGCCGTACGTTTTTCGTTAGAACCCAGTGATTGAGCGTTGAATGATGCAACGCGTAAAGGGCTGTGGCTATCGAGGTGTGAAGATAGTGGTTGAGGGGAGAGGTTGATGTGAATGAGATTGTCTGTGTTACAGCGATGGGTCTCAGGCCTAGTGGTACACTCTTTGTGTGATGCAATACAGTGTAGCGTGGGGTCAGTGTTGGAAAGCATAGGCGATCTGTTTGAAAGGACAACAGGGATAGACGAGATGTTTTGTTTACGTTTGCCTCCCCGACTAGTCCGTTTTCTGGGCAAATGACGGCCGATCGATAACTCTTTTAATCGGAACACAAGGTCGGGAGCAAGCTGTGAACATTTCGACTTCAATGACAATAGCTTATCGCGTGTGTAGCTTGTGGATGGAATTTCGGAACACAATGGCGGACTACGTGGGTGCGAGATAGCACAATGAGCGAAGCGAAAAAACGATAGAGTAAACAAACGAACATAAAAAGAGAGGCAAAGCAACGCTACACTTACTTGAGGATCCATGAGACAACAATTACACAATACAAAACTCACAACAAGACACAGTAAACACCGCAAAATCACAAAATTCAGTAGAGCTCGGGTCGTACACAGCCTGTTGGCGTCAACCGGAAGTAACTTTAAAAAGGTATTCAGGAATGATATCCAGTTACCCAGTGGATAAATCCGCGAACCCAATGCTTCGCCGATTCATCCGCTGGATAACTGCTTCCTGAATACCACCTCTGGAGGGTATCCAACGTTATTAACCTAATTCTGTATTCGACATCAAAAACAATACGCAGGCTATCTAGCTGTTTGAAGAATAGTCCAACAGGACCTTAAACGCAATACCGCTTTACATGTCAGTACGGCATCACTGGGCGAAAGTCTTCTACACAAAAGTTACCGGACAGGACGGATCGAGGAACCTCATGTTACTACAGGTTCAACGACCACGTGCTCGGGGCCAAGGCGAGGCACACTATACTCGTGGATTTCGGCTGTGGACAACAGCCTGGAGAGGATTGGGCCCTGCCAAGTCTTTCTTGCCCAAGAACCAATCACTCCAAACCGGATCGGTCGTCGCCAGGGTCACCAAGGACCGCGCCTTCCGTTGGCCACCATGACGGAGGTGCATAATAAGTGTACGTGCTACTGGTGGACAACTTAGCAGGATCCGCACGAGAGACAACATCGTCATAGGAACCTTGTCCGGGCGTCAGACCATGCGCCCACAGGCTGCAGGTGGGCGTCTCGGGCGGTTTGAGTTAGATCCTGTATCGGCCAGCGCCTAGAGTCTGGTCAAGTACAGCGAGATAAGTGCGCTATATAAATCCTCAGTAATAATACAGGGAGGGAAATTTGCACCACTGATCATTTTGGGAGCTGATGAAGTAGATGTCAACACCATGACCACTTCCTTCAAATCAGCTTTACATTACATGATTATTGCTTTAGGTCCAGCGGATTCTTCCGAGCCAAACCAGGACTAGTATAGCCGAATCAGGACCACAAAATCAAGACCCCAACTTCGCTGAAAGAAGACTCGCTCCTGATCCGCATAAAAGATCTGCCGAAACAACCCTAGTGGTAACACTGAAGGTACTTCACTTTACAATAAAGATATCCCACGCAGGGGACGCTGAGGCTATAGGCTTACTCTAATTTATCAAACCTCCGTTTACAAAAACAAAATAGAATATAAACATCATTATAAATTATCAACAAAACACATACATATAAAATGCCTACATTCCCAAATAATAACGTCATAGGAAGCCCCAGTGACCACCTGGCAGAAAGCGTCCAACGTTTCCAAGCTGATCCAACAGACCTCACACACAAATGAGGAGTTTTGTCCCGGAGAGGTTTTCAAGAAAAAAGGTTGGTGACTGGTCTAGCGAAGAAGAAGATAGTATAGTAGATTGATAGAACAGAGTAGGAATGAGAAAGAACAAAGGAGAAAGACAGCGACAGTGGGAATTTAAAGCACTAAATTTCCAGAAAGTGGGGATACAATTTATACTGAAACCTCCGGCACCCCAACGGGGGGATACAACTCAGCTGTGACAGATTCCGCCCACTGAGATCCTTGGCAAGCACAGTCCAAAGAAGAAACCGTGGATCATACCGGAACTTTTGGAGGCACTGTGGTCTAATGGTAGTGCTTCGGCTTGCGGATCGGAAGGTCCCGGGTTCGAGCCCTGGCCGGGCCATTGTGTTGTGTCCCTGGGAAAGACACTTTACTCCTGTTTTCCTACTCCTTCGGATGAGAGTATAAACCGAGGTCTAGTCTGTGTCGCATACATTCCATCATAACGGACTTTAAAGATCCTGACGCTCATGTCCTAGACGGGTGAGTGCCGGTGACAAGAAAACATCCAGCATGCACATAGGTCCTTCTCCCCCATCCCTGGCTGCCCAGGATTGTGCTCAGTTGTCCGGGCGTCAGACCAGGCGCCCAAAGGCTGCGGGTGGGCGTCTCGGGCGGCTTGAGTTAGATCCTGTATCGGCCAGCGCCTTGAGCAGCTCTTGAGCTGGAAAAGCGCTATATAAGAACGATTAAATAAAAATAAATAAATAAACTAAGAGAGATTAAAAAGAAAAAGAACACCTCACAGGGAGCTGATGCCTATCGAAAAATCAACAATGACATCCAAAAAGGCACGCGCACGACAAAGATACAATGGATAGAAGACTAATACATGTACCAGGAAATAGAGAACAGTCTGAACAAGAACAACAGCTACCCGACTTTGAAGCTGATAAACAGCCCAAGGTCTCCACGATCTAAAGCAAGTCTGGCATATGCCTTACAGAAGAACAAGAAGTCTTGGAGACCCATCAGTTCTAGCATGTCCCCAGAACAGAGAAGAGGAAGAAATCCTCCAAATTCTCCGAGAAGAAGTTGAGGCAGCAGTACAATCATTGAAGAAGGGGAAGTCAGCGGGAGTGGACAACATACCCGCGGAATTGCTTCAAGCAGGAGGAGAAGCGATTATTGACCATTATCTGTAACAAGATCTGGCAGAGTGGGGAGTGGCCTACACCATGGACACAGTCGCTTGTCATCGCTCTTCCCCAAAAGGGTAACCTTCAGGAGTGTGAAAATTACCGCACCATCAGCCTCGTCAGCCATCCCAGCGAGATCTTCCTGAAAATAATACTCAATAGATTGAAACTCCAAGCTGAAAATATTATAGCTGAAGAACAAGCTGGATTCAGGGCAGGGCGAAATACCACTGAACAGATTTTCAACCACAGAATAATCTGCGAGAAATACCTACAGCACCAACAACATATATATCATGCATTTGTAGGCTTCAAGAAAGCGTTTGACCGAGTCTGACATGCAGCTCTGTGGGAAACCATGAGAGTGTACATCATGAGCCCTAAAATTATTGAAGTCATTAAAAGCCTGTGTGACAAGGCTACCAGCGCAGTCCTCCACAACAGCGCCATCGGGAACTAGTTGAGAACAACAATCGGCGTGCTTGAAGAATGTTTACTCTCTCCAACACTCTTCAACATCTTCCTAGAGAGCACCATATGTCAGATGCCCTTGCAGATCACGAAGGCACAGTAAGCATAGGTGTTAGAGCAATCTTTAACCTCCGTTTTGCGGATAACATTGATGGATTGGCTGGAGAGGAACAAGAACTTGAACAGCCGGTACAGAGGGTTGGCACCACCTTTAGAGCCTGTATGGAATGGAAGTAAGCGCAGAGAAGACCAAAATGATTACGAACAACACCAGTGGCATCAACATGGCCATCAAAGTCCAAGACCAATCCTTCAACACAGTGCATAGCTTCAAATATTTAGGAGCCATTGTATCAGACAATGGGTCCCGAAAGGAAGTCCTCTCCAGGATCGCACAAACAACTGTTGCCCTGACAAGGTTGAAGCCAATTTGGAAAGACAAGACCATCAGTCTACATTCCAAGGTGAGGCTGCTGCGTTCCCTTGTCATTTCCATCTTCCTATACGCTAACAGCAGATCTACAACGAAGAATACAAAGCAGGGAGATGAGGTGCTACATGAGACTTCTGGGCATTTCCTATACCCAGCACATCACCAACAATGAAGTCCGACAGACCATCACACAAGCCATTGGACAACACGATGACATGCTCACAGTGGTGAAGAAAAGGAAACTCCGATAGTATGGCCACGTGAGCAGAGCATCAGGTCTTGCAAAGACCATCCTGCAAGGCACGGTGCAAGGAGGCAGATGAAGAGGGAGACAGAAAAAGAGGTGGGAGGACAACATTTGAGAATGGACTGGCTTGACACTGAGTGAAGCCATGAGTGTTGCTGAGGACAGAGAAAGATGGAGTGCGCTGGTTAAACGATCATCTGTGGTGCCCCAACGATCTTTGAGTTGCGGGATAGGCTAGGATAGGAATGAAAAAGAAATTAAATACATGGTCTGCAATCCGACATAAAAATTAAGAGTACATGGACAAGAACTAAGAAACGTAGTAGCATAATTATGCATACATAATTATATAACACAACATATTCATTTCCTTACTACTTATACGGCACATAGACTGGACATTACTTTCAAGTTCTCGCACAGCACACTTACTATCACATTATTCCTGGAATATGGAGTATCTGTACAGAGTATCTGTATCTGTGTGGTCAGGATGTCTAACAAATACTTGGTAGTAAACTGATTGAACTTGAACTGCTTTGCTTCAGATAAAGTTAGGAGGTGAGGAGATGAAGTATGACGCTGGGGCCGGGTAGCTCAGTTGGTAAGAGCGTCTTGCTAGTAACCGAAAGGTCGCTGGTTCGAATCCCGGATTGGTCAACGTGTGATCATATTATTTTCCCCTTTACCAACAACTGGCCCGCTGGTGTCAGTATAAATCGGTCCAGTAGTCACCTATATGCGAAAGTGTCGTGTGACTATAATCTACAAACAACATGAAGTATGACGTACGTTACTGCAGTTACCAAAGTCATTCCTAAAACCCCGTGTGACATCGTCAAAAGGTCGAGTATCGTCAGCGGACTGGGAGCATTCTGATTGGTCAAAATTGTAAAAGGCATGACCAAATTCGACGCATGCGCACAGAGCTATCGTAGTCTTAGTAAGGATTAGGGTTACGGTTTAGGGTTAGGGTTATGGTTACGACCCCTAAAACATCGTGAAAAGTCCGGCCAGACTTGACCTGGCGCACGCGCAAAAGGGCCCGGCCAAATACGATACTCGGTCAAGCTGCGATGTTACACCGGTTTTGATTGATTAGGTAGATTACCGTCCCCGGACACAGTTGCATATAGGGGACTTTGATGAAGGAGCTCCGATGTATTAAGATTTCATGATGCTGGAGGAATCGCTTGAAGAGGGAGCACAGGTTGCAGCTGCAACGACCGGTGTAAGGATAAGATGAGTCGGAAGAGGCAGCGATGATCGGCGGTCAGGTAGGATGGAGGGCTGGTAGTCCAAGGATGACCAGAAGGGCAAGCAGGGCCGCTCGTCAGAGGTAGGGAGTGAGGAGGGAAGGGCTATGGTCGGTAAGGACACAGGTCGGAAGCAGGGTCAGTTCCGGGGTGGGTGGGTGAGTAGTTTGGAGTTTTGATGGATCTGACTCTGTCTAATAGTAATGAGGTGATGCTGATCAATGTAACATGAAAACTACCCAGCATGGGGTCTATTAAGGTGCGACATCGTCAAAATTTATAGTATCTTATTTTTGGCTTGGAGCGACTGGGAGCATTCTGATTGGTCGACGCATTACAAAAATTCGACGCATGCGCACAGTGCTATCTTAGTCTCAGTAAGGATTAGGGTTAGAGTTAGAGTTAGGGTAAGGGTTAGGGTTACGACGCCTACGAACATCGTGAAAAAACCGGCCCAACTGGACCTGGCGCATGCGCAAAGGCGCCCGGCTAAAGTAAGACACCCGAAACTTTGACGATGTTACACCGGAGCTGTGGTTTTGATCAGTTTGTGGTCCCTAGATACACATGTATGACAGTGACGAGTGTGAGAGAAGTGAGATAGTTTGTTAAGGCGTGTGATAGGCCTATAGTTTATTAAGGCAAGCGAACTTCAAGCAGCTTCGGTCAGCGTCAGCTACGCAATGTGATCTTCACAATGATCGACGCGAGCGTCAACTCAGAAGACATTCTGATACTCAGGTTGGCACTTCACGTTCAAGCAGATGATTAAAGGCGCTGCAACTGAACTTTCTCTAACTCGACAGATCTTCCACTGACCTATATTATCCATGAGATCTTCACTGTACTACAGGCATGAAAAGACTTGACACTCTCAATGACATTCAGTGTGCGTAGATTATGAATCGTAGCTATAAATAGACGCGTGCATTGACGTCAATCTGCCTCACTTAACAAGCCAATGCGGTACTGACTTATATTTAACGTAAGGTAGTATCCATGGGTATATAAGCTCTTGGCGGTAGTCTGCGGCGCCTTGTCCCTTATAAGCGCAAGTTTCTTGGGACGTTAATCTACGAAACCTGTCGACGTGTGAATGAGCCAAAAAACTCCACCTTCGGGGAAGACAATCCGATAGAGTGCGCCTAGGGTAGCGTACTTCGGGTAGTAAATAAGCCTACGTGATCGAGCCCCTTGTAATAACTGTATACCGTGTTGCGTCACGCCATGTGGGGCCGGGTAGCTCAGTTGGTAAGAGCGTCTTGCTAGTAACCGAAAGGTCGCTGGTTCGAATCCCGGATTGGTCAACGTGTGATCATATTATTTTCCCCTTTACCAACAACTGGCCCGCTGGTGTTAGTATAAATCGGTCCAGTAGTCACCTATATGTGAAAGTGTCGTGTGACTATAAACAAACAAACAAATCTGCGGCGCTGAAACAATACACAATACAATCCATATTCGCACCGCATTGCGCATACACCGCATACGAGATTCAGCTGTGAAAGGGTCAGGGTGACTTGGTCTTGCCTCTCTTCGTTATCTACATGAAGGAACATTTATTCCTGGATCTTCGTTTGTGCATTTTGACATTCTTTGTGGCATTGTGACTTTATATTTGTGGAACTTGAGTTGTTCTCGCCTTTAGCCATTTGTGTGACTTTGGAGGTTATAGTCTACACTTCTCATCGGAGATTTTATGTGAAATCTTGGACTACAGTGTTTTATTCCTTGGACATATTTATTCATCGTGAACTTTTAGACTCTGGGCAACAGTTTTGCTGTGCTGTGATTATTATACCAAAACTGCTCGGCGGAACCTTTACCTGCCGAACCTTTACTTTTGACGCAGTGCTGGAGTGCAGCTAACCTGTCCCCACTGCATGTACCTTGTGGGCAGCTTACCGACTTGCGATCGGCGCTCCCAAGCGACTTGCGAAGTTTTTACGGTAAAATAATTTTACTATTTGTCCCTATTTTAGGTCCTGAATTGGATTTTTAACTTCGATCGGTGTGTGGCTTTGGTCGGGCCCCCCTCCTTGTGTGTTTTTTTTTTGTTGTTGTTGTTGTTTTTTTTAAACTAAAACTTTTATGGACAGGACCGAGTCCTGCTTTTCTCCAAACCGCCATCGTATGGCAAATAGGGGTAGGAAAGATTCCCCAGTTGTCAAAAATAAAATTGACGAAAACCTGATGGACAGTAGCTTGAATGGCCCAGGAAACTGTCCAATTAACACTGTTCCACTTGGCGACCTGGTCGCCGGTACTGATAATAGGGTCGGCAAATACCGGCCGCAAAAGAAAATCTTTGTCTGCTTCTTCTTCCTCCTCTGGCAGTTCAATTGAAAAATCGATAGAGGTGGATAATCGCTCCCCGGGCCCCAGTCTTGGTGCCGAGAGCCCGGTGAGTAGCGGCATTCCACTGGATACTGATCCCCCGGTGACTCCGCCATGCTTTGCATCGGCCGAGCCCCCGGTTGATTCAGAAAAAAATTGGAAGACTGTTACTGGCAAGCGTAGACACAAACCTAGAGGGCCACAATTGTCGCCTACAGTTCCTAACTATGGATTGTGTCAGTATCCAGTGATCATTACTCAAGTGGGGGACAAAACTTCTTTGTCCCTCAAATCTCTTACTTGGAAACTGGCAGACCTGTTGAAAGCCGTGGTGGGAGTGGTGGATCGAGTCAGGCCACTTGGCGAGGACTTCATGATAGGTTGCAAAACTCAAGTGCAACAGCAAAAATTACTGGAGCTCTCTCAGATAGGACAAGTTTCTATTGCATGCAACATTCCCATTCCCACAGTGGATGGTGTAGTGTCAGGTATCCCCATCTCGGTCGCTGAGGCTGAGATTCGGGAAAAATGCGATGGCGCCATCGGTTCTGATGGGGTTGTTCGAGCGTGTACTGTACGGAGTTTTCGGCGGCTTGCCCTGCCTAACGGGCAGCCGTCTACTTCGGTTAGAGTTACCATTGAGGCGGACACGCTGCCGTCAGGTCTTTTGATAAACCACCGGGAATACGGGGTCACACCATATGTTGCCACAGTGGTTCGTTGTTACCACTGTCAAAAACTTGGTCACATTAGAAAGTTTTGCAAGTTTGGTCAAGCGTGTTCCTCTTGCGGTGCTGCCGGTCATACTGGCGCTCAGTGCAAGGCTGAAAAACAATTTTGTCTAAATTGTAAAGGAAATCATTCAGCAGCCAACAACAACTGTCCCGCTCTTCAGGAGCGCCGATTGGCGAACCGGTTAAGAGCTACCAATTACATGCCTAGAGCTCAGGCTCTACACATTGCAAAAAAGCAAATCGCAACCGACTTAGGTCGGGTACCTAGCGCAAAGATAGGCGCTCCCACAGCTGCTGTGGCTGCGCCCTGTATCCTTATTGACCAATGAAGCAGGACTGTTCGGCTCACCCCCTCGCCTGGCGGGTGGGGTTGATGCCGAAGTTCTGTCACGGGAAACATTGACTTCAAACGCTGAACCTTGGCCAATGGTTTCTTCGAAAAAACAAAACAAATCTGTCTTACGACTCCTCGGAGGCCGTACAAAAACTGGAAAAGATGGTGGAAAGGCTCACGCAGACTGTCTCAGACTTGGTCGAGACTGTCCGTGGCCTGACTGCCAAGCAACAAACTGTGTCTGAAAGTGTGAAAGCGCCTCAGATCACGGCCTTCTATAACAACAGGCCTGTAACTAGGCCGAAGTAAGTACTGTGACGTCACAACGGCGGGCCTAGCCTTTGTGCTGTATAAGCTAAGAGCGCCAGATTCAACGTGCGTAGACACACATCACCAGTCTCCTCTCTGAAAATCCTTTTCGGGAAGAGAGGGGACTATAAACTGATTAAAAAAAAAAAAATTCAACGTGCCAGTTAGACCGGTCGCACTTGATCACACATGTGGTTGGACATTTTGTTACGAGTGCTCATCCTGGATTGTGATTATTGTAAATGTTGTGTAAATATATCAAAATAATAATGTAGATAAATTATGTACATTTTCTGATGTGTATAGTGTTGTGTACATGTATAAAGTTTCAACAATGCCAAGAAAATGTTGTGTTCCTGGATGTCGGAGCAATTACGCTGGCGAGACAGAAAAAGTGTCGGCTTTTTCATTTCCATCTGACGAAGGAAAAAAGAAATTATGGCTTAGTAAAATTCCACGTGCAGATTTCGCTCCAACAAAACATTCTGTCGTGTGTGCAAAACACTTTTCTGAGCAGTTTATTGTACGAGTCGACAATGTCACAAGACCAGATGGTTCTGTGCTAAGTGTGGAAAGACAAGTGCCAAAGCTGACCGATGATGCATATCCATCTGTGTTTCCCAATTGCCCTTCGTATCTATCAAAGGAGCCACCACCAAAGAGAAAGAAACCCGAAGAAAGACAACAAGCAAGTGTACAACGAGATGAGGAAGCATTTCAGCAGTGGTTGGAATCTGATAATCAGGATTTTGTGCGATTCCAAGCGGATTTTACAAAGCATGTAGGAACCAACTGGCTAGCCAAACAACACAAAACAAACAGTGGACAGGAGTACATCAGCTTCTACCGGATTTTAGAGAGAGACAATTCTTCCCCAGTCTTATTGTCAGCCATCAGAATATTCACTGACATGCATGTGGAGGTTTACACAGAAAGCACAGGTAAGGAATTCTTAATCTCTTGAGATTATTATACTTAAATTATAGATCTATGTATTGTGTTGCTGTTGTTGTCATTTTAAGTTTTAACTGATTCACAAAACTTGTGTACATGTGTACACTACAGTATGAAATAGTTTTCAAACTGTTATAAATGTTTGTTGAACATACTGTGTGTATACATGAATATTAATGATGATAATTGAAAAAAATAATAATAATATCTCACAAGAAATTATGTATGGACTTCTTGCTAATAAGTCTTTCCCTTTCTTTCCAGCGCGAGTACCTGACAGTCAACTGAAGTGGATCTTTGGTCAACAGTCACCACCTACCCTGTCATTGTGGTCACAGTTTGATACTTTGATGTCGCATTATTCTTCAGTCGGTGCGGTGAAGTCTGACAAGTGGGAAGACCAAATGAACAACCTGATTTGTTGTCTAAGAGACCTTTGTGATCAAACAGAGGTTTGTGATGACGAAGAATCTGATGGAAAGAAGAAAGTGTCATTTTTGGTTGAGCAGCTTAGTCTGTATTTTTCTCAAAACAGAAGATATTCTACTGACACGCTTCTTTGGGTATTCAAAATCTTTTCCTTTTCTCCAAACACCTATTCCATGATTAGAAGTAGCATTCTGAGCCTCCCCAGCGTCACATATTTGAGAAGATTGGCTTCTGTTTTTCAAGTTAGCAGTGGTATTGAAACCGATACAACACATGCTTCCTATCTGAGACAAAAATGCGAGTTGTTGAAAGAAGATGAAAGGTCTGTGATATTGATGATTGACGAGATCCATGTATCTCATCAGGTCTCTTTCAAAGGTGGGAAGCTTGAAGGAGCTGCTCATAATACTTCTAGTGTTGGAGCTACTACTGCCCAGGTGTTTATGATTTCATCCTATTTGTCAAAGGCCAAGGATATTGCTGCAATTGTTCCTGTTAAAAATGCAAATACCAAGGAACTGCATGAGATGATTGTTCAGGTACTGAGGTTCCTGCACACTATTGGATATATTGTGATGTGCATTATCTCCGACAACAACAGGATAAATCGCAATGCCTTTACTTCTCTCTGTGATGGGAAGCTTTCTCCTTCTATACCGCATCCTGTTAGTCCCACAGAAAAACTATTTCTCCTTTTTGATTCAGTTCATCTCATGAAGTCAATAAGAAACAACTGGTTGTCACAGAAGGATGCTGAAATGACATTTGTGTTTCCTTCAATGCATGATGGTGATGTGAAGAAAGCCTCATTTAGTCATCTGAGAAGGATATTTTCTGAAGAAAAAGGTTCTGTTGTGAAAGTGGCTCCTTCCTTGAACAGCAAGTGTTTGTTCCCAACGAGCACAGAAAAACAAAATGTGAGCCTAATGCTGAAAGTGTTTGACCAGAGAAATGTTGCTGCACTTGAACATTTTGAAACTCTTTGGAAATTAGATACAAGTGGCACAAAAGAATTCATCACAAACATAGTGAAACTGTGGAATGTGTTGAATGTCAAGCACCCCAGAAAACACATCAGATTAAGAAATAAAGACTTCCAACCCATAACCACAGAGTCTCCTGAAAATATTCAGTTTCTTCAGTCAATATGTGAATGGGTGGAATCTTGGGAACAACTGAAACAGAAGCCAAGAGAAGGCACATTGTCTAAAGAAACCATGTTTGCTCTGAAGCACACACTGAAAGGAATGGTGTCACTCTGTCATCATTTGCTCACGGTCAAAGGCTATCACTACATCCTGACAGGCAAATTCCAGACAGACAACCTAGAATTCAGATTTAGTCAATATCGGCAGCTGAGTGGATCAAATTATCATATCTCAGTTCAACAACTGTTAGAAAGTGAAAGAAAACTGAAACTTGTCAGCATGCTCGAAATGATTTCTGCATCAAGAGGAACCATTTCTTTCAAAACTGTTTCAGAAAGTTTGGAAGAAAGCCAGATTGTGGATACCCTCAATGCCAACGAAAGTATTCACCAATTCTTGCCGTTCACAGCTGATTGTGATGAGATACAGTTGACATCTGACCAGTCAAAGTCTTTGGTCTACATAGCTGGCTATGCAGTGTCAAAGGTAATCCCTTCAGTAGAGTGCAACTCCTGCAAAACAGACTTGATGACATCAGATAAGCAGATGATTTTAGAAGGCTCTTCTGACTGTTTTTCATACATTTCAGCTCTCGACAGAGGAGGACTGATATGGCCATCGCAGATCGTTTTGGAGATTGTGACAATTGTGTTCGTGGTTTTTCAAGCCATCATAGGCAAAGCGGCATCAGAAGACTTGTTTTTGAAATGCGGCAGTCAAAAAGATCGTCGTAGTGTGTTAAAAGTTACACTTGAATCTGTCTGCAGATCGCCACACATGCAGTAGAACTGGTGTTGTGTTAAGCTAAAAGTACGCGTTATATTCATCTGCATTGAATTTGACAATTAAAGTTTAGTTGCTGTTGTGTTTTGTTTTTGTTTGGTTGGTTGGTTGGTCTTTTTTCTCCAAATAATGTAAATTCAAATATGCTGGATGTGTACAAGCAACACGTCCATATATTGCGGGTGTGTTTTACCGCCCATGATTTGTGAGGTAAGCTTTACTTGTTATACAGATTTACCTTTGCGTGTCTTTATTAAAAGTTATCTATTACGTGCCTGTGTCCACATCTGCTTACATGTTTCTTTATTAAAAGTTATCTATTACGTGCCTGTGTCCACATCTGCTTACATGTTTCTTTATTAAAAGTTATGTATTACGTGCCTGTTGTCCACATCTGCTTAAATGTTTCTTTATTGTGCTGCAGATGCCATTGAATAATATGTCAAGTCTTATTCTCAGCAACATTGTACGTGTTTGTTTTCAAGCGAGTTTTTGAGCGAGCGTTGTGGCCAAGTGGGCTAAGGCGGGACTAACTTGACTTGTCCACAGGCCTGAAACCAATGGCGCCTGACAGGTGTGGGTTCGATCCAGCATCTGGGCGTTATGTTTCTCCGAATATTATTTACTTTTGACTCGGGCAACGTCTCGGGGGTTTTCTCCGGGTACTCCGATTTGCTCCCCCAGCAAATTTTCAAAATCACAACTAATGTTAGTTAGGTTGGGTTTGGGCGCGCCACAGGTTGCGACTACGCTTTCCCCAGGGGAGGCGGCCCAGAATTTCCCTATGGAAAAAGGGACAATAAGGTTAATAAAATAATTTTAAAAAAAGTAATGAGTACAGTAGTAACTAGTATAGTATAGATGAAGTGATGAGTACAGTAGTATAGTATAGATGAAGTGATGAGTACAGTACTGTAGTATAGTATAGTATAGATGAAGTGATGAGTACAGTAGTATAGTATATGATGAAGTGATGAGTACAGTAGTATAGTATAGATGAAGTGATGAGTACAGTAGTATAGTATAGATGAAGTGATGAGTACAGTAGTATAGTATAGATGAAGTAATGAGTACAGTAGTATAGTATATGATTATATGATGAAGTGATGAGTACAGTAGTATAGTATAGATGAAGTGATGAGTACAGTACTGTAGCATAGTATAGATGAAGTGATGAGTACAGTAGTATAGTATAGATGAAGTGATGAGTATAGTAGTATAGTATAGATGAAGTGATGAGTACAGTACTGTAGTATAGTATAGATGAAGTGATGAGTACAGTAGTATAGTATAGATGAAGTGATGAATACAGTAGTATAGTATAGATGAAGTGATGAGTACAGTAGTATAGTATATGATAAAGTGATGAGTACAGTAGTATAGTATAGATGAAGTGATGAGTACAGTACTGTAGTATAGTATAGATGAAGTGATGAGTACAGTAGTATAGCATAGATGAAGTGATGAGTACAGTAGTATAGTATAGATGAAGTGATGAGTACAGTAGTATAGTATATGATGAAGTGATGAGTACAGTAGTAGTATAGATGAAATGATGAGTACAGTAGTAGTACAGATGAAGTGATGAGTACTGTAGTAGTACAGATGAAGTGATGAGTACAGTAGTAGTTTAGATGAAGTGATGAGTACAGTAGTAGTACAGAGTAAGTGATGAGTACAGTAGTAGTACAGTTGAAGTGATGAGTACAGTAGTAGTTTAGATGAAGTGATGAGTACAGTAGTAGTACATATGAAGTGATGAGTACAGTAGTAGTTTAGATGAAGTGATGAGTACAGTAGTAGTACAGATGAAGAAATTAGTAAAGTAGTAGTTTAGATGAAGAAATGAGTAAAGTAGTAGTTTAGATGAAGTGACGAGTACAGCTTACAGTAGTAGTACAGATAAAGTGTTGTGTTTAGTATAATTAATATAGATGAAGGGATGAGTACAGTAGTATAGATGATCTCGGTGATGAGTACACATTATATCTGAAAATATTGAAGCTGGACGGAAGTAGTGATTTTTTGTTCACAAATGTGTTAGGACTCTCTTTGCCTTCCACCCCCAGCCCATATACCTAACCACACATTGATGTGACGTTTGTCTCATATCACAAGCAATTGCTGTATGCAGGCTTAATAGTAATATTGTGTACGTAATAGTAATACTAATATTACGCTAAGGCGTGATTAATGAGAAAGGTTTGTTGGTGAAATTAAGACGTGCGCTTTTAATTATGGTCACAGAATGCTGTTAGATTAAACGAGTCACATATTTGGGTCAATGTGGAGACCTAGTCTCCTACACTAACGCGTGCGTTGAGTTGGTTTAGCAAGCAGGCCTACTATGTATAAGGTCTACGTGTGCATGAACTGCACATATTTACAGAGGGAGGCTACATCATAGAGCTTACATACCACGAGTTCCTCCTTAGTGTGTAGTACGGAGTCGTCTCGTTACTCCCCCGTATCACTACTCCCCCGGCTCGTTACTCCCCCAGCTCGTTATTTTGAACAAAGTTTGACCTATTTCGTCGCCTATAGGAGACGAACTAGGTAAACTTTTTAGAAAAGGGTTCGGGTAAGGGTTAGTTGCAGAGCTATCCCTAACCCTTGCCCTAACCATTTTCTCTACAAAAATCACTTTCCGATTCCTACATTCTTAAAACAGCGAGCTGGGGGAGTAACGAGCCGGGGGAGTAGTGATACGGGGGAGTAACGAGATGTTCCCTGTAGTACACAGTGTGTCATAATTAGGAGAGAACGTTGTTAGTTATTCTGTCATAATTAGGAGATAAATATTGTTAGTGTGTAGTAGCCTACAGTCTGTCATAATTATGAGAGAACGTTGTTATGTGTAGTAGGCTACACAGTCAAACTCTTTGCTTCACGTGACTTTGTGTGACATTTATCATTTCCTATATTAGTATAATATAGGTAATATAATATGAAACAAAAAGTTGCGTTTCAAGAATTTACGTGCGTGTATTCGTGAATCTGCCTGTTGTCCCGTCTCAAAACTTCTCCAACTTGTAACACAGAACTAATCGTCACTATTAAACAATTAACATACATCAGTACGTTGAACAAATTGATAGGTATATGATTTTGTGTAAAGGACCTTACTCAACCATTTTGGATGTGAAAACGGGGATCGACACTCGTTTTACACGCTTACATTCTTATGTGTGTGACACACACTGAAGATACTGAATTGTATACGTAAATAACGTATTATTTAGCAACGTCTTCTAAATAATACATTATTTAGCAAATTCAGCTAAATAATGCATATAGATAAACAAATCATTAGGCCTATTTAGAAACATTTATAAATAATATATTATTTATAACAATCTGCTAAATAATGCATTATCTAGGTAAATAATTCCTTATTTAGCAACAATGCCATATTTACCTATAATAATGAGTTATTTACCTAAACAATATATTATTTAGAGAAATCTTACATTTTTAGTAAACAAATGATTATTTAGAAAATATGCTAGTAAATGAAGATTATTTAGCTGAAAGTTGTGGACATAAATATACTACTCAAAATAATACAATGGCCACTTGGACATATGGGTCTCTCTTTAAATCAGAAACACGAATTCAATTTATTAGTTCATCATATTTTATTGCAATCATTTCTGCATCAATAACAAAAAAGATTTTAGACATCAGTCGCTTAAAATTCGAGTAAATTCAATTTAACTGGACATACCCCTCATTTACAAAATCAAAACTTTAGAAACCAAAAATCTATAGAGTCAGTATCGGGTGTGGCCACCGTTTGCATCAATGCAGTCTTGGCATCGTTGTCTCATGGACCGTATCAGGTTATGGAGGATGTTTCCTGGGATGGCCAACCACTCTTGCTGGAGAACTTGGGCCAGAACTTCAAGGTTAGCTCCTGGAGGGAGGTGTGCCCATGTCTGTCGACCCAAGACATCCCACAGATGGTCTATGGAGTTCAAATCGGGTGATCGAGCCGGCCAATCCATCCTTACGACGTGCTGTTGCTGCAGGAAGTCATTGACGATACGCGCTTGGTGGGGTCTGGCATTATCGTCCTGTAGTATGGCACCTTCCCCAATGGCCCGCAGAGCTGGGAGAACCCTAGGTTGTAGGACGTCATCCCTGTAGCCAATACCGTTTAAGTTGCCATGAATTTGGAGCAGGAGTGTTCTGAAGTTTAATGCGAAGCCACCCCACATCATGACAGATCCACCACCAAAGCGGTCATGCTCGCGCACCGTCGCATCAGCAAAACGCTCCCGTGGACGCCTCCAAACATTCACTCGACGGTCGTTGAAAGACAAGGAGAACCGAGACTAGTCTGTAAAGAGCACCCTTGACCAATGTTGCCTAGTCCACACCAAATGACGCCGAGCCCAGGCCAAACGCGCTGCACGGTGAGCTGGGGTGAGCAAAGGCCGTACTGCTGGTCGTCTTGATCGCAGGTTTGCCTCGTGTAGACGGTTGCGAATTGTCTGGTCGCTGACGTTAACATTGCTGGCTGCGTGAAGCTGTCTTCTGATAGTGTTTGCTGTAGCGGACCTCATCCTCAGAGCTGACAGGGTGATGAAATGGTCTTGTCTTGCAGTGGTAACGCGGGGGCGTCCGGATCTTCTTGGTTCTTGGACGCTTCCAGTGTTGTTAAAACGCTCCCGCAGCCTTTGGACAACGGAGTGGGACACTCCCAGCCGCCTACCAACTTCTCTCACCCCCACCCCTTCCTGAAGCCATGCAATAGCTCTTCCTCTATTCGTATCAGTCAATCGTCGCCTTGGGGGCATGGTTAGAAAAGCAGCAAAAGCGCTGTCATTTATACCCAGAAAAAAGCGCCGATTGTTGAACTGAACTCACAAAATGCAAGCCTTTCGCGTGCAAATCACTTTTTAATGTTGAAAATTTTGCTTTATTAGCAAGACAACAGTAAATTAGGGTCATTTTTTGGTAAAATTTGGGTTTGTTTTTCAACTCAGTGCAGAAAGTTCAAAACTCACACATGTGATTACTTGTCAGAATAAGATTGTCTTGAATGTTACTGTACAGGATAAGTTTTGAAATAAGAAATATAAGCGATATTATTGATAGCAGCAAAAAATAATTAAACTAAATGAAATATGAGACTGGCCCTTCAATTATTTTGAGTAGTATATTTGCCAAGGGGAATTCCATACAGACTGATGTTTTCATCAAGTAGCCTTTTTGACGACGCGTCCCGGACACTAGTAATAACTAATCAATTTCTTTTCTGGGGATGTTGCTTGAAATTAATACAAGTCATAGCGGTATTAGTTCTTATGTATGTGCAATTATTGATCTGGTTAAGCAACAACAGCATCAACACACACACACACACACACACACACACACACACACACACACAAAGGTGGGGTGTGGGTGGTGTGGTTCCTTATGTATGTATATGTGTCTGTCTGTATGTATGTGTGTATGTATGTATGTATATATATATGCAAGTATGTATATATGTATGTGTATATATATGTATGTATATATATACATGTATGTATGTATATATGTATGTATGTATATATTTATGTATGTATGTATATATGTATGTATGTATATATTTATGTATGTATGTATGTATATATGTATGTATCATCCTTCGGATGAGAGTATAAACCGAGGTCTAGTTTGTGCACGCACGCATTCAATCGCATGGACTTTAAAGATCCTGACGCTCATCCTCTAGACGGGCGAGTGCCGGCTACACAAATAAACCCAGCAAGCACTAGGTCACGTGTCCCTATCCCCGGTCGCGCACGGTTGTGCTCAGTAGTCTTGGCGTTAGACTATGCGCCCAAAGGCTGCAAGTGTGCGCCTCACGCGGCTTGAGCTAAATCCTGTATCGGCCAGCGCCTTGAGCAGCTCTTGAGCTGTAAAAGTGCTATATAAAAGTGATTAAATATGTATGTATGTATTATGTTTGTATGTCTATGTATGTGTGTATTATGAGTGTATTATATATATGTATGTGTGTATTATGTATGTATATTATTATGTTTGTGTGTATGTATTATGTTTGTATGTATTATGTATGTGTGTATTATGTATTATATATGTATGTGTATATTATGTTTGTGTGTATGTATTATGTATGTATGTGTGTATTATGTTTGCATGTATGTATTGTTTGTATGAATGTATGTATGTATTTTATATGTATGTTTATATGTATGTATGTATTATGTTTGTATGTTGGTGTTGATCAGGTAGCACAGTGGATAGAGAGCTGGTTTCCTAGGGATCTCTTCAGATCGTCGCGCTTTGAGTTCTAATGAAGAAAAAGCGCGTGAAAGCATCCTGTATTATTATTATTATTATTATTATTATTATTATTATTATTATTATTATTATTATTATTTATATGCGTGCCTGGATGAATGGATGTGTATTATTTATATAGAACTTCTATATTTTTAATGTGCATAAAACCAGCTGCATCAGTGCACACCCAGACATCCCTTTCAAATGACGCAGTGTTGACGTAAAAGCGACGTCATGTCGAAGACTGGTGACGCCCTAGCCAATGTGGTGCCGTCAGAAGACTGGGAGCTGAACGTGCTGCTGCTGAAGGTGGCCCAGGCTCTCTCGCCCGAGGACCTGGAAAAGCTCAAATTTCTCTGTGCAGGTGAGTATTATATTAACCCTATTAAACTATAACCTGTACGTCTTACACAATATGTAGGCTTTAAACATTGCTGTTTTCATCATCATAAAAACTTGCTGCAGAATTATATCACCTTTGGTCCTACTTTGGGCACTAAGCACCGCACCCTCTTTCAATTTACATGTCAGGAAGAAACGGCATCCCTGGTGGCACATTGGAAAGACTGACGTCAGCGGAGAAGCTGTTCACGTACCTACGTCATCAGCGCATGATATCACGTGACAACTTGCTGCTGCTGCAGGCTTTTTTATGGCACGTGTCACGCCCGGACCTACACACCATGGCCGCCGATTTCGCACGCAGGAGAGGCGACACTCTGTATTTCTACGCCCCGCAGCCCCAACCTGGTAAGTCTTTCATAGGGCCCATGCATAGAGGGGTCCTAACAGTTGTCCCAGTTCACCACTTTATAAATGTGGTTTTGTCCCAGACTTCTCGTTGTCTGTGTTTATACTTCACAGTGAAAAAGAACAACAATCAACCAACCAACAAACAAAAACGGAGACTCACAGACTTTGATCATAATAATGTGAAGCTAAACTCGACTCCATTCAGTATTAAAAAAAAAAAAAAAAAAAAAAAAAAAAAAAGATTGCACTTCAAGATTGTTTTGGAGAAGCTTGCGCTACTCAACAACTGTTAACTTGTTGATTGAATCCTTGTCACTGAAAACAGCCTTCTAGAAAACGAACATGGAATGCCGTTTGGTAGCAATTTCAGACAACGATGTAACACGTGCAGCATGATATAGAAGTCGTTCAATGCTTAGGAAAGGCTTTAGTTTCACTGTCACAGTTTCTATAGATATTCTTCTAGTTTGTTTTACAAGTGTATTCCTGCAGTATTGGTGCACAGCTATTGACGGATCAGCTGACCTGTATTTGTGGTGTGAGAAGTGTGTGCTGTGTGTCACAACAGAGGACGGCTACCAGCACGTGCGGTTCCACGTGGCAGGGGGGGTTAGGGAGGTTCAAGCGCCGCGAGCTGGAGGCTCTCCGTTCCCAAGTGTCCTCACTCTTATTTGTACCTCCGGAGTTCGTCTTTCTCTCGGGGGTGGAGCCGGACCAACCGATGACCTTGACCTTCATGGTGCACCGGGACTGCCAGGCACCCTTGCCAGACCTTCTCCAAGGTCACAGCGACCATTTTTCTTCCCTAGGCGTGGACAGGGTGTGGGTGCAGGGGACGGAAGTGCCTCTCTCAGGTAAATGCACCACACACATACACACACACACTTTGAAGTGTTCGAACACTAACCCTAATCCAACCCTAACTCTAACGGATCATTGTTCTGACGTCAAAACAAGTAGGCATGTCAAAACAAGTTATGTAGATGTTCACTGATTTGTCCAGATAACACTGTGTAAACAAGGACACACACCCACACGCACACCTAAGGGTTGACGTGGTATGGTCTCACGCGGTAATACACATAAAGAGAACTCATCTGGTCTTCGACAGTTAAAATGTACATTACCGGCAAATAAAAACTTACAAACTAAGGATTTTGGAGAAGGTCGAAAATTTTTTGAATTTAAAAGCTGCGCAAAACGCTCAAAATACTTTTGAGAGGAAAACGGATTTCAGATCCTGATAGGAAAATGCCATTTCTAGGCCGCCAAAATTACTATTGCCAATGCCCATGGTAAATGTTTTTTAAAGTACCGAGATCGACGGTTCTTTAAAGCAGGGGTCAGGCACTTTTGTTTAAAAGCCATGAAGTCCAGAAAAACGCAACTAACTTTTTGTACTGGTCTGAATAATCAAAATGCTTTAAATCGTGTTAATGCGAGTTCATTTCGCTGTCCGGACATATAATATTTGATCGTTTTTCTGTGCTATCACTGGCTGGGAACCACCTACTTCTGAACCTAGACTTAAAGAAATGCACAAAACAGAACGATTGTTGCCCACACATTTTTCCTTTTAAGGAGAGCTCGCATGCATAATCGGTTTGACTTATGTGTAATGTGTAAAGTCCTCGAAAGCAACTCCTCGTTTTAGACATACAATAATGTTTATAGAAATATTTTAATTCTTCGGGTCCCTTGTGTGGTGGTCTGCTGGACCCTATAAACAATGACGAACTAACTATCTAACTTGTATGGCGGCCATTGGGTGTGGATTGGAAATATTGCTAAAATGTGAATTTGTATATAGCGGAAAATAGCTGACATTTAAAATAAGTGCATTATGAAAAAATGCAGGAAACAGACAGAGTGATCTATTTCCATTCTAACGATGTCTCGTAGTTCTTCCTAGAGTTAAATCATTTGACTTGTGATTTCAGGTCCTGTCCCTATAGTGATGGAGAGTGAGCTGGAGAAAGAGCTTAGCGAGCTGTTACACAGGTATTGAGCCCCAACTATTATTTCTTTGGTGACAGCAGTGGGATGAATTCAAGTGATTCTGAACCCTTGATCGAAAGGCCAAAACCATATTACAATATCTAACTAATTCATGAAAAGAGACGACTATCTGCTTTTATATTCATACAATGTTTGTATCTGATGGCGTCACAACCTTCGGGTGTCTCCGTTGTGATTTTGTGGTAACTTCAGCGACTGCCAGAAGGACGCTGCAAGTTTGTTGTAATACGCTTATGATAACGGTTTTATTGACTCTTGCGGACAAATACGCTTTTCTGTCATCATAATTAGTAACTATCTAGTGTAAATTATTTTTTTTTATATAAACTCTTCTATCTTCCTAACTCTGAAATAAAATCTTCTTTGATCGCACTATCTAGTGTAAAAGTTTGTTGGTAAAAATAACCACTTTCTTTTCCGACATGGGTAAAATGAGTGACGTCATTGGGTCAGGTTGTCACCTGCCTTCGGCATGCACTTCATTATTTTTATAAAACAAGAACCGTCTAATGAAATGGCCTGTCAACTCACGAAGACGCCTGCATTTTTAAACATAATTATAGTACATGACCTTGACCGGATGCTGATTTAAAACTGAAGTGAGTTAAAGTTAAAATGAGCAGACTTGGAGCAGTATGGAGTCTGGTGGACATCATCATCATCATCATCATCATCATCATCATCATCATCATCATCATCATCATCATCATCATCATCATCATCATCACCTTTTAGTCCACGAAGTTTCTACTGACTTCCTTATGCATGTAGGCCTAGAGTTATTCTGGTCACGTCCTGCTACTGAAAAATTTAGTCATACTTAATCCATTGTCTCTGTCTCTCTTTCTCTGTATGTCTCTCTCTCTCCTGCGCGCGCGCGCTCACTTTCTCTCCCTATGATTTTAAAGTTCGTTTCATCAGTAGTGTGTGTGTATGTGTGTGTGTGCGTGTGTGTACGTGCGTGCGCACGTGTGAAAAACTTGTTTCATCCCGCGGTATTGATGGAATCGCTTTATATTTTATTTACAGTTGTCTCAAATTGTCTGTTGTGTTATTTTCTTGTTAAAGCAACTACCGCCTGCAGGAACGAGTCAGCTCTCAGGAAGAAACGCTCGCCAAACATCAGGAGAAACTGCACTCTGCAATGGCAGAAGCGGCTGGCTGGCGCAGGCGCGAGTCATACTTTCGGTCACTTCTGGTGCGCGCGTCGCATCAGCCGAGCCAAGATGGCGGCAACGGAAGTGGGAGTTCAAATAACAATCTGCCTTCGCCTGTCACGGTAGAAGATACTGACGGCTCTGTTCACATCATTGTATAAGGACACGAAGCAGCAGGAAAGAAGCTGAGTAGTAGGAATATCCTGGACAACACCGAGGAACATGAATAGGAAAATGAAGACCGTTAACAGGCCTATCGGTGGTCTTTGAGGACTTCCAAAATACTGAGCAAATGTAAACAGGAACATTTGTATTAAAAATAGGCCAAGTCTCGAATTTCCAGATAGATTGTGAACTACACAAAGCGATGACAAGGAGGAGTGGAACACGAAGAAGGTTTAAACCTTAAGAGATGGAGAAGAGAAAAGAAGACTGGACAGTCTTAATAATTATGACATTTGATGTTCCCACATTTTGACTGAAGGCTATGTCCAACGGAAATTATTCTCACGAAAATGTGACCTTTTTCCTCTCAGATAATCACGGCGTTTCTCGCGTGTCATGCAAGCAAACGCTCGAGCTGTCCCGTGATGTAGCCATTTTGCGCGTGTTTTTATTAAGGAAAGTGAATAGTGGCAGAAGTGTGTCTGCTATCAAAGACGGGATGGCCTGAAGGTGCGCACTGTTAATGGTAATGAACAGACAAAGTGTATCACTCCAGGTTCAGTGGAAAAGTTGGCACTAGTGCCGCTGAAGATAGATTGGGTTTGGAATAGCAGGCTTTTTGTCACACAGTCGGGACAAAATAGGCTTGCCTTCTCAGTGTGGTGCCATCCCTCTGGCACATTCAATCATAAACGGGTTCTCGGGGAAAATGTTGTGTTATTCAATGATAAGCGGTGCACAAAGACGTCTGCGTCTTCTCAAAGCACAAGGGTAGCAAATGGGTTGCCTTATTTTTTGCGACAATGAGTTGACTTGGGAAATGTCATTGCTGTCACAGTAACAGATGATATAATGGGTAATAGCTGCTGCAACGGGCCTCTTTTAATCTGCAAATTGTTAGCGTCTCTTCCTTGTTATGTAAGCAAACAACTGTTCCAAGGATTGTGACCAGTTGTCCAGGCATCAGACGATGCTCGTCAAAACTGCAAGAGGGCGCCTTGAGTTAGGTCCTGTATCGGCCAGCGCCTTGAGCAGCTCTTATGCCGGAAAAGAGCTCTATAAACAACGATTAAATAAAGAAATGATTACGCCACTTTCGCTGTTGTTGGTTCCATTTGTTGGAATCCGCATTGAGGCTATTATTAGGTTACATAAACAAATCAATCCATCGAATTATATTGAAAAGCGAGGTAATTTTGGTGCTTTTGAAGGAGTGTAATTTTGGTGCTTTTGAAGGAGTGTAATTTTGGTGCTTTTCCGGTGGTGCAACACTCATTATGAATTTGAAAAGGGTATGTGACGCTGGAATGTATCATCTTTAATGCAAAGACAGTGATGCACAAGCACGTCGTTTGAGAGCAAGCTAGCCAGTATAGTAGACATACTAGTCAACAAGTATTCATGAGGGCGCTTAGGGGAAGTACAGACGTCACAATGCTCAATCTAACCAGGCTTAGCTCGATCAGCATTTACTGACTAGGGAGTAAACCTCGCCAGTCCCTCCTACGCTGTCGAAACAATGTCGTCCACCCAAGCTACAATTTGACACTGTTCTTTGCATTCTCTGTCTCCATTCTGTGGGTGTGCATGTGATATAGGGTAATAACAGACTCATTTTAGGTGCTATGTCCCTTTGTATTTTTAAATTTTTTAAAATTCTTTTTTGTTTATATTATTTTATTTTTATCTTTATTTTTATGTTTTTAATGTGTTTTTTTTTAATGTAAAAAAAATATTTAACTTTAAAAAAAAAGTAAACAACATGCTACCTGTTTGTATGTTGGCGTATTGTATGTGTTGTATAAGGTTTAATGCTCTTTGTAAATAGGTTTTTTCTTTTTAAACCTTTTGTACATATATCCCTCCCCCCCAGCCACTCCCAGCGATATCAAGGTGTTTTAGTCCTCTTTGACTTCAATGTTTTATGAACTTTAATAAAGATATACTACCATTCTATGCAGCTGTTTACAACATACATGTATTGGTACAGAAAAGTAGTCACGGTGCATTTAATATTTACCACTACTTATATCAGTTTGTATTATTAGACTGCCTTAATTGATATTGTGTTTAGTAAAACAGATATTATATAAATCTTCTCTTTATATCTTGTACGCCAATTATGTTTGCTTTATCTGTGAAACTGTTAGTCTGTACTGAATGCATTGTGCGCTGTCAAATGAAAGTTACTGTACTTGTGTTAGGTGGGTGTACGTATTCGTTGTGAAAGAACTTGAAGAGACTTGATGAAATGTATATGTGTGCGCAGACGTGACAATAGATTTGAAGTATTATGTAGAACTGTTGTAGAGATGTAGCGTTGGTACAAGTTATTTTGTGATGTGTATGTATTCCTCGTATTTTTATTTAACAAAATGATTGTATTTGTATTTGCTGAGATGCAATTGCGGGTAATACACAACGTGCAGTGAACTAAAAGTACCATTGAAGGCGGGGACATAAAAGCCTTTCCAAAATCACTGAGCAGCCACGAGATACTACTATACACAAACAACCACACACTATAACTACAATAGCAACCACATACTATAACTACCACAACCAAATACTGCAACTACAACCACATACTATAACTACAACAACGACCACAATCATACTATAACTACAACAACGACCACATACTATAATTACAACAACGACCACTTACTATAACTATAACAACGACCACATACTATAATTACAACAACGACCACATACTATAATTACAACGACAACATACTATAACTATAACAACGACCACATCCTATAACTACAACAACGACCACAATCATACTATAACTACAACAACGACCACATACTATAATTACAACGACCACATAATATAACTATAACAACGACCACATCCTATAACTACAACAACGACCACATACTATAATTACAACAACGACCACATACTATAACTACAACAACGACCACATACTATAATTAAAACAACAACCACATACTATAATTACAACTACAACCACATACTATAATTACAACAACAACCACATACTATAGTTACAACAACGACCACAAACTATAATTACAACAACGACCACATAATATAATTATAACATTAACCACATGCTATAATTACAACAACGACCACATACTATATTTACAACAATGACAACATACTATAACTACAACTACAACCACATACTTTAATTACAACAACCACATACTATAATTACAACAACGACCACAAACTATAATTACAACAACGACCACAAACTATAATTACAACAACGACCACATACTATAACTACAACAACGACCACATACTATAATTACAACAACGACCACATACTATAATTACAACGACCACAAACTATAATTACAACAACGACCACAAACTATAACTACAACAACGACCACATACTATAATTACAACAACAACAACAACAACAACAACATACTATAACTACAACAACGATCACATACTATAACTACAACAACCACATACTATAACTACAACAACAACCACATACTATAACTACCACAACCAAATACTGCAACTACAACCACAAACTATAACTACAACAACGACCACATACTATAATTACAACAGCGACCACGTACTATAACTACCACAACAACCACAAACTATAATTACAACAGCGACCACATACTATAATTACAACAGCGACCACGTACTATAACTACAACAACGACCACATACTATAATTACAACAGCAACCACAAACCATAATTACAACAACGACCACATACTATAATTACAACAGCGACCACGTACTATAATTACAACAACGACTACATACTATAACAACAACCACATACTATAATTACAGCAACAACAACATACTATAACTACAACAACCACATACTATAACTTTAACAACCAACAACAACATACTATAACTACAACAACCACGTGCCATAATTAGTGTGTGTTTGTGTGCGTGTCCATGGCGTACGAACAGGGTCAAACGCGCGATACCCCTTGGGGTCATGAGCAATCTTGCCACTGTAGATTGTTCTAACCTATAAAGGGAAAAGTGAAAGCCCCAGTTGAAAACCTGTCTTGACTTTGTAGGCATGACAGATTCACTGCGGCAACAGTACCCCCGTTGGGGTGCCGGGGGTTTCAGTATAAATAGTATCCCCACTTTCTGGAAATTTAGTGCTTTAAATTCCCACTGTCGCTGTCTTTCTCATTTGCTCTTTCTCATTCCTGCTCTGTTCTATCAATCTGCTATACTATCGTCTTCTTCGCTAGCCCAGTCTCCTACCTTTTTTCTTGAAAACTCTTCCGGGACAAGACTCCTTGTTTGTGTATGAGGTATGTTGGATCAGCTTGGGAGTATTGGACGCTTTCTGCCGGGTGGTCACTAGGGCTTCCTATGATGTTATTATTTAGCAATATAGGCATTTTATATGTATGTGTTTTGTTGATAATTTATAATGATGCTTGTATTCTATTTTGTTTTTGTAACCGGGGGTTCGAGTAGTTGGGGTAAAGCCTCAGCCGTCCCCTGCGTGGGATGTCTTTATTGTAAAGTGATTGGCCGGTGGAGGGCATTCAGTTTTCCCACTAGGGTTGTTTCAGCAGATCTTTTATGCGGATCGGGGGTTGTCCGGTCCTGATTTGGCTCGGAAGAGTCCGCTGGACCTAAAGCAACAATCAATCAATCAATAAAAAAACGCGCGATGAAAAGTATCGATGCATGCTTTGCATCGATACTATTCTCATAAGGATCCATCCGTTTAGGAAAGTATCGCTACTTTTCTCAAAAGGATCGCACATTTTCTCAAATGGAACGCCAATTGCGAAAGTATCGATGCTTTATACTTCGCATCGATACTTTAGCTCGAGCAGTTTCATCGCGCAGTTCCGAAGTTTACCGAGGCGAAACACACTGTTTCTGCAAAACTAAAATCGGTCAAGCTAATGAAATAATATACATGTATTATGTAACATTCCGCAGTTCAAATTGTCCTTTGCAGAGCAAATTAATTAATAAATATAATTTTTCCAAATAGCTGAATATAAGAATTAATATTCCTATCCTATCCTGTCCCGTAACCCAGAGGTCGTAGGGCCAACACAGATGATCGTTTAACCAGCATACTCCATCTTTCTCTGTCCTCAGCAGCCCTGATGGCTTTGCTCAGTGTCAAACCAGTCCATTCTCGAATGTTTTCATCCCACCTCTTTTTCGGTCTCCCTCTTCTTCTACCTCCTTGCACTGTGCCTTGCAGAATGGTCTTTGCAAGGCCTGATGATCTGGGAATTAATATTAGCTAATAAATAATATCTACATCCATCTTCCCGCCTTAAGTAACGCAAAACGAAAGGAAAGCAAGCAGATTGGCGAGACTGCCTGTTTTGTGTTCCGCTTTAGTTCCGATTAAACTTTTGGAAAATTTCCATACTGTGTATTCGGAAGAAATCGGAAATGCGCGATGAAAAGGATCGATCCTTTCGTAACGGAGCGATGTAAAGTAGCGTTTGACCCTGTTCGTACGCCATATGTGTCCACTGAACTGCTCGTTTACACGCCCATGTCTTCACGCCGAGAGCGAAGGGAGGATTGGGCATCATCAAACCTAGCACTGTCTACCACGCCAAACGGGTGTCCTTCTATCCATGCTGACCCACGACGATCATCACGTGAGAGCCGTGCCACCTCAAAACCTTACTCTACACATGTCAAAGCGCAAAGTACCAGCAGTCCTACCTGACGACGACAACTTTGGTGGTTATGCCATCAGTGACAACCAGCGACTGCAGAAGTAGAGACCGACGTTCGTGGAGCTTTTGATTGATTGATTGATTGATTGTTGCTTTAGGTCCAGCGGACTCTTCCGAGCCAAATCAGGACCGGACAACCCCCAATCCGCATAAAAGATCTGCCGAAACAACCCTAGTGGGAAAATTGAATGCCCTCCACCGGCCAGTCACTTTACAATAAAGACATCCCACGCAGGGGACGGCTGAGGCTTTACCCCAACTACTCGAACCCCCGGTTACAAAAACAAAATAGAATACAACCATCATTATAAATCATCAACAAAACACATACATATAAAATGCCTATAGTGCTAAATAATACAATCATAGGAAGCCCTAGTGACCACCCGGCAGAAAGCGTCCAACACTCCCAAGCTGATCCAACAGACCTCATACACAAACAAGGAGTCTTGTCCAGGAAGAGTTTTCAAGAAAAAAGGTAGGTCATTGATCTAGTGAAGAAGAAGATAGTATAGCAGAGTGATAGGACAGAGCAGGAATGGGAAAGAGTAAATGAGGAAGACAGCGACAGTGGGAATTTAAAGCACTAAATTTCCATAAAGTGGGGATACTATTTATACTGAAAAACCCCGGCACTCCAACGGGGGTACTGTTGCCGCAGTGAATCTGTCTTGCCTACAAAGGAAAGACAGGTTTTCAACTGGGGCTTTCACTTTTCCCTTTATAGGTTTGAACAATCTACAGTGGCAAGATTGCTCATGACCCCAAGGGGTAGTTCGTGGAGCTGAGCACTTTTAGAAGGAACACGAAGAGGCCAGCGTTGAACTTGGTTTTACGTCCTATTATAAAAATGTTAAGGACAAAGAAAGAATAGTCCGAAGACTATCTTAGAAATTATAAAAAATACCAGACCAGATCTGGTGTCTATCGCCATGCCGGGGGTGCGATGCCGGCAAGTGCCAGGCAAGGGAGAGATAAAGGTTGCAAAAGAGGTACGGCCCGTGGTTGTATTGGCAAGTCCCACCACCCCTAGGTGGCACGGGAATAATAAAAGGTAACAAAATGTAATAAAATTTCGAGTATAAAAAAGGAAGAGGGGGCAGGACAATACCGGCATAAGTCTACTGCCCCGCTTCCGTGGTATGATAGTCAAAATTTAAAAGAGTTTACATTTGAATTAGCTCATGCTAAGGTCATCAGTAATCTTTAAAATACCATGTCAAATTAGTATAAATAAAAGCCTAATGACAGGCTGTGACGGTGGGTCTATTGATGCTGGGTTCTGCACAATTGAATGCTATTACCCACTCGTCTTTCGTCGATGGGGATCGCTAGTAAATGTCCTGGTGACTCAACTTAATACATTTATAAGTTTAGCTCGGTCTGTGTTAGGCTGGGGTACAGAGATAGAAAGAAAATGATAAAAGATCACTGTCACACTAGCTCTCACCCGGCTATGAAACATAGGTAGTCCAGCCACATGTTAACAGTAAATATCAAACATTTATTTCCTCTACTCTATTCAAGATCTGCTAATCACAATACTAACTTAAAAGTTCAAATATCACTTCGAATGGTTCGCTCCTTGATAATTCTGTGAAGGTACTGTTTTATCATAGGGCTAGTGGTGCTGTCTGCCCAACGGGTCAGTCTTCTGGAAAGGTGGACTAGTGATGTCCTTTGCTAACAGTTGTTGTGCACTGGTGCAAATATAACTTAGCTCTAGATTCGATGAGCTGTGTTGTGGTGGATTCTTCTCCTTGTTGACAGACTGGTGGGCTCTCGTCGCTCAGTGCGTGAGGCTCCAATGCAGGCCAAATGTCAGTGAAGACTTTTACTTGTCTTTCTTCTGCTCGGGCCCTCGATGCCTGCTCGTCTGCAAAAGATGAGACGAATTTCTGCAACACCGTGTATACTAGGTGTGTGCAGAGCGTCTCACTGAAGGCAGAAATAGCCCTTAGTGATTAGCTCCACTTATATATATATATATATATATATATATATATATATATATATATATATATATATATATATATATATATATATATATATATATATATATATATATATATATATATATATATATATATATACATACATATTTCAAGATTTTATTCTCTATAACATCGCATGAACATATATGCACTTAGAGAATTACATGGATGACACGAAGCAAGCTCCATCATGATTGGACAGCAGCAAATTATGCACACACACATAAAATAATACGTCAATGGCAAATGTTCTCTCTCTCTCACTCTCTCTGTCTCTCTCTCTCTCATTCTCTGTCTCTCTCTCATTCTCAGTCTCTCGCTCTCTCTCTCACTCTCTCTGTCTCTCTCTCTGTCTCTCTCTGTCTCTCTCTGTCTCTCTCTGTCTCTCTCTCTCTCTCTCTCTCTCTCTCTCTCTCTCTCTCTCTCTCTCTCTGCCTAATATAATAATGGAACGCAAAATATAAATAATAATATTAAACATGATTACTTATAAAACATGCACACTATATTTCATTTTAATTATTTCCAGTTCACATTCACAGGTGCATACAACACAGTACAGCATTATCTTTGACAGTCCTTTTAGCATTAGGCATTAGGGCAGAGTGTCTCGACATCGCTGCTTCCAGATAATCAGCGACCCTAGCATAGCGCTAACTGAACAGTAGCGGGCAACGGCCTTGGCTCGTCGAACAGGCAGGCCCACCAACTTCAGTCCGCTAACAAACCTTCCGTGGACTAGGCCTAGCGAGCCAACTATCAGAACCACAACTTTGCAGCTATAACCAAGATCGCTAATCGTCTGGCACAGTGGGAGGTATCTGTTAAATTTGTTATTGTAGGAATCAGTTACAAAGTCATCAAAAGGTACAGCTATTTCAATAATGGTAGAGGTTTTATTAAGATGGTCTATGACACACATATCAGGCCTAGTGTGGGGCAGGTTGGCAAACACTGCACTACTATCGTTCTGGAAGTGAGAAGGCTTTACAATACAGTCTGCCAGGATTTCTGCTCTGGGATTAGCATCTTTCACCGCCCTGGCCACAATATCTAACACTCTGTTGTGGCGGTTCTGAATAGAGTTCTTGCTTTCCCTACAGCCATTCAGCAAGTGGCTGACAGTGTTACACTCAGTTTGATGTTGGTGTTTTCTATCAGTATCTGATTCAGCCCCGATGCTTGAATTCCTGATAGTTGTGTAACTCAGATTCGTTTATTCACACAGCCCGTCCAAACAGCATACAAGTCACAAAGTCGACGTATGAAGTTTTCCACTTTTATTCAGCACACACCAACAACTGCATACAATTCTCAACTCAACTCAACAACTTTCACAGCAACTCTCCAAATCACTATCAACAACTTTACTCTCTCAACAGCAACTCGGCACACGATTAAATAACCTCTCTCTCTTCTCGAACAATTTGGTACACGGTAGAAATGACGCACTGCCACCAATCGAACTAAAGATCGTCATCACTGGCTTACGTCATACACATTTCCTCTACTTCCGGGAACATTCACGACCTTCGATATCCATCGGGAAATTTCTATCGACAGTAATAAACATGCAGATCCCGAAAATTCTCCAACAATATCGACTAACGCAAATCATCAACGTTATACAAAGCCTCTCCTAACAACAATGCAAACTCAAATAAAAGGTAAATAAACTCCATTATTGAATACTTTGCAAAACGAAACGATTAGATCTATCGTGCGCGCTTTAGACACACTTTCGTTCGTTTCAACGTAACATAACCCCCCACTCAAGAAGAAATTTACTTAATTTCTTTCAACAACGTTGAAACGTAATGCACAAACAAAGTACAGAATTAAGACTTATTTCAGCCTGTCTGAACACTATCAACGTTCTCAGTTCATTCACACAGAGTCAATGGTTTTCATCTTCAAATCTGTCTGGATATTGTCAATGTTCACAGTTCATTTACCCAATCAACGTTTTTCATTTTCAAGTCTGTCATTACCAATATTCTTAGTTCGTCCACACAGTCAATGTTCTTTCGTTCGCAAGGAATCGACGCCCTCGTCAGTTGCGGTCGTCATCGGCCCAGGGTCAAAGACGATGATCACGTGGGCTTCCCCGGAATCAGTGCGTCCTCCGTTGTCTCCTTCTTCCATCGGATGTCTGACGCAGTCGACGTTGTCAGCTCCCAGAATGCATTCGCTGGGTCTCACGGTCAGGTTGGCTTCTGCGGGACGGTGGAACAGCTCCCTCATGGTCTGCAGATGCTCCTTCCAGGTCTGGGTGTGGACTTCATGTTCGACCAAAGTCGTAGAGCCTGGGACATCGCTGAAGCTATGGGGAAATTCGCCCATAAGGTCCTTGAGCTCCAACTTTTGACCTTCCGTCAAGCCTGGTCCTAGCTTAACGTCATTGATGCCTTCTTTGCTGTGGAAGTCTCCCAGTTCCAACAGTTCTTCGCTGTCAAAGCTGTTGTCGGTCACAGCTGCTGTGGCTGCGTGCACAGTCTCTGATGGCCTTTCCACGTACAGCTTAAGGAGGTTGGCATGGTATATCTTGGAATGCTGGCCGACCTTCACCTTGTAGTCGTTGATCCCCACCACGGTCTCCACTTCGTACGGGCCTTTCCACTGCATCAGCAACTTATTATGATCGGTAGGTAGCAGCACCAGCACTTTGTTGCCAGGTTTGAACTTCCTGCTCACAGCCCTACGATCATAGTAGTGCTTTCCACAGTCTTGGGACTTCTTCAGGTTTTCTCTGGCTATCTCGAGAGTCTGCTCCAGCTTCTCCCGTAGCTCAAACACGTACTGGTAGCTGTTCTTCACCTCTGGGGTCTCTACTTCTTTCGTCCACAGTTCTTTCAGGATGTGCATCGGCCCTCGGATGGTTCTTCCGTACAGCAGCTCGAACGGAGAAAAGCCGGTGGACTCCTGCGGTACTTCTCTGTAGGCGAAAAGTAAGGCGTTGATGTAGCGATGCCATTGTCTGGGCTGCTCGCTGCACAGTTTCTTCAGGGTGGACTTCAGCGTAGCATTGAACTTTTCGACAAGCCCGTTGCACATCGGATGGTAGGGTGTCGTAGTTAAATGCCGGATGCTCAGCAGTCTGTTGACCTCCTTCATGCAGTCAGAGACGAACTGCGTCCCGAGGTCTGTCAGAATTTCTTCAGGCACCTCAAGTCTACTGAACATGTCCACCAGTGCCTCTGCTACAGATTCAGTGTCAATCTTCTTCAGTGGCACTGCTTCTGGGTACCGAGTCGCATAGTCCACTAAAGTCAGTACCCACCGATGACCTTCTTCACTCGGAGGTCTTATTTCGCGGATTAAGTCTAAGGCCACCCTCTTGAAAGGTCGGTCGATCAGAGGCATCCTCTTCATAGGCACTTTCGGGACCCTTCCTCGAGGTATGGTTTTCTGGCAAATGTCACACGATCGGCAGAAACGGCTGACGTCCGCATGAAGTCCTGGCCAGTAGAACACCGCCTGGATTCTGTCTGACGTCTTCTTGATACCTAGGTGACCTCCCATAATTGAGTCATGCGCTACTTCCATCACCTGGCGCCTTAAGGGTAATGGTACCAGTACTTGACGTAGTGGTTTACCTCCGTTGACCCTCGGGTGCTGGAAGATTCTGTACAGGATCTTGGCCTTCACCTCAAAATAGACCGTGCCACTGCCCTTGGTCACGTGGTCTTGGCGGTTCCTATACTTGTTTAAAGTGCTATCAGCTTCCTGGAGCTGGATCAGCTTATCTCTGTCCACGATGGCAGCTTTGGAGTTGTCGGCGACCTTCAGTGGCGTAGACGTCTTGTCTCTCTTGGCCTGGGCCCTGGTAGTAACAGCACCGACGATCTCTGGTCGGCAGGGCTGAGCCGGAGTAACCACATTGTCCCGTAGCAGCTCTGTAAGGTCTCCATCTGGAAACGGCAATGGATCCTCCTCCACAACTTCGACGTGTTGAGTTGAGGCAGGACTCCACTCTGGATCGGGGTCGTCGGGTCGTCTCGCGCCGTCGATATTCCCGATCATCAAATCATACAGCGGCTTCTTCAGGCAAACCGCTTCGACTTCGCCTATGTAGAAAGGGGTGTTGACATGAATCTTCGCAACTGGCGCTCTCACACATTTGCTGTCGGCCATAAGTGTCCATTTTGAATCGCCAGTGAACTGTTCTTTAGCGATTAGGTCTTCTCTGACGATGACCCCACTGCAGCCAGAGTCTCTTAAAACAGTCACTTCATGATTTCCGACGCGTCCCTTGGAAACAGGCATGTTCTGTACGGTCACAGCTGCGCTGGCGACTACGGGGATGGATTTCCCGTTGGCAAGGAGGAGTTGGCCATCAGTCATGCACTCTTGCACGTCCGCAGGGGTAGCTGTGCGCTCGGTCTCACTCGGAAGAATGACGCTCCCGCCGCACACTTGATGGTCAGATCTACTGGTTTGCCGTTGATTGGAGAACCGCCTCTGCCGGTTGCCCGCCGCTGAATTGTCCGTACTGCTCCGCTGTCCGCTACTTTTGTTTTGAGGACAGTTAGCCGCTCTGTGGTCTGTAGCGTTGCAGGTGAAACAGCCCCTTGAATGCCCTTCCCTGGGAGGGGGCGTGGAGTCTGTCTGTCTCTGGCTCGTCTGGCTTCCCTGGATCTGGTTCACATGGTTTCCAGTCTTCTGAAAATGTTTCGTCGCGCTGGGTGGCCCCAGGGTTTTCCCATGAGCGATGAGATATCTTTCAGCAGCCTCAGTCACATCTTTAAGCGTCTGCAGCTTTTGGTCTTCTAAGTGGGTCGCTAGGTCCTTGTGACAGGCATTGAGAAATTGTTCCTTCACGATCAGGTCATGGAGACTGTCGTAAGACTTCGTTTCGCCTGATAACTCCACCCACTTGTGTAGATATGACGACAGGCGCTCCACAAACTGCTTTGGCGTCTCGTCTGACTTAGGCCGGCATTCACGGAAGCGTTTACGGTAGCCCTTCTCTGTAAAGTTGTAGCACTGCAACAGGGCCTCTTTCAAGACGTCGTAGTTTTTGGCGTCATCGCTCGACAGTCTGGTGTAAACTTCGAGAGCTTGCCCCGTCAGAAGTGCACTCAGTCGAATTGCCCAGTCTTGAGGTTGCCAGTTAGAGCTTTCGGCGAACCTTTCGAATCTCGCCAGATAGCTGTCGATCTGGTCCTTCCCGTCGACGAAAGCTGGCAATTTAGGAGCCGTATGGTCGTTGGTGACTTGTGGCGCATGCTGATTGTTTTGGATACGCGCCAACTCTAACTGGTACTGACGCTCACCTTCAAGACGCTTCAGCTCGAACTCTCTTTCTTCACGGCGACGCTGCTCTTCTCTCTCTTGACGTTGCTGTTCAATTTCTAGACGCTTCTGTTCTAATTCTCTTTCTTCACGGCGACGCTGCTCTTCTAATTCTCGTTCTTCACGGCGACGCTGCTCTTCTACTTCTAGACGCTTCTGTTCTAGTTCTATTTCTTTTTCTAGACGCTTCTCTTCCAATTCTCTTTCTCGTATTCTCTCCTGAGACTTGACGTACTCCGTCAGCTGCTTGCCTTTTAGATTCAGTTCAACCCCTTTCTGCCAGAAGTCAGCCATCTTGATGCTTCTGGAAAGTTCTTTTCAAGAAAGTTCTTTTCTGGAAGGTTCTTCTTCTAGAAAGTTCTTGACTGTAGAGTTCTTCTTCTTCTTTTTTTTTCTGGAAAGTTCTTGACTGTGCTGTACCTTTCTAGACTGTTCTAGAACAGCACGCTTTCTGCAGTAGCGCTGATGCTTGTCACTAGTCGCCTTCGCTGACGCAGGCCCCGCTGTCCTCGTCGTATGCGACGCTGCACCACGCTGGTGTTGATGTATACGCTCCTGTGCTGAAGTAGACGCGACGTCTGCTCGTCGCTCTCTCTAATACTGGCGATGTAGCTCCGAGACTGTCCCTCGACGTAGTCTTACGGCAGCTGCGTAGTCCCGATCTGTTGTTCGCTCACGAAGCAACTCTTCAGCGACTACACGCCCTTGCAGTCAACCCGAACCTATCGGATGTAGTCCCAGTATGTTGGCCCCTCTCGACGCAACTCGTTGGCGGCTACCCTCGATGACTGCCTCTCGTAACGTTGACTCGCTTGTTGTAGCAGTTGAACCCTTGGCTATGGCGTGAATCGCGGCTTGACCCCCAAAATGTTACACTCCGTTTGATGATGGTATTTTTCTTTATCAGTATCTGATTCAGCCCCGATGCTTGAATTCCTGATAGTTGTGTAACTCAGATTCGTTTATTCACACAGCCCGTCCAAACAGCATACAAGTCACAAAGTCGACGTATGAAGTTTTCCACTTTTATTCAGCACACACCAACAACTGCATACAATTCTCAACTCAACTCAACAACTTTCACAGCAACTCTCCAAATCACTATCAACAACTTTACTCTCTCAACAGCAACTCGGCACACGATTAAATAACCTCTCTCTCTTCTCGAACAATTTGGTACACGGTAGAAATGACGCACTGCCACCAATCGAACTAAAGATCGTCATCACTGGCTTACGTCATACACATTTCCTCTACTTCCGGGAACATTCACGACCTTCGATATCCATCGGGAAATTTCTATCGACAGTAATAAACATGCAGATCCCGAAAATTCTCCAACAATATCGACTAACGCAAATCATCAACGTTATACAAAGCCTCTCCTAACAACAATGCAAACTCAAATAAAAGGTAAATAAACTCCATTATTGAATACTTTGCAAAACGAAACGATTAGATCTATCGTGCGCGCTTTAGACACACTTTCGTTCGTTTCAACGTAACAGACAGACTCTATGTAAAATCCACACCTACCGCACTGCTGCGAGAAAGTCTCTGGATAGTAGGTGTGGAGCCTGACGTTACACTCCAGCAGCTGTAATCTGGCCTTCACCACGAACTTCAGCAGTCGGTCACTTAGATGTAGGTTGGTCAGGTGGGAGGAGGACAGTGAGAAGTCGACGTTGTTGGTACGCGCCAGGCGCCCCTGACATTCTTTGTCTCTCCACTCTGCCAGCTTGCCCTGTAGTTGTTGGCGTTTGAATGACGTGAAGAAAGCCTTGGGCTCCACGAAGGACAGTTGGATCTCCTCTTCTGGGCTGACTCTGAGGATGTACTGCTCGCTGTCATTCAGGTGGAGCTGGATCCCCAGTCTACCGCAGATGTCGTTGAGGTGCACCCACGGTGACTTACGCCAGGTGACCTTAGATGCCTTGATCAGCCGGTATTTGGCGTCGGTCTGGTAGCCAGCGAAGTTGTGGTCATCGTCGTCTTCGGGTGCTGCTGCACACTTGCGTTTAGTGAGATGGAGAGCAAGTGATGTTCTGGCCGAGTGTCTGGTCTGCTCGTCATCGCTGTTCAATACGCTCAGCATGAAGGACAGCTTCTTGGCGTAGTACATGGTCCGTGGATGGAACAGACCCAGACCACCCTCGCTTCGTGCGCAGAACATGAAAGAGCGTGTCGACGACTTGTTCAAGCCAAGCCAGTGTCTCACGTTGGATACGATGCTGTCTTCCAAGCCGTCTAGCACTTTCTCTGTGAACTGAATGTTGGGGAAATAAAAGTGCAGCCTGGAAGTGGCCATGGTGTTGACAGCCTGGAGTTTCGCGGCTACCGCGAGAGGGGCAACGTCGATCTTGGCCAAGGTGATTTTAAAGTCACTGACGATGCTTTCCACCTGTTCGTCTTCAGCCGTAGCAGCAAGGTTGATGTTGTAGCCTAGGTACGTGTATGGCTGCTCTCTGTCTAACATACATACATACATACATATATACATACACGAGTGTCTATAGTTTACACTAAGCGCACATCTAGCGTTTTACTGCGGGCTTAGTGGTCTTCTGCGCAACATTAGAGCTGGACTTTTCCTTAACCGCCGCACGCATCGGACGGTGCGGGTCATTCGCCAGAATTATGTTCAAGCCCCATCGAAAAACTTCCTGGGCTTGCAGGATTTCGTCCGGGTCATAATAGAGGGTAAGTCTTTTGGCATACCCCTCCATCTGCCTAAGAAACTCAGGGCCTGTCAGGTCGCGTTTCACCTGAGTGGCGTTGTTATTAGTTTCAACGGTCCGTTGGCGGTAGGGTCTGTGCCTGCGAGTCACGCTTGCGCCTCGTGTCCAGGACAATGGCGTCAACATCAGTTTGGATACTGACTTCAGCAGTAATTTGGACAGGCTTTGGCAGAGCCCGAACAGCCAGACTGCGGACAGTGTCTATGAGGTCGGTTACGGTTTGGGCACTGATATATTCTCTCATCCATGGTTTGGGTGAGTTTTTCAACCACACTTTCACTTTGTGTATGGCTGCCCAGGGGTCGCGGCAGCCAAGATCAGGCGCCTGCGGCACCTCAGTGAGATTCTGAGTTCCGCTAGTCCTAGTAACGGCTGTCAAGCGGGGGAGCGGACCGGTTCGGTCTGCACAGGGTGACGGTGGGAGATCTGGCGCCACCGCAGGAGTGGCGTGAGCGCTTAACACTCCCCAGGCGGTTTTCGTGTGTACCGGCGCGGCGGTCGCGCAGTGTCTCTTGTTAATTGTTTTCTAGCCGGGCATAACACCTGGATTCGTGGTATGTACTTGGCCGCTCTGAGCAGGTTCGCCAGCACGCGCTCCCTCAGGGCGGGACATTTGTTGTTTGTAGCCGAGTTAAGGCAGGATCGTTTCCCGGCTTTACATTGGGCGCCGGAGTGACCGGGAGTGTCACAAGAAGGGCCGATGTGTTTAGATTTACAGTACTTTCTGGTGTGACCATATTTTTTACATTGAAAACAACGGATCACCGCTGCGACATGGGGTCTGACCGGAAATTCTATTCGGTTAATTAGGAGAGTGTAGGGCAGAATCGATGCGTCGATTGTAACCCTGATCGATGTGGATGGCTGTCCTTCCGAACGGTACAGATGTCGAACGCGTTTGACTGCACAGGGTCGAATAAAGCCGTCATGCTCAACCGATCCCTCGTACCCTGCCAAAATTTCATCCTCCGCCACTGAGGAAGGGATTTGGTCCTGATTTGGCTCGGAAGAGTCCGCTGGACCTAAAGCAATAACCATGTAATGTAATGTAATGAGGAAGGGATGTCCTGGACAACTCCCTCCACAACAGGGCTGGGTATGGAGCAAGCTATTGACATCTGGCCTATCTTGTGTAACCCGACTAGCTTCTGTTGTTGTGCTCGGGTTGTACAGCTTATTAGGCCTAAGTCGGTCAATGGGGCCCACCAATGCTTGTAGCATATCTGCGAATCTCCAGTTCTGCGACTTCGGTGTCGCAGAATCTGTGTCTTCTATGTGTTTGATTGTGACGGGGAACCGGAACAAGCCATAGTTTAGCAGAGGTGTAGGGTTCGGCAGAGGAGGGGGGTTCGGCGGCGCCCTATTCCTATTTCTTCGCCTGCCGGTGACGGCGGTCCAGTTTTGGTCGCGATCCTCAGGGGAATCGACTGCTATAGGCTGGGGGGTAAGCACAAGGTGCTCAGCTCCAACAGGCGGACACGCTACTTCTGAGTCTCTGACGTCCGAGTCCGGACCCGGGGAGGGATCTACTTCCACCATCATCACTTCGACCGCTCCCTCAGAGGAAAACGACGAAGAGGAATCTGTGAGAGTCCCCCGAGTTCTTTTTCGACTTGGAGTGGACGGCCTACTCCAACTGGGGCAACCAGGTCGCCCACTTCAAGCACAGGAACCGCGCAGAACTCCGAAGCGCCCGCGCCGGTTTCCGCGTTCTTAATATCCGTTTTGCTCTTGACGACGGGGAAGTCTTTCCTACCTGCTACCGCCAAGCGCTGGCGTCCGAGAGGCACATGAGAGTTAGACTTCTCCATCGCGGGGGAAGGGCGTCAGGTTTAGAATACAACTAGTTTTACGCAAGAGCGGCCACGTGCAAGAAAAAAACAAAACAACAACAACAACAACAAATACTGATGAGGAGGGATTAGCCGCAAAACCACAGGCCGACAAGTTTAAAATCCAAGCCAGGACCTAAAAAGAATAAAACCAAGCTATGAAAACGTTTAAAAAGTTTCGGCCGAGTGAAAAACCACAGGCTGGCAAGTTTAAAATACCAAATCAGGACCTACAATAGTTAAAACCGAGCTATGAAAACTTGTTAAAAAGTTCCGACCAGGTAAGTAAAAGTTATCAAGTTATCAGTTAGGAGGTAAAAAGCCTAACAGAATTGTATGAGTATAGGATTCAATACAGTTAAAAAATCCTACTAAAGAAATAAAACCCACTAGGAGGGGACCAGCACAAACGGCTATGTGTCCCTCTCCTATGGGGTGAGACAGGAGTCTCTAGGGGTCAAAAGTATATTCACCAGAGGCGCGAGGAGGTCCGACAGGCCGTCTTCTGTCTTTAATTGTAGAGTGGGCTCATGTCCCACGACATAGTAGACAATGGGAACCGTAAGTGTAGAGTGGGCTCATGTCACACGACATAGTAGACAATGGGAACTGTAAGTGTAGAGTTCAGAAGTGCATACTTTGTGTAATGCTCTAAAGTCTAAACGATGCTGGATTCCGAACAAAAATCATAGCGTTAGTGATTGGCTCTTTGGGGCTAGTGAGCATGAAGTTTGTGTCTGTACTGCAGCTCAGTGGTCTATAGGGCTAGTGAGCATGAAGTTTGTGTCTATACTGCAGCTCATTGGATTATCACGGCAGTGTGTACGTGTACGCGGAGGTGTTGCTTATCCAAGTGCTCCCTTTTGTCCTTGCTTGCACGTGTTTATCATGCTGTAGATATGTTGTATGCATGTGTTGACTGTTTCGTGTCCTTTTTGTTGTAGATATATTGTATGCATGTATTGACCGTTTCGTATCCTTTCTGTTGTAGATATGTTGTATGCATGTGTTGACTGTTTCATGTCCTTTTTGTTGTACATATGTTGTATGCATGTGTTGACTGTTTCGTGTCCTTTTTGTTGTACATATGTTGTATGCATGTGTTGACTGTTTTGCGTCCTTTTTGTTGTAGATATGTTGTATGCATGTGTTGACTGTTTCGTGTCCTTTTTTGTAGATTTGTTGTATGCATATGTTGACTGTTTCGTGTCCTTTTTGTTGTAGATCTATTGTATGCATCTATTGACAGTTTCGCATCCTTTTTGTTGTCGATATGTTGTATGCATCTGTTGACTGTTTCGTGTCCTTTTCGTTGTACATGTTGTATGCACGTGTTGACTGTTTCGTGTCCTTTTTGTTGTACATATGTTTATGCATGTGTTGACTGTTTCGTGTCCTTTTTGTTGTAGATATGTTGTATGCATGTGTTGTCTGTTTCGTGTCCTTTTTGTGTAGATATGTTGTATGCATGTATTGACTGTTTCGTGTCCTTTTTGTTGTAGATATATTGTATGCACATGTTGACTGTTTCGTGCCCTTTTTGTTGTAGACATGCTGTATGCATGTGTTGACCGTTTCGTGTCCTTTTTGTTGTAGATATGTTGTAAGCATGTGTGGACTGTTTCGTGTCCTTTTTGTGTAGATATGTTGTATGCATGTATGGACTGTTTCGTGTCCTTTTTGTTGTAGATATGTTGTATGCATATTTTGACTGTGTCATGTCCTTTTTGTTGTAAATATGTAGTATGCATGTGTTGACTGTTTCGTGTCCTTTTTGTTGTTGTGCTACTCACCACACGTACATTTCACTCGTGGTGGGAGATAATAAAGTTTGATGATGGTATCTTATCTTAGAGTCAAATGTCTGTCTGTCGATGTGTCGTCCCGTTACACGGCATATCTGAAGAACCAAACACGGATTTTTTTATTTTTTTTTTTACAAATTTCATACAAAAATTAATTGTAGGGTTAGTGGCCTGCTTCTACGCCATTGTACATTTCATTTGCTCTATCTCAAAAATCAAGTTCCATGCCATTGTATATTCCATTTGCTCTATCTCTAAAATCAAGTTCCATGCCATTGTATATTCCATTTACTCTATCTCAAAAATCAAGTTCCATGCCATTGTATATTCCATTTGCTCTATCTCAAAAATCAAGTTCCATGCCATTGTATATTCCATTTGCTCTATCTCAAAAGTCAAGTTCCATGCCATTGTATATTCCATTTGCTCTCTCAAAAGTCAAGTTCCATGCTATTGTATATTCCATTTGCTCTCTCAAACGTCAAGTTCCATGCCATTGTATATTCCATTTGCTCTATCTCAAAAGGCAAGGTCGCTGATGTGAAGATTTGTATATTCACAATTTGTTATAATGAACTGAGGTTGATGATTTTTGCCAAACAGATACTTCAACTCATAACCCATCTTTCTATGGCAGTCCCTTAGTTGATCTGTCGGTCGATCAGTCAGTCGGATTTTCAGTTTTCTATTTCAAACAGTCTTTTGGTTGTATCTCAGGCAAAACTGGATTGATGTGGATGATTGTTTTTTACAATGCAGATGCTGAAACCGTTGATCAGCACTTCTTGACATCTTATTTGCTTAAATTCTTAAAAGCCCATCTGTCTGGCCAACAGGTTAGGTGTATAGCCAACCGGAGTTGTGTATTGCCAACAGGAGATGTGTGTAACCAATAGGAGAGGTGCACAGCCAACAGGAGATGTGTATAGCCAACAGGAGAATTTTTATAGCCAACAGGAGAGGCTAGATAGAACGTTACGTGTATGTCAGAACTGACCTCAAATAGGCTCACTGTAACAACTAGGCTCACTGTAACAACTAGGCTCACTGTAACAACTAGGTTCACCGTGTCACTCTGCGCGATCTGCACAATCTGCCCCTGACTGCTCGCTGTCGGATGTGTGTTCAAGAGGTTATCTGGAGGTGGTACCGGTGCATGGATGGGTGACTGTTGGCTGGAAGATTATGACTGTGGATTGGGAGGTTCTTGTCTCGTGCTTATTCGGCCCTTCACATACAACGCCAATTCAAACGCCAGGAAGGCAACAAACACTGCCAAACCAACATAAACAATCCCAAGAATTGGTCCAGTTGATGACGTTGTTGCATGCAGATCGGAGAAGTTGCCACCGCGCCTTAAACCTCTCTCCGTGCTGTTCGTCACCATTGTGTGTGCCTTGCTGAGGTCGCGGCAGCTGCACTGGGGTCCCCTTTACAATCAATGTGCAGAGCATCCTGTATGGTTCAGAATGAGAGCACGCCTTGTGTTTTTAGAAGTGACGTCTTTGTGATGCGACGTGTGTGTGACGTATTGTGGTGCCTGTTGGAATTCTCTCCCAGAACGAGCGTTGACTGTGGAAACTGATCTGCTTGTCAAAAACTGTACATTACATTACATGGTTATTGCTTTAGGTCCAGCGGACTCTTCCGAACCAAATCATGACCATCAAAAACAGTAGATAATTAGGTTATGCAGGTATAATAGTGGTGGAGCCCGAATGCATTGTAAGTATGGTTTATTGTATCTGGAGTGAATGAGAATGTGAAAGAGGGCGCATGAATGGAGATCCCGTGTGCATCTTGTGTTACCTTTTATTGTCGTTCGCCGCATGCAGATGCGAACCTGTTTGTGTTAATTTTACGACATTTGTATTTAGGATAGTAGGCCTATTTAATTTTCTTATTTTGGCAATATGGAATTTAAAAGAATCATCAATAAAACTTTTACGTTTTTGCCGCGATCTCTGGACTTGTCCGTTCCAAAAGATAGCAGTTTGGGGAGAGGTGTTCCGCAGAAACAAACTACTTGACATATTAACGAGAGGTTTTCCTATTAATCTATTTATTTATTTATTTATTTAATTTAAAGTCTATTCACATTTGTGATATTAGACAACATATTGAATTATAAACAAAATGCATTTAACAAAACATATGATGATTATTATTTTTAAATAATAACATTAATAATGTTTTAAAAAAAATTAACACACACACACACACCCACACATACACCCACACATACACCCACACACACACACACACACACACACACAACATTAAAAAAAAATAGAAAAGGTCTATTTTGCATATTTGACTTCATACAATGAGTCATAATTTGCTGTGATGAGGTTATGATCAAGTTATCAATATAATTGCTGTTGTTGTTATTGTAATGATTATGATTATGATTATTATTATTATTATTATTATTATTATTATTATTATTATTATTATTATTATTATTATTATTATTATTATTATTATTGTTAGTATTATTATTATCATGGAAACAGAAATAAGAATACAAAACAAGAACCCCCCCTCCCCCCCCCCCCAAAAAAAAAAAAAAAAAAAATCTTCCGAATATAAAGAATTTAACAAAATAATTTAAAGGATGTCATGCACCGGAGCCTTTTGAGGATACAAGCGCATGCTTATATCGTTATAATTTTTTTTAAAAGTTTCTTATAATAAATGACCTACTGGAGAATATAATAACGCTTTAGATATTTCTACGAATGATTTTAAGTCTAAATCTTGGGTATTGCTCAAAGCAATGTATTTGTTTGGTAAGTATCTTTTTAGGTCATTGCATTGTACTAGCAAATGTTGAATTGTTACATTTTCATTACAAATGCAAGTTATGTTTTTGCTAAATTTTGTTTTCCAGGAATTTAAATATAATCTATATGCTAAACTATAGATCTGTCTAGAGACCCCTAACATGCTAGTCAAACATGATTTTGTTTGTCTTTCCTTAAGATTTTTTGTAATTATACAGTACATTTCTTTAATTGACAATCCGATATCAATTTTTATGGCATTGACATTAGTTGCTCCTCGTTTTGCTGCTCTGTCTGCTAGATCATTATGTAAGATGCCACAATGTGAAGGCATCCAGCACATATTTATATGTATTCCTCTGTTTTTTATAGAATGAATCAGGTATTTTATTTCAAATATGATATCACCTCTATCATTATTTTTATCAGAGTTTAACGCATACAACACCGACTGTGAATCAACACATATGAGAAGACCATATAAGTCTAGCGGTATATTACTCAATGTATAAAGAGACATTAATACAGCCACTAGCTCTGCTGTAAAAATTGAGTGATTTTTGCCTAAATAATAAGACTTTGTGATTTTGAGATCAGGTATTACAAACCCTGCTCCAGCATCACCAGTATCAATTACAGACCCATCGGTGTAAACTTTTAGATGGCTATAAAAATTTTCATTTATATGTTCTCGGGCTTCTGTAGCAATTAATTGCCGATTTTCATCCTTCTTAAGGTTTGTATATTTTATATCACATTTTGCCTTTTTCATTTCCCAGGGCGGAAAGGGGGCGTTAGTTAATTTTGGGGCAACGTCCTTTGGATTAATATTTGCTGCCTTAAAAATATCTTGAGTGTACGTAAATATTGTTTGTAGGGATGTTATATGTCTTGCTCTCTTTGGAAAATCAGTGTCTGATTTAAGAGTTATATCTTCAGATACATTATTTTCAACTGCTTGACTTCTAATTAAATACTTAGCACATGCCATTTTCCTATATTGTTCTAACGATGTAATGCCTACAGCTGAATAGACGTCTGCAGTTTTGGTAAAGGTTGGTACACCGATAGCAACTTTCAGAGCCTTACTATCTAAACTTTGTAATTTCTTCAAATAAGATTTATGTGCTGAGAAGAAAGCTTCTTGACCAAATGATAATTTGGATCTCACAAGTGTGCACGCTAAGTGAACCAGTGTTCTTGTGTCTTGCCCCCATGGTTTTCTACTTATTACCTTTAAAAGATAAAAACTTTTAATTGCTTTCTGTAATAAGTAGTTTATGTGCCGTTTCCAGTTTAATTTACGAGTTAAATAAACACCTAAAAATTTTACTTCCTCAATATAATTAAGTTCTTGTTCTTCTATATAAAATTTAGGAAGCATTCTCGGATTCTGACCATTATTGAATAGTATCATGTTTGTCTTTTCAATGGAAAGTTCAAGACCATTTATTGACATAAAAAGGCAAATGTTATTTAATTCTGTTTGATATATTTTTTGTATGTGTTTTATTTCGTATAAGGATGTTCTTTTTCTTAATGATACGTTAGCCCATATTGCAATATCATCTGCATATTGAACAAGAGTTATACTGTTATTAATATGTTTTGGAAGATCATGAATGAGAATATTAAAAAGAATTGGTGATAAAATTGAACCTTGTGGAATTCCCATGTTTGTGACATGTTTACGCGAATATGAATTTCCAACTTTAACAACCAAATTTCTTCCTGAAAGGAATGATTTAATATAATTATATATATAACCTGATAAGCCAATGTTTTTTAATTTGTATAATAGTCTTTTGTGCCACACACAATCATATGCTTTTCGAATGTCAAAAAATGTAGCTAACACGCCTTTCCTTTTTGCAAACTGCCTTTTTATATTTGTAGTAAGTTTCACAATATGATCAACTACAGATCTACCTTTTTGAAAACCAGCTTGATTAACAGGTATAATATTATTTTTTTCCACAATAATATAATAGTCTATTTAGAAGAATCCTCTCCATTAATTTACTGACATGAGACGTTAAAGCTATGGGTCTGTAGCTAGTTATTTCTCTACGTGATTTTCCATTCTTTAAAATCGGTATTATTATTGAAGTTTTCCAAACACTTGGTATATTACCAGATTCCCAACATTTTTGAATAATAGTGTGTAAATAATTTACCCATGATTCTGGAAGATGTTGAAGAAGTGTATATGAAATTCCATCACATCCTACAGCAGATTTTTTGTTACCAAAACTGTTTAATGCCTCTTTTAATTCTAAAACAGAAATGTTTGCATTAATTACATTATTATGGTTAATATTATTTGCAGGATCATTATATGTATCAGTTTTTTCAATATTTTCTCTAGATTTTATAACATCATCTTTTAAACTAGATGTATTACTAGCATTTGAAAATAATTTAGCAAATTCTTCTGCTTTGTCTTTGGAAGATATGAATTCTTTATTTTCAACTTTAATTGGGTATTGTGGGATTTGGAATCCCTTTTTCATTTGCGAGACTTTATTCCAAATTTTGGATGTATTACTCTCTGATATTTGTTCACTACAAAATTTTGTCCAATAATATTGTTTTGCTGAAGCAATAATTTTATTGCAGGCTATTTTTGATCTTTTCATATTATAAAAATTTTCTTCTGACCTGCTTTTACACCATTTTTTATATGCTGCTTTCTTATTTTTAACTGCCCTATCACATTCTTCGTTCCACCATATATTTCCTTTATGTTTATTATTGGTATGTTTCTTTATCGTAGGAATTGAAGATTTAGCAGCATATATAATTGTTTCATTAAAATTCATAACAATGTTCTCCATATCGCAGTTTATAAGATCAATGTTAGAACTCGATAAAAGTGACTGAAACTTTTCCCAGTCAGCACGATCATATGCAAATTTTGGAACTTCATCTTCCTCCTGTTCTACTACAGGTGTTTCATTTAAATTGATTATGATAGGAAAATGATCACTACCCAATGAGTCTTGTTCTATATCCCAATTACACTCATCTGTCAATTCTGGTGAAATTAATGATAAATCAATTGCATATGCATTTTGATTAAAACTGTCCGGAACTCTTGTGGGTCTTCCATCATTCAACAACACAAAATTGGAATTCACAATATTATCTGTAAACTTTATATTGGTGTTGTGATCACAATTTCTGTCCCATAATGGAGAATGAGAGTTGAAATCTCCTGTTATAATCCAATGTTCCTTATTGGTAATATTAATCAACCAATCACAATTTGCTTCCTTAGTTCCTTGTGGAAGGTACACACATAAAATGTTAATATGATGATGATCATTTATTCTGACTTTTATTGCAGATGAAAAAGTATTGTTATCCTCGGTAGGCACTGGAGACTTACATGGAGCATATTCCAAATCATTCCTAATATATATTGCAGTTTGAACTTTTGAAGTAGGTTTAATAAAAGGCGTCACTGGTGGGTAATAATATCCTGTAATTTTTGGTAGTTTATTTCTATTTACTTTTAAAGATTGAAGAGATAATACATGATAAGCATTTTTAACTAAATGCTGACTAAGATAAATTATATTAGTATTTATAGACCTACAATTCCATTGCATTATACTGAAACCATTTTCCATTATCAATATGTCTAATAAATTGAGAAAGAGATATTATGGAAAGAAACATTTTTTCCAATGTAATGAAACTGAGTAGAGTACATATTCTGATCCACTCATAACTCTATTTCAATAATCATTGCAGAGACGATGTGCAGTTTACTGGAAGACTCTACACAAACTATTTGACAGAACCTCCAATCCTTTTGCATTTGGATGAATACAATCCCTGTACAATGATCTGATTGTTGCTCCAGTTTTTGTGAGAAATCCCTTAGTATTATCAAGAAATCTTGCTTCTTGCTTTTGACAGGCCATTCTCAGTGCAGCGTTTGAAGCATCAACCTTTTTTCGCAGAGCACCTCTCGGAGGTATTATAGAGGAACAATACACCTTTGCATTTGGAAAACCTTTTTTTGCTTTGTCAATGACTTTAATCCAATGCTTCATTCCAATGTTTGTTAGTTTAGAATTGTCAACTCCAACATGAAGAACAACCTGTTCTACTGCCGCCTTCTTTTCCAGAGTGTCAATCCAGCTTTCCACATCTTCAAGCGTGAGACCAGAAATACATATGATTTGGTGTTTCATGCTCTTGTCTACCAGACCAACTTTCTCTGGTTTCAGCCCCCTGATCGTAGAGTCGCCTATGATGAGCCTTGTAGTGTCTTGAAATACATTGCAGCACTGCAGACTTTCTGATGGTGTGATATTTACTTTTTGGGAAATGTATTCTGATGTTTGATTTTCATTATTTATTTCATTGATGTGACAATTGTGAAAGGCTTTCTGAAGCTGTATTAATCTATATTTATATTCATTTGTGGTCCGAACGCTGTGATCGTATATATGGTCAAGGATTTTACATTATAAAATTTGTCATTCACGGTTGATAAGAATGCACACTTATTATGTCTGTTTATTTTGCATGCAACAGAACAATATAACAACATGTGAAATTGCCTTTGTAATTTGGTTTGTGTTGATGGTTTGTAGGCCGTAATCTTACCCGTACACACAGCACAGACTCTTTATAACTGTATGAGGAGTACAAAGTCCATTAAATTCTGAAACCGTATACACACAACTTTAGTCACTTTATAAAACAAGCATGGATTTTAAAGAAAAAAGCATCCCGAATAGCAATCTGTTAAATCTCAAATGTTGCAAGGCCAAGTGCGTCGTGACGTCACAAACAGTGCTGATAAAGCTATGGTTACTAGATCAATAGGCTAGATCTAGATGCGTTGCGCGTTCTTTTTGCTTGTCCCGTAAACTGCCGAAAAAATGCGCCACTGGCGACTGTACCGAGCGTGAAACAGTCAAATCGAAATAGTTTCCACATTGTTCCTAAAGATACTGCTCTTACTTACATACATAGCAATAGCTTACTGAAATGTAACTAAATGGGTGAAAATCAAACTCATGAGCACACAACCCAAAGAATAGATCTAGAGGTGGAGTGTTTACCTGCCGCTTTGTGTGTGGCTGGAGTGTCCTTTAAACTTTAATATTTTATTGTTCTGTTTTTGAAAACTATGCGTTTGGGAGATGCGTATATGTTTGTGGCTAGAAGAAACACACCATGCTTAAAGATGGCATATTCATGTTAGTATTGGATAGATGGACAGAGTACTGCTCTGACCTTTACAACCACATACCAAACGGAGACCCATCAGTTCTAGCATGTCCCCAGAACAGAGAAGAAGAAGAAATCATCCCAATTCTCCGAGAAGAAGTTGAGGCAGCAGTGCAATCGCTGAAGAAGGGGAAGTCAGCGGGAGTGGACAACATACCCGCAGAATGGCTTCAAGCAAGAGGAGAAGCGATGATTGACGCACTCACCATTATCTGTAACAAGATCTGGCAGAGTGGGAAGTGGCCAACACCATGGACCCAGTATCTTGTCATCACTCTTCCCAAAGATGGCAACCATCTGAGAGTGAAAACCACCGCACCATCAGCCTCATCAGCCATCCCAGCAGAGTCAATTCAATTCAATTCAACACATCTTTATTACCACAGAAATGGAAATATTGTACAAGACTCATCACATTATATTATGGCTCCATATAAAAAGAAAATGTATCACACATCAAGACAAGTTATAATGAACAATAATAAGACACAGACTGATATAAAAGGTTCAGACAGCATAGGATCCGTACGCACATCATCCGTACATAAATTAGCTATGCATTGATTGAGCGTACGCCTCGTGCAGGTAAAAATATTACAGGTAAGAAGTAGGACTAAAAGAATAGGCACTATTATTTCAGTCATAAAAGCCTCGCGCAGTCACACACACTCACGCACTTCACTAGCCCATTCATCGCTACAGCCGTACACTCACCCACACAGAACACATCATAAACAACTATAACAAGAAGATAAAAATACCAAACAAGTCCATCGCACTCCGATGAACACCGCACATTTCCAAAGTAAAAACAAAACGACACCGGCCGTTGATAAATAAAGTTAATAGTCCTCCTAAAAGTAATACTCAGCAGGTTGAAACCCCAAGCTAAACAAATCATAGCACCAACAACATCTATATCTTGTGTTCGTAGACTTCAAAAAGCGTTTGACCGAGTCTGGCATGCCGCTCTGTGAATAACCATGAGAGTGTACAACATCAGCCCTAAAATAATTGAAGTCATCAAAAGCCTGTAGGACAAGGCTACCAGTGCAGTCCTCCACAACATCGCCATCGGGAACTGGATCGGAACAACAATCGGCGTGCGTCAAGGTTGCCTACTCTCTCCAACTCTCCTCAACATCTTCCTGGAGCGCATCATGTCAGATGCCCTTGCAGATTACGAAGGCACAGCATAGGGAGTAGAGCAATCGTCAACTTCCGTTTTGCGCATGACATTGATGAATTGGCTGGAGAGGAACAAGAACTTGAACAGCTTGTACAGAAGCTTGACACCACCTCCAGTGCCTTTGGAATGGAAATAAATGCAGAGAAGACCAAAAGCCTTCACTAACATACTATGATCAACTCTCAGCCTTTATAGTCTCCAAGGAAACATCCCCTCAATCCAAGTGAGTATTTTTATTCAGAGACATTTGGATGAACAGCCAGCGACATGATAGCATGCATCTAATACCATATAAACACTGAATATTTATCTGTCTATGCATCTCAAATCCGCACAAAAGCTGTGATAATTTTTTGTTCATTTGATAAATAAAGAATATTCAAAACTGTTTTGGAATAAATTGATAAAGAGCACGAGCAGTTAGCCAGAGCAATTTGTGTAGTAGATCTACATCAAAACATAAAACAACTCCAACGTTACACTCATTTTGTGGAAACCACAGCCAAGAAATTAATATCGACACCTTTCCCTAACTTCTGTGTTCCTTGCGGATTGACACAAGAACCACGCTAGTTTCGCACGCAAAGTTGCTGTCTTTTATGGCCTGTTTTGGCTGTTGATTGCGTCTGTGTAAGGGTATCGCAATAATCGCCGAGGAAGACAAAATAAAATTAAACTAAAATAAGTTTGGAGTAAATCGTTTATCCGGTGTTAAGTACTTATGACTTTATATGTTTTAAAGAAGAAAAAAAAAGAAAATAGATTGCTCTTAATCTTATATAGCGCCCTGTGGGTTCGGGCACTGAATAGAATAGACCCAACGTTTCCCGGCATGTCGTAAGAGGCGACTAACAAGGGTGATGTCAGCACGGCATCACTGGGCGAAAGTTTTCTACACAGAAGTCACTGGCCAGGACGGGGGAACCTCATGTTACTACAGGTTCAACGGCCACGTGCTCGGGGCCAAGGCGAGCCACACTGTATTCGTGGATATCGGCTGTGGCCAACAGCCTGGAGAGGATTGGGCCCTGCCAGGTCTTTCTTGCCCAAGACACACTGCATGATGAATAAAACCATTTAATCATACCGGATCGGTCGTCGCCCGGGTCACCACGGACCGCGCTTTCCGTTGGCCACCAGGACGGAGGTGATGGACAACTTAGCAAGATCCGCACCAGAAACAACATCTTCATAGGAACCTGGAATGTCAGGACCCTAACTGCGGAGGGAAAATTAGAAGAACTGGCCCACGAGCTGGACCACTATCGATGGAACGTTTTAGAAAACAGCGAACCGCGCTGGAAAGGCCTAGGTGAAACAACGACCGACAAAGGCCACACGTATTATATCAGCGGTAGAGATGACAGGCACGAAAACGGCGTTGGATTCTTGGTCCACAAGAACATTCTAGCCACTGTCATGGGTTGTCGCCCAGTCTCCAGTAGACTCATTACCATCCGTCTGAGAGCAGCCTCTTTCAACATCACCATCATCCAGGCCTATGCCCCAACATCAGACTATGACGACAGCGAAGTGGAGGATTTCTCTAAAAATCTACAGACTTTCCATGACCAAGTGCCGAAGTAGGACATAGTCATAGTGCAAGGCGACTGGAATGCCAAGGTTGGCCAAGATGCGCACCACAACTGGGGAGACACAATGTGGACTTCACTGCAACAACGAGACAAATGACAGGGGTCTGAGACCCTTGGAGTTTGTCAGATACAACAATCTGATACTGGCAAACACGCTTGGTTTCCACAAAAAATCCAGACGATGGACATGGTACAGTCCCGGCGGGGAGCATCACAACCAGATCGACTACATCATGGTCAAGAAACGCTTCTGATAAAGCATCAACATTGGCAGGAAACGCACTTTTCCAGGAGCAGACATCGAAAGTGACCACGATCTCGTCATAATGTCTTTCCGGCTCCACTTGAAGAGAGTAAATACAGCAAAGTGCACTAGACTGAAGTTCGACCTGGACAAACTGCAAGACCCGGAGGTGGCAGAACTATTTCAGGCCACAATTGGAGGGAAATTTACACCACTGCTCATTTTGGGAGCTGGTGAAGTAGATGTCAACACCATGACAACACCTTCAACTCAGCTGTGACAGATGCCGCCACGGTAATCCTTGGCAAGCACCGGCCAAAGAAGAAGCTGTAGATCACACCTGAACTTTTGGACCCGTGTGATAAACGAAGAGAGATAAAAAGAAAAAGAACACATCATAGGGAGCTGATGCCTACCGAAAAATCAACAATGACATCCGAAAAGGCATGCGCACAGCAAAGGAGAAGTGGATAGAAGATCAATGCCAGGAAATAGAGAACAGTCTGAACAAGAACAACAGCAAGAAGGCCTACCAGACTGTAAAGCGTCTGACAAGTGTTAAACAGCCCAAAGTCTCCACGATCCAAAAGCAAGTCTGGCATATGCCTTACAGAACAAGAAGTCTTGGACAGATGGACAGAGTACTGCTCTGACCTTTACAACCACACACCAAACGGAGACCCATCAGTTCTAGCATGTCCTGAGAACAGAGAAGAAGAAGAAATCCTACCAGTTCTCCGAGAAGAAGTTGAGGCAGCAGTGCAATCGCTGAAGAAAGGAAAGTCAGCAGGAGTGTTTTAACATACCCGCGGAACTGCTTCAATCAGGAGGAGAAGCGATGATTGTCGCACTCACCATTATCTGTAACAAGATCTGGCAGAGTGGGGATTGGCCTACACCATGGACCCAGTCGCTTGTCATCACTCTTCCCCAAAAAGGTAACCTTCAGGAATGTGAAAATTACTGCACCATCAGCCTCATCAGCCATCCCAGCAAGGTCCTCCTGAAAATAATACTCAACAGGTTGAAACCCCAAGCTGAACAAATCATAGCTGAAGAGCAAGCAGGATTCAGGGCAGGGCGAAGTACCACTGAACAGATTTTCAACCTCAGAATAATCTGCGAGAAATACCTACAACACCAACAACATCTATATCATGTGTTCGTAGACTTCAAAAAGGCGTTTGACCGAGTCTGGCACGCAGCTCTTTGGGCAACCATGAGAGTGTACAACATCAGCCCTAAAATTATTGAAGTCATCAAAAGCCTGTAGGACAAGGCTACTAGTGTAGTCCTCAACAACAGCGCCATCGGAAACTGGTTCAGAACAACAATCGGTGTGCGTCAGGGATGCCTACTCTCTCTAACTCTCTTCAACATCTTCCTAGAGCGCATCATGTCACATGCCCTTGCAGATCACGAAGGCACAGTCAGCGTAGGGGCTAGAGTAATCTCCAACCTTCGTTTTGCGAATGACATTGATGGATTGCCTGGAGAGGAACAAGAACTTGAACAGCTTGTACAGAGACTTGACACCACCTCCAGAGCTTATGGAATGGAAATAAGTGCAGAGAAGACCAAAATGATGACCAACAAAACCAATGGCATCAGCACCGACATCAAAGTCCAAGGCCAATCCATTAACATAGTGCATAGCTTCAAATATTTAGGAGCCATTGTATCAGACAATGGGTCCCGACAGGAAGTCCTCTCCAAGATCGCACAAACAACTGCTGCCCTGGCGAGGTTGAAGCAAATTTGCAAAGACAGGACCATCAGCCTACATTCCAAGGTAAGACTGCTGCGCTCCCTTTTCATCTCCATCTTCCTATATGCTTGCGAAACATGGACCCTCACAGCAGATCTACAACGAAGAATACAAAGCATGGAGATGAGGTGCTACAAAAGACTTCTGGGCATTTCCTATACCCAGCACATCACCAATGGCGAAGTCCGACAGACCATCACGCAAGCCATTGGACAACACGATGACCTGCTCACGGAAACTCCGATGGTACGGCCACGTCACCAGATCATCAGGTCTTGCAAAGACCATCCTGCAAGGCACAGTGCAATGAGGTAGAAGAAGAGGGAGACCGAAAAAGATGTGGGAGGACAACATTCGAGAATGGACTGGTTTGACACTGAGCGAAACCATCAGGGTTGTTGAGGACAGAGAAAGATGGAGTACGCTGGTTAAACGATCATCTGTGATGCCCCTACGACCTTCGAGTTACGGGATAGGATAGGGTAGGATAGGATAGGATAGCGCACTTACAAGTTCAGAGAGCTTCTCAATGCACTGGCCACTAATATCCAGCAATCGCAAAATAGTTTGCTGAAGTCAGAATTCGAACTCACGTCGCCCATGACGCACTTACAAAAGTTGCGCGCTCTGACCACTGAACTATCCCTGCCGCTTTCTATCGTTTCCCACTGTTAATTTTTTATCGTTCGTTTGTACATCGTAATAACCGTTTGAATCTGAAGGATGACGTATTCTCGTTCTAGAACAAAGAATTTGTCGACTCTTTTTATAGTGTTTTCATCGTATTTTCTTGAATTTGTTTACTCATCAGTCTTATTGTCATGAAGGTTATGTACACCAAAGACTTCCATTTATCAGTTTGAAAGGGCAGAGAAGAAATTAATCATACTTTAGTTAAAATAAACGAAATTTTAGAAAGCCACTGAATATTGGTACTTGATGAAACATTAATTTTGCGTTCTATTATATTTTTAGTTTGTGCATAACTTAACATCAAAGAAAACTAATTAACTAGCCATTGCACAAAACGTTATTTTTGATTTAAACTGTTGTGAGAAAAGATACTTCACGTCAGCAAGTCAAAATTGTTAACAAACTGATGGCGATGGCTAATAATTGGTTGATCTTTTAATTGACAGATTACATGATGTCATTGTCTTCCTTTAAGAAAGGGTACGTTATGGCATGATTTAATGTTGTGGTGCTGTGAAGTTACGTACACAAAACACATTTATTACCGTTTTACTTTTTAGTTAGTTATTTATTGCTTACAGGGTCCAGCGGACTGCAAAGAGCCGAATAAGGACCACAAAATCAAGACAACAACTTGGCTGAAAGAGGGCTCACCCCTGATCCGCATTTAAAGATCTGCTGAAGCCCCAGTGGTAACACTGAAGGCACTCCACCAGCTGGTCACTTTACAATAAAGGCATCCCACGCAAGGGACGCTGAGGCTATACACTAATTTATCGAACTCCCATTTACAAAAACAAAATAGAATACAAACATCATTTCAACAAAACACATACATATAAAATGCCTACATTGCTAAATAATAATATCATAGGATGCCCTAGTGACCATATGGCAGAAAGCGTCCAATATTCCCAAGCTGATACAACATACCTCACACACAAATGAGGAGTTTGGTACTGGAAGAGTTTTCCAGAAAAAAGGTAGGTGACTGGAAGATAGTTTAGTAGATTAATAAAACACAGTAGGAATGAGAAAGAACAAATGAGAAAGACAGCAACAGTGGGAATTTAAAGCACAAAATTTCCAGAAAGTGGGGATACTATTTATACAGAAACCCCAGGCATTCTCACGGGGAAAGTTTTACTTTTTGTACTTAAAATATTTTATATATTTTGATAACATGCATGTATTTAAAGCACCATTTTTGTGAATTTTTAAGATGGCTTGCGACAAAACTGTGAATAATCAGTTATTGGTGTGCGGTTTTGTCGAAACTAGGGTAAAATTTCCAGTGGGAGACTGTGTACGTAAACAGCTTAAATTGAAAGTTTCTTTTAATGCTACTAATAATTATTTCATCATCCCTCTTTATTTTACAAGCTTCCAAAGATGAAGAGGCCTGTTTTATTCTCATTGTCAAAGCAAAAAAATGAATGAAATGAAAACCTGTTGTGAAGTTATGTACGAAATTTGTTTCATTTTAGTCTATTCGGTTACGCTGTTTTAAACCTCTTTGTCCCTGTATGTAGGCTACACTGTGGAAATGTTCTTATTGTGTATACAGAATTTGAAACAAATCGTTTCTTTTCCCTCTGATTTTGTGAGAACAAAGTTTGTGACACTGTGTGAAGTTATGTACAATAAAGATTTGTAACTTTTCTATTTACAAGTGAGATAAATGGTCGATCAATGTGCAAGTTGGTTCATTTGCTATCGTTTTTACTGCGCTTTTGTATATGCACATTATTACCATGCAAATCGATGTTTGAAATAATTTCTTTCATGTTACCCTTTTTTGACACTGTTTTTATTATGAAAAGCCCTAAAATACATCTTGAACAGATTGTCTTTTTTTTTTATTTTACAATAATGAGAAACAAATGTATACACAAGCCAAAGGAATGCTATTCTCCACAAAAACAATACAAAACGACGGAATGCACATTTTGAAGCTAAGTTCTTCATCAGGCAAACCACACAACAAAATAATACTTCCCAACAAAATTCCAACACAGAAAGAAATGATATTTAGAAAAGAGACATGAAGCAATAGTTATCATAAAAGATGAGTGATAGTCAAAATATTTCAAAGCCTTTTAAAAAAAAGAAAAAGAATAAGATTAAAATTAAATGCAAATGCAACAGATACGCAATATTTGATTCTGTAATTTATTTAATCACTTATATAGCGCTTTTCCAGCTCAAGAGCGGCTCAAGGCGCTGGCCAATACGGGATCTAACTCAAGTCGCCAGAAGCCCCCACTTGCAGCCTTTGGGGGCATGGTCTGACGCCCAGACGACTAGGCACAATCCTGGGCGACCGGGGATGGGGAAAAAAGCCCTAGTGCGTGCTGGGTGTCTATGTGTAGCCTGCACTTAACCATCTAGGACATGAGCGTCAGGATCTTTAAAGTCAGTGCTATGGAATGCGTGCGTGCACACACCAGACCTCGGTTTATATTCTGATCAACAATAATAAATGTGAGGTGAAGGAGAGAGGGAAACAAATAATATTACAACTATAAAACAGTGAAAGAAGTGTTAAAAAGCGTGGGGAATGAAAGAGTGCAAGGAAATATGGGGGAGGGGAGTGAGGATTACGAGAGGGGAGAAAAAAAGGGTGTCCTACCCTATCCTATCTTATCCCGTAACCCGAAAGTCGTTGGGCCACCACAAGCCGAAAGTCGTTGGGCCACCACAAGATGCCAGCCAGCGTTCTCCATCTTTTTCTGTCCTCAGCAACCTTCATGACTTCGCTCTGTGTCAAGCCAGTCCATTCTCGAATGTTGTCCTCCCACCTCTTTTTCTGTCTCCCTCTTCTTCTGCCTCCTTGCACTGGTTTTTTAATGTCTGTAATTTCCCCTCACCCCCTACTTTTGGCTAAAATGCCTCCTGGGCTATGAGCCTTGTTTCATGCTTGGAATTATAATAATATGGTTTTGCTAATAAAAGGACAAAAGTTCCAAATGCACCGTGCCTTGTCTTTGCAAGACCTGATCGATGCTCTAGTGACGCGGTTATACCATCGTTTAATTACCACTGTGAGCAGCATGTCATCGTGTTGTCCTATGGCTTTTGTGATGGTCTTTCGGACTTCGTATTTTGTGATGTGCTGGGTATAGGAAATGCCCAGAAGTCTTCTGTAGCATCTCATCTCCATGCTTTGTATTCTTCGTTGTAGATCTTCTGCGAGGGGCCATGTTGCGCAAGAGTATAGGAAGATGGAGATGACAATGGAAAGCAGCAACCTTAGAGTTTAGACTGGCCTTGTCTTTCCAAATGGGCTTCAACCTTGTCAGGGCAGCAGTTGTTTGTGCTATCCTGGAGGGGACTTCCTGTCGGGACCCATTATCTGATACAGTTGCTCCTAAATATTTGAAGCTGTGCACCGTGTTGAGGTCTTGGCCTTGGACTTTGATGTCCGTGTTGATGCCATTGGTGTTGTTGGTCATCACTTTGGTCTTCTCTGCGCATATTTCCATTCCAAAGGCTAAGGAGGTGGTGTCAAGCCTCTGTACCAGCTGTTTAAATTCTTGTTCCTCTCCAGCGAATCTATCAATGTCATCCGCAAAACCGAGGTTGGAGATTGCTCTACCCCATATGCTGACTATGTCTTCGTGATCTGTAATGGCATCTGACATGATGCGCTCCCGAAAGATGTTGAAGCGTGTCGGAGAGAGTAGGCATTCTTAGCATAGCATAGTTCGGCATGCAGGCTAAAAAGCCTTTGGCCCTCATAATCGATCCCGAAAGACCGATATATCGGTCTAGCCCTTAAACAGCTGTGCCCCGATAGACCGATAAACCGGTCTCGTAACCTTACCTTAGTCTTGCGGTCCGTAGAAAGCTTACTGTTCTTTCTAGTACTTGCTGTTTGGAATAGGGTTATTGAGGGTTATTGGGAATAAGGTAAAGCAAAATGTCTGCGCTCTAGTGCGAGCACAGTGCGTGTTTTTGTGACGTTTTTTTCTCAATTTTGCGTCATGAAACGAAGGTCAAGGAAGCGTCGCTAAGCGACTGTACACAACTCAGGAAGTAATCGATCATTGTGGGATGATAATGAAGATGAAGAGATGACATTTGAAGTACTTTGGGTTGTCTAACACTTTGGTTGATAAGTTTTGGTTGTTTTACTAAAAGCATGCTAAAAATGCCATTTTTCTCCGGGGAGCCCAGGGGAATGGTCTCAGAATTGGTGGGGCATCCAGGGTTCAAAGGGTTAATGAGGGTCCCAAGACCCACCCCCCTGGCATCAGCGCCTACAAATTTAGAATTTTTTAGACTCCAATTTGGTGGAGTATTATGCTATCCTTAAATAACTTGTCCAGACTATTCTTGAACACTTTAAGTGATCCAGCATCCACAACCTCGGCAGTCAGGTACGCGCACGCCAATTGTTGTTCTGAATCAGTTTCCGATGGCGCAAAACAGACTCACACACACACACACACACACACACACACACACACACACACACACACACACACACACATACACACACACACACACACACACACAAGCACACACACACACATACTCACAACCCCCCCCCCCTCACCCACACACACACACACACACACACACACACAAACAAACAACATATTTGCAATACATCAGAACTGGGTTTATTTAAGAATGTCATATCCTATCCTATCCTATCCTGTCCCGTAACCCGGAGGTCGTAGGGGCATCACAGATGATCGTTTAACCAGCATACTCCATCTTTCTCTGTCCTCAGCAGCCCTGATGGCTTCGCTCAGTGTCAAACCAGTCCATTCTCGAATGTTGTCCTCCCACCTCTTTTTCGGTCTCCCTCTTCTTCTACCTCCTTGCACTGTGCCTTGCAGAATAGTCTTTGCAAGACCTGATGATCTGGTGCAGTGGCCATACCATCGGAGTTTCCGTTTCTTCACCAACGTGAGCAGGTCATCGTGTTGTCCAATGGCTTGTGTGATGGTCTGTCGGACTTCGTCGTTGGTAATGTGTTGGGTATAGGAAATGCCCAGAAGTCTTCTGTAGCACCTCATCTCCATGCTTTGTATTCTTCGTTGGAGATCTGCTGTGAGGGTCCATGCTTCGCAAGCATATAGGATGATGGAGATGACAAGGGAGCGCAGCAGTCTTACTTTGGAATGTAGACTGATGGTCCTGTCTTTCCAAATGGGCTTCAACCTTGTCAGGGCAGCAGTTGTTTGTGCGATCCTGGAGAGGACTTCCTGTCGGGACCCATTGTCTGATACAATGGCTCCTAAATATTTGAAGCTATGCACTGTGTTGAGGGATTGGCCTTGGACTTTGATGTCCGTGTTGATGCCATTGGTGTTGTTGGTCATCATTTTGGTCTTCTCTGCACTTATTTCCATTCCATAAGCTCTGGAGGTGGTGGCAAGCCTCTGTACCAGCTGTTCAAGTTCTTGTTCCTCTCCAGCCAATCCATCAATGTCATCCGCAAAACGAAGATTGGAGATTGCTCTACCCCCTATGCTGACTGTGCCTTCATGATCTGCAAGAGCATCTGACATGATGCGCTCTAGGAAGATGTTGAAGAGTGTTGGAGAGAGTATGCATCCTTGACGCACACCGATTGTTGTTCTGAACCAGTTCCCGATGGTGCTGTTGTGGAGGACTGCACTGGTAGCCTTGTCATACAGGCTGTTGATGACTTCAATAATTTTAGGGCGGATGTTGTACACTCTCATTGTTGCCCATAGAGCTGCATGCCAGACTCGGTCAAACGCCTTCTTGAAGTCTACGAACACATGATATAGATGTTGTTGGTGCTGTAGGTATTTCTCACAGATTATTCTGAGGTTAAAAATCTGTTCAGTGGTACTTCGCCCTGTCCTGAATCCTGCTTGTTCTTCAGCTATGGTTAATTTGTTCAGCTTGGGGTTTCAACCTGTTGAGTATTATTCTCAGGAGGACCTTGCTGGGATGGCTGATGAGGCTGATGGTGCGGTAATTTTCACACTCCTGAAGGTTACCTTTTTTGGGAAGAGTGATGATAAGCGACTGGGTCCATGGTATAGGCCACTCCCCACTCTGCCAGATCTTGTTACAGATAATGGTGAGGGCATCAATCATCGCTTCTCCTCCTGCTTGTAGCAGTTCCGCTGGTTTGTTGTCCACTCCCGCTTTCCCTTTCTTTAGCGATTTCACTGCTGCCTCAACTTCTTCCCGGAGAATAGGGAGGATTTCTTCTTCTTCTCTGTTCTCAGGACATGCTAGAACTGATGGGTCTCCATTTGGTGTATGGTTGTAAAGGTCAGAGCAGTACTCTGTCCATCTGTCCAAGACTTTTTGTTCTTCTGTAAGGCATATGCCAGACTTGCTTTGGATCGTGGAGACTTTAGGCTGTTTGACACTTGTCAGCCACTTCACAGTCTGGTAGACCTTGCTGTTGTTCTTGTTCAGACTGTTCTCTATTTCCTGGCATTGATCTTCTATCCAGTTCTTCTTTGCAGTGCGCATGCCTTTTCGGATGTCATTGTTGATTTTTCGGTAGACATCAGCTCCCTTTGAGGTGTTCTTTTTCTTTATTATCTCTCTTCGTTTATCACACAGATCCAAAGGTTCAGGTGTGATCCACGGCTTCTTCTTTGGTCGGTGCTTGCCAAGGATCTCAGTGGCGGCATCTGTCACAGCTGAGTTGAAAGTGGCGGTCATGGTGTTGACATCTACTTCACCAGTTCCCAAAATGAGCAGTGGTGCAAATTTCCCTCCAATTGTGGCCTGAAATAGTTCTGCCACCTCCGGGTCTTGCAGTTTGTCCAGGTCGAACTTCAGTCTAGTACACTTTGCTGTATTTACTCTCTTCAAGTGGAGCTGGAAAGACATCATCACGAGATCGTGGTCACTTCCGATGTCTGCTCCTGGAAAAGTGCGTGTCCTGCCAATGTTAATGCTTGATCTGAAGCGTTTCTTGACCATGATGTAGTCTATTTGGTTGTGATGCTACGCGCTGGGACTTTGCCATGTCCATCGTCTGGAGTTTTTGTGGAGACCAAGCGTGTTTGCCAGTACCAGATTGTTGTATCTGGCAAACTCCAAGAGTCTCAGACCCCTGTCATTTGTCTCGTTGTTGCAGTGGGGTCCACATGTGTCTCCCCAGTTGTGGTGCGCATCTTGGCTAACCTTGGCATTCCAGTCGCCTTGCACTATGACTATGTCCTTCTTCGGCACTTGGTCAAGGACCGCCTGTAGATTTTCATAAAAATCCTCCACTTCGCTGTCGTCATAGTCTGATGTTGGGGCATAGACCTGGATGATGGTGATGTTGAAAGGGGCTGCTCTCAGGCGGATGGTAATGAGTCTACTGGAGACTGGGCGGCAACCCATGACAGTGGCTAGAATGTTCTTGTGGACCAAGAATCCAATTAACGCCATGTTCGTGCCTGTCATCTCTACCGCTGAAATAGAGCTTGTGGCCTTTGTCGGTCGTTGTTTCACCTAGGCCTTTCCAGCGCAGTTCGCTGATGCCTAGAACGTTCCATCGATAGTGGTCCAACTCGTGGGCCAGTTCTTCTAATTTTCCTTCCGCAGTTAGGGTCCTGACATTCCAGGTTCCTATGACGATGTTGTTTCTCGTGCGGATCTTGCTAAATTGTCCATCAATAGCATACTTAACACCAGCTCCGTCCTGGTGGCCAACGGAAGGCGCGGTCCTTGAGCCGGGCGACGACCGATCCGGTATGGAAGTAGTGGATAGTGTCATCATGTAGTGCGTCTTGGGCAAAAAAGACCTGGCGGTGCCCAATCCTCTCCAGGCTGTTGGCCACAGCCGAAATCCACGAATACAGTGTGGCTCGCCTTGGCCCTGAGCACGTGGTCGTTGAACCTGTAGTAACGTGAGGTTCCTCCGCCCTGGCCAGTGACTTATGTGTAGAAGACTTTCGCCCAGTGATGCCGTGCTAACATCACCCCTGTTAGTCGCCACTTACGACACGCCGGGGAACGTTGGGTCTATTCTCTTTAATGCCCGAACCCACAGGGCATTTAAGAATGTAGGAATCGGAAAGTGATCTTTTTGACGGAAAGAACGCAAACTTCACTGTATTTTCTCCGTCCCGGATAGAGCACTCCCTAATTGTACTTAAAACACTCTCATGCACTACAACTGCACTCCCATGCACTAAAAGAGCACATCCGCGCACTTAGAAAAAAGTGGGTTCCTTGAAAAAAAAGTGGGTTCCAAGCAAATAAACCCATTTGTTACTAAGAAAGACAAGGTCTGCTACCCATTATTTTGTGCGTTTATTCAAGTGCACAAACGCGCGCACACGCACACACACACGCACGCACACACACATTTTTAATATAAAATAAAATGAATTTGCACTATATTTAAATAATACGAATATTTAAATAAATACGAAACTCGCTATTCAACCAACCAATCAACTTACAAAGTCGGCAAACAAGGGTTGTTCATAGCGTTATCTGTAATAGGCCTAGCTGAATCCATAATCACTGATCTATTTAGTTCAGTGAGTGAGAATCCATGGCCAGTACGTGACCTCTATGCTTCCGTCTGTATGGCGCATGCGTGTCGCTAATCTAACAAAATGGCGTGGGGTGCTACATTCACTTTGGTTGCATCTTTAGCAGCTCTTAATGTGGCGTTTGCAGGGCAACGCACACTAGTTTTGGTTGACAATTGGTCCATCAGAGAATCCCACTCCATTTTCTTCAAAAATTTGAGAGGTACGGTTTGATTTTAGTGCAATCATTCGATATCTTGCTCTGGTGACTTTGGGTACCGCTTTACCGGCATACTGCGGCATGACACGTCACACCCACAGGTTTCACAGTCTGCTAGATAATATTCCAAATATCTTTGATCTCAGTTTTGAATTATTAATTTTATAAGATATATGCGGCGTTTGCATACTAATACTGGATGGGAATACACCATTTTTAACATTTTGCAAAGGACATAGGCCTAGATGCCGGTAATTTGCAAGGTACTGGAGGAAATATTACGTGATGTTATAGTAAATTATATGTAGGGCCTAGTACTAGTAGTAGTACTAGTAGTAGTAGTAGTAGTAGTACGGCATGCAGGCTAAAAAGCCTTTGGCCCTCATAATTGATCTTAATGAGGGTCCCAAGACCCCCTCCCCTGGCATCAGTGCCTACCAATTTAGAATTTTTTAGCCTCCAAATTGGTGGAGTAGATGCTATCTCGAAATAATTTGTCCAGACTATTCTTGAACACATTGATTAAGTGATCCAGCATCCACAGCCTCGGCAGTCAGGTTATTCCAAGGGGTTACCACTCTAGTATTAGTAAAATACTTGTTAAATTTGCGAGTATTATTAAAAGTTTTAGTAAGTTTAAATTTGTGACCTCGTGTTAAACCAACATCATTAAAATTTAAAAGAGAACAAGTGGTTAAAGGATCATACAATTTGTGCACAATTTTAAAAATTTCGATTAAATCACCCCGCTCTCTCCTATATTCTAAACTGGGTAACCTCAGTGACTTCAGTCTCTCCTCGTAGGAGAGTCCTGACATTCCACAAATCTTCCTGGTGAATCTGCGCTGGACACCCTCGATCAAGTCAACATGCCTCCTTAATGTGTAGCAATAAATTATTTTCTGACTGCCAGCATGGTTTTCGAAAACATGCATTACACAACTTTTGGAAGTTATGAAAGGCTTTACACTAATGTTACTATTGTTAGATAACAAAGATACTATTGATATACTTTATAATTAGACTTTCAGAAAGCGTTCGACTCTGTCCCCCACGAAAGATTACTCCTAAAAATTGAAGAACATGGTATATCTGGCAATATCATACAGTGGATAAGAAATTTTTTGACAGACCGGACACAAAGAGTTAGAACTTAGAGTTGGTAATGAATATTCTATTTTAAAAAACTGGTTTTCAGCGGTATTCCCCAAGGTAGCATTCTTGGACCAATATTGTTAATACTTTTTATTATGACTTGCCAGAATCTGTGTAAAGTTCATGTAAAATATTTGCAGACTCGACACAAAATTATACTGTTCTTCAAAAGATAGTCAGATTATACAAAATGATATAAATGAACTACAGAAATGGACAGAAACTTGGCAACTATATTTTAATACTACTAAATGTAAGGTCCTTCACATAGGCAAAAACAACCCCCAAAATGATTATTACATGACTGTGAACAATGTACAGGTATTAGTGACTAAATGTGATAGCGAAAAAGATTTAGGAATAGTATTTGACTCCATGTTAACTTTTGACTGTCACATTAGTGAAGTAATTAATAAGGCAAATAAAACTCTCGGAATTATATGACGATGTTTCTTGTATCTAGATAGATCATCATTTGTACAACTTTACAAGTCCTTGGTTAGACCTCTTCTCGAATATGGCAATATTATTTGGTACCCTTTATTAAAGAGACAGTCCGCTGCTATTGAGCGTGTACAAAGACGAGCAACTAAAATGGTTCCAGGACTGAAAGGTATTTCTTACAGAGACAGACTGGAATCATTATGTCTGCCAAGCCTAAAAGCCAGAAGAGTGAGAGGAGACCTAATACAAGCTTATAAAATTGTAAATAATATTGATGAATTAGATACTAACAATTTTTTTGAACTAAACAAATTTGATATTTATCAAGAAATTCTGTTAACAAATTATTTATTAAGCATAGCCGTACTAATTTTCGAAAACATACTTTTAGTAATAGAGTTGCACCTCTATGGAACAAACTTCCACAAAATATTAAACAGGCAAAAACTTTAAACAGTTTCAAAAATCTTATTGATGAACAAGAAATTTTAAAATCTATAAAATACGATTTTGATAGTTGAGCGTCTTGAGCCGGCTTAAATCAGACCTGAAATATATGTGCTAAAGAGGGGACATTAAACAAGCCGTCAGGCTTAATGATCACCATGATCTAGTCCCTATACTACTACTACTACTACTAACTACTAGATAAATTCTGTATTCATTCTCTTGCTGACTCTTTACTTATTTATGCTATGCTATCTCGACCACAGGCTGCGAAGTCTCGTCTTTCGTAGGCCTCAATTGCATACTATACATACTATGTACGTATGTAGGAGGCCCACGAGTTTACAAAGACGAAATAAAAGACTTCAGAGCCTGTGTCTAGACATTGTCAGATCTAGACATAGGCCTAGATAGGTCTAGGTCTATTCATTGACTTACTCTTAGTCTTACAAGTTATACTTAACTGTCACTTAATTAGCAGAAGAGACGCGGTCATAAGATGACAGTATTTGATTAAATTTTAAGCAATACACATAATATATTCTGATTCTGAATAAGAATTTATTCCATGGCAATTGACAGAACTGGGGTTTGACCTGACATTCAAGACTGCCGATGATGCTAGCTTGGCCCTGGTGAAGTATGGAGAGTTCTTGTACGACAACCTCATTATTTTCTCCCCATCTGTTGAAGGTAAGTCCATACATCAAATGTTTCAGCCATGCTTTGAAGCAGTGGAAGGATAGATTTAGTCATGATTAGGCTATTAGCATTGCCTTTTAGTGTTTTTAGTTTTGCATCACCGTATGAAGGCCGCCGCAGATAACAATAATTTGTATTTACAATAAAAATGCTAAAATGAATGAATACATGAAATGTTGCAATAACTTGAATAAGCATTACCCTTGTTTCTAAATGTATTGCTTGGGGCAGCATGTTTAACCTCTAGGAAAATCATTTTATTATGGATTGTTTGTGCTGCAGAGTTTGGCGGTAATGTTGATGTGGCAGCCATCACCAGCTTCATCGATGGAGGCGGCAATGTCCTGGTGGCTGGAAGTTCTGAAATAGGTAACTTGTTTTATTTATTTATACATTTCTTTAGAAATCATCTGTTACGTTTTGGGTTGAGTAGGTAGCAGCAGTGAAAATTTTAAAATTGGAATATTAATAGACCGAATTATATTTTAAAACAACAAAAAGTATGAAAATATTATTAGTTTAGGAGATACATATTTTTAAACATTTAATTGTACAAACGCACATAAAATAACAAATATTTGACAAAGCTAGATAGTTCTTTGTCCATGCATGACCACATACTACATAGTACCATCTGTCGTTTGTTATTTCTCGAGCTTCGGCGTATTGCATCCTTGAGGCAGTTTCTTTCGAGGGATGAATGTACACATTTGGTCAGCGCTTTTGTAACATCCAGACTTGATTATTGTAATTCAGTTCTAGCTTGTCTCCCCATTGATGAAGTTAGCCGACTGCAGCGTGTACAGAACTGTGCTACTAGGCTTGTGCTTAATAATCATGTCACACCACCTCTTTTAAAGGAGCTTCACTGGCTCCCTGTTAAGTTCCGCATTGAATACAAAATTGCTGTCCTTGCTTTCCGCCACTTTGACCAGTCACTTCCACCATATAGAGTCTGAGGTACTCACTACCTACACTACAACTCGTTATTTGTGCTCATCAGATGAAAAACTTTTGAAAACGCCAACTTAACTCTTTGCCTGCCAGGCATGTTTCCACGTTTGTGCCAGACATTTCTCTGGCACCGGAAAGAAAGTTCAGTACCTTAGGCATTTAAGCTACTGTTCTTTCAATAATAGTTGTTAAATAGACATATTTCATATGAGTCATTCTTTGCTAATCGTAAACAAAATGGGCCTTTTACCCAAAAATAAAACTTGCTAATAGAATCAATCAACCAGTGCCATTTTGTAGGGAAATCTTTCAATTATCTGAATATGTAAACACTAAAACAGCAGCTATACCACCTTTGACAATAAATCGATTCTTGTTAGGGGTCACCACGCCGGTTACTTGCATGATGTTGTGACACTAAAACATTAAATGTACCACTTGAAATTACTTTATTTGACAAATATCTTTTTATATGATAGGAGTACTCCTTATTCTTTCAATCTGAATGATTTTTTTAATTAATGAGGGAAACTAGCAAGGAGTGTGACGCAAGGAATTGTGTGACACCATATGCAAGTAACCAAGCCACTTATTTTTTTCTACCATAGACTGAATTTCTATGTTGTCAAAATCATACTCTAGTCACATTTTTTCAACATCCAGACACACACAATAACTCAATCAAAACCTAATTAAACTTATTCTTTGATGACAAGAGAAGAAGAAAATGAAAATTGTAACTTGCATGATGCGCGACACCATCGCATGTTAAGTAGTAAAAACGACTGCAAGATAAATGCAATAAACGAAAAGCAAATAAAAACAGAATAATTTGGTTGTTCTTTATTTAAAATAACTGCTCTTTACCTTTGAAACTTTTAATTTAACCTACGAAACAAATACAATACGTAAGGAAACAACACATTTTCTACCAGAACAAAGCTGATCACTGTATTTATCGGTTTCTTGCATCATACATGACACAATCTTCAGGCAGTCGGAGTGCAGTCACTGTTAAACTGATTAACATTCTTAAAATACTGTTGCTCGATAATAACCGAGTCTTTTGTTGAATAAAATAAAGCATTAGAAACACTTTTAAACTTAACGATCGACGCTAAAAAACGTAGTGCAAACGAAACAACACTTGATTTGCGTGTACCACGCCAAACAAATTACGCGGTTTCTTGCGCATTTCTGTTTCGTTCCGTGTGACACGTCATAGAATTTGATGTAGAAATGAACATCACGTGATTATTTTCCATAAAACGTCATTTAGTTGTGTGTAGAGTTTGAAAATGCAGCTTACCAGGCCATTTACACTCCGCGAAGTAGAAGCTTAAAAAAAAACAACTTTAAAAACAAACTTTGGTTACTTGCATGACGAATGTAACACCATAATTTAAAAAAATTACTACAAATCTCCTGACATGTCTTCTGCGTTATTTTTCATATCAATGTGCGTGTTTTTCGCTTGTTTGTTTAATTCCTATTAGATTTTGATAATTCAATTCTTGTGTCGTCTGCTTGACCTTGCTTTGAGATTCTGATTTTTGTGACGTCATGAGTACGCAAGTAACCCTCTTTTTTAAACCCCAAATTTACGGCTAAAATCAAGCAAATTTAAGCAACTGACTGTGCTGCTACTTTCTTCAAACCATGGACAATCACATTTCATTAATCAGTTATATATAGTAATCTTTACCGTTTTTTTATGGGGAGTTTAAAACGCAAGGGGTGTGAAGGGCTCTTGTCAGACGCCATTTTTAGCCAAAAAAATTGCATTTAAATCAATATTTACCATACTAATAATTAACTATTTGCCATGGTGCCGTTTTTCCAGTTGCATTTACCTTATTAGAGCACAAATTTAATTTTATTTTGTTTCAAAACTAGCTTACATTTTTTTTATGGGCCTTGAACAAAATGTACCCCAACATTTACGACTAGCAAAGAATGACTCATATCAAATTAAAGGTAAAAGAGTGAAGAATAAGAAAAAAAACCACAAAAATGTTAATTTGATTATGTTATTATTGAAATATGTGTTTTGAAAGCATGTTGATTTTTTTTTAAATGATAAAATAAAATAAAAATATTTCTACATACCACAGTGATTAAAAAAATCTGGAGGAATAATTCCAATCACTGAATCAGCTTCACACACCAGAAAGAAAATTTATTTAGGATCAAAATACACTTTACAGTTTGAAATTATATTGATTATTAGCAGAGTTTGACACACTGTCGATTGTGCCCATCACAATGCTTAGTAAAATGCACAAAAAACACTCTAAAAACGAATCAATTTGAAGAAACCACGCGCCTGTCGATCGAGAACGAAAGTAGAAAGAGTTATCTCTCTTTGATTAAAATAAAACTTGGATTGGACTGCGCAAAAAACCGGAACGAAACGGAATACTGAAATCGACGATACATCGTAGATTGGCAAAAACATGGCGGCTCAGATCGACGATATATCGTCGATTGGCAGGCAAAGAGTTAAAAAATTGGCGAGCGTTCTTTTAGTTTTCAAGCACCCAAGGTTTGGAATGGGCTGCCTGCCGGTTTAAGACATTGTACAGACCTTGTTTCCTTCAAGAGCTGCTTAAAAACGCACTTGTTCCGCAAGGCGTTTTCCGTGTAAATAGTAAGAACATTATTAATACTTTCTGAATGATGCTGGACATGATGTAGTGCGAATGTTGTGATGATCCGTACGAATGATGTGTGTAAGCGCATTGAGTTGTTATTCTAATGAAAAATGCGCTGTATAAATAAAATTTATTATTATTATTATATTTGATGACTTTTACAATTTTGCTGTAATTTAAATAAATCAATTATTGACGTGTTATCAGCATTTCTTTACAGTACAAGTGCATTTACAAGGAATACATTTCTTTAATCAAGAATGTACAACATTATGAGTGAATGGACATCAATGTAAGAGGAAAATAAAAGTTTGCGAACCTAAAAACAGCACAAAAGACCAAGTTTACAAGGATAGGAAAAATACAAATGAGTTACAAACTACTAACAATCCACATTTTTAAACAGTTGCCACTACAAATAACACTGAAAAAGTGTGCTGATTACAAAAAAAACTCACTAAAATCATCATATCTTTGGAGATACTTGACACACAATCATAAAACTTGGTAGAAAGACTCATGACACCATGATGTAAAGAAACACAAGCATTTAAACCTTAGAAACACAAGTGAACTGATGAAATGATATGTAATATCTGCTTAGAATTAAGAAAATGCCTTACTTTCACATTCAGTATTTGACATATGATGCTGTCTCAAAAGGTGACCAAAAGGAAGCATGCAGTCTTTGAACCATAAAAAAAATTATTTCGGTCATGTATTAAAGCTTTTTCTTTGCATTTATAAAAAAGCAATATAACTAGGTACTAACATATATCAACATTACACACACAAAGGTTGAAAGAAGTTTTTTATTGCTATTTTTCCACTAAAAATTGACAAAATTTTGTTGGCGCGAATGTGACATTCTGTGTGACCTGAAAAAACTCCATCTCCTTTTCAATAAAATTGAGTGAAACAAATGAACTTTTTATGTTTGATGTGTTGCATTAATGTTAATTTTTAACTTTAAATGTCTTTCAGCTTTGCAAAACATTTTTATTTATGTTTAGGGGGTTTGTAAAAATGACGTGATCGGTCGTGACGTACTTTGTCTCAACGTTGCTTGCCTTTCTTCTTAGATAGCTAAACATCCATGCTGATTAAATAAGAAAAAAAATCATTGACAGATTAAACATTATTTATCCTCACTAATTTATGTTTTTTTGTAGGAAAATAATAATTCTTTCATAGTAAATTTATCGTAAATTGAACGTAAGTAATTCCTTTGTCTTTCGGTAACCATCATTTCCAATCCGAAAATTTAACAAATTGATGACGATTAGTACCTTTTCACACGGAAATAGTTACAGCGAAAGTCTCTTGAGATTTCCGATCCAAAGTTTTCATTCCAAGATGGATGCTTTGAAAAGACCAGGTTGGTGTTTCTCTATCGATTTTGTTTTTTCCTTGTCACAACCGACCACATGTTACGACCAATCAAAGAGTCTATCAATATTGTAAGAAAATATTTTTATCTTAACATAAACTGGTTTATTCTATGTTAAAAATTAAATTACAGATGCTATTTTTCATTTTTCGCACTTGATGCACTGATGAAAACACGTGCTTTTAAATTTGCTTTCGTTTTTTACTTTTAGTGATAAAAGACGAAGTGATTCCTTGACTGCTTTGTTTTGCAGAGTTTATTTAAATCTTTCTTGTGCTATATGCAAATGAGTAAATATGCCATTCACATTTTTTTGTGTTCTACTCAAATTTACTTTTTTAAAATTCTACTAGTTAATCATGATTTCAGTGTTCATTGGATGTGACATGTCGGTTGTGACAACTTTGTCTTTACTAAAGACAAAGTTGTCACAACCGACTTTAGACAAAAAAAAGAGTATATGGATGGTAAATGCTTATTAAAATAGATTTTATTCATTTATAGTAAAATATCTTATTTCTTGAGATGTAAACTGACAAATAAACTATGGATGGTATTTATTAAAGTTGTTTTGATTGTTTTCTTGAAAAAAATATACTTCATGGTTTGGTCGCGTGCGACAGGACAACATTTTCACTTTACCCTTTTATACTGATAATGATGTACTTGAAATAAATTTATACATTTTCTTTAAAAGCATTGTCCTTTTTTGTTTACTTTTTTATTCTGCAATTACTTTTTTCTTCCATGACCATCTTTTTACAAGTAAATTCATGATTTCAGTGTTCATTGGTTGTGACGTGTCGGTTGTGACAAAGACAAAATATATAAATATAGGGATGGTACATGCTTATTAAAATAGAACTTAGTAATTTATAGTAAAATATCTTATTTCTTGAGATGTAAACTGGCAAATAAACTATGGATGGTATTTATTAAAGTTGTTTTGATTGTTTTCTTGAAAAAATAAACTTCATGGTTTGGTCGCGTGTGACAGGACAAAGTTATCATTTCAAAATTTTGTACTGGTAAATGCTTTATACTAAAAGTAAATTAATACTTTTTCTTCAATAGTAATATGCTTACTTGGGCTGTGTTTGGAAATTGCTTAGCTGTTATTTTCTTTAATTTATTAAAAATTTTCTTTTGTCCACTGTCACACGCGACACATGCCACCTTCACCCCTATTACCAAGCATATCTCTGTAAACAGAAAAGACATTTTGTTTAAAATGTTATTTTAATGAAATTTAAGCTTAAGACCACACATTAACATCAAAACTGCAAGTCTCAGTCACTTTTCAATTTTTTGCTGCAATGTCACATTTCTAGGTTGACCTTTTGAGACAGCATCATATCTCAAATAGTATTTAACATACAACCATAAAATTTTGCAAAACTGCTCATGATACCATGATACAAAGAATTAACAGAAACGTAAACATTTTAACTTTAGATACCCAATTCTAAGGGTAGAACAGTTATGTGGTATATCCCATGTACCGACTTACACAATTCTAAGGGCAGAACAGTTATCTTATATATCCCATGTGCCGACAGGCCGATGCTTGTGGCTTCTGTTGTTCTGTGCTTCAATTTCAAACTATTGCATTCCACTTCAGTTCAACGTTTAATTTACACACACACAGTGTGACTGACTGTAACCACATAAGAGAAGTCATGCTAACAAGTTATTTGTCAGATGAATGGTACCTAGTCTTCAAAGTCTTCACAAGTCTATGGAAAAAATGGATTGCGTGTCTATCGACCCTTGACCGCACAAGTCCATTGCTGATTGCCTCATGGGAGGCTGAGAGCACTGATGAGCTCTGGGGTCAGGAAGTGTTGCTGGAATACACCCAGTTCAAAATTGCTCAACTGACTGACCACGACAGTGATAGCCTGCCAATATACAAAATAACATTGTGTAAGTTCAACAAAAACAGTAAAAGAATACAAATTAAAAGGAAAGATTAAATGTTAACTTTTTTTTTAACCCCTTAACTGCCCACAGCCGTACATCGTGCGGCTTGATTTTCTGCTTCCTGTGTGCTCAAAAACGTTCGCTGTGCGTGTATTATTCGTCAGCATTCTGTAGTCACCAAAGAAGGGAGGTAACAGCAGTAACTGTTGGCAGAGCAGCTAGAAATCTCCAACCAACGGTTCTTTCCCTTTGACTGTTATAAATTGTAAAAACCGAAATTGGTACAAGTTTTGAAATACCAGTATTTCTCAGTCTTCAGTCATGAAGCCAAAATGGCGGACGGTGGTCGATGAGAGGGTACTACAAGGTCTGTTTTCAGAGGATATTCAGCACTTGAAGTGCTTCAAAAGGTCCTAAATGATCAAGAAAGTGATGATGAAGACCTTATCACACAAAATTAATATTCTGGAAGTAGTGTGTGGACTTTGGCTGCTCTGTGGGTTGTGACTTTGTTAGTGGCTGAGTCTCTACAGCTGTGGAGTATGACGTGTGATTGGGACTGGCCTTACCATAGACAGGTACCCCTTATTTCTGTGGATGATATAGCAGTGAAGTTAATTTCCAAGTAGTTTAACCCATATACGCCTAGAGGGTAGAAAAGGGAACACTACATGAATGTATGCCTATTTTTATATACACTTAAGCACAACCCTAAAGTTTGGGGTCTACAGTTACAGTGAGACCACTGCGTCAAGGTAAGATGCATTTCGGCATTACTTCCCCTGCACTGTGTTTTTTGCGCCGCCATTTTGAATGAGACTGCAGCGATTTTCTGCTCATCATGGCAAGTCAGAAAAGGTGAGACAATATTTTATTAATGGTCAACATTTTTGATAACAATATATAAGCAAAATTGTAGATATATAACATATCTAGAAACGGTTTTGTCTGTTTTGAATTGTTTTGATTTTGGTATGTTGTAGGACAGGTTAAACTGCTGTACCGAAAAGTACCCTCTAGGCACGAGAGGGGACAGGTTTTTGCGTTACTGAAGTCTTAGTTATTTTTGTGATTTACGATTTTTTTGCAGGTCGTATAATGTCAATGAGGTGCTGGATATTCTTAAAGAAGATATAATGTTCCAAAGAGCTGATGTTTTCATTGAACCACCACCTGTAGATGCACTCACTGACGAAGACAGCGGCGACGAAGAGGGAGAAGGCCCCAGCATTCAGAACCTAAATGGAAGGCAGCTGTCGTCAGGAGCCACTGCAACCGTGTTTTACCCAGACGGCAAAAGCACTTTTGGAGAAACCGATGATGAATCCGAGTCAAATGATGTAAGTAGCTATTTGTTTTCTGTCAGTTTGAAACAGTATCGTTGGTGTTTGAAGACTATGTTATGCAAAGACGTGTATTTACTACGCCACACAATAGGCCCCTAAAATAATTATGCTGGCATGTTATCTCTCTCGCTCTCGCTCTCTCTCTCTCTCTCTGTATAATTTTTGTTCATTGTAACTATGTTTTTTGCAGGAATCTGGGACGTCTGATGAAAGCACATCCTCTGATGAAAGTAGCAGAAGACCTCGAAAGTGAACCCGTGATGCATCCTCAACCATGCCAGCAAGGAAACAACGAAAGAGGTCACTGCCTCCACACAGACCTGAGAAACGATCCTGGAAAAAGGTGGACTTGAATGATCGCCAAAAAAGCCAGTTCACTTGGTCATCCGCCAAAGCTGATGTCTCTCGTTTGCCTACTGATCCTGTGAATCTGTTTTAACGGTTTTTTGATGACGAAGTAATTGACCTTATCACAGAACAAACAAAGGGCTAATGCTATGCAGCATTCAAGGGAAACCACTTGTTCAACTTCTCTTGTGATGACATAAGAACCTTCATAGGGATTCTACTCGTTTCTGGATACAGTACAGTGCCAAGAAAACGAATGTACTGGTCGAAGGACCCCGAAATCTGCAATGAAGCTATTTCTGCATCCATGTCCAGAGATCGATTTGAGGAAATCATGCGCTATTTCCATGTCAACCACAACAGTGACCTGGATGCCACTGATAAAATGGCGAAAGTCAGACCTCTGCTCACAATGATCAATGAACAATGTCTGCGGTACTTCCTGAAGCAGCAAGACTTGAGCATTGACGAGAGCATGATTCCGTACTATGGAAGGCATGGAGCAAAGCAGTTTATTCGAGGCAAACCAATACGGTTTGGGTTCAGGATGTGGGTTTTGGCCACACCGCTGGGCTACGTGGTTCAATTTGAACCGTACCAAGGAGCTCAAGGAAAACAAGCTGCTGCTCAGTGTCCTGGAGTTGGAATGGGAGGGTCAGTTGTGATTGATTTGGTGTCTGAGCTCCAGGAGGGTGACGCCTTTCACCTGACATTTGACAATCTGTTTACCTCTCTGAAGTTAGTGGATTATATGTCATCCAAAGGAATTGCATGCACTGGTACCATCAGATCCAACAGGGTGGAGGATTGTCCTCTTATGGACGTCAAAAGCATGCAGAAAACCAAAAGGGGAACTTACGACTACTACACAGACACAGCCAATAACCTCCTTGTGGTGCGTTGGAACGACAACAGCATTGTTAACGTCGTTTCCAACAAAGTGGGCATTCATCCCACTCAAACAGCCAACCGATGGTCTCGGCAAGACAAAAAAAGAATTAACATCCCAAAGCCAGCTTTGATCAATCACTACAACAAAACAATGGAAGGAGTTGACAGATCTGACCAGAACATTGACAAATATCGCGCTGGAATCCGCTCCAAGAAATGGTACTGGTCAATCTTGGCGTACTGCATTGATCTGTCGGTACAGCAGGCCTGGCACTTGTATCGAGCCACGCCCACTGGCATACAGCAGCCCATGGATCTTCTGGCTATCCGATAGCAAATAGCCACTGTCTACTTGGCAAGAGCCGCCCAACCAGGTCGAATTGGACGCCCCCTTGGCCGATGCGGGAGCCTGGACTGGAGAGTACCCAAAGCCCTACGCCTGGACGGAAAAGGGCATCTGATCGAGAGGGTCTCGAGCAGGGGAAGATGTGCAGCCTGTCAAGGCAAAGCTCAACAGAAATGCATCAAATGCAACGTGCGACTCCACACCAAGTGCTTTGCCACATTTCACACCCAAGATGCTGTGTGAATGAATCATAAAAACTGAATTGACAGTAGACAGTACTTTGAAACCAGCCAGTCACAGACATGCAGAACTTTCAAGATGACAATATGACTTTTTAACTTACTTGGTTTGTTGTTTCTAAGTTGTTTGCCTTCATTTCATCATTGTTGTTTGAAAATTGCCTTAAAAAGTCTTTGGGGCACTATTGTTTTAGTTAGTTTTAAACAAATTGTTTTTCGGAAAAACCTGTACCCTCTCGCGCCTAGCGGGTACAAAAGGGAACACTAAGACTTGTTCATCTAAATCAATAAATTTGAAGTTTTCATTCAAATAACAACTTTTCTCATGTTTTTCTATGTATTTCACACACACTTACCATATTTTGGACAAAAAAATTTTTTTAGGCATATTTAATGAGTGCTTGATGTTTGTCCTTTTGTTACACCAGTTTTATGTGGTGTTCTGTGCTGCATTTTTTGTGTTGATGTGTGTTTTTATGTTCCAAAAATGCTTTACCACGGACAAAAACAAGAATAAATAATTACTTAAAAAATTTATGTCTTGTCAAATAAAACTATTTTTACTTGAAATTGAAGCCAGGGATGTTACAAAAAAAATTTGCCAAATATCTAAGAGATATATCTTCAAATGCCTGAATTATTCACGTTTTAGTGAACACACCCTCAAAAGTCAAATTTTTGCTCCGGCATACAGGAGTATAGGTGCGCTTTTTTATTCCGGCAGGTAAGGGGTTAAGGGTGAATTTTTAAATTGTATACAGGGTGTATAAGAAAATATTATTTCTTATGAAGTACTTCTAGCTGCAGCAAAAGTTTCTGTCATCTGCTGAGGTTCCACTTTTGGTGGTCGATCACTTTCTGCATGCTATCCTCTTGATCTGGGAAACAACAGACAAACCACTGATTGTTATTTTCTATAAATTGGCAAAAATAAATAAATAAATAAATAAATGGGATTCACTGATTGCGAAACTGTAAACAAAGTTCATCAAACATAAATTAATAGTAAATGGCTTCCAATTCCCATAAGCTAATAGAATTACTCAAGGAACAAACCAAAACAATAAAAAAAACACCATCTGCTCATTTGCTAGAAGTGGGCATCATCTGTATCAAACAAAGAAAATTTGAATGTTCTTTTGTTCATAATCATTTTAATGAAGACCCGTTTACTTTCGCTTTCAGTTTCACTGATAAATGATACTGTCCCAAAAGGTGGCTTTTTAAATTTAAAATTAAAGTTTCTAATTTTAATATCACCTCACATGTCTTCAGAAACAAATAAGTAACCACACTAGTTTGATGGGCCATAAAAACTAGGATTAACTGAAGAATAAAGAACGAAGGAGGGATGTTGTTGTGTAGCAGTTTTCCCTACGATAGGCCTAGTCTAGCACTTCCACTTTCAGCCATGGAATAATTACTCCGTTAATCCTAATTAAATTCATTTAAAAAAATTTTTTTTTTAACCAGCTGAAGAATAAAAAGCATGGGAGTAAAAACTCAGGTAAGAGTGGAAGAGGAATGGTGGCTGGATCAGAGCCGGCTAAAACTTTTGAGATTGAGTGTTTGGGAGCCACACACACGCCTTCAATCCAAACAATCAAATGGCATGGGGTAAGAGATGAAGAATCCATCTTTATTTCTGTAGTTTCCACTTTGAATACTATGCAAAATGATGGTAACTGTTGGAAATTGAAATGTTGGTACTTTGAGCAAGGAACTGGCATTCCTGCCTGGAACTAGTTTGACTGCCGCTACCTAGTGGAGCACTAAACAGTGATGTCCCGAGGCCTCGGACATCGGTCATGGTCCGATTCGTTTGGAAAATGACCGAATGCAAACACCTGTGTCCCGTCAAATGTCCGATTCTACTGCGAAATTAGCGGTCATTGTCCGATAGTATTATGACTAGAGCGGTCACTGCAAGAAACATCTGTACAAACTGGAGTGTCAAAGCCGTTAAAACGAGTTTGAATAGTGGACAATGCTAGACTATCATCACTCTTTAGTACATTCCGTCGAACAACAAAAGGGCCGCAACTCTCGACACTTTTGAAAGGGAAATAACCGACACCATACTTCCTCTGCAACGATCTTAAAGAAGCACCATTAATCGGTTCGCTTCACAATCTGAATGTCCTATTGCTTTTATGTAGTCAGGACATGATGTCCGATTAGTTTTATGATTTAGGACATTTTGTCCTATTGCCCTCTAATCCTAGGAACACCACTGACTAAAGCTTAACATTTGGTTTGTTCAATTTGAGATCACCGTTATTCAAATTATGTGTCTCTTGATGACCCCAGCATTTGTTTTGAGTGGGGGATGGGTGTGTGGATCAAAGTAGACAATATTAGCTTTGTTTTCAAAGACAGTGTGCAGCTTTCAGCTTCATGTGCGTTTTATCATAAATTAATATACTCCGGAAAGTAGGGTAACATTTTGCACAATGATTTTCAGGTGACCCTCTGCGTGAGTTGGCTACAGAATGTGGTGTGGAGTTTGATGAAGAGAAGACTGCAGTGATTGACCATCTCAACTATGATGTGTCTGACCAAGGAAAGGTGAGTGTGTGCGTGTGTAAGAGAGAGAATGTGAATAGTGTATGTATTGAGCGGACTTCTTATTTCATGACAAACTGCTTTATTCCTTGAACTAAGCGGACTTCTTATTTCATAACAAACTGCTTTTTTCCTTGAACTAAGCAGACTTCTTATTTCATGACAAAGTGCTTTTTTCTTTGAACTAACCGGACTTCTTATTTCATGACAGACTGCTTTATTTGTTTAGTATTATTTGTTGATTTATTGTATGTGTGTCCTTATCTCTGTACAGCACACACTGATAGTGGCCGACCCGTCCAACCTGCTGGATGCGCCAATGATCATCGGCAAGAAGGGAAAATCACCGTTCCTCTTCCGTGGAGTGGGGTAAGTGCAAAGACCACAGAGATTTCTCATGTTTGACTTTTAACAAGAGCAAGAGATTCTGAAATTAATAACACAAAACTGATGTTTGTATGTGTTCAGTATTTGGATAATGCAACTTCATTTTCGTGTCAAGATACAATGTATCCATGCGGGCAGGGTCTTGGTAAAGAGAAATTTCTCTTGGACTTCATAGGATGAGTCATGTTTAGGACATGCAGGCAAACGGACAAACTGAAAATGTTTAACCCTTTCCCTGCGCTGTGGACGTACGACATATGTCCTCTCTGACTTCCTTGCAACGCTTAGGCAACGCTGTGCTACTTTGGGTTGGCATAGCAGAAGAACAAGACAAAGAGAGTAATTCAGTTACTTACCTTCAAGCTCTTTACTCTCTGAAAGCACGGAAAGCTTAGGCCTATGTTTCCCACTGAAAGTGCACACACCCAGTTTTATGGTTGCAAAAAGCATATGTTGATCGTGCTCTTTGACAAAAGCTTTTTCCAGGTGTAGACAAAAACCACTGGTGTGGAATACATGCTTCCATAATAACCTGAAATATGTGTAATATTTTGCTTACATAAAAGTTTATTTGCCCTCTTCTGCTGAACTCTTCACTTGTCCTTTCATTTTATACTTTGTAATATTATTTTCATAGTAAACATGCATTTCTATATGTATGTCAATACACTTTGTGCACAATATCAATATTAATGCAGACTTGTCTACCGTACGTTCGGTCGCGATATTCATATGCAAATTAACTTCGGAGTACAGTCATCTTGTCAGGTCGCTAAAAATGCGATCAAGTAAATAATTTTTTTTAAATTAAAAGATACGCAGTGTAGTTACTCCCTTACTGAGGTTGCCCATGTGCATGCATGATAAGTTCGCAGCACTTGTGTTCCAGTTTCCTCCATTCTGCTAAATAATTTGTATACACTGTATACACTGGCTGAAAAATGAAGCGAAGACATGATTCAGGCCGTTCTCCCAAACCGAATAAAGATGAATCAAAAGCTAAGCAGCTGGCCGGAAAGAAAGCTAATTTGAAAGTCTATAATGAAAAGTGGTCTTGTCTGACTACATCTCTGAAAGGGCTAGAATTTACAAGATGCACTTTGTGCAAAATCCACTTCACCAAAGTCACAGGAAAAGTTTGAAGAAGCTGTTAAAAAAAAAAAGTTTTTTAAAAGCGAGCGTTGTGGCCAAGTGGGCTAAGGCGGGACTAACTTGCCTTGTCCACAAGCCAGAAACCAATGGCGCCTGACAGGTGTGGGTTCAATCCAGCATCTGGGCGTTATGTTTCTTCGAATATTATTTACTTTCTAATCGGGCAACGATTCTGGGGTTTTCTCCGGGTACTCCGGTTTGCTCCCCCAGCAAAATTTCAAAAATCACAAACTAATGTTAGGTAGGTTGGGTTTGGGCGCACCACAGGCTGTGACTACGCCTTCCCCAGGGGAGGCGGCCCAGAGTTTCCCAATAGAAAGGGATAATAAACGGCCCCCCCGCCCCCCCCCCCCCCCCCCCCCCCAAAAAAAAAAAAAAAAAAATTAAAAAATAAAAATAAAGGCCTACGTCTATCAAAAGGTTTTTACAAGCACAGACGAAAATCGCTGGTGCCAAATACACATAAATAAATTGTAATCTGAAGTATGTGTAATGTTACATATGTTAAAGAAAGTTTATTTGCCCTCTTCTGTAAAACGTTTACGTGAACTGAGAACTCTTTACTTGTTCTTTCATATTATACTTTGTAATATTATTTGTGTAGTAAACATGCACTTCTACATGTACTTTGTACACCATGTCAATAGTAATGTGTTACAAGAAGACAAAAAAATCCATTACGCACAATTTGGTCACAGCTTCCAAAATCTGGTTCTGAGCTACCTGGAGTACTGTCAACATGTTTGCCAGGTAGGCAAGTCTGTTGATGTGTTAGACAAAAGTCTGCTACACAAAAATCTGGTCAAAACTGACAAAATCTGGTTTTGAGCTGAGTGGAGTACTGTCAACACATTTTTAAAGATAGGCAACTTTGCTTATCAACTAGTTCCTTCATGACAGTCCTGTAATTGTTACCTAGTTCGCTGTCAGGGCATTCTCATGAACATGTGCAGTGATGGGGAAAGTTTTTAAGCTAGGGGTATTTATACCCTCAACCAAAACATGTGGGGGTTTTCATACCCTCATTGCAAACATAAGGGGTTTTTTATACCCCCTTTCAGTTTTTTAGGGGGTACACCAACATACGTAATAAATAATTAGTTTTGTCTGCTTTATTTTTCCTTTTCTTCGGCTTCCCCTCAGATCGCTGCTTGTCGGCCATGTTTAATGTTGGGTTGTTGTCAGTCTTATATAGCCAATCAAAAGCGTCGAGAAAAAAATAGTGAATATTATCGTCCATATGATTGGCTGTTTCTCGGAAGCGACAGAATGAATAGGAGGGGGAGAGAGGGTGGTAGGTGGTCGCGCAGGACGCACAGGCACACGATCCAAATCGAGCGAAAGCTGTACGCACGACCGAAATAGTTGTACCTGATGATACCTCCCAGCAACTTAGCTTTACGTTTTCATACCCCTTTGGCACTGGCTTTGTGCGTGTTTATACACTTTCATTACATTTTCATTACGTGATTTCCCAACTCTGTTCGTGAAACACGTACGATTGTACGTGATCTCCATCACTGATGTGGACTCGAGGTCAGACATGAAATCATCAAGGACAACAGCACTCGAATGCCTAGAAGTCACCCAGTGCTTCTGTTTGGGAGGTCTATGGATGTTAAGGGAAAATGTTACTGTCCTGTGATCAGAAAGACCATTCTCCGACACTTTGACGTCATGAACCAATGATGTGTCTTCATGATAAACCAACCAGTCAATTATAGTGTTATGTAATTTATAAAGAAAACAGTAAATCAATATGAACAACGATCAACAGAAGAAAAGAATAGAGATAAAGAAAGGAATTACAACGAATGGTGATGATAATGATTATACAAACACACACAAATCACTGTGATTCCATTCGCTTACATTTTTCCACAAGCATAATGTCTGCTGTCTTGACTCCAATCAAATTACTATTCATCCAAAGGCAATTCAGAAAGAAAAAAGCTTTTGTTTCTTTATCTTCAGTCAGAAAACATCGGTTCCTTTAACAGTTGCATCAATACACAAATCCTACCCTGACCTTTCCCCTAGTGATGTTAGGATAACCCAACTTATCTGAATCAACGGTGAAGAGTTGCATTATTGAAGACCACAGACAGCGAGAAACGACCAATGACTCGCGTCTAAACGACAACCAAAAACTGACAGAGGCGGTCTTGACGAGGAGCACGATGGAGACACAGGGGCAAATCCAGAAACCTGAATACTGGCTTGGCGAAGGGTCCGTAAGCGGTGACAAGTCAGGAATGTTGGTAGTATACAGAATGTTGCTATAAGCAAGGGCTTGCTATTGTCTGCATCATCAGCTAGAAGTAGGTACAATGACTACCTTGATGAGAAAGGATAGAAGTAGTGGCAAAAGAATGGCAGAAGAGAAAGACAATTGAAGACAGCGTGTCAGAACTAAAAGCAATGAAGAGACGACTCCATTCACATATTGAACCCCAAACCCAACAAACGGACTGAGGAGGCAGAGGTAAAGAGTGTATTGTGGTTCATAACTCGGTCAAATGCACTCAGGAGGAAAACAAAGAAGAGAGCCGAAGTGGAGGGCCTCGATCATAACATGAACACACAAATGCAAAATCTGAAAGAAACACTATGAAGTACATGTTTTTACAGACATTTTCCAATGGACCAATCTGTGTTTTTCTTGTCTTTAATGTAAGAGAACGACAGGATGTAACAGACATTTTTTCCTTGAAATACCTTTGAATTTGGTAACAAAAGGTGTGTGGGAAATTGCTGAAGAAGAAAAAAAATACTATTAACATAAAAGAGATGTACATTGTGTGTTACAGTATGATCAGCGACCCAGAAAACCCTCTGGTGTTGAACATCCTCCATGCTTCCTCCACCGCCTACTCTCACTCTCCCACTGACAAAATTGAAGAGGTAAAATCCCCTTCTTTTTTACTCACATATATAGCAACGTGAGTCTATTTACTAACCCGAAAAACTTTTGTCCCCCCCATATTTTTGCAAATCTGTGCAAGATGAGTCCTAAGTAGCCCAAAAGGGACATTTGAAAAAAAGTGTGTCCATCTTTTTTGTCCACCACCGTCCTTCTGTGCAAAACTTCCAAGTGGCTTAATATCTCAGAACCTATTTGAACTATCACAACCACACTTGGTAAGATGGTGTATAGCCATGAGACCTCATAAATGATCAGTGAATGAATAACTTCACTTCAAGGTCAAGGTCACAGTGTCAACAATTGTTAGTCAAAAAATGAAAAATGTTCACAAAATTTTACCTTTTTCCAAAGTTATTTATATTGAACTGATTCTTTGGTGCATGATAGATATTAATGAGACACACATCCTACGCACATTTGGTCAACCTCTCTCCAAGGTCAAGGTCACTGGAGCTGATTAAAGTCAGTTTGTATAAGTACTTTGAAGTGACCTTGACCCTAAACTATTAGAAATATAAAGTCTAAGTTTGTTGTAATTAGAGATGAATGATTGATCTTTCATATATGCTCCGTTTTTGAGTTGACTTTTAAGTTCCAGTTCATTTTAGGCCTTGCAGAAAATATTTACAAAATTGGTCATGGTACAGTGGAATGGTTGTTTATTTAACCCATAGTATACAAAAACATTGGGTAATTTGATCATACATGAGCATGACAGGTCAGGTGAGGTCAAGGTCATCCCAAGGTCATGGTCACTGACGGTCAAGGTTATCCCAAGATCACCTTTGTGTGTGCATAATACAACTTTTGCTGTATTTATTTGATCATACATGAGCTGGATGCCATGGTCATCTCAAGGTCAAGTAGCCTGGGGTCCTGTATAATTAGTATCCCCACTTTCTGGAAATTTAGTGCTTAATTCCCCCTGTTGCTGTCTTTCTCCGTTGTTCTTTCTCATTCCTACTCTGTTCTATCGATATATCAATCTACTACATATATTTCCGTTAGACCAGTCACCTACCTTTTTTCTTGAAAACTCTCCCACAAGTCCTTTTTTGTGTATGGGGTCTGTTGGGTCAGCTTGGGGATATTGGATGTTTTCTGCCAAATGGTCACTAGCGCTTTCTATGGTTTTATTAATTAGCAATATAGGCATTTTATATGTATGTGTTTTGCTAATATTTTATAATGATGTTTATATTTTATTTTGTTTTTGGAAATGGGGGTTCGATGAATCAGAGTAAAGCCTCAGCGTCTACTGCATGGGAGGCCTTTATTGTAAAGTGACTGGCTGGTGGGTAAAGCCTCAGCGTCTACTGCATGGGAGGCCTTTATTGTAAAGTGAATGGCTGGTGGTGTTGGGTCAATGTTACCGTTAGAGTTGTTTCAGCAGATCTTTTATATCATTCAGGGGTGAGTCCTCTTTCGATCAAGTTGTGGTCCTGATTTTATGGTCCAAATTTGGCTCATTGCAGTCCGCTGGACCCTATAAACTATGAATAACTCACTCACTCAAGGTCAAGAGCATTTAAAGATTAAAATCTGTATTACTTTATTTTTTAATGCCACTATTTCATTTCTTTTTTGTATGGGCATTCATTTTCTTGTTAGATATTGCAAATTGCATAAGTAGCATGGGAGTCATATGGGCTTTTGCCCTTCTAGGTTTCCTTTTTAGGCTGTTTGTTTACTTCCACCTTTTGTTCCTACACGTAATGTTATCTTTAGAGAAAGGAAAACAAACTGGTCGCCAGGATGCTGAGGAGTAAAAACTGATAATGTCCAACACAATTGTTGTCAGCCTGTTAAGTAGACGATGTCACCACGCAAAGTTCAAATGATTGGGACATGTGGATGTGCAAACGGGATGAAGCAATTTGTGTGCTCGTTCAGCTCAAGAAAATATTTGTCAGCAAATGATGAGAGGTTGTGTTAAAATGCACAGTAATACTGAATTGTGTAAACAAGAGGCTGGGTTAAAATGCACAGGAATATTGAACAAAGGAGCTGCGTTGCCATGCACAGAAATATTGAACAAAGGAGCTGCGTTGCCATGCACAGAAATATTGAACAAGAGGCCGGGTTGAAATGCGCAGAAATATTGAACTGTGTAAACCAAAGTGTAGGCTGGGTTGAAATGCGCAGAAATATTGAACTGTGTAAACCAAAGTGTAGGCTGGGTTGAAATGCACAGAAATATTGAACTGTGTGAACCAAAGTGTAGGCTGGGTTGAAATGCACAGAAATATTGAACTGTGTAAACCAAAGTGTAGGCTGGGTTGAAATGCGCAGAAATATTAATTTGTGTGAACAAGAGTGAAGGCTTAGTGAGAAGAAAGGTGACCTTGACAATGATCCATGTTTTACAGATCAATTTAATATTGTGTTTATGTTGTGTTCCCTCTTCTCCCGATAGTTCCCTCATGCTGTGGGCTCCAACACTCTGCTGATTGCTGCCCTGCAAGCTCGCAACAATGCGCGTGTAGTGTTCGTAGGTTCCCTGGATTTCTTCTCTGATGAGTTTTTCCAGTCCCCCGTGCAGAATTCCCACAGTGAAAACAAGTATGTTACAACCTTCACTTGACTTTGTGTGCTGTACAAATGAAATAATAATAATTATTATTACTACTATTATTATTATTACTATTATTATTATTACTATTGTTATTTAAATAAGTAAAACAATCTTTGCAGTGATTTGTGAAACAATAAAGATTCCATAAAAGTTTTGATTGTGGGGAATTAGAATGGTGTTGTGTGTTTGCATGTTGTAATTAAGTATTAATTGTTGTTACAGGTTCCCCCAGTCAGGCAACATGGAGCTGGCCAATAACCTTGCTGCCTGGGTGTTCCACCAGAAGGGAGTTCTGCGTGTTGGAAAGGTGGCACATCACCGCACAGGACAGAAAGAGCCCGAAGCAGCCTACATCATCAACCAAAACATAGTACGTTTTACTTTCATGCCTTTACATCTTAACATTTTTTCCTGCCAGGGAAATGCATACCTCATCAATTTAACCTTCCCTGCCAGGGAAATGTATTCATACCTCAGCAATTTAACCTTCCCTGCCAGGTAAAATTTCATCCATCAGGTACAAGAGGGATTCCAGTTGTTGTGTCCTTTGGTTATTAGTGAACTCTTTTTCTGCATTATTTATTTATTTATTTTGCAGGAATACTCTATTGAGATTCAGGAGTTGGTGAATGGCGAGTGGCGTGCATTTAATGGTGACGACGTTCAGCTAGAGTTTGTCCGCATCGACCCCTTTGTCCGCACCACGCTCAGCCACAAAAGTAAATTTTCAGTCATTGCTTACTATGTTGATCAAAATGGTGGTGGTGGAAAATGACAAGACAAACGAATCTTGTGAGAAACGGAGTGAAAGTCTGTCATTGTTTTTATTAATTTAAATTTTTGGAAATGAATCTACTCTTTGAAACATCAGCTATTTTTCTGTCTTCTGTTCTTTTTTTTTCTCCAACAAATACAAATGTATTTTTGTCTGTTAATTACTTGAAGAATCTGTGGTCATCTCCTGAGTCAGCTTGGAAATCAAAGTTTGTATTTCTACTGTACACACCAGCTCAATGCCTATGTGAGCAGCACTCTTTGGTTCCCCCACATTTTGCTGGCTGCGGGCTATATATAGCTTGCCTACACCCTCCCTTCCAGTGAAAGGAAAGGAAAGAAGCACCGACGAATCTATCGGCAAAGCTCTTTATAGCTAGCCTGGCTGAACTAACCTCAAAACCTAAAAGCTTTGGTTGAGTCGGTGTGTGTATTGTTCTTTTAATTTATTTAATGTTGTTATTGCTAGTAAATAATGAAATATACAAGAATATTAACGACGAATGTATTATTTTATTTGAGAAAAAGAGAGTATGGTATGATTGCTTGCTTGATGTTGTTGGTGGCTTTCCCGCCTTGTATGTTGCTTGATGTTGGTGGCTGTCTTTCCCGCCTTGTATGCTATGCTTTCCTTTAAGTGTTTACAAAGAAAAGGAACTTTGATGTTGACGATTACGATATGTGTGCAGATGGATTGTTCTACACTAGCTTCATGCTGCCAGATGTGTACGGAGTGTTTCAGTTCCGTGTGGACTACAACCGTGTGGGCTACACTCACCTTTTCAGCACCACGCAGGTTGGTCTACTGATGTCTGAGATCATTGTGCTGCTGAAGGTGCTGGCGCCCAACAGGATCTAGCTCAAACCACAAGTGTTACGACGCTAAAACTGAAATGTTGACACCATATAAGCGTAAAGCTGTTGTAGCTTGTGCATGGTCCACAGTGGGTGCTGTAACAGTTCCTCTCATATGCAAAAAGTGTCAAATCCTTGTAGAAGGTCGCTGTATCATTGTATGACAGGGCGCTTATGCAAAAAGTATTCAATCCTCGTGGAAGTCATATTGAGTCCAATCTTGAATTTCAGGTTAATGTCTGCCAGCCATTCATGGAAACTGTTCCCTGATTATTTTGTGGTTTTTGTTTCAGGTGTCAGTATGGCCGCTACAACACACGCAGTACGAACGGTTCATCCCATCAGCATTCCCGTACTACAGCTCAGCCTTCTCCATGATGGTGGGAGTAGTATTGCTGAGCTTTGTATTCCTACACTACAGAGAAGAAGCTAAAGAAAAGAGAGAATAGTCACAGAGTGGCTCACTATCATTGTCAGTTAGTACTTTGTTATTGATACCTTCAGCGTGCATCATTGTCAGTGTTATTGCTGGCCGAAATGCGTAAATAACAAAACAGTGGATTACAGTATATCACCACCTGGATATAATGTTGACGTAACGGAAGTCATTATTGTCAGTGACGATCACGCACTCTCTCCAGGCCAGGACATCTTCTGTTCAGTTACTTACACATTTTGCAAATATGACTCATGTTAATTGTTCATTTGTCATTAGTATACATGTGTTTCACAAATGTGTTTTGTTTGCAGATTCAGACTGTTGTCAGTATAATATAAAAAAATTTTTTAATGATATTTCCAGCAGAGTTAATGTTACATCTGTGATTTTGTTATTGTGTGTACAATTTTGGATGTGTGATTATTAAAAAACATTGAAATTATTTGAAATTCCAATGCAACTAATACAGTGACAGTGTATCATGTATCTTGTTTTGTGATGTGGAGGTAACATGACTTGGATTCTGTAAAGACCATCAACTTGAAACACTACCAACTCTGCTCATTATGTTCATGTAAATAATGCGAAAAATAAATATCTGGGAAATAAAAGACAGTAAAGAGGAATAAGCAGAGCTTCATAATTTAGATAACATTATAGTGACAGGAAACAATTTAACTTTGAAATGATTTGATTATTGTTGTTGACATGTGGATGAAAAAGTTGTTTGTTACTCGTTCAACTTACCTTTTTAAAATAAAGCAAAATACAGTAATTTTTGTTCACAGCGTTCTTCCTTTTCTTCTTCTTGGTGTTAGTATATCTGAAGTGTGGAATATGTTGTGAGGTACCTCTTGACAGTAATTGTTATAATGTTATACAATATAATAATGTGATTAACAGTACGTAGTACACAAAATTAAAAGTTAGATCTTTGCATAAGTTATTCAACCATGCTACAACATGCACAGAGTTATGCAAACAGTCACACAACAATGCTACAGCAAATACACAGTTATACAACCATACAGTTAGTTATACAACCATGTTACAGCATGCACACAGTTACACAACCATGTAGTTATACAAACATACACAATTATACAATAATGCTTCAGCTATCCTATCCAGTAACTCAAACAGGGTGGAGAACTTACCTCGGATCTGCGGATATTTGCGGAAGGCATTTGCATTTTCGAGAAAAAAATATTGAGTTCTGAAATTTTTATTTTTCGTCCGATGTATTTTTCGCGGAACACCTCCGTGCCGCATCCAAGTTATTTTGTCGGTCATTCAATGCGTTCAGAGAAAGCGCCCACCCGCGACTGTTATACAGAGCTATGCTATAAGGCCTACTATATGGGCCTACTATGAGCAAGAAAACAAAATCGGGCGATCATGACTGGGAACAGTAGCCTATAAAGCGCGCGCGTCCCCCTTCCTTTGTGTTATGCTTGGCCCCTGGACTCCACCGGGGCCTAAGGCGGCCCATGGGCTCCGGCCGGATTTAAGAGATTTCTTGATTCAGTTGTTCTCCACCCTGCTCAAAGGTCATTAGGGTACCACAGATGATCGTTTACAACGATACTACAGAATGAACACAGTTAAACAACCATGCTACAGCATGTATACAGTCGCACAACAATGCCTGTACACAAACAACCATACACAGTTATACAACCATGCTACAGCATGCACACAGTTATGATAAATACAACCATGCTACAGCAGACCCACAATTACACCATGTAGTTATAAAACCATACACAGTAGTACAACCATGCTACAGCAGGTACAGGTTTACACAACCATGCTGCAGCTTGCAATGTGGTTCAGTTGCCTGACGACCAGGCTCACCTGCAATAAGATTTTTTCCCCCTTCTTATTTTTGGGAGCGCACTGAGCATGCTACTATAGCATGGAGAACATGCGCTATACGAGTGTTCGCTAAACAAGTGTTCAACACCAACATCACACCAACATCATCAACAGCTGGGGGAGTGGTAGAAAAGATGGGACATTGCATTCCACCCAGCAGGGTGGAGAACTTTCCGCGAATCCGCGGATTTCCGCGGAAGGCATTTGCATTTCCGAGAAAAAAATATTGAGTTCCGAGTGTGAGAAGCTGAGGGGCTACCCTTTACTGGGCATAACGGCCAAAAGCGGCCGAATGTCTAAACAGGCAAAACGTCCAAAAGCGTCCGTATCAACCATGTGGTTATATTCTCGCGTTGTTTAAAAGATTGCGAGACTTCCGGCAATTGACTTCCGGTTTATTCTGTTGTGAAAACATTCGACTGCATTTCCACAAGTTTTCTCTGTGATGCGTTTGTTTTTTCGATTTTTTTTTTCAAATTTTCTTGTGTGTGTGTGCCTAAAAGGGATGGTTTGGATTCTTCGACTGATGAAGGGGAGTTTACAGGCTTCCATTTATCAGACATTAAAGTGAGAGAAATGGACTTGGAGTCGGAGGAAGAGATCGGTACTGACATTAGACAATTACTAAATTAGTGTCAGTAGTGTGCATGCATACGATCTTTTAGACTGGCATGAAAGTGAAGAAGAGGGGGCTTGTTTGGACTTTTTAAAACTTTTTTTTTGTATACACATGGAGTAATAAAAAACAAGACATGACAAGAGAAGTATAAAAAGGTAGATAATCAAAAGAGAATTTATTTCTGTTCATTTTGCATTTTATTTCATTTAAATCTATACACTAGTCATTAATACCTAAGATGTGGTGTTTTTACTAACGTACCCCTAAATATCTCTAAAATTATAAAAATTCTTGCCTGTTTACAGCTAAAAAATAGACAAACGTGTGCCCAGTAAAATAGGAAATGTGGAGTTTGTGTGTAACAGTGGTGGACCTCAAACTTTGTTAGGCCTACAAATCAAGATTCTTAACGTTTTTGAAAGACATGTGCATAAAACATTCTTTTTTTGTGTTTTGTTTCTATTCAAGTTTATTTTTTGCTTTCAGGAGAGGCCCTAAATTACTTTCAAAATTGCATAAATTCATTTTCTTCCAAGGGGCGAATACCGCCCCTATACGCTCAATGTGTCCGGAAGAAAGGGCGAATACCGGGGCTTGGCCCCTGGGCCCCGGCCGGATTTCAGAGATTTCTTGATTCAGTTGTTCTCCACCCTGACCCAGGGAAGTGCATCACGCTCCTATCCTATCGTATCTTACCCCATAACTCGAAAGTTGTTGGGGCACCACTGATGATCGTTTAACCAGCGTTCTAAATCTTTCTCTGTCCTCAGCAACCCTCATGGCTTCACTCAGGGTCAAGCCAGTCCATTCTCGAATATTGTCCTCCCACCTCTTTTTCATCTTCTTCTGCCTCCTTGCACTGTGCCTTTTAAGATGGTATTTGCAAGGCCTGATGCTCTGGTGATGTGGCCATACCATGGGAGTTTCTGTTTTTTCACCACAGTGAGCATATCATGTCCAATCACTTGTGTGATGGTCTGTTTGGACTTCGTTGTTGGTGATGTGATACCCAGAAGTCGTCTTCTGTGGTCCTGATCCGGCTCTTGGCAGTCCGCTGGACCCTATAAGCACTTAGTATCTATCCAGAAGTCTTCTGCAGCACCTCATCTCCATGCTTTGTATTCTTCCTGGTAGGTCTCCTGTAAGAGTCCATGTTTCGCAAGCTTATAGGAAGATGGAGGTGACAAGGGAGCACAGCAGTCTTACCTTGGATCAGATTGATGGTCCTGTTTTTCAAATGGGCTTCAGCCTTGTCACCTCAGCAGTTGTTTGTGCGAGCCTGGAAAGGACTTCCTGCCGTGACCCATTATCTGATACAATGGCTCCTAAATATTTGAAGCTATGCACTGTGTTGAGGGATTGCCCTTGGACTTTGATGTCTGTGTTAATGCCATTGGTGTTGTTGGTCATCATTTTGGTCTTCTCTGAAATTATTTCCATTCCAAAGGCTCTGAAGGTAATGTCAAGCTGCTCAAGTTCTTGTTTTTCTCCAGCCAATCCATCCATGTCATTCTCAAAACAGAGGTTGGAGATTTCTCTACCCCATATGCTGACTGTGCCTTCTGCAAGGGCATCTGACATGATGCACTCCAGGAAGATGTTGAAGAGTGTTGGAGAGAGTAGGCATCCATCCTTCACAACGCTGATTGTTGGTCCGATTTCTTGAAGTCTACAAACAAACGATATAGTTGTTATTGGTGATGTAGGTATTTCTGTTCAGATTAATATATTATTATTATTCTGAGGTTGAAAATGTGTCCTGTGGTACTTCGCCCTGTTCTGAATCCTGCTTGTTCTTCAGCTATGATTTGTTCAGCTTGGGGTTTCAACCTGTTGAGTATGATTTTTAGGAGGACCTTGCTGGGAGGGCTGATGGTGCGGTTATTTTCACACCACTGAAGGTTACCCTTTTTGGGAAGAGTGATGACAAGCATAACACAAAACAATTCCTTTTATTTTGTAAGAGGTATGTATTTAGTGGAATGTTCGTTCAGCAAAAACACCATAATGCAACAGAATAATCAGAAGTAGTAGTAGTGTGGGGGGGGGGGGGGGGGGGGGGCAAAACAGGCCGTGAAGCCTTTCTAAATGCCCCTTCCTCAACCTGGCAAATAACTCAGTAGGACAATTGAGGCTGCTCAACGGAGGAAGAAGAAGATGCTGTTGGAGTCTTGCAGGTGAAAGTATGAACCGAGGTCTAGGATCCAAATCTGTCCAATCCTACCTGCTGGTAAGTAGAGACAGAGAGGGAATGTGTGTATTTTAAAACCAAATTATTAGCATCAAGTTTGTTAAAGACAACATAGGACAACCAACACAATAACTGAATAAACATAGCATAATGCGAGTCTATTATTATTATTATTATTATTATTATTATTATTATTATTATTATTATTATTATTATAAAACAAAAAACATCATATTCTGGTATTTAGACAGACTGACGAGGAAGGGACTTCACTCTGGCAAGACCAGTTGAAACGGAGGTAGCCTATGATACTACAGTTTTAGACTATTATTTTTCATCTTGTTGTGATCTAGCAATTTTTCTCACCTGGTAACTCGAAAGTACAGAGTATACTTTTAAAAAAAAATTCTCGTTAACATTTACAGATAATCTTTGGCAAAGATAGATGACAATATCGGCGTTGATTTCTTCCTGATGCAGACGACTCGCTGCGTACTAGGTCACTGATTAGTTTTCTGTAAACTGCAACTGTGCGATCAACTTTCGTTATCCAAATGAACCAGATAATTGATGTAAAATGCCTTGCAAAATCTTAATATAATTCAAATTAGATTGGAGCGCTTGGCTGATATTGGCAATCAAGCATCTGGATACTGCCATAGATGGCTATTATTTATTAACGTGGTGGTGGTGTGCGCGCGCTACTTTGATTTAAAATAAAATAAAATAAAATTATGCTTCATAGTTCTTTTTATACTAACTTCATATTGCCTATGCTAGTTCTTATTTTATTTAATTATATTCTTAAACGGGCTTCTCTTGTGGAAGCCTGGTAATATGTATCAATTAAAAGTTTAAAACCACTAGCCTATTCTATTATGTTGACTCTAGAAGATCTTGTCAGCATCCCTGTACCTCCCGATTGCAGAGGAGGAGATAGGTGAGGACAGGTTGATGATGTCATCGGGAAGGCTATTCCATTCCACTACTGTTTTTACGAAGAAGGAGTTTCTGTAGAGATCTGATGATGAGGGTGGTAAAATAAAGCATGTGTTGTTGTTTATCTGCCTCTATGATGTTGTGTGTGTCATATCCTTTAAAGGTGGTGGGGCGGATTTTCCGTTTGTTCTTGGCAGCAGTAAGGAAGGTTTTGGGAGGGAGAGCAGGAACTAGTCCTCTGGTTATCTTGTAGAGCATGGTCAGCCTGAGTTGTTGGCGACGCTTTGCAAGTAGTGGGAGGTGGAGCTCGTGAAGCATCCTGCCAAAGTAGCTTGCAAAGTACAGTTTCTGTTCTTTGAACATTTCTTCCTGTTCATTTGTGTGTTTGTACTAAGAGAAGTTATTGACTATAGAGTTACAGTTAGTAGATCGATTAGATACCTATTATTTGCGATATTATTTTCACGGTCTTCACTAATGTTTTTTAGATTCTTTTTGGGCCAGAGACGTAACATCAGAAGTGACCTGGAACACGGAATTTGAAATACAAAATGCTCTCGCTAACAAAAGCGAAGCAGGAAAAACTGGCGTGGCAGTGGGCTGAGGAGATTGAAGATCCCAGTGATGTGACTATGGAGCATGTGAAAATGGCATACCACCTCAATGTTCCAACCTCGTCCTGCGCTGCCAGATCATGCAGGTGAGTCATCCAAGCAGACCTCCTACCTGGTTGGCTTTTAACAAAAAGTCAAATCAACTGTATGGAGTGTATGCCACCCAATTGTTTGGATCAAAAAGCAAATATGAAGCTTGGTTTGAGCCCAACACTGACCAACCCCTTGTCGCCTTTTGAAGTTTTAGTTTTGTTTTTGTCTATGCAATCAATTTCTGTATTTAAAAAAAATCAGATGCAAGATCGAGCAGTTTGTTATGATTTGTGGCCGGATCAAATGGGCGGACAGCTGGCTGTAAGCCGCTTTGTTAGCACCACAAGGCCACCTCAGGCTGTGTTTTCAAGTACTGACAGAAACTGAGAAAGAGGCAAGTTACTGGATAAATGAGTGTCAGCTTTAACAATGCGTAATGTACTTCTACTACTGCATACAAAATTGCATGGTTGGAAGTGTTCCTGCACAAGGAAGCACTTTACTGTGGCCACACAATACAGCTGCAAGGTTAAAGAATTCTGAAGCATTGTGAACGGTTGGTCTCGTGGCGTAGTGGGTAAGTCACCGGTTTCGTATGCCAAAGTTCGATGGTTCGGTTGCTGCAGGGGTCGATCTTATTTGACTTAGGTACGAGACTACTGAGGTCAGTGAGGGATTTTCCAGATACTCTGGTTTTCTCCATCCTTTCAATAATGGTATTGGATACAGTCAGCCTATCCTATCCTATCCTATCCTATCCCATAACTCGCAGGTCGTAGGGGCACCACAGATGATCGTTTAACCAGCATACTCCATCTTTCCCTGTCCTCAGCAACCCTGATTGTTTCGCTCATTGTTCAACCAGTCCATTCTCGAATGTTGTCCTCCCACCTCTTTTTCGGTCTCCCTCTTCTTCTATCTACTTGCACTGTGCCTTGCAGGATGGTCTTTGCAAGACCTGATAATCTGGTGATGTGGCCATACCATCGGAGTTTCCGTTTTTTCACCACTGTGAGCAGGTCATCGTGTTGTCCAATGGTTTGTGTGATGGTTTGTCGGACTTCACCGTTGGCGATGTGCTGGGTATAGGAAATGCCCAGAAGTCTTCTGTAGCACCTCATCTCCATGCTTTGTATTCTTCGTTGTAAATCTGCTGTGAGGGTCCATGTTTCGCAAGCATATATAGGAAGATGGAGATGACAAGGGAGCACAGCAGTCTTACCTTGGAATGTAGACTGATGGTCCTGTCTTTCCAAATCGGCTTCAGCATCGCCAGGGCAGCAGTTCTTTGTGTGATCCTGGAGAGGACTTCCTGTCGGGACTCACTGTCTAATACAATGGCTCCTAAATATTTGAAGCTATGCACTGTGTTGAGGGATTGGCCTTGGACTTTGATATCCGTGTTGATGCCTTTGGTGTTGTTGGTCATCATTTTGGTCTTCTCTGCACTTATGTCCATTTCATAGAGTTAGTTATAATTGTTAATTAAATTAGACCCTAAAATATGTTGTCTTATTTTTTATATTACTTCTTATAATTGGCTTGCCCAGATGCAGATGTGTGATGTGTTGTATCACTGCATGCTATTTTGCGACATTTTGTATGTGGGAAAATTCTTTTCATATAACAACCTTGGAGCTGCTTTGCAAAGGACAAGCGTGAGTTTTAAATGAATTAGATTAATATTTTTAAAATATTTGCTTTGCTCAGTTATACTTGAATACATTGATTGTTACATTGTGTGAAGAAAATGTTAACTGTATTGATTGTAAAGAAAATGTTACCTGTATTAATTGCAGGCGAAACTGTAAAGGGAGCCCATTCTGTTTGAATGGCCTTGGCGAGAAAGCTTGGTTCAAGGAGCTGGATGAAAGCAAACTCAATGACTTTGATCCTGAGAGTGAGAAACGGCAAGAGGTAACGCGTGTTCTCATGCTGATTATAACAGCCAGCTTTTGAGCTGGAAAAGGGGGCCGGGTAGCTCAGTTGGTAAGAGCGTCTTGCTAGTAACCGAAAGGTCGCTGGTTCGAATCCCGGATTGGTCAACGTGTGATCATATTATTTTCCCCTTTACCAACAACTGGCCCGCTGGTGTCAGTATAAATCGGTCCAGTAGTCACCTATATGCGAAAGTGTCGTGTGACTATAATCTACAAACAACAAGCTGGAAAAGAGCTATTTATATAAAAAAATAAGTTACATACATCTTTTAAAAATAATTGTATAATTTGTATTGGTTATAATAATTAATTAATTAATTACATTGTTAATTAATTCCTTCTTTCCGCTTACTTTGCTAATTGAGTTAAGTTTTAGTTTAGATTTGTGTCCCTGATGTACTGTTTCGTATGGGAGTGGGGGCAGGTGTCATTATTACACTGCAGCTTATTGTGATTATGATGATGAAGTCGCTGCTGATGTTGCTGCGGCTGATGATGATGATGAAGTTGTGCCTTCTGGTGTAGTAGCAGCAGTAGTAGATTGATGACAAAAACAGGCCGTCAAGTTTTTGTACAGGTCATTTTATTGTCTCATGTGTATTTGGGGTCTGTATAACATACAATTTTCTTATTCATGTTACCCATCATAGCATCTGAATAATTGTTTAAATTTGAGGAGCGCGTCTAACTGATATTTGAAAGTTAGTATTAAGAGATTTTAAACAAAAATGCAATAGGTAGTTCATTCCAATGGTTAGCAATCCTGTTAAAAAAACAGATTTTTCTCAGGTTGGTATTATACTGTTGAATAAAAATCTTACCTTCAGAATTTTGTGTTTTATCGCAATGTGGCAGAAATCTTACCCATTCAAACCATCAGATTTATTATAAAATTTGAAAACCTGAATTAAATTTCCTCATATTCTTCGCCCATGAAGAGAATGTAGTCCCAAATAACTTAGTCATTCTGGTTATGTCATTTTGCAACATTCTGTAACAAGTTTGATTGCTCGACTTTTTCAATCGTGATCAACTGTCTCTTTAAAGATGTGTACCATACTACATTCCCATACTCCAAGTGAGGTCTGATTAATGCCTTGTACAACCCGCACAAAGAATCCTTAACCAAATAACTGAAGGTTATGTTAATAACTCCTATCATTCTGTTCACTTTACTAATACAGCTCTGAATATGTTTGGTCAAATGAAAGTGATCTATCAAAAATCACTGAGGTCCTTCTTCTCATCTCAAGTCACTATTGGTTTATCTTCATGATCTACTTTCAGCACATATTCATCATGCTCAGGATTATTTCTACCCACATGTAGCACATGGCATTTCTCAACATTAAAATACAGATTCTATAACTCTGACCAATTCTGCAATTCCCTTACATTTTTTTGCAATAGTTCGTATTTACCTGAGATATTATATATAATTTTTAATATACCAGTTTGCACACACTTTCAACACAATCTGGTAGGCCATTAATTAAAACAGTAAACAGAACAGGTCCTAACTACGTTGAGGTATGCTGCTAGTTACTTTTATTTTACCTGATTCAGCATCTCCTACTCTCACTACCTGTCAAAGAGACCGTCTTATGCAATTAGAAATGCTACCTGTTACTCCATACGCTTCCAGCTTTTGTAAAAGTCTCACATGTGTCAGAGGCTATTTGAAAGTCTGATGCTTATAATGACAATGATGAAAATGATGGTGTTGTTGTTGATGATGATGATGATGATGATGATGATTGTTATGGAGCTGCTGCTGCTTATGGTGATGATTGTGGAACTCCTACTGATGCTTGCAATCAGTATGGTTTTATTTTGTTTCACTTCTTCTTTTCTTCTCTTTTTATAGGGCCAGTTTGTTGGACTTAAAAACCTGGGTGCCACTTGTTACGTGAACACATTCCTACAACTGTGCTTTCACAACAGCAAGCTGCGGCAGGCGGTCTACAGATGGAGGGACCCAGAACAGTTGATAGAGACTGGTATGGCAGTTATATATTTCTAATAATAATATTTTACAGCTTTTTGACACACAGAGAAAGAGAGGGGAAGAGTGATAAACACCACCTCTGTGGCTATACCATAGGTCCTGATGTAGGGCTAGAGTTCTTGATGTACCACCATCATGGCTGTCAAGAAGCTGTTTCCATGACCGTTAAATTATTTCATGAAAAGTAACCAAATTTATTATTAATTGGTTTTATCACAGCTTCGTAATGCGCAAGGTCACAAGCAACGCCATCCGACTCATAGGTTCAGAAGCCGCATTCGGTCCCAAGCGCACCGACAAGAAAAATAGATCAAGAATAGAATACATTTGAAATCTCAAGACACTGGACAACACCAAACAATAGAAACAGCGAAGAATGAAGTTATAGGAAACAATTCACACAACACTTGCTTTGAATTTCTAACTTAATTTATGACGGATTCTTTCATTCCAATAACGAAAATATAAAATAGTTTGCACAAACGTTATTACGTCACAATTTAAAGTCTACGTAATTAATTTTTATTCTTTCAATTACTAATAATCAAAATTCTTTCAAAGAAATTACAAAATCCAAACCTCCAACAAAATTAACATTAACAACCTTCACACACCAAACAAAGTATCCAAATAGTAAATTCTCGCACACGTGTCGAAGCAGACGTTTTGAGAGCATTAAAGTTACAATTCACAATTATAATTCTAACTACCAAAACGCACTTTCTTACAATTAAATTTAGAGAAAAACACCTATCACAAAATGTCCACTTCACTGTGCCCTAACTTCAGCTAAAACGATTTACAGGAATATCACAATGATGGAACAAGTTTATAAATGTAATTCGTCTGCTTCGGCCTATTCCTCTTCCAATCTCGCTTGCATTCAAATCCGTAACGTTTATGAGCTTTACCCCTCTATATATACGTCCCATAAATATTGGCAGTTCCACGCAATATACGTTATCGCTCACATGAGACCGTATACCTAATTATTCACAAAGTTACAGTTACCCGGTTACTACTGCGCAATACCCGTTATCTTTTCCACCCTCTTCATCCCTATCAATTCCTATCATAAACTATCACCAAAGAATCACCAATGGCACAGGCGCAGAATTAGAATATTATATAACATGCTGCCTGTGACAATGGCTATACTATAGGTCCTGATGTAGGGCTAGAGTTCTTGATGTACCACCATCATGGCTATACGATAAGTCCTGATGTAGGGCTAGAGTTCTTGATGTACCACCATTATGGCTATACTATAAGTCCTGATGTAGGGCTAGAGTTCTTGATGTACCACCATGGCTATACTATAGGTCCTGATGTAGGGCTAGAGTTCTTGATGTATCACCATCATGGCTATACTATAGGTCCTGATGTAGGGCTAGAGTTCTTGATGTATCACCATCATGGCTATACTATAGGTCCTGATGTAGGGCTAGAATTCTTGATTTATCATTATCATGGCTATATTATAGGTCCTGATGTAAGGCTAGAGTTCTTGATGTACCACCATGGCTATACTATAGGTCCTGATGTAGGGCTAGAGTTCTTGATGTATCACCACCATGGCTATACTATGGGTCCTGATGTAGGGCTAGAATTTTTGATGTACCACCACCAACATGTCTATACCATAGGTCCTGATGTAGGGCTAGAGTTCTTGATTTACCACCACCAACATGTCTATACCATAGGTCCTGATGTAGGGCTAGAGTTCTTGATGTACCACCATGGCTATACTATAGTTCTTGATGTAGGGCTAGAGTTCCTGATGTACCACCACCATGGCCCTGATGTAAAGCTAGAGTTCCTGATGTACCACCACCATGGCCCTGATGTAGGACTAGAGTTCTTGATGTACCAAGGCGGCAGGGATAGCTCAGTGGTTAGAGCGCGTGACTTGTGTGAGTGCGTCTTGGGCAACGTGGGTTCGAATCCTGACTTCAGCAAACTATTGTGTTATTGATGGATATTACGGGCCAGCGCTTTGAGAAGCTCTCTGAGCTTGTAAGTGCGCTATATAAGAGAAATATCTCATCACCATGGCTATACTATTGGTCCTGATGTAGGGCTAGAGTTCTTGGATGTACCACCACCTTGGCTGTAGTATAAATCTTGATGTTCTTGATGTAGGCTTAGAGTTCTTGGATGTACCACCACCTTGGCTGTAGTATAAGTCTTGATGTTCTTGATGTAGGCTTAGAGTTCTTGGATGTACCACCACCCTGGCTGTAGTATAAGTCTTGATGTTCTTGATGTAGGCTTAAAGTTCTTGGTTTGTTTTCCGTCTTCTTTCAAAACCACTCAGCAATGTTGCATTTTTAAACATAAAACTTGTGTAATATTTTCTGCCAAACATGGTCATAAAAAAATATTATAACTTACTCCGATTTTCATGTTTGAACATCAGCTTCCCTTTTGGATACCACAAAAAAGCATACATGGTTTTGCATAAAACAGTTTTTGTCAATATACCCAAAACAAGAAAAATATGTTATATACAAAACAAGAGAAATATAACCATTTCTGTTGCCATCCAGCCAAATTGTTGATACTTTTTTCCTGAGGATTTCATTCAGACGTCTTCTCATGCATTGGAAAATCAGTCCCTTGATTTTCACCAAGCTTAGCCGATACATTGATGAGCTGAGAGCAAAGGGAAATGGCCATGTGTATCTATGGCACACATCTAACAGTGCAAACAACCCTGGGCAGCAGAGAAGTGGAGATAGATCTTTCCTCATTGCACGGAGGACAGCAACAAAAAAAGGATGTTATCCAACATGCTATTAATGAACTCCAGTTCCATCTGTTTAGGACAGCCACACCTTTCTCACTGGTGTTGTACACAGACTGTTTGTGTCCCTCTATATAACAACAGTGGATAAGTGTTTGCATGTGTTTGTCTCCCTCTATATAACAACAGTGGATAAGTGTTTGCATGTGTTTGTCTCCCTCTATATAACAACAGTGGATAAGTGTTTGCATGTGTTTGTCTCCCTCTATATAACAACAGTGGATAAGTGTTTGCATGTGTTTGTCTCCCTCTATATAACAACAGTGGATAATTGTTTGCATGTGTTTGTCTCCCTCTATATAACAACAGTGGATAAGTGTTTGTCTCCCTCTATATAACAACAGTTGATAAGTGTTTGCATGTGTTTGTCTCCCTCTATATAACAACAGTGGATAAGTGTTTGCATGTGTTTGTCTCCCTCTATATAACAACAGTGGATAAGTGTTTGCATGTGTTTGTCTCCCTCTATATAACAACAGTTGATAAGTGTTTGCATGTGTAGACTTAAGTGTTTGTTTGTGAAGACTTACGTGTGCGGATGTGCTTGTGTCCTTTTATATATGAACAGTGAATAAGTGTTTGCATGTGAAGACTTACGTGTGTGCATGTGTTTGTCTCCCTTTATATATGAACAGTGGATAAGTGTTTGCATGTGTAGTCTTAAGTGTTTGTGAAGACTTAAGTGTGTGCATGTGTTTGTGTCCCCCTATATAAGAACAGTGAATAAGTGTTTGCATGTGAAGACTTACGTGTGCGGATGTGCTTGTCTCCCTTTATATATGAACAGTGAATAAGTGTTTGCATGTGAAGACTTACGTGTGTGCATGTGTTTGTCTCCCTTTATATATGAACAGTGGATAAGTGTTTGCATGTGTAGTCTTAAGTGTTTGTGAAGACTTAACACATTCCGTACCACGCGATCCATATGGATACAGTACAAAACTTTCCTAGGCTCCCACGTGATCCATATGGATCACTGTGTACCTGTTTTGGTTTGGGTGGTTGCTAACGGGATGCTTATCTCCCCTGCGGAAGTAGCATGTTATCTCCCCTGCGGAAGTAGCTTATTTGACATTTGTCGGCCGTTTTCACTGTAAAAAGTGTGTTTTAGGTGTGATTAAAAAGTGAAAAACGAAGAATGAACGCGAGTGATTTTCAATGACAGTTTGAGAGACGAGGTTTGTATGGCTAGTGACAGTGAAAATGAAGTAGAGAGTGATAATACTTTGGAATAACATTGCTCATGGATATTACATCATGGAAAACAGGTACTAGGAGTAGGACTTGTATTTTTTTATTGTGCAAAGTTGTGTTTGTGCCTGTCCAGTAATATGTGTGGGTTTTTTTTGTTTTTCATTTTCACTGCATTACCATTTATTCTCACATGTACATTCACACTTGTAACAAGTTGCAAATTAACCAGAATTTATTCATCTTTATTATGCAAAAAACAGTGTTAAAATCAAATAAAAACTACATGAGATATGAATTTTTATGCGCGACTACCCGTTTACAGCCACAAAATGGCAAAAATACTTGGGCCGCAGGGCATGTTCACTCGAAAATCGCCTGGTATGGAATGGGTTGTGTCCCCCTATATAAGAACAGTGAATAAGTGTTTGCATGTGAAGACTTACGTGTGTGTATGTGTTAACTTTGCTGCAGGTAAAGACTGGACCCCTCCCACCATCTGTGGTCAGCTACAACTTCTCTTTGGTCTGCTGGAGTTCAGCCATCGAGCGTAAGTTACCAGTATCAATTTAAAAAAATCAAGAAATAATAGTATTTTCTTATTTTTATTCCTAGGTGCACATTAATTATTTCATTCTTAGCGAATACTAACAACCTGATGTCAGATGATGATGACAATGATGCTGAGGGTAATGGGTAAATTATGCAGAAAAATCAAGATAATGAAGATAATAAAATATTTGTTTTATTTTTTAACAAAAGAAGAGAGATGGAGGAGTTGGGGAGGGGGATGGATGGGGCAGGGGTTGAGTGTCATAATGGCAGGGGTTGAGTGTCATGGTGGCATGGGTTGAGTGTCATGGTGGCAGGGGTTGAGTGTCATAGTGGCAGGGGTTGAGTGTCATGGTGGCAGGGGTTGAGTGTCATCAGAGATGCCTAGTATTACGGAACGTCCGTAATTTTACGGAAAAACAATATTTACTACGGAAATACGGAATAATTAGCGAAATTACGAATTTGCAGCGATCAATTTTACGGATTTTCATTGCGCCGCTGATGCCTATATTTATAGGTTCGTTTGAGGCTTTTTTTTAACCGCGAAGCTAACGGTTCGTCTGAGGCTTTTTTTTAACTGCGAAGCTTGCGCGAAATGTTACGAGAGGTGATCACGTGACCAAGCGAGAGTTCTAAAATGGCTTCCAAACGAAAGCACGAAACCGAGGAGTCTGACAGTGAAGTAGAATTACTCGATGCTCCAAAGGCCAAGAAGGCTTTAAACCCAAGAAAAATTATGGTAAAGACTCCAGTCAAGCAACGTTTTAAAAAATCATACAGTGAGAAATACCCAGTTTTGAAGGAAAGTGTTGAAGATGTGTCGTCACAGTGGTGTGAAGTGTGTCAAAAGGCATTCTCCATCGAGCACGGGGGTGTCGATGCTAACATCGTCACGAGCCAGCCGTTGGAGTTGGTGTGCATGGACTTTCTGTCGTTGGAGATGTCGTCTGGCGGGTATCAGCACGTCTTGGTGATCACCGACCACTTCACCAGGTACGTCCAAGCCATTTTCACACGCAACCAGACGGCTAGGACGACGGCAGAGGCCACTACGGCAGAGTTCACCACTTTCATCTCCCACTACGGTTTTCCCAAGCGGCTCCACTCTGACCAGGGTGCCAACTTTGAGAGCCGTGTTGTCGGGGAGTTGTGCCAGATCACCGGACACTGAGAAGAAGAAGTCCTGGCACAGGTACGTCACATCCATGGCTCACGCCTACAACTGCACGAGTCACGACAGTACCGGATTTTCCCCCTACTTTTTGATGTTTGGCCGCCATCCGAGACTGCCTGTAGACGTGGTGTTCGGGATCGAACGCAACCCAGACAGCAAGTCCCGCACTGCTTATGCAGCAGAGTTGAAGGAGCGTCTCCAAGAGGCGTATAAAAAGGCGACAGAAGCGTCAGAGAAAGCGCAAGGCCGCCAGAAGTCAGCCTATGACAGTAAGGTGAGGGGAGCAACACTTGAGACAGGAGACCGTGTGCTGGTGAGGGTGTTGGCCTTTGAAGGCAAGCACAAGTTGGCCAACCGTTGGGAGGATGGCGTCTACGTCGTGGCGTCCCAGCCTAACCCCGACGTTCCTGTCTACGTGGTCCACAGAGAAGACGAGCCCACCCGACGTCGTACGCTGCACCGGAACCGTCTGTTACCGGTCGGAGCGTTCCTGGGTATCAGAGATCATGCGACAGACGCTACTGAGGACAAAACCAGTCGCACGCGTTCACGAGGCCAGCCCCCCCGTGAAGAGTGCATCCTCAGAGCCACATGAAGAGACCACTACCAGTTCCAGCTCAGAGGAAGAAGATGTGACAGCCATCGTGATACAGCCAGCTCCGGTTGCAGCCCCATCCGCTACAGACAGGACGGAGAGAGCTGAGTCACGAGCTGATATTGAAATCAGTGTGCCACCACCCGACCCCATTGGTGACGGCCACGAGGTGCCGGTTGTTGACGGGGCATCCGGCCATAATGGTGACGACCATCGACCCGAGGTAGGTCAACCGGACCAGCCCACTGAGGAAGCTGATGAAGAAGAAGAGGCAGAGAGCGGCCCAGAGACTGACGCTGACGAAGCTACGACACAGGCAGTGTCTGAACCAGAGCCAGAGTCAGGGTCAGAAGAACAACAGCCGCAATGCCGCAGTAGACGAGAAAAGAGACCCCCTGATCGCTACCAAGCTGGAACATTCGTTGGTCAAACTGACCAGCCAGAGTGGAAGATTAAGATGACGTATCTGACGAAATTACTAGAACCAGTACAGAATATAAGCTCTGGTGATTTAGTTAGAATCGTAGAGTCAGTTTTGCCTAGGAAATAATTACATCACTATTTGACTCCATCATCGTTTAATAATTGCATAGCATACTGCTCTGTAAACTAGCCATTTTTTTCAAAAATTATATCTTTTGACTTACGATTAATTTGAGAAACATTCCATAATTTTGAGACAAGATAATATTTTTGTGTCCATTCATTTTTTTAAAAACAAATGTTCCACCCGGTAGTAATATGTTTTTTTCCAGTATTAAGTAATCATTGATAGCATTTTTGAACACGTTGTTTTAAAATGTCACTTCTTGCTTAAAGCTAATGTTTTAGAATACGCTTTAGCAAACAGTTATTTATTGGAGTTCTCATGTCAGTCTGGATTATTTTAATGAAAGATGCTAAGTATCACTTTAAAATTTGCATACTTATCTTGCAAATGCCAACTTAGTGATTTTTTGGGATTATTGTAATCATATTAACATATCTGAAGCTTAATTATGTTTCTGAAGCTTCTCTATGTTTTAACACTTGTATTTTGGAATTTTGCTTACGTCTATTTGCTGTAAGTTGATAATGTGTCAGTTGAAAGTCTTGTGTAAATTTTGATATTGCATTTTAGTCACAATCTTATAACTATTTGGTGTTCACCTTTTTTTTTTGTTGCGATTTGCCTACATGACAATCATTTATTTTGCGATTGCATTACCTTTGTAGTGTAATGACGAGGACGTCATTTTGTGGGCAGGGGTGAATGTGGCAGAGTCATGTTTTATGCATATGTACGTATGTTTGCAAGTGTGTGTTAATGTATAAATAAATAAACTTCAACAAGTGTGCTAATGTTAGCAATAGCTGCTATTGAGTACTCAAGCACCTTATACTGAGGCAAGTAATATTTTTAATACTCTTTTTTTTCCACTTCAGAGGTCTTATTTAGCTTTAAAAGAATTACTGACGATTACTGAACTTTACTGAAAACAAGTTGCCAAATTACTGAGAGGCATCAGGGCACCTAGGCATCTCTGTGTCATGGTGGCAGGGGTTGAGTGTCATGGTGGCAGGGGTTGAGTGTCATAGTGGCAGGGGTTGAGTGTCATAGTGGCAGGAGATGAGTGTCATGGTGGCAGGGGTTGAGTGTCATGGTGGCAGGGGTTGAGTGTCATGGTGGCAGGGGTTGAGTGTCACAGTGGCAGGGGTTGAGTGTCACAGTGGCAGGGGTTGAGTGTCATAGTGCAGGCCTGTCAACCTCCAGTGTGCACCACCTGTACTATAAACTGCATTAACCCGTACAAAATGATGTAAACCTGTACTTTGTTCATGCGTGAAGTATGTCATTTCAGGCAAGCTAACAGTGTGCTTTGTTGTAGTTCATTGTGGCAGTTTTTGCATTTTTCACCATTTGTTTGGAAGGCTTCACTTGAAAGCACTTCTCTGGACAGTTTATTCTCACTTGGACGTGCGGAACCGAGACAAATTCTCCTTGTGGAGTTTCGTTTCAAAGTGTTGTTTCAAGTCATACAGGCCCGAAGCACTGACTCTGATGTTTTTTCTACACGGAACACAAAACGAAAATTCTTGCCCATCCGGTGATGCTTTTATTAATCCTACATACTCTCCTTTCTGAAAGTTCGGGCTTTCCCATTCTTTCAAATGTCTGCCCCGACCGACTTTCATCCGAGCCCGTTTTGCAGCAGTCTGTGTGCTTTCCTCTTGAATCTCCATGCTTGTTCATTTACATGTGTTCATTTGCAATAGAGTCTTCAGGAAATAAACTAGTCAGCACATGCGCAAAGCTTTATTTGCTGCCAATATGTGTGCGGAACTACACTCGAGACAGGAAGTTGATAAATATGTGTCGTCTGCTTCACCACAAGTAAGCTCGTTGCAATGAAAACGAGTTACTTATCGTTTTACTACTATATTTTGCAAAATATCTGTACAAATTGCATTTGCCCGTACAAAATTTGTGTACGGCCGTACTACCTTAAAAAGGTGATTTAGCTGTACAGGAGTACAGGTAATCCGTACAAGTTGACAGGCCTGTCATAGTGGCAGGGGTTGAGTGTCATATTGGCAGGGGTTGAGTGTCATTTTGGCAGGGGTTGAGTGACATATTGGCAGGGGTTGAGTGTCATAGTGGCAGGGGTTCATTGTCATAGTGGCAGAGGTTCAGTGTCATAATGGCAGGGGTTGAGTGTCATAGTGGCAGGGGTTCAGTGTCATAGTGGCAGGGGTTGAGTGTCATAGTGGCAGGGGTTCAGTGTCATAGTGGCAGAGGTTCAATGTCATAGTGGCAGAGGTTCAGTGTCATAGTGGCAGGGGTTCAGTGTCATAGTGGCAGGGGTTCAGTGTCATAGTGGCAGGGGTTCAGTGTCATAGTGGCAGGGGTGAGTGTCATAGTTGCAGGGGTTCAGTGTCATAGTGGCAGGGGTTCAGTGTCATAGTGGCAGGGGTTCAGTGGGTAACTTCAGTTGTTGTTTGAAGGATTGCTTAGGGTCCACTTCTGGAAAGATTAGACAGATTGTTCCAGAAAGATTAGACAGATTGTTCCAGAAAGAGGTGTAGGTGACATTATGTTGTACATGTATTTTGCTGGAGGCAAGCCAAACTTTGTTATAGTGTGTCACTACAATGTTGTGATTGTGTGGACAGTGTTCTGTCATCAGTTTTCTTTCCTGCTGATACTTACTATTTACAGTTCTCATTGTGTGGACAGTGTTCTCTCGTCACTGTTTTCTTTCCTGCTGATACTTACTATTTACAGTTCTCATTGTGTGGACAGTGTTCTCTCGTCACTGTTTTCTTTCCTGCTGATACTTACTATTTACAGTTCTCATTGTGTGGACAGTGTTCTCTCGTCACTGTTTTCTTTCCTGCTGATACTTACTATTTACAGTTTTCATTGAGTGGACAGTGTTCTCTCGTCACTGTTTTCTTTCCTGCTGATACTTACTATTTACAGTTTTCATGGGACGCTTGTGTTTTGTTATCATTGCTATTTAATGTATTGTGTTGTTATCATTGCTATTTAATATATTGTTTTGTTTTCATTGCTATTTAATGTACTGTGTTGTTATCATTGCTATTTAATGTACTGTGTTGTTATCATTGCTATTTAATGTACTGTGTTGTTATCATTGCTATTTAATGTACTGTGTTGTTATCATTGCTATTTAATGTACTGTGGTCTAACAGGTACATTGATCCTAAACCATTGATAGAATGCCTCAGGCTGGATGCTGGCGAGCAACAGGCAAGTTGGATTTCACATTATAGTTTTGGATTTTACATGATTTTCCTTCCTCCGTGCGGGTGGAATTTGGGTGTCATCTTAGCGAAAACACAGAAGTCACAGAGCAGCGCCGCGCCAAAGGTATAGGACTCGGTGCTGGCAGGGAGGAACTTACTTGCCTAGGACATGATAGTCAGGATCTTGAATTCTGTGTGATGGAATGCATGTGTGCACAGACTGGAATTAGATTTTTGCTGTCGACGTACTTTCACTTTAAAATGATCTTGGATTTGTATATTTGGGTATACTTGCTATCATTGATGATATTGTATGGGTATAACGGCTATCATTTTTGATGATATGGTTTTGTATAGCACCGTCTCCATGTCAGTAGACACATTCAATGCGCACATTATTGATGATAGAGAGATGTGCTGTGTGTGTGGCAGGACGCCCAGGAGTTCTCCAAGCTGTTTCTATCGTTGCTGGAGACGTCATTACTGCACGGCAGCCTTGCTCAACCCTCCAACGTCATTCAGGAGCAGTTTTGTGGAACCTATTTCTACATTACCACGTAAGTGTTGGTACACCCACAGTAAGATCAAAGCTGGCTGCTGGGACCTGGGGGTAAAAAGGGTTTGCTCTATCGTTGTTATATAACAGTTTTCCAGCTCAAATGTCGCTCAAGGTGCTGACTGAAATAGAATCTAAATCCAGCTTCCACTGGGTTTGTCAGACATTATTATTATTATAGTGACAGCAATGTTCACACAGTAAGTACACTTATCATTGATGATTGATGTCATAGTAAGTACACTTATCATTGATGATTGATGTCACAGTAAGTACACTTATCATTGATGATTGATGTCACCTTTAGGACACTTATCATTGATGACTGATGTCACAGTAAGCACACTTATCATTGATGACTGATGTCACAGTAAGTACATTTATCATTGATGGCTGATGACACTGTAAGTACATTTATCATTGATGACTGCTGTCACAGTAAGTACATTTATCATTGATGGCTGATGACACTGTAAGTACATTTATCATTGATGACTGATGTCACAGTAAGTACATTTATCATTGATGGCTGATGACACTGTAAGTACATTTATAATTGATGACTGATGTCACAGTAAGTACATTTATCATTGATGGCTGATGACACTGTAAGTACATTTATCATTGATGACTGATTTCACAGTAAGTACATTTATCATTGATGACTGCTGACACTGTAAGAACATTTACCATTGATCACTGAGCTACACAGAGTAAGTACATTTGTCATTGATGACTGAGCTATGTTCACACAGAAAGTAAATTTATCATTGATGACTGAGCTATGTTCACACAGAAAGTAAATTTATCATTGATGACTGAGCTATGTTCACACAGAAAGTAAATTTATCATTGATGACTGAGCTAGCAAATAGTGGGATGGGGTTTGAGGAGGGGTGTGTGATTGTTAATGATAATGATGGAGGGCAAACTACGGTGGAAATACACTACTGTTGGAATTGTACAGTGCACTTTTCCTTTGTGTCAGGTGTCAGAAATGCGGCAGCGAGTCCAGTCGAGAGTCAACGTTTTTCGAGTTGGACATCAACATCCGTGGCCACAGCACACTCAATGCCTCATTGGAAGACTTTCTCCAGGTATTGATGTTATTGACTGGTCTTTCTCCAGGTTTTGATTTCATTGACTGGTCTTTCTCCAGGCTTTGATTTCATTGACTGGCCTTTCTCCAGGTATTGATTTCATTGACTGGACTTTCTCTATGTATTGATTTCATTGATTGGTCTTTCTCCAGGTTTTGATTTCATTGACTGGCCTTTCTCCAGGTATTGATTTCATTGAATGGACTTTCTCCAGGTATCGATTTAATTGATTGGTATTTCTTCAGGTTTTGATTTCATTGATTGGTCTTTCTCAAGGGAATTGATTTCATTGACTGGCCTTTCTCCAGTATTGATTAGACCGGAGACAGTATAGTGATAACAGCGTGTGCCATAATATGTGTATGTGTTCTCTGTATAGTAAACAACATTGTGTATGTGTTCTCTGTATAGTAAACAACATTGTGTATGTGTTCTCTGTATAGTAACAAACATTGTTTATGTTCTCTGTATAGTAACAAACATTGTTTATGTTCTCTGTATAGTAAAAACCATTGTTTCTGTTCTCTGTATAGTAAACAACATTGTGTATGTTCTCTGTATAGTAAACAACATTGTGTATGTTCTCTGTATAATAGACAACATTGTGTATGTTCTCTGTATAATAGACAACATTGTGTATGTTCTCTGTATAATAGACAACATTGTGTATGTTCTCTGTATAATAAACAACATTGTGTATGTTCTCTGTATAATAAACAACATTGTGTATGCCTTCTCTGTAAAATACTTCGTTAACAACATTTTGTATGTGTTCTCTGTAACAATACTTTGTTAACACCATTGTGAATGTGTTCTCTGTAACAATACTTTGTTAACACCATTGTGTATGTGTTCTGTAACCTCACAATACTACATTTGTTTATTGAGAGTAACTTGACTGATTGGTTGATGGGCAGGAGGAGAAGTTGGATGGAGAGAACCAGTACATGTGCTGCGTGTGTAACAGTAAGCAGAATGCTGTACGCTCCATCCAGCTGCAGAAACTGCCACCTGTGCTCTGCCTGCAGCTTTTGCGCTTCGTCTTTGATGTGTGAGTATATCAAACCATGAATGAACGTGCAAGCTTAACATCTATATCCATAGTTGGTGAAATGACAGATGGGAAAGAAGGTACCACCAGAACAGTCATAATGCTAAGTTTAAAATATTACTTATCTAGCCCAGCACAAGGTTGGAAGGTGGGTGTTGGGTGCGGCAGGCACAGGCTATACCACTGAGTTATGGCTGGCTGTTACTGTCATTGTCATGACTGCTGTGGTGCTCCATGCCATTTATTTATGGTGATTATTTAATTGAATGATGTGACTAATTGATTAAGTTGTTACTGCAGGAAAAAGGGACAGAAGAAGAAACTCAACAGCTTCTTGCAGTTTGGTGATTCCCTGGACATGAGTCCATTCCTCAAACAACAAAGTGAGTCTAATTTTCTACTGACATGCATAGCAATGAGAGTCTGTGTACTAACTCCCCCACCCCCCACCTCACCTCACCTTCCCCCACACCCCACTCCACCCTCCACCACCACCACTGTTACGAATTTTGAGATAAGATAGTGGGCAAGGTTTAAGTTTTCAGTTATGTGCGTGTGTTGTCATTTGTCTGAAATGATGTTGAACATTAAACTTTACACATCAAACACTTCCTCATCTCTCTTTTACAAACTAAAAGACAACTTTACTTCACATTAACTTATTTTTAATGAATGGATGATAGTAAGATGGCTTTCTAACTTAGCCAACACATAAAATAAATATGGACTCAGCTCGAGCAACATTGACGTAGTGACGATCGAGGATGTAGATGATACGAAGAGTCATATAAGTATTCGCAAAGTTCTCTCAAAGTCTTTCGTGCAATGTCATGATGATACTGATCAATCCGGGTGGATACAATGATGAACGATAGTCGTCGGATCTTCCGCAACGATGAAACTCGGCAAAATAGGTAACCCGACTCACAGGTAGAATGAGAACAAATTAGGAAGAAGTCCGACCCTGCAACATAGCGAAGTACCTAACTTCGTTAATTATCAGCTTACAGAGGTCTGAAAATGAGTATCGACTTGATAGAAAACCGTCTTACCAAAACCGTTAACTAGTTGACATGGTAACCAATGTTGCAATTCATTTCTCTAAGTCGATGATACTCATTTCATTTACAAGATTTATAAAAAACATAACTTCGATCATTGACAAATAATATCACCCCATTATTTAACCAAAAAATGATCGCGCAAACACTCAATCGAACGAATACAAATGTGCATCAACAACAATGAATGGCGGTCGTCCTGACACAAATACATTCTCCTCCGCGGACGCGCAGAATTAAAATTCTTACCAGTTCGAACTTCTTCAAATCCTGCAGTTTCAACCCTGCGTTGAATGGTCGACTAGTTACTTCGCTAACTGTAAAGTTATTGTTAAAAGGCGTGAAAGAGGAACTAAGGAGGTTTCCAAACTCCAGGTCTTCAGCTTCATCCTTCTTTGGCAAAGTTCTGTTGTCTAGTCCCGAGCTAACAGTTCTCGTTGCTAAACAATATCCAGGAAGTTGACAAGCTGTCATGGAAATTGAACTCTCTTAATCTGTTAAGTTGTTTGTAAATATTATATATATATACTAACATTCAACTCCGTGAAACGATTAAGATTACTGGTTGGCAATATTTATTCTGTCCAAAGAATGTTTTAAATACCGCAGGAACCACGTCATTGTGTACGTGTGATGCAAAAACTTCGGTCGACGTCATCCAAAACTAAATATAATCGTGTCTCGCGCCGGTACGTCACATCCTTTATAGTACAGGCTCACAACATAATTATTCTCTGCACTTATACTTGCGAGGAGCTCAAATAAACATTACAATATCCTTTATAGTACAGGCTCACAACATAATTATTCTCTGCACTTATACTTGCGAGGAGCTCAAATAAACATTACAATACCCCCCATCTTAAGCGAAATGTGGATAACACATTATCGTAACAATGAGCGACTGAGAAAGTTAATTATTACTTTACTCTAACCTTCTTCTACTTCGAACAAACAACTAAATTTCAACAACTAACATATTCTTGTTACTGAGTTTAGTAAACCCTGGTTTACTTACGGCATTTAGTATACTCAGTATTCTATCCTAGCATTCAGATAACAATAATCCATACAAAAATCTATTTATCCCATATTCATTTTGTATGATTACATCCGAATGTTACATGGAGCGACTGAGGAAGTCTGCTCCCACGTTATCTTTCCCTGGAATGACCTTGACAGTGAAATCGTACTGCTGCAACTGTATTGCCCACCTCATCAAGCGACCGTTCTCAGTCTTGGACTTTTTCAGATATTGCAGTGGCTGATGATCGGTTTCGATCGTGAACTTAGTTCCATACAGATAAGGCTCAAATTTCTTTACCCCCCAAACGATTCCCATGCACTCTTTTTCGATTGTGGCGTATTTTGTCTCGGCATTGTTCAGTTTTTTACTAGCATACGCTATTGGTTGAAGTCCTTGTCCGTGATCTTGCATCAATACGGCCCCAATTCCTCTGTCGGATGCATCAGTTCTGAGTACGTATGGTTTTTGCGTATCTGCCATGATGATGACAGGTTTCTCGCATAGTTTGTCCTTCAACGTATCAAACGCTGTTTGGCAATCATCATCCCATCGCACTATGTCTGGGTGACCCTTTTTCGTTCTGTCTGTCAACGGTAGAGCAATAGTAGCGAATTGCGGTATGAACTTCCTGTAGTAATTCGCTAACCCTAAAAAGGCCCTAAGATCCTTCTTAGTCTTGGGTTGCTGTGCGTTTTTGACTTTCTGCAGTTTATCTGATTCTGGTCGGATAATACCAGAGCTGATTTCGTGTCCTAGAAATGACAGATTTCTGTACCCCAGAAAACATTTCGAAGGCTTTGCTGTAAGGTTACACTCCGCTAATCTGTCTAGCACTTGTCGAAGAATCTTGACATGCTGTTCCCAGGTATCTGTCGCAATTAATACGTCATCCATAAAATTGCTAACTGACTCTTGATCGATCGGTTTCAAGAGTTTGCGCATCATGCGGGAAAATACTGCGCCAGCGTTTTTCAGACCAAAAGGCATGACTTTCCATCTAAATTGACCTTGAGGTGTGGTAAATGCTGTTTTATCTTTATCTTCGTCAGCCATCTTGATCTGCCAGTATCCTTTCGAAAGGTCGAGCTTAGAAAAGATCTTCTTGTTACTGAGCTTTGTGAACAACTGGTTCACATCTGGCATCGGCTCAGCGTCAAATTTCGTCACTTGGTTCAGCCTGCGATAGTCGATACAAAATCTGTTGCTCCCATCCTTCTTTTGTATCAAAACAACCGGAGCGCTGTATGGTGACGCTGCTGGTTCAATTACACCCATTTCCAACATGGCATCTACCTCTTTGCCAATTGCTTGTATTTTCGCGTACGGCAGTGGGTACTGACGAACAAATACAGCTCCTTCTTTCTCTTGCGGTATTTCGCAAGACTGCAGAGGCGTGCAACCTGGTAAATCAGAGAGAACTGACTCTCTGGTCTGAATGTCGCGAAGCAACGCTGCTTTTTCACTCTTGCTGAGATCTTCAGCAATATGAACGTCCTTCGGTCCTTCTGTCCTTTGCAATGTAATCAGAGGGATCGATGAAGTTCGAGAAGTGGGTGTGTCTGGTTCATCTTTATCCTCAGTCATTACCACGGCAACGATGTGCGTTTCTGTGGTAGGCGTTCTGTCAATGTACTTCTTGAGGATATTGGCATGGTACAGTCTCTCCTTGTCGCCGATATTGATCCTGTAGTCGAAATCGTTGACTTTGTCTGACACAATGTATGGACCCTTCCATGTCATTTGAAGCTTGTTAGATTTATTTGGAAGAAGAAGCAAAACTTTATCCCCTACGTTGAATGACCTAGCTTTGGCTTTCACGTTGAAGAACTTTGCTTGCTTAGCTGCGGCTTTCTGTAGGTTGTCTCTAGCAATTGCACATGTGTCTTCGATCTTATTACGTAGATCGACCACGTATTGGAAAGTAGTACGAACTTCTTCGTCTTGCTTTTCCTTTGTCCATAACTCCTTGAGTATCTGCATAGGACCTCGCACTGTACGCCCATAGAGTAGTTCGAACGGAGAAAATTGAAGAGACTCTTGTGGAACTTCTCTAATTGCGAAAAGCAAAGCGGGAATGAACCGGTCCCAATCTTTTGGCTGTTCCTGGCAGAGATGTTTAAGCATGCTTTTGATGGTTCCGTTAAATCTCTCCACCAGCCCATTTCCTTGTGCGTGATACGGAGTGGTCCGTAATCCTTTGATGCTCAAGAGTTTGTTGACTTCGTCTGCTAGATTTCCCACAAACTGAGATCCACGATCTGTTAGAATTTCCTTTGGAATTCCTAGGCGTGTCCACATCTCCCAGAGTGCTTCAGACACTTCTTCTGCTTTGATCGTTTTGAGTGGCTTCGCTTCAGTGTACCTGGTGGCGTAGTCGACCATGGTTACGATGTATCGATGTCCTCGGTCTGAGATCGGAATAATAGGTCCGATGAGATCGACAGCGACACGTTCGAATGGTGTGTTGATGATAGGCATGCGACCTATGGGTACTTTCTTGGTGTGGCCTTTTGGTGTAGTTCTCTGACAGATATCGCATGACGCGCAGTACCTGCGTACTTCACCACAAACTCCTGGCCATGTAAAGTCATCCCAAATTCGCATCCTGGTCTTTCGAATACCCAAATGACCAGCCATAGGGGTATCGTGTGCTAAGCGTAGCACTTCACTTCGGTACTTCTTAGGTACAACGACTTGACGAGTCATTTTCCCATTCTGCTCGAAGAATCTGTACAGAATGTTTTTCTCCCATCTGTACTCAGCAGGAACTCTTTTTCCAACTTTCTTCTTACCAGAAATAGTTGTCCCTAAGTCTGCAAGTTTCCGAATATTTTCCAGAGTAGAATCTAACCGCTGCTCTTGACTCAGCTGCTCTGGAGTCACGTCACCCAGCATAGACCCAGAAATCTTGAGAGTTCGGTCCTCTCGCTTCATTCCTGCCCTAGTCTGTACTGCTGCACACAGTGTACGCACTGCGTAAACGGGAACAGGGTAGATATCTCCGGATTCCATCTTCCGATAGTTGCCTATCAGCACCGGACATATCGGCTTGTCCATAAGCGCAACCTCCGTCATTTCGTTAAAATACGGAGTGTTCAACTGTACTACAGCGATCGGAAGTTTTAATTTCTCTGCAGAAGATGCCAACACTATGTCTACCGTTCGTCCTGTCTTGCATTCATCGGGTACAAGACCGGATTGAACAATCGTGATTGACGCCCCCGTATCGCGTAATGCTAATGTGGTTACTTTCCCCACCATCACCTGACACTCGGGTGAAAACGGGATTTGTGTGCACGTCTCACACAACACGCTGCTACTGGCTCCTACTGGTTGTACCATGCTTGGTATGATCGCCGCAGCTGACTGGGTCGTAACCTTTTTGGGACAATGTCTTGACACATGACCCACTTGGTTACACGAAAAACATGTTTGCCTCGAAAAATCGCCTCTGCGACCTTGACCTACGTTCGAAGTTTTACTGTCTTTCGTTTTCTCACCTTCACCGACTTCTTTCGGTCTATGCTCATCGCCCTTGGATTTGTTATGAAGAGGATTCTTGAACCGTTCATGGCTAGAACACGCGGTAATTTTCGCCGACTCAAAAATGAGAGCATGGGCTACGGCTTCTTCCATGTCAGCGGGTGCTCTTTCGAGAATGAATCTCGCTTGGTCGAAGGGTACGCCCTCAACAAACTTCTCGATCATAAATAGATCCCTAAGATCTTTATATGTGTCGCTTTTACCGGCTAACTGTTGCCATCGCGTAAGCCATAGATCGAGTTTTGTCGCGAATTCTTGCGTTGTTTCATTTGTCTGACGTCTTGCAGTGCGAAATTTCTTTCGGTATTCTTCTGCCGTCAGGCGAAAACGATTGAGCAAGGCTGCCTTTAACGTTTCATAATCTTCCGCCTTTTCGTCAGCCATCAATGAATATACGTCCCGCGCTTTACCTTTGAGTAGGGTACCCAACCTGGATGCCCATTCATTTTCCGGCCATGACTGAATCTTGGCGGTCCTTTCAAAGGTCCTAAGGTAAGACTCAAGATCATCTTTGTCTTCCAAAAAAGGTAACTTTACTTTGAATTTATCTTGGTGCTGCCTTGGGTTCTCAACTCTATCGTTGGAAGCGTTATCATTGACGTTCAGCTCAGCTCGGAGTTTGATTCTTTCCAATTCAAACCCTTGTTCATCTCTTCTTTTCCTCTCTTCGAATTCTGCCTCAATCTTTTTAGCCTCTAATTCGTCCTTTCTCTTCCTTTCTTCTGCTTCGATCTTTTTAGCTTCAAGTGCATCTTTCCTTTTCCGCTCTTCTGCTTCCTGATCATCGATGCGTTTTCTTTCATCTTTCACGTACTGCACTAAGTCAGCGCCCGATAATCCTAGACTGTCAGCTTCGGCTTTCAATCTGGCAACCAAATTGTTGTTATCCATTTGTTTGGATTGCGACCTCGTGGTTACGCTCATGGATAAGGTTAGTAAAATGCAAACGTTATAAGCTGAACTACAATCTCTACAGATTGCTAAGAAAATACTTCACAAAAGAAAATCGAGAATATGAATTTACTTGAATCCAAGAAAACAATGTATTTTAACTTACTACGCTCACTCCAGTTAGTTCAAATAATCGCAATGATATATCTCCCTCCTAACTCGTAGTAAATAGTGCTCAGATCTACAATAATATTTACTCAAAATATTTCCCTATTGTCTCATCTGTACTCACTATGTAAAGACTAACTGTAAAGAGGACTTACTCCGCGGCCTCGATCAGATACAGTCCGCTCTGAATAAATACACAAACTTCCAGAGACTTTCCTCGTGTATAACTATATACCACAGCTTATACACACTGACGTAATCCTGCGTCTGTTCCTTCTTGGCAGACCGAACCAGCCAGTAACCTTGTAACGTTATCAAACGTTCCGCTAACTAACTCTATTGTCTCTACATTTTCTGAGAACAGAGTTGCTAGAAAAAATAAACTTTAACAGCCCTACTGTTCAATTAACATGACAGCCTTCGACCTATTAAAGTGCCCGCCGTTAACAATACTGTTTACTTGACCTCCGCAAATAAACTGTCTCACTAGAACTGTTTCATCTAGTTGTTAAACAACGTCCAGACTGCTTAGTTACATCTAACTAATTTCCGTCTGTTGCCTCACGCTTTACCAGTACTGACACAGACCTAGTGTCTCCAAATTTCGACTATCAATGACCGAAAATTGATAACAAATTTAGTACCAGCACATCAATCAAATGAATGATTGACTAGAAAATACGTTATTCCGTCAACTTATTTCCTTTAAACAGAAGTTCCCGATAAGTTCTGTTTCAAAGTGATAACTGGGTAATGACTGTCAGAATCTTGATTCTGCATTGTCTGCGGTTACTAAACATCATGATGATACAAGTTATAAGTATTGAACATGATGGAAAACGTTCAACATCAAAATAGAACATCAATGAACATTCATGCAAAACAAGATGGATAATGTGAAGTAATGTTCTGCAACAAGAAAAGTAGAGTTATGACTGTTAAGAATCCGTCGGACGAAGCCCCCACTTGTTACGAATTTTGAGATAAGATAGTGGGCAAGGTTTAAGTTTTCAGTTATGTGCGTGTGTTGTCATTTGTCTGAAATGATGTTGAACATTAAACTTTACACATCAAACACTTCCTCATCTCTCTTTTACAAACTAAAAGACAACTTTACTTCACATTAACTTATTTTTAATGAATGGATGATAGTAAGATGGCTTTCTAACTTAGCCAACACATAAAATAAATATGGACTCAGCTCGAGCAACATTGACGTAGTGACGATCGAGGATGTAGATGATACGAAGAGTCATATAAGTATTCGCAAAGTTCTCTCAAAGTCTTTCGTGCAATGTCATGATGATACTGATCAATCCGGGTGGATACAATGATGAACGATAGTCGTCGGATCTTCCGCAACGATGAAACTCGGCAAAATAGGTAACCCGACTCACAGGTAGAATGAGAACAAATTAGGAAGAAGTCCGACCCTGCAACATAGCGAAGTACCTAACTTCGTTAATTATCAGCTTACAGAGGTCTGAAAATGAGTATCGACTTGATAGAAAACCGTCTTACCAAAACCGTTAACTAGTTGACATGGTAACCAATGTTGCAATTCATTTCTCTAAGTCGATGATACTCATTTCATTTACAAGATTTATAAAAAACATAACTTCGATCATTGACAAATAATATCACCCCATTATTTAACCAAAAAATGATCGCGCAAACACTCAATCGAACGAATACAAATGTGCATCAACAACAATGAATGGCGGTCGTCCTGACACAAATACATTCTCCTCCGCGGACGCGCAGAATTAAAATTCTTACCAGTTCGAACTTCTTCAAATCCTGCAGTTTCAACCCTGCGTTGAATGGTCGACTAGTTACTTCGCTAACTGTAAAGTTATTGTTAAAAGGCGTGAAAGAGGAACTAAGGAGGTTTCCAAACTCCAGGTCTTCAGCTTCATCCTTCTTTGGCAAAGTTCTGTTGTCTAGTCCCGAGCTAACAGTTCTCGTTGCTAAACAATATCCAGGAAGTTGACAAGCTGTCATGGAAATTGAACTCTCTTAATCTGTTAAGTTGTTTGTAAATATTATATATATATACTAACATTCAACTCCGTGAAACGATTAAGATTACTGGTTGGCAATATTTATTCTGTCCAAAGAATGTTTTAAATACCGCAGGAACCACGTCATTGTGTACGTGTGATGCAAAAACTTCGGTCGACGTCATCCAAAACTAAATATAATCGTGTCTCGCGCCGGTACGTCACATCCTTTATAGTACAGGCTCACAACATAATTATTCTCTGCACTTATACTTGCGAGGAGCTCAAATAAACATTACAATATCCTTTATAGTACAGGCTCACAACATAATTATTCTCTGCACTTATACTTGCGAGGAGCTCAAATAAACATTACAACCACCCCCAAACAATTTTTAGATTTGTGCAAATCTGTTTATAATAAGTCTTAAATAGTCCAAAAACGACATTTAAAAAAAAAGCTTTTTCGTCTGTCTATCCACTATCCACCATCTGAGCAAAACTTGCAAGTGGATTAATATCTCAGAACCTGTTTCACAGCTATATTTTTTTAAATTATTTTTTATAGGTTATTAATATTGAACTTATGATTCTTTGATGCATGATATATATTGAATGATATCAATGAGACACACATACTATGCAAATGTGGTCAACCTCACTCCAAGATAAAGGTCACTGGAGCTGTCCAAAGTTGATTAGTATAGGTATTTTGAAGTGACTTTGACCCTAAACTATGAAAGATATTAAGTACAAACTTGTTATATTTAGAGATGATAAATTGATCTTTCATAGGTTCTTTTTTTGCGTTGCTTGTGAAGGTCAAGGTCATTTTAGGCACAAAAACATACAAAAAATAGATCATAGAACAGTGGAATGGCTGTTTATTTAACCTATAGTATGCAACATTGGGTTATTTGATCAGACATGCTTAAAAGGTCACTGAAGGTCAAGGTCATCCCAAGATCAAAATTTTTTGTAGCATAATGCAACTTTTGTTGTAATTTATTTAATAGTACATGAGTACAGTGTATTTGGTGTCAGAAAGCAAGGTGATCTCAATGTCAAGAGCATAGAAAGATCAAAATCAATATTACTTTGCATTTTAATGCCACCATTTCATTTTGTTTTTTCTGGGTACTTAAGGCGGTACTACTACCCAGTCTAGGTTAAAAAAAAAAGATTTTTTTTTAACTTCAATGTTGCATGTATAGAAACATGGCTAAATTTTCACGTGCAATAATTTATTTTTTTTCGTCAAAATTCAATAGTTTTCTAGATATTTTGGTTCAAAGATGGGGTAGCAGGTTCAGTTTTTGAATTTTCTGCTCCAAAACTGCAAACAAAAGCTCAAAGACAGGCAAAAATGTCATCACATGAAGCCAGGAATGCAAGAAGAAGAGCCAGACTGCATAAAAATGAAGTGTTGGAAGAAATGGAAGGGCATACTTATCAGTCTGGAGGATACTAGTGCTGATTTCTGGTAAATAAACATTTTCCAATTTTTTAGGGGTAGAAAAGTTGTCGAAAAAATGCACCGTATTGAGGGTTTTGACAGCATATCTTGAAAACTATTAGAGATGTGATCTTCAAATTTTGCACACAGTTACATGGCACAAATATCTGGATCCTATCATAGCCATTTTTAGATTAGTTGATATTTGTAATTTTTACTAAGTATGGATGACTTTTAAAAAAAATGAAATATTTTGCTTATAAATCATATCCTTGAAAATCATGAAATAGTAAACAAATAAAAAAAAACTATGATAGGATCCAGTAAATTAATATTACTGCATTCTCAGAAGAAATGAAAGCAATTGGAGCATTAATGTTCAAAATAAGTGTGCAAAACCAGATATGCTATTTTTAGTAACGCGAAATCTTTGTTTTTTACAAATATTTTTTTTTATCCTAAAATATTTATTATTTAGCAAAAAAGATTATATTCACACATTATTTACTTTCTGTTTGACATATTTGCTAAAGATGAAGTTTGTAGTGTATATACTTTTGTTACAATCACTGATGCAAGTGGAGAGGTAGCGACTGGGTAGTAGTATCGCCTTAATTTCATGTTAAATATTGCGAGTTCCATAATGAGCATGTGAGTCATATGGGCATTGCCCTTCTAGCTTAATAATTAACATGGTTACATATGTGTGTGTGTGTGTGTGAGTATGTATGAGTCTAACTTTTTAATAAATGTGCTTGAATTCTGTGTATGTGTGTTTTTGTGTGTGTGTGACTATGTGAATGTGTGTGTGGTTTGTGTGTACATAGAGGCACCCACAATAATCATTGTTGGTTACATATACCTGCAATAATCATTGTAGTTTATGTGTACAGTATGAATGCCTGTATGTTGGTGTGGCTGTGTGGTATCACCTCTTTTAGTTTGGCTTATCTCAATGCAAAGCATGCATGAACATTGCATTAACTATGGTGTACAGTTAGCAACCACCTTCAAACAACAGTGGATGCAGGCAAAATTGTGTAGTTTGATGAAGCCCAAGTTATGTTACGATCTTGCTTTTTAGTAGCTTACAGAGACAAACATCATGCGCTTGGTGTTGCTTGTTCTTTATATGTGGTTTATTTATTATAATCTGTTTTGGTATTATTATTATTATTATTATTATTATTAAGGATTTTTTTAGTGCACTTATCTCGCCGTACTTGACCAGACTCTAGGCGCTGGCCGATACAGGATCTAACTCAAACCGCCCGAGACGCCCACCCGCAGCCTTTGGGCGCATGGTCTGACTTCAGGACAACTGAGCACTATCCTGGCCAGCCAGGGATGGGGGAGAAGGACCAAGTGCATGCTGGGTGTGTTCTTGTTACCGGCACTCACCCATCTAGGACATGAGCGTCAGGATCTTTAAAGTCCGTTATGATGGAATGTATGCGACACACAGACTAGACCTCGGTTTATACTCTCATCCGAAAGAGTAGGAAACAGGAGTAAAGTGTCTTTCCCAGGGAAACAACACAATGGCCCGGACAGGGCTTGAACCCGGGACCTTCAGATCCGCAAGCCAAAGCACTACCATTAGACCACCATGCCTACAACTTGTATTGTTATATTATTTCTGTTTTGTTATTTTTTTTTAATTGTTTTGATTATTGCTGAATTATTTTGTGTTCATTTTAACTGTCATTGTTACGATTATTTCATAATTCATGTGCCCCCGTGAGTCTGAGTTTCAGGAATAAAAATTTATGACTTGACGTGCCTCTTTAGATATGACCACCGTGTACGACTTGACGGGAGTTTTGATCCATCGAGGGCCCACAGCGTTCAGCGGCCATTATGTGGCTCACATTCAGGAGAGTGGTACCAAGCAATGGTATCGCTTCAACGACGAGGAGGTCTCGGTCATGAAAGGGAAGCGACTCAGACTGGGCAAGGAAGAAGACATCACAGCTTTGGGTCAGTAGTTATTAGCTACACAGCAGCAACAACTATTACTATTACTACTACTACTACTGCTACTGCTACTGCTATTGCTACTACTACTTCTGCTAATACTACTACTACTACCACTACTAGCAAGACATTGTGGCCGAGTGGTCTAAGGTGGGACTTACTTGCCGTGTCCACAGGCTAGAAACCTATGGCACCTGGCAGGCATGGGATCGATCCTGCCTCTGGGCGTTATGTTTCTCCAGATATTCTTTTAAACTCTTGCAACGTTTTGGGGGTTTTCTCCAGGTACTCCAGTTTGGTCCCCCAGCAACATTTCAAAAACACAACTAATATTAAGTAGTTTGGGTTTGGGCGTGCCACAGGCTGCAACTACGCCTTCCTCAATTGTGGCAGCCCAGAATTTCCTGATAAAGAGGGACAATAAAGTGTCAAAAAACAAAAACAAAAAAAACTACTACTACTACTATTACTACTGCTACTACTATTACTACTACTACTACTACTAGTACTATTGCTATTACTACTACTACTACTAGTAGTTCTACTATTACTACTACTATTATTAATATTATTTTTTTTATTAGTTGTAATAATAATTAAAATATTTGTAATGCCTGTAATGCTTGTAATATTGTTATTATAAAGGGATTTTCCATCTGAAGAGCTGGGGGTATTCCATCTGGTCCTGCTGCTTTTCCGTTTTTTAAGGTTTTCATGGCTGAAGCCAAGAAGCACAATAAGCAAAACATACGCAATCACACCCACTCACACACACACACACACACACACACCCATGCACATGCGCTCCTCACACTCACACACACACACAAATACACACACGCACACACACAAATACACACACACACAAATACACAGACACACACACATACATACACACAACACACCCCAGTCCACTCAGCTGTGAACAAGCGGCTTGCTCCGTTTGGAACTGGCGAAGATAAGGCACCAACGGAGAGGATATTAGCTCTGCACTCATGAAGCTAGCCCTGAGAAAAGATTCCAAATGCTTCTATCCCCAATGCAATGACCCAAAGGTTACGGGAATACCTTTACCTTACATTAGACAACCTTTTTTCTGAATCCTTGTGTGCAGAAACAGATGCCGACAGCGGCAGTAGCACACCCAAAGCTCCCAAAGGATGCCACTCTTCCAAAGATGCCTACATGCTGGTCTACACCCGTAGACAGCCACTGGAACAAGGTCATCATAATAACCTTATCTTCTCAATGTTTGCTCATCTCCTACTTTGTGTTGTAACCCCTGTCAAAGACTGTATTTAGTAATGATAACAACATCCTGTCAAAGACTGTATTTAGTAATGATAACAACACCCTGTCAAGGTTTTTGCTTTCTATTGATCCTGGATTCCCATTTTATATTTTGTGTGGTTGTTTTAATTGGTTTACTTTTATGTATTTATTTATCTATTATTATTTTTTAAAATGTGTTTGTTAATTTTTTTTCTGTGTGCGTGTGTTGATTTCATTGTATTTATTTATTATTTCTATTTTGTACTTATTTTTATGACACAAAAAAGAGCATAATTTTGGCGATGATGTTTATATAATCATGTTTTTTACCTGACACAGGAGCGGTAGAGGAGAAGAAGAAGGGGGAGACTGAACAGTCAGCCTTGGAACTGAGCGAACTGCCTCAGCAGGTCAAAGACTACATCCAACGTGACAATGACAAGTTTGAGGACTACATTCAGGAAATTGTCATTTCTCAGGTCTCTTCGCTTGCATAATTATTGATTATTTATGTTACTTATTTATTTATTTATCTGTGGATGAGAAAATTTTTTTTTGCAGTAACTAAGCTGTAGCGCACCAGCCAATTGCAGCAGACGAACAAAAATGGCGCCGCCTACAGCAAAATGTGTGCAAGAAGGGGAGAGAATCTGCATAAAACAAAGTACATTCATCCTATCCCTCAGCTGCTATATGTATGTATTTATTTATTTATAGTGGGGTTTTTGTTTGTTTTAAAAGGACTTTTTATATCTTTTTTTCTTAAAATTTTTTTTTAGGATGCCAAGGTGTTCAACCAGAGAGAGAAACAGACGATGGTGCAGTCCATGTACAATTGCCTCCCTTGTACTGAAGCAGGTGAAAAAATACAGATTTGTCATAAATATTTTATAGGTAGACAATATTTGTGAATGGTGTGAGGGAATAAAATACTAGGGCTAATAAAACGGGGTTCTAACATGTCATTCTATAACATTGTAGAGGCAAGGTGATGATATACAGCATGTGGAAATGATAGCGCAGTCAGTCAATACAAAGGTCATAGTCAGTGACCCCAGTAGTGGGGTCAGTCACTACATATGTCATAGTCCATGACCTCAGGAGCGGGGTCAGTCAATACAAAGGTCATAGTCCATGACCTCAGTAGTGGGGTCAGTCAATACATAGGTCATAGTCCATGACCTCAGTAGTGGTGTCAGTCAATACAAAGGTCATAGTCCATGACCTCAGTAGTGGGGTCAGTCAATACATATTTAATAGTCCATGACCTCAGTAGTGGGGTCAGTCAATACATATTAGTCTGTGACCTCAGTAGTGGGGTCAGTCAATACATATGTCGTAGTCCATTATCCCAGTAGTGGGGTTAGTCAATACATATGTCATAGCCCGTGACCTCAGTAGTGGGGTCAGTCAGCACATTAGTCATAGTCCAGGCGAAACATGGACCCTCACAGCAGATCTCCAACGAAGAATACAAAGCATGGAGATGAGGTGCTACAGAAGACTTCTGGGCATTTCCTATACCCAGCACATCACCAACGATGAAGTCCGACAGACCATAACACAAGCCATTGGACAACACGATGACATGCTCACAGTGGTGAAAAAATGGAAACTCCGATGGTTTGGCCACGTCACCAGATCATCAGGTCTTGCAAAGACCATCCTGCAAGGCACAGTGCAAGGAGGTAGAAGAAGAGGGAGACCGGAAAAGACGTGGGAAGACAACATTCGAGAGTGGACTGGTTTGACACTGAGCGAAATAATCAGGGTTGCTGAGGACAGGGAAAGATGGAGTACACTGGTTAAACGATCATCTGTGGTGCCCCTACGACCTCCGGGTTATGGGATAGGATAGGGTTTTAGTACATCATTTTGAAAGCTTTACTGGATTGCAAAGAGGCTATGTAAGTAATGCAGTGTCCGCTAGCGAGCAGTTTTTGAAGTGATTTTCGGAAAGCAATCTTGTATGTAGTTGTTGATGTTTGCTGAAGAAAGTTGGAAAACTTTATACAACGACTCCTGCATTGTTGTGGCGTGAACAGGCTGAGTGGATAAACGAATTCGAGCTACACACATTAAGATTGAAGCATCGGGGCTGAATCGACCATTGATAAATCCTGTTTGTTTTTGTTGTTTTTTTGACTTGCATGCATAGCAGTATGAGTCTTTGTAGTCACCCCAATGAATATGTTCATGCAATGTAATGGAGAAGAAAATCTTGAAATGTGTGTGTATGTGTATGTATATTTGTCTTATTCCTGTGCATGTATGTGTATTAGTACATGTATGTTTGTCTTACTTGTATTTGTGTATATGTATGTAAGTATGTGTTTGTGTATGTATATGTGTATGTATCTCTTTTCAACATTGTTGTTTAATGTGTTTGGTTCAGCTAAATTAAAGAAGTGTGTGGGTGCATGTCTGTGTTTGTGTGCTTGTGTGTATGTGTGTGTGTGTGTGTGCATGTGTGTGTGTACAGATGAGCACTGTGAGTGGCTGTCTGTGGACTGGTTGAGCAGTTGGCTGTCTGATCCTGAGAAACCTCCAGCCATCTCCTTCTCTGCCCTGCTCTGCCCCCATGACAAGTGAGTCGTCAAACATCATGATGTTGTTTTGTATTTTATTTTGTTTATTGATATATTTAGTTATTTGAACTGGAGAAACATCATTGATGTCTTCCTCTGCTCATCTTTGAACTGGAGAAACATCATTGATGTCTTTCTCCACTCATCTTTGAACTGGAGAAACATTGAAGTCTTTCTCTGCTCATCTTGATAGCTTGCCTTTGTTTCTCTGTTTTTACAAGCACAGCTCCTGCTTATATTTCTTATATTTTATCCATGTACACCCCTTCTCGAGCTCTGCGATCATCTGCTGACACACGTCTTCTTAGAACCGCTTCAACAGACAATCGCATGGTTACCGCTCTCTACCTGTCTTTGGTCCTCAACTCTGGAATTCCCTTCCATACAAGATTAGACATTCTTCCTCCATTTCCTCTTTTAAATCACAGTTAAAAACATACCTTTTTAGGGAATATTTCAATTAATCATTTACAAGAGAGTGTGAGCAGGTGTGTGTGCTTGTGTTTTTCATGGTTCAACTGTATTTTGTACATGTATATTATGTATCTTTTGTCCAGTTTTGTCTGTTTTGTCTTCCCATTCCCCCAACCCCTTGCACGCCTTGATCCTTAGGCTAAGGCGCCTTACAAATGACGAACATTATTATTATTATTATTATTATTATTATTATTATTATTATTATTATTATTATTATTAATATTATTATTATTATTATTATTATTATTATTATTATTATTATTATCTGTGTCCCCATTGCAAGTGTCTAACTCTATGTCATCTTTGTTTCACATACACTCATTTTATTCATTGATTGATTGAGGATTTGTATTATTGATTTATATTGGCCACCTAGGCTGCTTTGTGACAAACAGCTTGCATGTCCAGAGTGAAAGATACAGGACTCACAAACAGCTTGCATGTCCAGAGTGAAAGATACCGGACTCACAAACAGCTTGCATGTACAGAGTGAAAGATACAGGACTCACAAACAGCTTGCATGTACAGAGTGAAAGATACAGGACTCACAAACAGCTTGCATGTACAGAGTGAAAGATACAGGACTCACAAACAGCTTGCATGTACAGAGTGAAAGATACAGGACTCACAAACAGCTTGCATGTCCAGAGTGAAAGATACAGGACTCACAAACAGCTTGCATGTCCAGAATGAAAGATACAGGACTCACAAACAGCTTGCATGTACAGAATGAAAGATACAGGACTCACAAACAGCTTGCATGTCCAGAATGAAAGATACAGGACTCACAAACAGCTTGCATGTCCAGAATGAAAGATACAGGACTCACAAACAGCTTGCATGTCCAGAGTGAAAGATACAGGACTCACAAACAGCTTGCATGTACAGAATGAAAGATACAGGACTCACAAACAGCTTGCATGTCCAGAATGAAAGATACAGGACTCACAAACAGCTTGCATGTCCAGAGTGAAAGATACAGGACTCACAAACAGCTTGCATGTACAGAATGAAAGATACAGGACTCACAAACAGCTTGCATGTCCAGAGTGAAAGATACAGGACTCACAAACAGCTTGCATGTACAGAGTGAAAGATACAGGACTCACAAACAGCTTGCATGTACAGAGTGAAAGCTACAGGACTCACAAGAGGTCTCCCATCTCACCACTACCATGCGTCATGCACTCATTCATTCATACTTACAGTGCATCGGGGCTCCAAACACTACCGATCACACATACCTGTCTAACCTAACTATCTACTGTCTTTGTCAACCGCCAGTTCCATGGTCTAGTCATAGTCTCCGCAACTGCTGTGGGAGAAAGGCCAAAACAACACCATGTCACACAGTACGTCACATCACAAAGACATCACTTCCTAAACACAGTGCGTTGGCTCATTGTGATTGACCCTTACAAGAGCAGTGGCTTTGAGGATGAGGAGGAACAGGACCTAGTAGTGGTAGAGTGTGGCTGTAACTGGCACTCTCCCGTCCAGGGCAGTAGCATCAGGAGCTGGCAAATCTGTTATATAATGCATGCATGTACAGACCAGACCACAGTTAATATTCTATTTACTTTTCCTTTTGGTTTAATCTCCCGCTGCTTTTGTTTTATCCAGTTGCTCCATATTTATTTATTATTTTATTGTTTGTTTAGAGCACTTTTTCAGCGCCAGAGGTGCTCAAGGCACTGACCGATACATGATCTAACTACAAAGTGCCGGAGGTGTCCGCTTGCTGGCTACTGTACTGCAGTGTACTTGTTAGTTACTGACATGTCCTGCAGTGTACTTGTTGGTTACTGACATGTCCTGCAGTGTACTTGTTGGTTACTGACACGTCCTGCAGTGTACTTGTTAGTTACTGACATGTCCTGCAGTGTACTTGTTGGTTACTGACATGTCCTGCAGTGTACTTGTTGATTACTGACATGTCCTGCAGTGTACTTGTTGATTACTGACATGTCCTGCAGTGTACTTGTTGATTACTGACATGTCCTGCAGTGTACTTGTTGGTTACTGACATGTCCTGCAGTGTACTTGTTGGTTACTGACATGTCCTGCAGTGTATTTGTTGATTACTGACATGTCCTGCAGTGTACTTGTTGATTACTGACATGTCCTGCAGTGTACTTGTTGGTTACTGACATGTCCTGCAGAGTACGTGTTGGTTACTGACATGTCCTACAGTGTACTTGTTGGTTACTGACATGTCCTGCAGAGTACTTGCTGGTTACTGACATGTCCTGCAGAGTACTTGCTGGTTACTGACATGTCCTGCAGTGTACTTGCTGGTTACTGACATGTCCTGCAGTGTACTTGTTGGTTACTGACATGTCCTACAGTGTACTTTTTGGTTACTGACATGTCCTGCAGTGTACTTGTTGGTTACTGACATGTACTGCAGTGTACTTGTTGGTTACTGACATGTACTGCAGTGTATTGGTTACTGACATGTCCTGCAGTGTACTTGCTGGTTACTGACATGTCCTGCAGGGTACTTGTTGGTTACTGACATGTCCTGCAGTGGTGTGGATGAATGACAATGTGGAGAGTTTGTTCAATCCTAGCTTGGCTTGGAATTGTGGGGTTTGTACTAGGGGCCTATGGCTACCATGTTAAGGCAGATGTGGACATTTGCATAGCACACTTTTTCTGTTGTCAGGTTACACCCTGATGCTGTACTAAAGGCAAAGCTGGTCAGGAGTGAAGGGGTAAGTACAGCGTTAGGTTTTCTTTCTTTTTTAAAATTAATATAATTTTATTTTATTTTATTTATGGTATGTTACTTTATTTTATCTGCCTTTGTTTGTTGTTTGTTTGTGGATAATTCCACAAAGATTTTTAATAATTTATATTTGTGGATAATCCCACAAAGATTTTTAATAATTTCATTTATGTTTGTGGATAATCCCACAAAGATTTTTGATAATTTAATTCGTGTTTGTAGAAAATCCCACAAAGATTTTTTAATAATTTAATTTATGTTTGTTGATAATCCCACAAAGATTTTTAATAATTTAATTTTTGTTTGTGGATAATCCCACAAAGATTTTTAATAATTCAAATTTAGGTTTGTGGATAATACCACAAAGATTTTTTAATAATTTAATTTAGGTTTGTTGATAATCCCATACAGATTTGTAATAATTTAATTTATGTTTGTGGATAATCCCACACAGATTTGTTAATAATTGAATGTAAAGTATAAAAATGAGTTATTTGTGAATGAGAAGCAAGTTTGAAGAGAAGATTGTTGACTCAATATCATTATGCTAGAGGGTTTAAGAGAAGATTGTTGACTCAATATCATTATGCTAGAGGGTTTAAGAGAAGATTGTTGACTCAATATCATTAGGCTAGAGAGATACGTTTTATTATAAAAGGTTACAAAGAAAAAATTAACATTAAAATTAGAATCAGAATGTAACTAAAGAAATTTAAAAAAAAGAATAAATAAAACTAATTAAATACCTATTGAATTTGTTGCAGGCTGACTGGTTGTTTGAAAATCATGGGGCTGGAGCCGGCACTCGACTCAAAGGGTAAAATAATGCGACAGTTTAAAAAATAATTTTAAAAAGTGTTATAACTGCTGTTAGTGGTTAGAGCACAGGGTCTTGCTTTGAGATGTTAACGCTTGAATTGACCGTAAAAGAGAAAAGAAGATGGGAAGCCATTCATGTTCCTATGAAGTTTGGTCAAAATCCGTTCAGTGGTTGTTGAGATATGACTTCTGACTGACTGTCTGTCTGACTGACTGACTGTCTGACTGACTGACTGACCGACCCACTGACCCACTGACTGACTGACATTTGGATTGTAAAATAAGTCTAAAAATATAAAAAACAATATGGGACAACTATCAGCTCCAAAGTCCTCAATCCGCTCTTCGCAGTCCGCTGGTCCCTATAAACAGTGACTAACTTTCTGCCCAGTAGGCCAAGGTCCTCAATCAGCTCTTCACAGTCCGCTGGTCCCTGTAAACAATGACTAACTAACTTTCAGCCCAGAGGGCCAAGGTCCTCAATCCGCTCTTCGCAGTCCGCTGGTCCCTGTAAACAATGACTAACTAACTTTCAGCCCAGTAGGCCAAGGTCCTCAATCCGCTCTTCGCAGTCCGCTGGTCCCTGTAAACAATGACTAACTAATTTTCAGCCCAGTAGGCCAAGGTCCTCAATCCGCTCTTCGCAGTCCGCTGGTCCCTGTAAACAATGACTAACTACCTTTCAGCCCAGTAGGCCAAGGTCCTCAATCCGCTCTTCGCAGTCCGCTGGTCCCTGTAAACAATGACTAACTAATTTTCAGCCCAGTAGGCCAAGGTCCTCAATCCGCTCTTCGCAGTCCGCTGGTCCCTGTAAACAATGACTAACTACCTTTCAGCCCAGTAGGCCAAGGTCCTCAATCCGCTCTTCGCAGTCCGCTGGTCCCTGTAAACAATGACTAACTAATTTTCAGCCCAGTAGGCCAAGGTCCTCAATCCGCTCTTCGCAGTCCGCTGGTCCCTGTAAACAATGACTAACTAACTTTCAGCCCAGTAGGCCAAGGTCCTCAATCCTCTCTTCGCAGTCCGCTGGTCCCTGTAAACAATGACTAACTAACTTTCAGCCCAGTAGGCCAGCGATGATTGGTAGGGAACCCCATGTCATATTTACACTTGGCTTCAAAAATCTATGGGGTCAGAGTTTGCTTCATGTAATATTCACTTTGTATGGTTTGGTACAGAACTCCATGCAGTATTCACTTTGTATGGTTTGATACAGAACTCCATGCAGTATTCATTTTATATGGTTTGGTACAGAACTCCATGCAGTATTCACTTTGTAGCGTTTGATACAGAACTCTATGTAGTATTCACTTTGTATGGTTTGGTACAGAACTCCATGTAGTATTCACTTTGTATGGTTTGATACAGAACTCCATGTAGTATTCACTTTGTATGGTTTGGTACAGAACTCCATGTAGTATTCACTTTGTCTGGTTTGATACAGAACTCCATGTAATATTCACTTTGTATGGTTTGGTACAGAACTCCATGCAGTATTCACTTTGTATGGTTTGGTACAGAACTCCATGTAGTATTCATTTTGTTTGGTTTCATACAGATTTTCATGTAGTATTCATTTTATATGGTTTGGTACAGAACTCCATGCAGTATTCACTTTGTAGCGTTTGATACAGAACTCCATGTAATATTCACTTTGTATGGTTTGGTACAGAACTCCATGCAGTATTCACTTTGTATGGTTTGATACAGAACTCCATGTAGTATTCACTTTGTATGGTTTGATACAGAACTCCATGTAGTATTCACTTTGTATAGTTTGGTACAGAACTCCATGTAGTATTCACTTTGTATGGTTTGATACAGAACTCCATGCAGTATTCACTTTGTATGGTTTGATACAGAACTCCATGTAGTATTCACTTTGTATGGTTTGGTACGGAATTCCATGTAATATTCACTTGTTGTGGTTCCAGACTGGAGGCTCTGTGCATAGACTGTGTTCGGCAACGGTGCCGGGAGATACAGTTCAAGGAGAAGCTGACCGAACACCAGAAGTTCCTGACCTCTGCTCTCAAGCAGACAATCAAAAGGTAAATCAATGATTATTTAGGTGATGGTTTGGCTAAACGTGATTGATTGCTGTTGATGATCGCTTTAACTTTCAAGACCGATCATGATGATGGATCGATATGGAACAGCAGTGCTGTGGTGAGGCCCTGATTGGGTTACATCGATAGAGAACGAAAAGCTGCAGGTAGGCCCTGATTGGGTTACATCAATAGAGAACAGTAAAGCTGCAGTGAGGCCCTGATTGGGTTACATTGATAGGGAACAGCAATGCTGCAGTTAGTCCCTGATGAGCCAAAAAACTCCACCTTCGGGGAAGACAATCCGATAGAGTGCGCCTAGGGTAGCGTACTTCCGGTAGTAAATAGGCCTACGTGATCGAGCCCCTTGTAATAACTGTATACCGTGTTGCGTCACGCCATGTGGGGCCGGCTAGCTCAGTTGGTAAGAGCGTCTTGCTAGTAACCGAAAGGTCGCTGGTTCGAATCCCGGATTGGTCAACGTGTGATCATATTATTTTTCCCTTTACCAACAACTGGCCCGCTGGTGTCAGTATAAATCGGTCCAGTAGTCACCTATAAGGCGAAAATGTCGTGTGACTATAATCTACAAACAACAACAACGTCACGCCATCTGCTGGAGTACCGAACTCTATAAAAATTTGTTATTATTAATATATATTATATGACTAGACTATTAAAAAAATATTATGTATGATTTCAGAGTTGGTGAAATGTTTGGAGTGATTATGTACATGTTGTCAGTACTACAAACTGATTTATTTTGTGAAAAGTCTGTCAGGCCGAGCACAAAATAAATCGTTTGTAGTACTGACAACATGTACATAATCACTCCAAACATTTCACCAAGCAAAAAAACATTTGGGGTCGCCTATGAAAGCTGAAGATATATACCGACATCAAAAAAGACTTAAAACTGTAGATTTTGATCCACGACCTGAACATGGAAGTACGCGACTATTGGCGCACCTATCGGCTGAACATTTGCATATTCAAGGGAAATAATTTTAATATTTTGGCCCATTGGGTTACATTGATAGGGAACAGCAGTGCAGTGGTGAGGCCCTGAATGGGTTATATTGATAGGGAACAGCAATGCTGCATTGAGGGCCTGATTGGGTTACATCGATAGAGAACAGCAATGCTGCATTGAGGCCCTGATTAGATTACATAGATAGGGAACAGCAAAGCTGCAGTGAGGCCCTGATTGGTTTACCTCGATAGGGAACAGCAAAGCTGCAGTGAGGCCCTGATTGGGTTACATTGATAGGGAACAGTAATGCTGTGGTGAGACCCTGGTTGGGTTACATTGATAGGGAACAGCAATGCTGCAGTGAGGCTCTGATTAGATTACATCGATAGGGAACAGCAAAGCTGCAGTGAGGCCCTGATTGGGTTACATTGATAGGGAACAGCAAAGCTGTGGTGAGGCCCTGATTGGGTTAAATGGAGAACCACATTTGGACAGAAGGTGACCTTGTGAAAGTTTGACACTGATGTATTCAGCGCCACGGCATGGGAGAGAGAGTGCCAAGGGTCATGACTGCAGCCAAGTTGACCAATATTGAACCCTGTTTAGAAGGGATAATCCTTTGAGAGTTTCACACAAATGTTGCAAGCACCATGGTGTGGGCTAACTACAGCTAGGTAGACCTTTATAAACTGCTTTGTTGGCTAGGGGCGCCAAGCTTTAACCTTGTATTTTGTACTTGTTTGTGCAGTGAAGACAGTTACTGGGTGGGGAAGTCCTCAGTTCGCAACTGGAAAAAATTAGCGCTCAAGGATTTTGGACCTGCGGGCACAGCGGGGGACATGGGTAACCAAAAAACTGACATATACATACACACACACACACACACACTACATACATACACACCCACACACCATACACACACACACACACACACACAGAGAACAGTACACGCACACAAACACACTGAGAACAGCACACACTCACACACACAGACACAGAACAGCACACACACAGACACAGAACAGCACACACTCACACACAGACACAGAACAGCACACACACATGCACACACACACACACACACAGAACAGCACACACATACACACAGAACAGCACACACACACAGACACAGAACAGCACACACTCACACACACAGAAACAGAACAGCACACACTCACACACACAGATACAGAACAGCACACACTCACACACACATAGATACAGAACAGCACACACTCACACACACAAATACAGAAAACCCACACAGAACAGCACGCACACACAGAACACAGAACAGCACACACTGACAGAACACAGAACAGCACACACTGACACACACAGAACAGCACGTACACACAGAACAGCACACACTGACAGAACACAGAACAGCACACACTGACACACACAGAACAGCACGCACACACAGAACACAGAACAGCACACACTGACAGAACACAGAACAGCACACACTCACACACACACAGATACAGAACAGCACACACTCACGCACACACAGAACACAGAACAGCACTCACTGACAGAACACAGAACAGCACACACTGACAACACAGAACAGCACACACTGACAGAACACAGAACAGCACACACTGACAGAACACAGACAGCACACACTGACAGAACACAGAACAGCACACACTGACAGAACACAGACAGCACACACTGACAGAACACAGCTTTGTTGTACCACTACCTGCCATAGTGAGGTGGTGTTTGGAGCATTGTTGAGACAGTCATTACCCAATGTTGCCCCTTACCACAAAGCTCTCCGCTTACAATTAAGGTTTGAACCTGAGTCATGCTGATCCAGTGTTGTACCACTGAGCCACTGCTGGTATCACAGGCACACAATTCCACAGGTTCACAATACCACAGGCACTTAAAACCACAGGCTCACAATACCACAGACACACAATACCATAGGTTCACAATACCACAGGCACTTAAAACCACAGGTTCACAATACCACAGGTTCACAATACCACAGGTTCACAATACCACAGGCTCACAATACTACAGGCTCCTGCTTGGTTAATTCACAACAGCTTGGAGCAGGGTTGTCACAGCCACCACGTTAATATTTAAGGCGCTTGTGGCGCTATTGTGAAGGACACAAGCCATCTACCACTATAGCACATGAGCTTTTTTAAGGTAGGATACCATTTCATTCCATTTTTCCAATTATTACCCACAAACAAATGTATCAATATGTTAGGAAAGGGTCATCTCTTAGCAAGAATTAGGGGAGATAATCTCCTGTCTGGTGGACCCTAATATAACCAGCAGAAACATTTACTGATTTAGACATGTGACCAGTTAGACATGTGACCAGTTAAGGCATGTGTTCAGATAAACATGTGATCAGTTAGACATGACAAAAACAAATGTATCAATATGTTAGCAAAGGGTCATCTCTTAGCATGAATGAGCGACCTTTGTAGGGGAGATAATCTCCTGTCTGGTGGACTCTAATATAACCAGCAGTTAACATTTAGACATGTGACCAGTTAGGCACGTAATCAGTTAGGCATGTGATGAGTTAGACATGCGATCAATTAGACATGCCACCAGTTAGACATGTGATCAGTTACTAGACATGCAACCAGTTAGACAGGCGATCAGTTTGTGCTCACAATGACCGTTAGACATGTGATCAGTTTGTGCTCAATAGTGATGTAGACCTCCCCGGCGCTGTTATTTATTTTGGGTGTTTGCAGATGAGGAGGAGGCGGGGAATGGCTGTACAGAAAGCACTGAGGGGGGAGAGAGGGGAGGTGAGGGGGAGGGAGACAATGAGGAGAGAGTCAAGGCCGTGGAGCAGAATGGGAGTGGTGACAACCTCAACAACGGCGACACCAAAGCCATCAAGACCATTGACGACGACAATACTGACGAGAATGGTGATGACGAAGCCTTCAATACAGATTTGCTGTGTCAGCATGGTAAGGTTTTGCTATGGAAGGTTTGTAGTCCATAATTGTTACCCCCTGCAGCAGGGTTACTGGGTAAACCTGGATGGCTTTTGTTTCATACATCTAATTCTGAACATGACTTTCATTAGTTGATGTACTTATTCCACTTTTGTTGGTTATTGAAGCCAATGCAATCATATTGTAATTGTTATCCATTATTTCATACCATCGTTACGTGACAGGGTCACTACACCCGGATGAAAGCTGTCGACGGTTGGTGTCCGAGGAAGTGTGGAAAAGGTTGCGGTCCATCTTCCCCGCCTGCCCTGAGTTGAAGCAACAACACCCTGTCTGTACCTTATGCATGGTATGTGTTGTCAATGTTGTGACCAGTTTTACCCCACACCCTAATGTGCACTTGAAGATCACGCCTTGGACCACTACAACCACCCTATTGTAGACTTTAAGATGACAACTTGGACCTCTACAAAAACCCTATTGTAGACTTTAAGATGACAACTTGGACCACTACAACCACCCTATTGTAGACTTTAAGATGACAACTTGGACCTCTACAACCACCCTATTGTAGACTTTAAGATGACAACTTGGACCACTACAACCACCCTATTGTAGACTTGAAGATGAAACCTTGAGCCACTACAACCACCCTATTGTAGACTTGAAGATGAAACCTTGAACCACTACAACCACCCTATTGTAGACTTGAAGATGACGCCTCGGACCACTACAACCACCCTATTGTAGACTTGAAGATGAAACCTTGAACCACTACAACCACCGTATTGTAGACTTTAAGATGACAACTCGAACCACTACAACCACCCTATTGTAGACTTGAAGATAAAACCTTGAACCACTACAACCACCCTATTGTAGACTTTAAGATAAAACCTTGAACCACTACAACCACCCTATTGTAGACTTTAAGATGAAACCTTGGACCACTACAACCACCCTATTGTAGACTTGAAGATAAAACCTTGAACCACTACAACCACCCTATTGTAGACTTTAAGATGAAACCTTGGACCACTACAACCACCCTATTGTAGACTTGAAGATAAAACCTTGAACCACTACAACCACCCTATTGTAGACTTTAAGATGACAACTCGAACCACTACAACCACCCTATTGTAGACTTTAAGATGACAACTTGAACCACTATAACCACCCTATTGTAGACTTTAAGATGACAACTCGGACCACTACAACCACCCTATTGTAGACTTGAAGATGACGCCTCGGACCACTACAACCACCCTATTGTAGACTTGAAGATGAAACCTTGAACCACTACAACCACCCTATTGTAGACTTGAAGATGAAACCTTGAACCACTACAACCACCCTTTGTCAATGTTGTGACCAGTTTTACCCCACACCGTAATGTAGACTTGAAGATCACGCCTCGGACCACTACAACCACCCTATTGTAGACTTTAAGATGACAACTCGGACCACTACAACCACCCTATTGTAGACTTTAAGATGACAACTTGGACCACTACAACCACCCTATTGTAGACTTGAAGATAAAACCTCGAACCACTACAACCACCCTATTGTAGACTTGAAGATGACAACTTGGACCACTACAACCACCCTATTGTAGACTTTAAGATAACAACTTGGACCACTACAACCACCCTATTGTAGACTTTAAGATGACAACTTGGACCACTACAACCACCCTATTGTAGACTTTAAGATAACAACTTGGACCACTACAACCACCCTATTGTAGACTTGAAGATGACAACTTGGACCACTACAACCACCCTATTGTAGACTTTAAGATGACAACTTGGACCACTACAACCACCCTATTGTAGACTTTAAGATGACAACTTGGACCACTACAACCACCCTATTGTAGACTTGAAGATAAAACCTCGAACCACTACAACCACCCTATTGTAGGCTTGAAGATGAAACCTTGAACCACTACAACCACCCTATTGTCAGGGTTCATACGCGCCCTTGAAAACCTTGAAAACCCTTGAATTCTGAGATGCCTTTTCCAGACCTTGAAAACCCTTGAAATTTAATCAATCCCTTGAAAACCCCTTGAAGATCAAGCCTAGGCTAAAAGTAGAAATGAAAATGAAGTTAAGACAATTAAAATGGAATTTTTATTATGAAAGGCTGTAAAGTAGAAGCTATGTACCATGATGAAAACGGCGTCTGCTCATAAAGGGACATAATCACCGCAGGAAGTTGTGATAATTATTGTGTAGCACCGGAAGTCACTTTGCGTTCGAGAAAATTCGTATTTCTAAGTTAAAATTTTAATCAGTGCGAAGATTAAATTTGTAAATATCGTGACTTATGTATTTCACGCCTCAGGAATTTTCACAAAAAGGCCCTTGAAAGCCCTTGAAATGTCCTGGAATTTTGCGTTCAGAAGTCTGTATGAACCCTGATTGTAGACTTGAAGATGAAACCTTGAACCACTACAACCACCCTATTGTAGACTTGAAGATGACGCCTTGGACCACTGCAACATCTTCATACACAACAAACAGGCAGATGTCACTGTGGATGACTTACTTATTTTAGCTTACTTTTACCTCACTTCTTGCTGACACAGTTCCGTTGATAATACTGTTTTAGACAAGAGTATTGAACAAGGTCTACTCGGTGCACACAAGCGAGTGTTGTGGCCAAGTGGTCTAAGGCGGGACTAACTTGCCTTGCCTACAGGCCAGAAACCAAAGTCGCCTGACAGGTGTGGGATCGATCCAGCATATGGGCATTATGTTTCTCCCAATATTATTTACTTTCGATTCGGGCAGCATCTCAGGGGTTTTATCTGGGTACTCCGGTTTGCTCCCTCAGCAAAATTTTTAAAAAAGCACAATATTAGGTAGATTGGATTTGGGCGCACCAGAGACTGTGACAATGCCTTCCCCAGGGGAGTTGGCCTAGAATTTCTCCATAAAAAGGGATAACAAAGTGTCCACACACAAAAAAAAAAGTATTGGAAAAAAAAAATCAAATGGCAGAGATTTGACAGATGTTGATGCTGTTGTTGTAGGCGGGTGAGCATCAGATAGATAAACACAGCCCACAAACACTAGGTTTCTCTCCACCTTGATCATTCACAATGGCTCAGTTGTCTAGGGTGTTAGTGTGTGCGCAGCAAGCAGCAGGTTTGCACCTTTGGCAGCAAGAGTTAGATCCTGTTTTGTGGCAGCACCTTGAGCAGTTGTTAAAGGTGGTGAGTGCACTATACAACAAGCTGAACAAGCTGTCATTTCATTACTTCATTTATCATTAAATGAATACAGTTTATGTATGGTGTGTCGGAGGTCATTTTGCTCAAAGCATAAGGCAGTATGACACTGTCAACTTTGAATGGACTGTTCATTGTCAACACCCAGTTACTACTTCACTGTTCATTGTCAATGCCCATTTACTACTTCAGTGTTCATTGTCAACACCCAGTTACTACTTCACTGTTCATTGTCAACACCCAGTTACTACTTCACTGTTCATTGTCAATGCCCATTTACTACTTCACTGTTCATTATCAACACCCAGTTACTATTTCACTGTTCATTGTCAACACCCAGTTACTACTTCACTGTTTATTGTCAACACCCAATTACTACTTCACTGTTCATAGTCAACACCCAATTACTACTTCACTGTTCATAGTCAACAACCAGTTACTATTTCACCGTTCATTGTCAACACCCAGTTACTATTCCACTGTTAATTATTAACATCCAGTTACTGTTCATAGTCAACACCCAGTTACTACTTCACTGTTCATTGTCAACACCCAATTACTACTTCACTCTTCATTATCAATGCCCAGTTACTATTTCACTGTTCATTGTCAACACCCAGTTACTACTTCACTGTTCATTGTCAATACCCAGTTACTACTTCCTTTTCTACATCATCGTCCTGAGTTCTAAAAGGTTAACCTTTTTGTGTCACATATGTCATTGCTTGTTGGACGTCTCTGGTAAAAGATTTGTTGCAGAGGATCCCCCTCCATTCAGCTCTTTTCCCATCCAACTTGTGTCATCTGGCCTTATTTTATCATGGTGTATGTGGCATATACACAGACTGCCTGACATGGTGTATGTGGCATATTCACAGACTACCTGACATCATGGTGTATGTGGTATATATACAGACTGCTTGACATTATGGTGTATGTAATATATATATACTGACTACCTAATGTCATGGTGTATGTGGCATATACACAGTTTGCCTGACATCATGGTGTATGTGGTATATATATATATATATATACTGCTTGACATCATGGTGTATGTGGTATATATATATATATATATACTGCTTGTCATCATGGTGTATGTGGTATATATATATATATATATACTGCTTGACATCATGGTGTATGTGGTGTATATATACAGTCTGCTTGACCTCATGGTTTGTGTGTGGTATATATACAGACTGCCTGACATCATGGTGTGTGTGCTATGCTATATATACAGACTGCCTGACATCATGGTGTATGTGGTGTATATATAAACAGACTGCTTGACATCATGGTGTATTTTGTTTGTATGCAGATTGCTTGACATAATGGTATGTTTTTTGTGTGCAGACCAGCCTCCTGAAGGAACAGGAGGTGAAGGAGCAGCACAGACAGGTGTACATCAGGCAGAAAGAACTGCTGCAGGATTTATTCAGCGGCAAGAACAGACCCAAGCTGTGTGAGAACCAGCCCAACAGGGTCTTTGTCATATCCACAGCATTCCTCCACGCTTGGAAGAAATATGTCAAGACCAGGTTGGCTGCAGTTGTAGTTCTGGAAACTTGTTTGTTTGGGGGTTGTGTGAGATATGCATTCAAACTGTAAAAGACAGCAACAGCTGATTCGTTTTTTTATTGTCCTTCTCTCCTCCTTCCTCCCATGTCACTTCTCATACAATGACGTAAAACAAACACCATGAGGCACATGGAATACAAATGGAACACACACATACAGTTCCAAATCCACATCTGCTACATCTTCCTTCTCAAATAATCAAGGGATTAATAGTACATACACTTATACAGTCACAATGAAACGAGTAACAAAATTCAACAATTGTAACACGTCGATCTAAACTTCTAGATGCCATCAGAGAAGCGTACGAGAGGACGGACATGTCTGCCTGAGCACTTGACGGTCACTACTGGTGGTACCATAGCTGGCGCTGTAGGATCAGGCCTTGCTGCATGTGCTTCTTGCTGTTGTTCTATGACACCCATCTTCTCTTTCGTTTTCCGCATCATCACTCTGTTGCGGCGGTAAGTGGCGCCTGCTGGGTTCTGCACCCAGTAGGAGCGCGGTGTGTCTGCCTGTGATACTACGACGGAAGGTTGCCATCTGCCACCTCTCTCCAGTTGCACACGAACTGCGTTGCCAACCTTCAACATCGGCAGGGGAGCAGGGCGCGCCGTCTTGTTGTAGTCCTTAGCCTGTACCTGCTGCCGCTGCTTTGGATCATAGCTGGGTACGCGGGGTTGAAGGTGGGAATACGTGGCTGGCAGCATCATTCTTACTCTCCTGTTCATCAGCAGTTGAGCAGGCGAGGGACCCTCGGGTAAGGGCGTATTTCTGTACTACAAGAGAGCAATGTAGGGGTCCTCATCTGCAGCCAGTGCTTTGGTTAGCATGCTCTTCATTGTCTATATTACTCTCTCTGCCATGCCATTAGACTGGGCATTTGAGGGGCTCGACATGGAGTGCTTGAAGCCCCATGCTTTGGCATAAACTGCAAATTCAGTACAGCTGAACTGCGGGCCGTTATCGCTGATGACTTCTCTGGGAATGCCGTGACGCGCAAATTGTGACTTGATTTGCAGAATGACATCAATAGCCCTGGTTGAGGACAGGATGCCCATTTCAAAGAATTTGCTGTAATAGACCACCACCATTACATAGTTCCTGCCTGCAAACTGGAACAGGTCTATGCCAACTTTATCCCAGGGCAGGGTTGGCACCTCATGAGAAATCATCGGCTCTTTCTGCTGAGACTTATGATGCTCGTTGCATGTCGTACATTTGGCCACAGTGTCTGCTACTTGAGCCGACATGCCGGCCAGAAGAAAACATCTCGAGCCCTTGCCAACCACTTGTCTCGTCCAAGATGACCTTGGTGAATGCTTTGCAGCATTTCTCTCTGGAGCATCCGAGGCACAACGATTTGCTCTCCTTTCAAAATCAGCCCATCTGCCTCGCTTAGTTCTTTATGGAACCCAGAGTTAGCCCGTATTTCTGCTGGAATGCTACTTTTTTATTGCGGCCATCGGGCCTTAATGTACCGCTTCAGTAGCTTCAAAGTCTCGTCTTGCTTTGTGGCTTGCCGAAATTCAGCCATCTTTTCATCTGACACTGGCAGGCAGTTGACCATGCGATGAACCTGTGCCTCCCAGTCGTCGTTGCATGGAGACTGGTGGGGCAGGGGCACTCTCGATAGCGTGTCGGGGACAAATATCTCCTTGTTTGCCTTGTACATGAGTCGCACGTTGTACTTCATGAGGCGTAGGAGCATGCCTTGAAGCCTGGAGGGTGCTGCAGATAAAGGCTTCTTGACTATGGCTTCCAAAGGTTTGTGGTCTGATTCCACGTCCGAAGACGTAGTAGTGGAAGTGTTCAAGGCCGAACACCACCGCTAGAATTTCTTTTTCTATGTTGGCGTAATGACTTTCACAGTCGGTCAATGAGCGTGAGGCAAAAGCAACAGGCTTGCCTTCCTGCTGCAACATGGCACCGAGATCTGCCTGGCTTGCATCTACCGACATTGTGACAGGCTTGGAGGCATTGTAGAAAGCAAGGACGGGTGCCGTTGTGATGAGCTGCTTCATCTGCTCCACTGCTGCATGATGCTGGTCCATCCACTGCCACTCGGAGTCTTGTTTCAGCAGTTGTTGCAGTGGTGCCGTCACCTCGGACAGGTTGGAAAGAAACTTGCCAAGGTAGTTCACCATGCCTAGAAAGTGCTCCAGCTCCTTGCGGCAAGTGGGGACGGGCATGGCTTAGATGGCCTCTACCTTGGAGTCGTCAGGCCTGATGCCGTGTTCTGTGAAAATGTGTCTGACAAACTTAACTTTTTTCACAAGGAGACTGCATTTGTTTGGCTTCAGCTTGATGCCTTTATCTCTGGCTAGATCAAGGACTTGCTTCAGTTTGTCATCATGCTCTTCCACCGTGCTACCTGCAATCAGCATCTCATCCATGTAGGTCTAAACACCGGGAATCTTTTCAAATGTCTGGTGGAAGCGGTTAGCAAACACTTCAGCAGATGAATTGAGACCAAAAGGCAGTTGGAGAAATAGATACCTTCCGAATGGCATGTTGAACGTTGTAAGGTCCGCACTGGCTTTGTTCAGCTTGATCTGCCATCTGAGTTGGCATCTAGCACGCTGAATATCTTGCTGCCACTCATCCGACTGGCTATCTCCTCAATGGTAGGCAGCTGATAGTGCTCATGCTTGATGGCTTTGTTCAGGTCACGCGGGTCAAGACACACCCTTAAACCACCGCCTTTTTTTTTCAACAGTGACAAGTGAGCTCACCCATGCCGTAGGGTGGTCCACTTTCTCAATCACACCCAGCGATTCCATTCTATCTAGCTCTGTCTGTAGAGCGCTGCGTAGAGCTACTGGCACCTTCCTGGGCGCGTGAACGACTGGTGGGACGGACGTATCAGCAATGATGGTGTAGGCGTCCTCCATGGTACCCAGACCCGTGAAGACATCGCTGTAGGACGAAAGCATCTCATCTCCGACGATGTCCACACGCTGTACTAGATCAAGCACCTGACAGCTGGACAGACCCAGAAGGGTTGTCAACAATCCAGAGCTTAAAGTCTTCCGTCTCCATATTTCGGCTCGTTAATCTTACTCGGCACGATACTTTGAACGTCAGCTTAAGCTTACCGGAAGTCGAAAGCGTGCTGTTTGAAAACCAGTGCAGAACACTGAAACATGGCGGCGCAGAGAGCTATCGTTCAGCGCACAGAAAAATTCGATGATGCGCTCGTGAAAAATAAGTGGAAGTGGGGTTGGATGGAGGTGGAGGTTGAAATTGCAGAAGGTGAACAAGAACGCCTAGGAAAGCATATGAGAAAACTCGACAAAGCTGGTTTTGCATTCTGCACGGTCTGCGCGTGTGAAGTTGTATATGGCTCCAAAGGTCGGATGGCGTTGGACAATCACCTGAAGACAACGCTTCACAGAAAGGCTGTAAAGAGCCTAGTTAACATCTTCTCAATTTCAGGTACGTCAAATGCTGTTTGTCACTGCTGTTGTGGTAACTGCCACAAGTGATTTTGACACTTTTCTTAAATAGGGACTCATTTCAGCTATGATTTTTTTTATTATTATTATTATACTTATAGTGTGATGCAATCATGACTGTCTAATTGTCTTTGGTGGATCTTTGGGAATTGTGATTTTTCAACTTAAAAAAAATCACAATAAAGCGTTCTATTGTACCTGTAAGTAGTATACATACTTGTTATGTAAGAATGATTGTGTTGTGAAAGTGATAATTTGTGACATGTTTTTTCAGTATGAAGTTGAAGGAGAGCCTCCAAAACCATATTCAAAATTTAAAATTTTCTTCAGCTTCAGGGGGGCCCCCCTGACCCCCCAAAAGGGGCGCTGCCCCTGGACCCCAAATTATTCCTCCTTTTTCTTGGTGGCTCACTTTAAGCCCTGACAATCTGAAACTTGATGACATGAACCTTGCTTTTGACAACACAATTGAGCCTGGCTTTGCCTACTACAGGTAGAGGCTCGCCGCTGTAGGTGGTTAGGCGTGCGTTGCATTGTAGTAACTGTCATTGCTTCTTACGCTGGAACATGCCAATAGGTAGCACATTGACTTGCACCCTGTGTCCAGCGTGAAAGTGATGCGACGCCCTTCAACTTCAATGACCGAGGTCCAGTCACGTGACTGACCGGTCAGCATTTTTGTCGACATTGCCCACAAAGAATTTTTCAACCTCGGCATCATCACAGATCACCACATCTGCAGCACTGTCAGCTTCCTGATCAACGCCATGCACAAGCGATAACTTGCACACAACAGCGAAGTGGTTCTTCTTGCCACACCTAGTGCAGAATTGTCCATACGCAGGACATGACCGTGGTGGATGCTGCTTACCGCAGTAGTAACACTTGGCTGCATCTACTGGAGACCTAGCCTGCATTTGCATTTTCTTTGCCTGCTTGGCACTGATACTGCTGTTGTTGTCTTCCTGCATCAACTTGAGCTGCAATTCGGACGTTTCAGCAGCTCTGCAGATGTCTGCCGCTTTGCTTAGAGTGAGGTCAGGCTCTCGAAGCAGCCTGTTTCAGACCTGGCTACTCCTGATGCCTCCTACTAGCCTATCCTTTATCAGAGAGTCAGCCAAACTGCCAAATTCGCACGACTTGGATTTAGATTTCATATCGGTAAGAAATGCTTCAAAAGATTCAGCAACTTGCTGATCTCTTCTGAAAAATACATGTCTTTCGATGGCCACGTTCTTTCGCGGGTTGCAATACACCTCAAACTTTGCCAAAACACACTCTACGTTGTTAGAACTTGCATTGCAATTACATTCATCTTCCTCCCATTCAAACGTGTTGTAGATCTCAACGGCCTTGCTGTTCACAATGTGCAGAAAGGTCATGGTTTGGACATTGGGACTTTTCTTCTCCAAACCACTGGCGACAGCATATATTTTGAAACTTTTTTGAAAAGGCGCCCAGTTTGCAGCCACATTCCCTGTCAGCATTAGGAGATTTGATGGGTGTTGGTTATTCATCGTTGCCTGACACCATGTGTAAGATATGCATTCACACTGTAGAAGACCGTGATGAGAGCAGCTTGCTAGCTAATTCTTTTTTTATTGTCCTTCTCTCCTCCTTCCTCCCACGTCACTTCTCATACAATGACGAAAAACAAACACCATGAGGCACATGGAATATAAAATATGGAACACATCCATACAGTTCCAAGTCCAGATCTGCTAAAGGGGTGATTGTTGTGATTTTGAGTGTGCAGTTAGGTGTTCCCCGAAGCACAGTATGTATTAAGGATCATAGCCAAGAGGTGTTCCCTGTCATAGCCAAGATGTTGTCATGTATTAAGGATCATAGGCTAGATGTTGTCATGTATTAAGGATCATAGCCAAGATGTCATGTATTAAGGATCATAGCCAAGATGTTGTCATGTATTAAGGATCATAGCCAAGATGTTGTCACGTAGCTCCAGTCCCATTGTTGTAGGCCAAGCAACTGTTCTACACCCACTTCTTTGTGTGTTAGGTAGTTGGCATTCAGTGGGAAACAGGAACATTTGTGTGATAGGTAGTTGGCATTCTGTGGGAAACAGGAACATTTGTGTGATAGGTAGTTGGCATTCTGTGGGAAACAGGAACATTTGTGTGATAGGTAGTTGGCATTCTGTGGGAAACAAAAACATTTGTGTGTGAGGTAGTTGGCATTCAGTGGGAAACAGGAACATTTGTGTGTGAGGTAGTTGGCATTCAGTGGGAAACAGGAACATTTGTGTGTGAGGTAGCTGGCATTCAATGGGAAACAGGAACATTTGTGTGTGAGGTAGTTGGCATTCAGTGGGAAACAGGAACATTTGTGTGTTAGGTAGTTGGTATTCAGTGATTTGTGTGTTAGGTAGTTGGCATTCAGTGGGAAACAGGAACATTTGTGTGTGAGGTAGTTGGCATTCAGTGGGAAACAGGAACATTTGTGTGTTAGGTAGTTGGCATTCAGTGGGAAACAGGAACATTTGTGTGTTAGGTAGTTGGCATTCAGTGGGAAACAGGAACATTTGTGTGAGCTAGTTGGTATTCAGCTGGAAACAGGAAAAAAAAACTATTCAGTGCTGCTGAAGGTAGCTTTATGGTTGTTGACAGCAAGCTTGCATGTGAAGATGAGGCTCCCATTCTGTTTGTACCCGCATGACTTCAGTTTTGTGTCTGTGCGCACAGGACTTAGTATGATATCTAGGCAGGCAGGACCTCTGTATGGTGTCTGGGAAGGCAGGACCTCTGTATTGGGTCTGTGCAGGCAGCACCTCAGTTTTGTGTCTGTGCAGACAGGACCTCTGTATTGCATCTGTGCAGACAGGACCTCTGCATCATGGGATATTGAAGGGGAAAGAAGGGATTTGGGTTAAAATACCATAAAAGATGTCAGCAAGTGGTAGGAATACCAGAAAAACACCACAAATTACCATAAAAGATGTAAGCAAGTGGTAGGAATAGCAGACAAAACACAAAATACCATAAAAGATGTTAGAAAGTAGTAGGAATAGCAGACCAAAAACACAAAATACCATAAAAGATGTTAGCAAGTGGTAGGAATAGCAGACAAAACACAAAATACCATAAAAGATGTTAGCAAGTGGTAGGAATAGCAGACAAAACACAAAATACCATAAAAGATGTACATAAGTGGAAGGGATAGGAAACAAAACACACAAGGCTATAAAACGACCTAAAAAAAAACAAAGTCAAATTTTATTATTAAAAAAACCAAAGATAAATATTGCTAAATGAAAATTAAATCTTTCCAAAAATAAACAAATAACAATTAACCAGTGACAATGACAAGTGACCAGCAACAATTGACCAAAGACAAGAAACAAAGACAATGACAGAGACAAATGGCCCGCCATGCCGCTGCACACTCACAACAGAGGTTAGCAATAAATATGGTGACTATACTACTAGTAGTACTACTGCTACTACTACTGCTACTACTACTACTGCTGCTGCTGCTGCTACTACTACTACTACTACAACTATTATTATTACTACTACTATTACTATTATTATTATTACTATTATTATTATTATTATTATTATTACTATTACTATTACTATTACTATTATTATTCTGTCACAGCTAAGTTGAAGGTGGTGGTCATGGTGTTGTCATCTACTTTACCAGCTCCCAAAATGAGCAGTGGTGCAAATTTTCCTCCAATTGTGGCCTGAAATATTTCTGCCACCTCCGGGTCTTGCAGTTTGTCCAGTTAGAACTTCAGTCTCGTGCACTTTGCTGCGTTTACTCTCTTCAAGTGAATACGGAAAAACATCATCACGAGATCGTGGTCACTTCAGATGCCGCCACGGAGATCCTTGGAAAGCACCGGCCAAAGAAGAAGCTGTGGATCACATTTAAACTTTTGGACCTGTGTGATAAACACAGAGAGATGAAAAAGAAAAAGAACACCTCACAGGGAGCTGATGCGTACCGAAAAATCATCAATGAAATCCAAAAAGGCATGCGCACAGCAAAGGAGAACTGGATTGAAGATCAATGCCAGGAAATAGAGAACAGTCTGAACAAGAACAACAGCAAAAAGGCCTACCAGACTGTGAAGCGGCTGACAAGTGTTAAACAGCCCAAGGTCTCCACGATCCAAAGCAAGTCTGGCATATGCCTTACAGAAGAACAAGAAGTCTTGGACAGATGGACAGAGTACTGCTCTGACCTTTACTACCACAAACCAAACGGAGACCCATCAGTTCTAACATGTCCTGAGAACAATCGCTGAAGAAGGGGAAGTCAGCGGGAGCGGACAACATACCCGCGGAACTGCTTCAAGCAGGAGGAGAAACGATGATCGACACACTCACCATTATCTGTAACAAGATCTGGCATAGGGAAGAGTGGCCTACACCATGGACCCAGTCGCTTGTCATCACTCTTCCCAAAAAAGGTAACCTTCAGGAATGTGAAAATTACCGCACCATCAGCCTCATCAGCCATCCCAGCAAGGTCTTCCTGAAAATAATACTCAACAGGTTGAAACTCCAAGCTGAACAAATCATAGCTGAAGAGCAAGCAGGATTCAGGGCAGGGCGAAGTACCACTGAACAGATTTTCAACCTCAGAATAATCTGCAAGAAATACCTACAGCACCAACAACATCTATATCATGTGTTCGTAGACTTCAAAAAGGCGTTTGACAGAGTCTGGCATGCAGCTCTATGGGCAACCATGAGAGTGTGCAACATCAGCCCTAAAATTATTGAAGTCATCAAAAGCCTGTATGACAAGGCTACCAGTGCAGTCCTCCACAACAGCGCCATCGGAAACTGGTTCAGAACAACAATTGGTGTGCGTCAGGGATGCCTAATCTCTCCAACACTCTTCAACATCTTCCTAGAGCGCACCATGTCAGATGCCTTGCAGACCACGAAGTCACAGTCAGCACAGGGGGAAGAGCAATCTCCAACCTCCGTTTTGCGGATGACATTGATGGATTGGCTGGAGAAGAACAAGAACTTGAACAGCTGGTACAGAGGCTTGACACCACCTCCAGAGCCTATGGACTGGAAATAAGTGCAGAGAAGACCAACATGATGACCAACAACACCAATGGCATCAACACGGACATCAAAGTCCAAGGCCAATCCCTCAAATCAGTGCATAGCTTCAAATATTTAGGAGCCATTGTATCAGACAATGGGTCCCGACAGGAAGTCCTCTCCAGGATCGCACAAACAACTGCTGCCCTGGCGAGGTTAAAGCCCATTTGGAAAGACAGGACCATCAGTCCACATTCCAAGGTAAGGCTGCTGCGCTCCCTTGTCATCTCCATCTTCCTATATGCTTGCGAAACATGGACCCTCACTGCAGATCTCCAATGAAGAATACAAAGTATGGAGATGAGGTGCTACAGAAGACTTCTGGGCATTTCCTATACCCAGCACATCACCAACGACGAAGTCTGACAGACCATCACACAAGCCATTGGACAACACGATGACCTGCTCACAGTGGTGAAAAAACGTAAACTCCGATGGTATGGCCACGTCACCAGATCATCAGGTCTTGCAAAGACCATCCTGCAAGGCACAGTGCTAGGAGGTAGAAGAAGAGGGAGACCGAAAAAGAGGTGGGAGGACAACAATCGAGAATGGACTGGTTTGACACTGAGCGAAACAATCAGGGTTTCTGAGTACAGGGAAAGATGGAATACGCTGGTTAAACGCTCATATGTGGTGCCCCTATGACCTCCGAATTATGGGATAGGATAGAAATAGGATAGGATTATTATTATTATTATTATTATTAATATTATTATTATTATAATTATTATTATTATTATTATTATTATTATTATTATTATTATTAGAGAAACTGCGAGAGGGAGAGAGAAAAGTAATAGAAATTACAACATCAACACATTTTTGTGGTCACTACTATTATTGTGGGTGATCATCACCAAGTCATTTTCAACTGTCCATGTTCACAACTGAAGAAAGGGGTTGAAATATCTGTGAAATATTTTCTAATACTTGTTGTATGATGTTTTCCTGTTATATATATATATATATATATATATATATATATATATATATATATATATATATATATATATATATATATATATATATATATATATATATTTATATATATATATATATATGTGGTCTTTTGTGTTGTTGCAGAGATGGAGGGCAGTTAGAACCATTGACAGACATCAACAATAAGTCTCTGCTGTGTCACCACCGCAAGCTGCTGTACCCAATTCACCTCACTGACATTAACACGTCACCACAGTGAGTCTTCTTCAAACCTTCATCCTAACCCTAACCACAGCACACTGCTGTACTCTGTTCACCTAACGGACAGTAACATTTCACCACAGCTAGTCTTCTCCAAATCCTAAACCTAATCCTAAACTTAACCCTAACTGACATTAGTTTATTTGCCATAGTGAGTTTTATGCAAGCCCTAAACCTAACCCTAACTCTAAACCTACCACTAAACCTAATTCTAAGCCCTAACCTAAACCTAGCCCTAACCACGGCATGCTGCTATACCCTGTTGACCGCACTGACAGTAGCACATCGCCACAGTGACATTTAAGTAGTATAAACATGGTGGTATGGATGTGCAGTCAGTCAATCAGTCAGTCAGTTTGCAAATGTGGAATGAGCAGCATATAAAACATATATTAACCCCTTGACTGCTTTTGACAACTGAACTTGTCATTCAGTAGTGTGACCAATGATGAGTATGTTTGTCATGGCCATTCAGTAGTGTGACCAATGATGAGTATGTTTGTCATGGCCATTCAGTAGTGTGACCAATGATGAGTATGGTTGTCATGGCCATTCAGTAGTGTCACCAATGATGAGTATGGATTTTGTGGTCCTGATTAGGCTCTTTGCAGTCTGCTGGACCCTGTAAGCAGTGAATAACTAACTAACTAAATAATTCAGTAGTGTCACCAATGAGGAGTATGGATTTTGTGGTCCTGATTAGGCTCTTTGCAGTCTGCTGGACCCTGTAAGCAGTGAATAACTAACTAACTAAATAATTCAGTAGTGTCACCAATGAGGAGTATGGATTTTGTGGTCCTGATTAGGCTCTTTGCAGTCTGCTGGACCCTGTAAGCAATGAATAACTAACTAACTAAATAATTCAGTAGTGTCACCAATGAGGAGTATGGATTTTGTGGTCCTGATTAGGCTCTTTGCAGTCTGCTGGACTCTGTAAGCAATGAATAATTAACTAATTCAGTAGTGTCACCAATGAGGATGTGGATTTTGTGGTCCTGATTAGGCTCTTTGCAGTCCACTGGACCCTGTGAGCAATGAATAACTAACTAACTAATTCAGTATTGTCACTAACAATGAGTATGGTTGTCATCGTCATTGTGAGGCTTTTTCTTACTATAATTAATTGTTCAACAACGAAAATGAACACCAACTGGAAAGCTTAGAACATTAGCTGTCTAGCATTAATAAGTCAGATATGACAAACCTTTTCAATGGCTGGTGACCATCCACCCCTCTGAGCCTTGACCCGCCCTACCAGCAAGCCTGGCAAAGGTGATCTATGTAACAAGCAAGGACATAGACAAGAGGGAAGCAACATCTCCCTTTAGGACTCAAAATAAATAAATAAATAAAGATAAACAAGAGTAGGCAAAGTGCCTGCAAAAAACAGTACATTGTGGTTAGGATGTGGTTATCTCATGTCACAGTTTTACACACACACTCACACACACACATACGTTCGAAACATGACAACTCGGTTTATATAGAATGTAAAAATCGGAAAGTATATTTTTGACGGAAAGAACGCAAACTTGGTCTAAAAATGTAAGAATCTGATAGAAAACTGGCTCTTTCCGTCTAAAAAGTTGTAAAAGGTTGACCTAGTTCGTCTCCTGTGTACTTCGGAAATAGTGGGGTCCTGGAAAATAAACCCAGTTGTTACTAAGAATGACAAGTTATGGAACCGTCTTGTACAGTTGTGCACACCCACACACACACACACACACTCGCGCACACACATAAACACAGACACAGAACAGCACACACTCATACACACAGACACAGAACACATTCACACAGACACAGAACAGCACACACTCATACACACACACAGACACAGAACACCACACACTCATACACATAGACACAGAGCAGCACACACTCATACACACAGACACAGAACAGCACACACACACACACAGAGAACAGCACACACTCACACACACAGACACAGAACAGCACACAGACACAGAACATTACACACACACACATAGAACAGCTCACACAGAACAGCACACACACACTCACACAGACACAGAACAGCACACACACACAGACACAGAACAACACACACACACACACTCACACAGACACAGAACAGCACATACACACACTCACACAGACACAGAACAGCATACACTCATACACACAGACACAGAACAGCACACACACACACACACAGAACAGCATACACTCATACACACAGACACAGAACAGCATACACTCATACACACAGACACATAACAGCACACACTCATACACACAGACACAGAACAGCACACACTCACACAGACACAGAACAGCACACACACATACACACAGACACAGAAGAGCACACACATACACACAGACACAGAACAGCACACACTCACACACACAGACACACACAAGCACACACACATACACGCAGACACAGAACAGCACACACACATACACAGAACAGCACACACACATACATACAGACAGAACAGCACACTCATACACACAGACACAGAACAGCACACACTCATACACACAGACACAGAACAGCACACACACATACACACACACAGAACAGCACACTCATACACACAGACACAGAACAGCACACACGCATACCCAGAACAGCACACACACACACAGACACAGAACAGCACACACTCACACACACAGGTTTCAAGGTGGGAGCACATTTAGCAATTGGTCATCATTAACAGAGTCAATATCTATGCCTGCAATATCCAGAGGTGCCAACCCCCTAAACTTCTTGTCAGTATTTCCGGACCCATTTGTCAGTATTTTTTAACACTTGTCAGTATTTTTTTTTCTCGCAAAAACCAGCCTATGACACTATAAAGTAACGACAGGCTTCTCTCTGAAACAGCAGGCTATTTTCCTATCCTATCCTGTCCCATAACTCGGAGGCCGAAGGGGCACCACAGATGATCATTTAACCAGCATACTCCAGCTTTCTCTGTCCTCAGCAGCCCTGATGGCTTCGCTCAGTGTCAAACCAGTCCATTCTCGAATGTTGTCCTCCCACATCTTTTTCGGTCACCCTCTTCTTTTACCTCCTTGCACTGTGCCTTGCAGAATGGTCTTTGCAAGGCCTGATGATCTGTTGACGTGGCCATACCATCGGAGTTTCCGTTTCTTTACCATTGTGAGCAGGTCATCGTGTTGTCCAATGGCTTGTGTGATGGTCTGTTGGACTTCATCGTTGGTGATGTGTTGGGCATAGGAAATGCCCAGAAGTCTTCTGTAGCACCTCATCTCCATGCTTTGTATTCTTCGTTGTAGATCTGCTGTGAGGGTCCATGCTTCGCAAGCATATAGGAAGATGGAGATGACAAGGGAACTCAGCAGTCTTACTTTAGGCTATTATCAGTCCTCTAAAATCGCGATGAAAATCAGCTTGTTGAACACCACAATTGTTTTACTCTAAAATCACCATGAAAATCAGCTTGTTGAACACCAGCTCAATGCCTATGTGAGCAGCACTCTAGGTTCTCCCACATTTTGCTGGCTGCGGGCTATTTATAGCTTGCCTACACCCTCCCTTTCAGTGAAAGGAAAGAAAAGAAGAGCAATGGCGAAGCTATTTATAGCTAGCCTGGCTGAACTAACTTCAAAACCTAAAAGCTTTGGTTGAGTCGGTGTGGACGTTCAGTAAGTGCAGGAGTACTATTCAGGGACCAGAAACCAGTACAGAAGCACCGCTGGCAAAGATAAACGATCGGCAACTTCTCTTCCGTATTTTTATAAAAGCTACCGTATTTCCGTATTTAATTCACTTCGCCGGAATTAAATAGGTCAATCTGTACTGGTTGGCACCTCTGAATATCAAAGCGAGGATGTAATCTAATACCAAAAGGTGGAACTTCTGTCAGTTTGTTGGAATATTTAAGTGTAAATAATGGGTTTAAAACACAATCATAAGTGGGATTTCCAGGGTTTGCTTTAAGTTTGAGAAAATAGTTCACGGCGAGCGGAGGCCTAGGAATCTCCAAGGGAGGTTCGCCAGCCTCAGCGTAGAAGTACAAACGCCCCCATTTGTTAGGATAATGCCAAGAGAGAACCTTAACAAAAAAAACAACAAAGAAACAAATTTAAAAGTTTATTTTTTGGCTATGTGCGTTAATGTCTGGAATTACATTTGAATGGCTTGCAATCTTGCTATGTTTGCTTTCAGCTTGGTGTTGGTGTGGCAGGCAGAATGGCTTGCAATCTTGTTATGTTTGCTTTCAGTATGGTGTTGGTGTGGGAGGCAGAATGGGATCATCTCGTGCACAACTACGATGTTGATGTCACCATCGAGGTCTTCACTGCCAAAGAGGATGGTGGTGGTGTTTCTGTGTTCACTATTCCAGGTATGGTCATCTCATGATGGTACACAAGTGTTCAGGTTTTTCTTATGTTGAAGATACAGTTTGTTTGTGATAAAGCAGAGTACACATGTAGTGTTTATGCACATACCAAGCTTAAAGTTTAAACTGGAACATCACATGCTCGCGTTCCTCCTTCTCACTATGAGAAGCTATCAAAACAGGGCTTAGAGGATGACAATTGGGACAGATTAACCAAGTTGTTTTGCATGCTGAGTGTCACAGGGAGGACAGAAAAGCTCGACGCAGAACTGTTGGATTTTTCCTTTGTGTTGATTATTAATAATGATGTTATTATTTGGCAATGTAGGCATTTTATATGTGTTTTGTTGATATTTTATAATGATGTTTATATTCTATTTTGTTTTTGTAAACGGGGGTTCGATAAGTTAGAGTATAGCCTCAGCTACCATGCGTGGGATGTCTTTATTGTAAAGTGACCGGCTGGTGGAGGGTCTTCAGTGTTACCACCAGGGTTGTTTTCGGCAGATCTTTTATGCGAATCAGGGACAAGTCCTCTTTCAGCAAAGTTGTGGTCTTGATTTTGTGGTCCTGATTCGGCTCTTTGCAGTCCGCTGGACCCTGTAAGCAATGAATAACTAACTAACTTAAAAGGATTCTGCCTGTGAACACTCAAAGTGACCTTGACCTTTGTGTGACAGAAACCTGCGACCACTGTGTGGCCAAGCGACTGCAGGAGGAGGAAGAAGACCAGTACACGTTTGAACAAGAGGTCATCTTTGTGCGCAAGATCCTTAGCTCGCAGGCCATAGTGGCAGGTGACGGTGATTCACCAGACCTGAGTGACAAGGACACGGCTCACAAAGACTCTGACTTTGGAGAGGTACCACGTGCTTGGAGCTTGATTTGTACTCTTGTTAGAGACGTGTTTGGAGCTTGATTTGTACACTTGTTGGGGGCATGCTTGGAGCAGACCTGTTTACCTTACGCATTGAACTTAATAAATTACATGTTTAAAAGTTTTATTAAGCGATTACGCCCTTTTTCTTCAGGTGCCGTGTTCTCTGTCTGCCAGATTACACATTTTAGAAAAATTGAATCTGCACTTCCGCAAAGCACCTATTGAGGTGAAGAGTGCATAGAACAATGCACTGCAGAAGGGAAAGGAGAAGAAGGCATAGAACAATGCACTGCAGAAGGGAAAGGAGAAGAAGGCATAGAACAATGCACTGCAGAAGGGAAAGGAGAAGAGGGAATAGAACAATGCACTGCAGAAGGGAAAGGAGAAGAGGGAATAGAACAATGCACTGCAGAAGGGAAAGGTGAAGAATGCATAGAACAATGCACTGCAGAAGGGAAAGGAGAATAGTGCATAGAACAATGCACTGCAGAAGGGAAAGGTGAAGAAGGCATAGAACAATGCACTGCAGAAGGGAAAGGAGAAGAGGGAATAGAACAATGCACTGCAGAAGGGAAAGGTGAAGAATGCATAGAACAATGCACTGCAGAAGGGAAAGGAGAAGAGGGAATAGAACAATGCACTGCAGAAGGGAAAGGAGAAGAGGGAATAGAACAATGCACTGCAGAAGGGAAAGGAGAAGAGTGCATAGAACAATGCACTGCAGAAGAGAAAGGAGAAGAGGGAATAGAACAATGCACTGCAGAAGGGAAAGGAGAAGAAGGCATAGAACAATGCACTGCAGAAGGGAAAGGAGAAGAGGGAATAGAACAATGCACTGCAGAAGGGAAAGGAGAAGAGGGAATAGAAGGACAGCTGAAAGGCAACTGACAGTAATGCAGTTACATTTAGCTAACTCTGCAGTTACATTTAGCTAACTCTGCAGTTACATTTTGCTAACTCTGCAGTTACATTTAGCTAACTCTGCAGTATTAAACCTTTTTTTGTATTTTTTTCTCTCTATTATTTATTTTTTTTTTTACCTCATTTGGCAGGCCAAGCATTTTTTGTTTTAGTTTTTAATACTGCAATTTACAATTTTTAAAAATTTAAGTTCAAGGCCTTCTTCATTGGTTCTATTTGTTATTTTTTATTATTTCTTTATATTTTTGTTTTCTTTTAACCCAAAAATTATATTTATAGCTTTCTCAACATTACTTTCTTTTAAAAAATAATCATAGGTGAAAACATAGATTTGTATTTTTTAAAGATATTTTAATACATATTTTTGCTATTAGTATAATTCATTTTTTCCACAATGGTTTCATATCTCTATTATGTAAGGTCCCAAACATCACCTTTATAACTCCCAATTTGATATTCAAATTCAAAACATATATTCTGCAGTATTTTCCAGTGTAAGACTCTAAGTTTTGTTTCCATTGTGGTTTTTTGTGCAATAATCCAATAATGATTTATATTAATATCGAATGTCCTTTTCCAAAATCCCATCGCACATGACTGGGTTCTCTTAGCGGCAGCTAATTGCTTTCTGAAATCATGAGTCTTAAAAAGAGTTTTGTTGTGAAGTAGTGAGATCTGTTTGGTTCTGTAAGGCATTTGGAAAGGAGTGCAAGGACCTGGAAACTGCTACATGAGCTGTTACGTATTCTAAAAACCTGTTAGGGGAATTCCCTAATCTTTCAGAGTTTGCTTTATAAGAAGCTTAACTGGGCTCGTCAACTATATCTCTTACTTTAACAACATCTGCAGTATTAAACATTATGACTGATCATTGTGGGCTAACTTTTTTTAATTAACGTGTGGTTTGATTTGGTTATGATTACACATCCTCATCTTTAGATTATACATTTCTACTGACAGAATTAAACACGGGTTTGTTGGAGGGTAAACAGGTCTGTTTGAGCTTGGTTGTCAGTGTTGTAGGGACCTGTGGGGTTGGAGGGTGTTTGAGCTTGGTTGTCAGTGTTGTAGGGACCTGTGGGGTTGGAGGGTGTTTGAGCTTGGTTGTCAGTGTTGTAGGGACCTGTGGGGTTGGAGGGTGTTTGAGCTTGGTTGTCAGTGTTGTAGGGACCTGTGGGGTTGGAGGGTGTTTGAGATTGGTTGTCAGTGTTGTAGGGACCTGTGGGGTTGGAGGGTGTTTGAGCTTGGTTGTCAGTGTTGTAAGGACCTGTGGGGTTGGAGGAGGGCATGATGTGGATGGAAGCTGGTAGTAGAATGTTCTGTGGCTCCCCACTCAACCACACCATCATTTTTCCATCTAGTCTAAACTTCAATAAGCATTACAATATTCTACTCAACATATGTTTGGGCTGATTCTTTGTGTGGGCTGCAGCCGTCATTACCACTACCACCATCACCACCAACTTCATCATCATCACCAACACCATCATCATCATTACCATTATTATTATCATCATCATCATCATCATCATCATCATCATCATCATCATCATCATCATCATCATCATCATCATCATCATCCTTTTTTTCAGTTATTCTTGGATGAGTATGCATTGGAATTGCAAGACTGGTGATTATACTTGGATTTTAAATGTATGCATACCTTTATTTGTGTTTTTGTTTGTTTATTTATTGAACACTTATTTATTTTGACAGAATGGGTGTGAGAGTGAACATTCCATGTCCAAGAAGCGGAGATTGGAGGAAGGCGTGAGGAAGAGCCAGAGGCATCGTAAGCAGAGAGGAGAGAAAGAGCTGAGGGTGTCTTCCAACATCAAACTCAAGGACTTCAAAACTAAGGTACAGTCTAACAATAAATACATAGATAACACACCAGAGGCATCGTAAGCAGAGAGGAGAGAAGGAGCTGAGGGTGTCTTCCAACATCAAACTCAAGGACTTCAAAACTAAGGTACAGTCTAACAATAAATACATACCATAACACACCAGAGTACAGTCTAACATTAAATACATATGACAACACACCAGAGTACAGTCTAACAATAAATACATATGATAACACACCAGAGTACAGTCTAACAATAAATACATATGATAACACACCAGAGTACAGTCTAACAATAAATACATATAATAACACCAGTGTACAGTCTTACAATAAATACATATGATAACACACCCCAGGGTACAGTCTAACAATAAATACATATGATAACACACCAGAGTACAGTCTAACAATAAATACATATGATAACACACCAGAGTACAGTCTAACAATAAATACATATGATAACACACCAGGGTACAGTCTAACAATAAATACATACGATAACACACCAGAGTACAGTCTAACAATAAATACATATGATAACACACCAGAGTACAGTCTAACAATAAATACATACGATAACACACCAGGGTACAGTCTAACAATAAATACATATAACACACCAGAGTACAGTCTAACAATAAATACATATGATAACACACCAGAGTACAGTCTAACAATAAATACATATGATTACACACCAATGTACAGTCTAACAATACATACATATGATACCACAACAGGGTACAGTCTAACAATAAATACAGCAACACAGCCGGGTACAGTCTAACAATAAATACACACAGCAACACAGCCGGGTACAGCCTAATAATAAATACATACGATAACTCAACAGGGTACAGTCTAACAATAAATAGTTATATAAATCATGGTACAGTTATATAAACCATGGTACAGTCTAACAATAAATACATACTTATATAAACCATGATACAGTATAGCAATAAATGCATACTTATATAAACCATGATACAGTCTAGCAATAAATACAGTTATATAAACCATGGTACAGTCTAGCAATAAATACAGTTATATAAACCATGGTACAGTCTAACAATCCTATCCTATCCTGTCCCATAACCCGGAGGTCGTAGGGGCACCACAGATGATCGTTTAACCAGCATACTCCATCTTTCTCTGACCTCAGCAGCCCTGATGGCTTCGCTCAGTGTCAAACCAGTCCATTCTCGAATGTCCTCCCACCTCTTTTTCAGTCTCTCTCTTCTTCTACCTCCTTGCACTGTGCCTTGCAGAATAGTCTTTGCAAGGCCTGATGATCTGGTGACGTGGCCATACCATCGGAGTTTCAGTTTCTTCACCACTGTGAGCAGGTCATTGTGTTGTCCAATGGCTTGTGTGATGGTCTGTCGGACTTCGTCGTTGGTGATGTGTTGGGTATAGGAAATGCCCAGAAGTCTTCTGTAGCACCTCATCTCCATGCTTTGTATTCTTTCTTTGGAGATCTGCTGTGAGGGTCCATGCTTCGCAAGCATATAGGAAGATAGAGATGACAAGGGAGCGCAGCAGTCTTTGGAATGTAGACTGATGGTCCTGTCTTTCCAAATGGGCTTCAACCTTATCAGGGCAAAAGTTGTTTGTGCGATCCTGGAGAGGACTTCCTGTTGGGACCCGTTGTCTGATACAATGGCTCCTAAATATTTGAAGCTATGCACTGTGTTGAGGGATTGGCCTTGGACGTTGATGTCCGTGTTGATGCCATTGGTGTTGTTGGTCATCATTTTGGTCTTCTCTGCACTTATTTCCATTCCATAAGCTCTGGAGGTGGTGTCAAGCCTCTGTACCAGCTGTTCAAGTTCTTCTTCCTCTCCAGCCAATCCATCAATGTCATCCGCAAAACGAATATTGGAGATTGCTCTACCCCCAATGCTGACTGTGCCTTCATGATCTGCAAGAGCATCTGACATGATGCGCTCTAGGAAGATGTTGAAGAGTGTTGGAGAGAGTAGGCATCCTTGACGCACACCGATTGTTGTTCTGAACCAGTTCCCGATAGCGCTGTTGTGGAGGACTGCACTGGTATCCTTGTCATACAGGCTTTTGATGACTTCAATAATTTTAGGGCTGATGTTGTACACTTTTATTGTTGCCCATAGAGCTGCATGCCAGACTCGGTGAAACGCCTTCTTGAAGTCTATGAACACATGATATAGGTGTTGTTGGTGCTGTAGGTATTTCTCACAGATTATTCCGAGGTTGAAAATCTGTTCAGTGGTACTTCGCCCTGGCCTGAATCCTGCTTGTTCTTCAGCTATGATTTGTTCAGCTTGGGGTTTCAACCTGTTGAGTATTATTTTCAGGAGGACCTTGCTGGGATGGCTGATGAGGCTGATGGTGCGGTAATTTTCACACTCCTGAAGGTTACCTTTTTTGGGAAGAGTGATGACAAGCGACTGGGTCCATGGTATAGGCCACTCCCCACTCTGCCAGATCTTGTTACAGCTAATGGTGAGGGCATCAATCATCGCTTCTCCTCCTGCTTGTAGCAATTCCGCGGGTATGTTGTCCACTCCCGCTGACTTCCCTTTCTTTAGCGATTGCACTGCTGCATCAACTTCTTCCCGGAGAATTGGGAGGATTTCTTCTTCTTTTCTGTTCTCGGGACATGCTAGAACTGATGGGTCTCCATTTGGTGTATGGTTGTAAAGGCCAGAGCAGTACTCTGTCCATCTGTCCAAGACTTCTTGCTCTTCTGTAAGGCATATGCCAGGCTTGTCTTTCCGTAGGCGCCCACAATCATACTTGTTGATTATACTGACTTGCTTTGGATCGTGGAGACTTTGGGCTGTTTGACACTTGTCAGTCGCTTCACAGTCTGGTAGGCCTTCTTGCTGTTGTTCTTGTTCAGACTGTTCTCTATTTCCTGGCATTGATCTTCTATCCAGTTCTCCTTTGCTGTGCGCATGCCTTTTCGGATGTCATTGTTGATTTTTCGGTAGACATCAGCTCCCTGTGAGGTGTTCTTTTTCTTTTTTTTTATCTCTCTTCATTTATCACACAGATCCAAAAGTTCAGGTGTGATCCACGGCTTCTTCTTTGGTCGGTGCTTGCCAAGGATCTCAGTGGCATCATCTGTCACAGCTGAGTTGAAGGTGGTGGTCATGGTGTTGACATCTACTTCACCAGCCCCCAAAATGAGCAGTGGTGCAAATTTCCCTCCAATTGTAGCCTGAAATAGTTCTGCCACCTCCGGGTCTTGCAGTTTGTCCAGGTCGAACTTCAGTCTAGTGCACTTTGCTGTATTTACTCTCTTCAAGTGGAGCTGGAAAGACATCATCACGAGATCGTGGTCACTTCCAATGTCTGCTCCTGGAAAAATGCGTGTCCTGCCAATGTTGATGCTTGATCTGAAGTGTTTCTTGACCATGATGTAGTCTATTTGGTTGTGATGCTCCCCGCCGGGACTGTGCCATGTCCATCGTCTGGAGTTTTTGTGGAGACCAAGCGTGTTTGCCAGTACAAGATTGTTGTATCTGGCAAACTCCAAGAGTCTCAGACCCCTGTCGTTTGTCTCGTTGTTGCAGTGGGGTCCACATGTGTCTCCCCAGTTGTGGTGCGCATCTTGGCCAACCTTGGCATTCCAGTCGCCTTGCACTATGACTATGTCCTTCTTCGGCACTTGGTCAAGGACCGCCTGTAGATTTTCATAAAAATCCTCCACTTCTGATGTTTGGGCATAGGCCTGGATGATGGTGATGTTGAAAGGGGCTGCTCTCAGGCGGATGGTAATGAGTCTACTGGAGACTGGGCGGCAACCCATGACAGTGGCTAGAATGTTCTTGTGGACCAAGAATCCAACGCCGTGTTCGTGCCTGTCATCTCTACCGCTGAAATAGAGCTTGTGGCCTTTGTCGGTCGTTGTTTCACATAGGCCTTTCCAGCGCAGTTTGCTGATGCCTAGAACGTTCCATCGATAGTGGTCCAGCTCATGGGCCAGTTCTTCTAATTTTCCTTCCGCAGTTAGGGTCCTGACATTCCAGGTTCCTATGACAATGTTGTTTCTCGTGCGGATCTTGCTAAATTGTCCATCAGTAGCACACTTAACACCTCCGTCCTGGTGGCCAACAGAAGGCGCAGTCCTTGAGCTGGGGGATGACCGATCCGGTATGGAATTAGTGGATAGTGTCATCATGTAGTGTGTCTTGGGCAAAAAAGATCTGGCGGTGCCCAATCCTCTCCAGGCTGTTGGCCACAGCCGAAATCCACCATTGTACAGTCTAACAATAAATACATACTTATATAAACCAGGATACAGTATAGCAATAAATGCATACTTATATAAACCATGGTACAATCTAGCAATGAATACAGTTATATAAACCATGGTACAATCTAACAATAAATACATGCTTATATAAACCATGATAAAGTACAGCAATAAATGCATACTTATATAAACCATGGTACAGTCTAGAAATAAATGCATACTTATATAAACCATGGTACAGTATAGCAATAAATACAGTTATATTTACCTGAATTTACCTGAGTGGCCACTGAGCGCAGCTGACAGGGTAGGAAGTTTGAGAACTTATTTTAACCCCCTTAACTGTCTCTTTATTATGGCAGTTCTTGAACTGGTTGGCAGTTTCAGCTTCAACAATTGATTGTTTCAGTGCATTCCATGGGTTCACAACTCTTTGTGAAAAAAAGTTATTTCTGAGATCCAGTCTAGACCTCTCTTTGAACAGTTTACTGTTGTGACCTCTATGGTAGAATCATGACTGGCACGAAGTAACAAATTTTTCAGCAGAAACTTTTTCGAGTCCCTTTATGAGCTTGAAAGTCTCGATGAGATCCCCCTGTCTCTCCTTTCTTCTAATTTCTGCAAATTGCAAAAAAGCCAGTCTCTCTTCGTACGGCAGGTGACCAATCCCTGTGATCGATCTTGTAGCTCTCCTCTGCACCTTTTCCAACTCTGCGATGTCTTTTTTGAGGTATGGTCGTCATACTTGGATGCAATACTCCAGATGTGGTCGTACAATTGATTTGTAGAGTGGGACAATAACTTCCCTAGTTCTGGCTGTGACTGTTCGCATGATCTGCCCCACTGCTCTGTTGGCTCGTTTTGCTGCCTTGCAGCACAGGCGACTGACTGACAGTGACCTGTGCATGATGAGGTCCCTTTCTTCCACCACTGCTCCAAGTTCTTGTCCTCCCAGTGTGTAAATGTGACAATAAATGCATACTTATATAACCAGGGTACAGTCTAGCAATAAATACATACTTATATAAACCATGGTACAGTCTAACAATAAATACATAGTTATATAAACCATGGTACAGTCTAACAATAAATACATAGTTATATAAATTATGGTACAGTCTAACAATAAATACATAGTTATATAAACCATGGTACAGTCTAACAATAAATTCATAGTTATATAAATCATGGTACAGTCTAACAATAAATACATAGTTATATAACCATGGTACAGTCTAACAATAAATACATACTTATATAAACCATGGTACAGTCTAGCAATAAATACATATATAAACCATGGTACAGTCTAGCAATAAATGCATTCTTAAATAAACCATGGTACAGTCTAGCAATAAATACATATATAAACCATGGTACAGTCTAGCAATAAATGCATTCTTAAATAAACCATGGTACAGTCTAGTAATAAATTCTTTTTTTTTTCCTTTTTTTCCTTATTTTGGTATGCATGACCTTGACTTTGATCTTGTTACAGATCATGTACCATTTCACCATCCCGACCTATGACCAGAACCTGACCTTGGATGGCAGACCTTTGACCGACAACACTGCAACACTGGGAGAACTTAGATTCTACCCAGGCTGCCTTGTCATTGTTAAGGTCAGTGCCAAGGACATTCAAGGTCAAATGATGACCTTTATATATTCCTACTTCCCTTTGAAGTGACTGTTGTAGTTATTATAAATATTTTGTGATCTTAATAAAATGTTATGAACGCAGACATGTGTGTATATGTTACCGGCAATCTGTGTATTCAGTCAATAAGTGTATTGTCTTTAAAAAAAAAAAAAGCAGTCAATTCGTGTTTTGACTGTGACTACTACCCAATACATGTAATGACTAATATTTCCAGTAAATGTGTGTATTGTCTTAAAAATGCTCTGGTCAATACACGATTTAACTGAACTGTCATTCAGCATTTAAATTGCAACTGGCTGTAAACATGAATAAATGAATGACTACGCAATCATTTGTTGTTCTTGAACCTCAATACGCACACTCACAGTGACACATCCACACAACTAAAACATGTTAAGTATAAGTTAGTAAATATTAAAAATAAGCTTAAAACGTACACATTTACATTTAAAACTCTCTTTTTTTCTCTCTCTCTCTCTCTCATGCAAAGTAAATATTAAAAATAAGTTTTAGATATACACATTTAAATTTAAAACTTTCTCTCTTTGTCCCCCTCCATTCTTTCTCTCTCTCTGTCTGTTTCTGTCTGTCGTTTTGGTTCACTGTCAATAACAACCAATTGACTATAATCGGGCAGGCCATACCTGTATTGATGAAAGAGAAAGAGAGAATTACGTGTCGTTGTTACGATTGAGATGCGCACGATAGTTCCGATCGTTTTATTTTGCAAAGCATGCAATGATCGCGTGTATTTACCTTTGATTTGATTCTGCGCTATTGCTAGAAAAAGTTTTGTATAATGTTGATCATTTTCGTCAGTTGATATTGTTGCAGTATCATTGAGAGTTTTCTGGAATTACTTGTTTATTATCGATTGAAAGTTCTAGACCTATCTGGTAATAGCTAGGCAATTCTTCTAAAGTGAGGAATGTTCTATGTAGTAAGACAGTTGCGGTGATGAGTTTTATTTTGATTGGGTGTTATTGCATCATTCTGGAATGTTCTAAGCTTTACTGGATTGCAGAGAGGCTATATAAGTAATGCACTGTCTGCTTGTAAAACAGTGATTTTTGTAGTGATTTTTGGAAAGTGATCTTGTATGCAGTTGTTGGTGTTTGCTGAATAAAGTTGAAAAACTTTATACAATGACTCCTGCCTTGCTGAGTGAACATGCTGCGTGGATAAACGAATTCGAGTTACACATATCAAGATTCAACATCGGGGCTGAATCGACTATTGATAAATACGGGTAACAGTCGTAACATTTCGCCCTGGTCCCTTATTCAACAGCCAACTGGAATCTTTCATCGCTAGAATTTGGGCCAGCTTGTTTTAAAACTTTTGTTCTTTTTTCGTTCATATCCATCATTTGTGGTGAGGAGGTGGTAAAGCAAGTCTGAAATGAATGATCGACCGTGGTTTTGTCGCACGTTGAAATCGCAATATACATAATCACAAGATTTTCGTTGAAGTCCTAGTGATTTATTTTAAGATAAAACATTGGACCTTATTAGTTACGTGCAGCATGATTAACACATCTTAAGGTTTATTAATCTGAGCTCATCACATTTCTGTGTAATATAAATAATGCTCTACGCTCACATTGCTCTGAAACATTGTCAGAAGACTTGACTGAGTGAAACACACATTGACTAAAATGAACAGTCAATGTGTGTATTTAAGTGGGTCAAAATTAAGACAATATACGTATTGACTGGAAATGTTAGTCATTACATGTATTGACTAGTGGTCACAGACAAAATGTGAACTGACTGCTTTTTTTTAGACTATATACACGTACACGTATTGACTGAAAACATGTATTACCGGTAACATATACACATGCAGCAGTGTAATACTGACTTAGAAATAGCCATTATTTGTGGTGATGTTATGTTTATGTTATATTAGGTAAAGGACTTTTGAAGTAATACTGACTTAGAAATAGCCATTATTTGTGGTGATGTTATGTTTATGTTATATTAGGTAAAGGACTTTTGAATACTGACTTAAAAATAGCCATTATTTGTGGTGATGTTATGTTTATGTTATATTAGGTAAAGGACTTTTGAAGTAATACTGACTTAGAAATAGCCAGTAGGGATCTTTCGAAAGCGGGTGAAAGTGAAAGTGAATGTGAGAATCGGGACTACTTATTGTTGTGACGTCAGCAATTTATGTGACGCTTTAACTTCCCGTGGTGAAAGGTCACGAAGTCTGCCTACCACAAGGAATAAAACTTCGTGGAAAACCTGATTTCCACGAACTAATGTTAGTGAGTACATTTTGGTTATTAAATCGTTTGTAAAATGTCCAAAAATGATTTGAATTTGTATATGGTACATTACTCAACCATTTTAGAAGGAATAATGGGGATCTAAACTCGGTCTCAGACTTAAAACGTATTTTCAAACGAGCTACTGAAAAGCCGTCATGGCTGTCTAGAATCTATCTATTCTGTATCACCAATCAGCAGTCCAAAAACTGTTTTATGTGACAAAAATGAAACTCGAAGCTAGAATGTAAAATATCTTCAATGTTAGAGCACTAATCCATCTTTAAAGTTCAACCTAATCGTTACATTCGTGTCAAATCATGATTTGTTAGAAGAAGCCTTACGTAGGCATAATAGTGCTCTGCCTCTGAGCCTGCCCTGTGTGTGCTCAATAAAATCACAACGAAACTAGGTGCTGGAATCGAAAGCGCACAGAAACACGTTCGTTTCGTTTCGTAACGCGGCGTAAGAATCTCCCGGCGTGCCTCTCGTTGGACGAAACGAACACACAATCACTTTCACTTTTACCCGTTCCGAAAGACCCCTATTATTTGTGGTGATGTTATGTTTATGTTATATTAGGTAAAGGACTTTTGAAGTAACTGAGGGTTTTCTCCTGCTACTCCAGTTTTCTCTCTTTCTCTTCCATAATGGTATTGGATGCAGTCAATCAAAAATGTCACAATAATATTTGGTTTTCTTTCTGCCTTAGTTCTCTCCCTGCCTTTTACACCACATGTTTGAGATACTGATGTTTGTCATTTATGTGAGAGTATGTGTAGTATGTGAGCATGTGTATTGTCACACTTGGAGCCTGATTGGTGTTTGGGGGGAAGGCATGTATATAGCATCCATTATTAATATTATTATTATTGTTATTATTATTATTGTTATTATTATAATTATTATTATTATAGTAACCTCAATTCTGACACCATGTAAGGCTCACAGGACCAAAATTGGATGGAGAGACTTGAGCTCAGTTTGTGACTTTGACTTCTGCTTCTGTCAGTCCTAGGTGGAAGTGTCTTATGAATGAAAACTAGAACAATGACCGATAATGTTCAGATAATAAATGCAATGCTACTTTGTTGTGTGTTCAGGCCGATGAACCAGATCCAGACAGCTCGGTCTCCACCTTAGAGTCTGATTCAGGTATGGGGAGTTTACACTTTGTGACCATAGCTTCAACTAAAATGAACCCTACCTGCCTCCCAGGGACTAAACCAGTGTGTGTAATAATGGGCTGCAGTCCTGTGAAGGGGTTCTGGTGGAAATTCTCCTGAATTTGGAGATCTAAATAGTTGTCTTCAAACAAAGAGACAGTATCTTGGGCCACTGATCTATGATCCTGACGTAGATGTACACTGAGGTCTAAATGCATTTAAGTCCTGCGTGTGGTAACGTGTTAGGTTAGGTTAAGAGTGGTGGTCTATCTAAAACATGTCTCCTCTTTATCATTAACAATGGCTGGCTGTCATCCCATTCTGTAGGTTGAGAGTGGTGGCCTATCTAAAACATGTCTCCTCTTTATCACTAACAATTGCTGGCTGTCATCCCATTCTGTAGGTTGAGAGTGATGGTCTATCTAAAACATGTCTCCTCTTTATCGCTAACGATTGCAGGCTGTCATCCCATTCTGTAGGTTGAGAGTGATGGTCTATCTAAAACATGTCTCCTCTTTATCACTAACAATTGCTGGCTGTCATCCCATTCTGTAGGTTGAGAGTGATGGTCTATCTTAAGCATGTCTCCTCTTTATCGCTAACAATTGTTGAATGTTATCCCATTCTGCTTGGAGAACATTTTTTCTCATGATGACTGCTGCTGTGGAATATGAGTTTTGTGATAGCCTGTCACACAGGGAAACAGTGACACACAAAATAACACAACGCCAATTATTGGAAAAATAGTTAATCATCCCATTTTTCATGAAAACAGTGTAAGGTTTTTATGTTCTCTGTCTGAGCCGTTGCTAATGTTGTGCTTAAAAAAAACTGTATTTAACTGTTTTTAGTTTATTTATTTGTTTTTACAAATTTCAATAGGATAAGATCAACCCAGGATTTTATTTTCATTTGATGACAAAACTGTTTTAGCTGTCTATCTTGTCTATCTTCCTACTAATCTAAATACCTACCTACCTTCCTACCTATCTACCTACTAATCTACATGCCTATCTTTCTGTCTGTCTGCCTGTATACTTACCTCTTTGCGTCTGTCTGTCTAATCTGTTTAGTGTTGAATGTTGCAGCCAGAAGGCCTGAGGAAGGCTTCAAGGGAACTAGTTTGGTGGGCAGTTAACAACCTTTGCTGCACTGGCAAACTACGCTGTGTGATGTGGAATTTCATAAAACAACATTTTCTACAACAATTACATTTTGTACTACAACAACTGTTTTGGACATTGAAACCTGATGTAGAAATTCCTAGCCACAAGTATACTTTGGATTCAAAAACTTGTACTGTGGAATTTAAAAACATGGACATTGTATGCTGTAAGCCAGATGTGTACATCCACTTGCCAATCAGCCGGACTACAAATCCAAGCAAAGCTTCTGACCTGCAGCTCACTGGTCCTTGAACAAAATTATTGAAAATAGTATGGGTGGACAGACCAGATGTAGTCCAAATAGTTGCCAGTCGGGCAAGTCAGCTACAAAGTTAGGTCGCCAGTCAGGCTATTGAGCTACAAGGTTATTTGCAGGGTGGAGAATTCTCCGCGAATCCGCGGATTTCCGCGGAAGGCATTTGCATTTCCGAGAAAAAAATATTGAGTTCTGAGTTTGAGAAGCTGAGGGCTACCCTTTACTGGGCATAGCGGCCAAAAGCGGCCGAAGGTCTAAACAGGCAAAACGTCCAAAAGCGTCCGTATCAACCATGTGGTTATATTCTCGCGTTGTTTGAAAGATTGCGAGGCTTCCGGCAATTGACTTCCGGTTAAATTCTGTTGTGAAAACATTCGACTGCATTTCCACAAGTTTTCTCTGTGATGCGTTCGTTTTTTCGATTTTTTTTCAAATTTTCTTGTGTGTGTGTCTAAAATGGATGGTTTGGATTCTTCGACTGATGAAGAAGAGTTTACAGGCTTCCATTTATCAGACATTAAAGTGAGAGAAATGGACTTGGAGTCGGAGGAAGAGATCGGTACTGACATTAGACAATTAGTGTCAGTAGTGTGCATGCATACGATCTTTCAGACTGGCATGAAAGTGAAAAAGAGGAGGGGGCTTGTTTGGACTTTTTAAAACTTTTTTATTGTATACACATGGAGTAATCAAAAACAAGACATGACAAGAGAAGTATAAAAAGGTAGATAATCAAAAGAGATTTATTTCTGTTCATTTTGCATTTTATTTCATTTAAATCTATACACTAGTCACTAGTACCTAAGATGTAGTGTTTTTACTAACGTACCCCTAAATATCTCTAAAATTATAAAAATTCTTGCCTGTTTACAGCTAAAAAATAGACAAAACGTGTGCCCAGTAAAATTTGAAATGTGGAGTTTGTGTGTAACAGCGGTGGACCTCAAACTTTGTTAGGCCTACAAATCAAGATTCTTAACTTTTTTGAAAGACATGTGCATAAAACATTGGTTTTTTTTTGGTTGTTGTTGTTTCTATTCATGTTTACTTTGTCCGTTTTGCTTTCAGGAGAGGCCCTAAATCACTAATTCATTTTCTTCCATGGGGCGAATACCGGGGCTTGGCCCCTGGGCCCCGGCCGGATTTCAGAGATTTCTTGATTCAGTTGTTCTCCACCCTGTATTTGCCTGAGTGTCCCACGTTTGATGGCCAGACAAGTGCTTTAATCATCCGTCAATCATACTTTGGAATTCAAAAACATTTTTGTGGTTTTTGATTTATACTTTGGAATTTAAAAAACTCAAGTATTTTAAGAGTATTTGAAGTTTTAAAAACTAAGTAGAGTCTTAGCAATAATTATGTTTGTAGTATGAATAGAAACTATCTGTCTACCTTCATAATAATTATGTATGTGGTATGAACAGAAACTATACCTACACAGTAATTATGTATGTGGTATGATCAGAAACTGTATATCTTCATACATACCTATACAATAATTATGTATGTGGTATGAACAGAAACTGTATATCTACATACATACCTATACAATAATTATGTATGTGGTATACCTACACAATAATTATGTAGGTGGTATGAATACAAACTGTATATCTACATATCTACCTATACAATAATTGTGTATGTGGTATGAATACAAACTGTATATCTACATACATACCTATACAATAATTATGTATGTGGTATGAACAGAAACTGTATATCTACATACCTACCTATACAATAATTATGTATGTGGTAGGAATACAAACTGTATATCTACATACCTACCTATACAATAATTATGTATGTGGTATGAATACAAACTGTATATCTACATACATACCTACACAATAATTATGTATATGGTATGAATACAAACTGTATATCTACATACATACCTACACAATAATTATGTATGTGGTATGAGCAGAAACTTTCTATCTACCTACACAATAATTATGTATGTGGTATGAACAGAAACTTTCTATCTACCTACACAATGATTATGTATGTGGTATGAACAGAAACTATATCTACACAATAATTATGAATGTGGTATGAACAGAAAGTTGTGAAATAAAAAAAACAATAACACTGTGTGTTATGAACCTGTTTGAACAATGAAAACCATAGAGAGATTCCTATCAAGAATTATTTACCATGTTTCAAGGCAAGGCAAGGCAAGGCAAGGCAGATTTATTCCAGAAAAAAACACATTAAGGGCACATGGACATGGTTAAAATGATAAAAACTCCACAAAATTCATCATATGCCTATGGAATGATTTAGCATGTTTCATCATATATACCTATGGAATGATTTAGCATGTTTCATCATATACCTATGGAATGATTTAGCATGTTTCATCATATAACTATAGAATGATTTACCATCTTTCATCATATGCCTATGGAATTTAAACAACCACATTTTCTTATATTATAAACGTGTATGAATATGTTGAAAATAGAACATGTTTAATTTTGTGGAGTTTAACACAAAATATTTGTTGAGTGTAATAAACTTTTTTACAAATGCTGAAAGTCGTATAGAGATTCCTAGCAATAATGACACTTCCATGATTAGAGCGATTACAAATTGTCTGACATTATTGTGAGAAGAAAAAAACTACTTTACATTAAAACATTAAATTGAAGTCAAAGGTTGTATATATGATTGAAATGTATTGCAAGTACTGGGGTAGTATTGGCAGTTTAGGCATCATGCTTGTCAAATTTATAACATTTGAATTGTTATTATTATACTATTTAAAAGGTTTTTTTGTTAGTTTTTTTCTGTCCGAGGTAACTATAAACACAGGTGTAGTCTGTGTGTGTGGGTGTGTGTGTGTGTGTATGTGTGTGGCAACAATTGTCACAGTGTACAGCAGTCACTGACAATAACATGCACACAGCATAGCCATTATAGAATAAAACATTCTTTCATTTTCATTCTCAGCAAAAAGAATCTAAACAACACCAATCAACCGTTCAGCCATTACGCTTGATCTCCCTTTGAACTATAAACAAAACTCAACAATCATCCTTCTCTCTCCCTCCTCCCCTCTCTGCACATTCCCAACACCATTTCACGTGGTAGGCCCTTTCCCAAGCCGCTCACAAGCAGCGCCAGGTTCACAGCTCCTGTATTCATTTCACTGGGCCTTTTTGAGGAAAAATGACATTGCAACTATGCTCAGACAATGTGCAGCGGTTGGTCAATTGATTTGAACCCTATTTTGACCCATTACCTTAGATTTGTGCATGGAATGGTGGAAGACAATGGCATTGTATTTCTGGATAATTGACTTTCATCATGAAACGTGACTGTGGATCGAAGTCTGGATGAAATATGTCGAGTTAAAAGAGCCTTTGCTGGTAATCGTCATGACAGACTTGTTGTTAGTGAGCTAACTGTTAAATAGTTTCTGTGCCTATCCTATCCTATCCTATCCCGTAACTCGGAGGTCGTAGGGGCACCACAGATGATCATTTAACCAGCGTACTTCATCTTTCCCTGTCCTCAGCAACCCTGATTGTTTCACTCAGTGTCAAACCAGTCCATTCTCGAATGTTGTCCTCCCTCTTTTTCAGTCTCCCTCTTCTTCTACCTCCTTGCACTGTGCCTTGCAGGATGGTCTTTGCAAGACCTGATGATCTGGTGACGTGGCCATACCATCGGAGTTTCAGTTTTTTCACCACTGTGAGCAGGTCATCGTGTTGTCCAATGGCTCGTGTGGTTTGTCGCACTTCGTCGTTGGTGATGTGCTGGGTATAGGAAATGCCCAGAAGTCTTCTGTAGCACCTCATCTCCATGCTTTGTATTATTATTATTATTATTTTTATTATTACTATTACTATTATTAAACACTTTAACAAATTGACTGAAGATTTCTGTATGCAATGGTGGAATAAACTTAGAATGTATTTTATGGCGCGATGGATTTGAATGAGGAATGCAGTTGTGAGCTAATGGGCAAGAGCTTTGGTGCCGTACCTCAAACCCACTGTAAAATCGTTCTTATATAGTGCCCTTTCCAAGCCAAAGAGCTGGACAAAGCTAAAACATTTTTAGTGTTAGGACGTTTGATTTCTGAATGTTTGTTAGAAATGTGTTAACCTTATCATCTTTTTTGTCTTTTTGGTGTAATAGATTGAAACTTTGTTACTGGAGATTTTGTCTGTGTGCGTGTGTGTGTGTGTATTTGTTTGTGTGCATGTGTCTGTGTGCATGTGTGTGTTTGTGTGCATGTGTTTGTGTGTGTGTGCATGTGTGTGTTTGTGTGCATGTGTTTGTGTGCATGTGTAGGTGTGTGTTTGTGTGTGTGTAGATAAAGAGTGTGAAGCTGTTGGCAAAACCCCTTTGTTCATCATGAAAAGTTTATTATTCAACAAACTTTAGAGATTACAAAAACAGATAGAAATAGTAAATCAATGAAGGAAACTGATATTATGAGTGTTTAATAATCAGTCACTTAGATGATAAATTGTATTATTCTATTGTTTCATTGTGGAGCTGGAGAGCTGCTGATACAGGATCTCACTCAAACTACACTAGGCCCCTAGTCACCCACTGATACAGGATCTCACTCAAACTACACTAGGCCCCTAGTCACCCACTGATACAGGATCTCACTCAAACTACACTAGGCCCCTAGTCTCCCACTGATACAGGATCTCACTCAAACTACACTAGGCCCCTAGTCTCCCACTGATACAGGATCTTACTCAAACTACACTAGGCCCCTAGTCTCCCACTGATACAGGATCTCACTCAAACTACACTAGGCCCCTAGTCTCCCACTGATACAGGATCTTACTCAAACTACACTAGGCCCCTAGTCTCCCACTGATACAGGATCTCACTCAAACTACACTAGGCCTCTAGTCTCCCACTGATACAGGATCTCACTCAAACTACACTAGGCCCCTAGTCTCCCACTGATACAGGATCTCACTCAAACTACACTAGGCCTCTAGTCTCCCACTGATACAGGATCTCACTCAAACTACACTAGGCCCCTAGTCTCCCACTGATACAGGATCTCACTCAAACTACACTAGGCCCCTAGTCTCCAACTGATACAGGATCTCACTCAAACTACACTAGGCCCCTAGTCTCCCACTGATACAGGATCTCACTCAAACTACACTAGGCCCCTAGTCTCCCACTGATACAGGATCTCACTCAAACTACACTAGGCCCCTGATCACACACTTGCTGCCTTCAACACAATCCTGTTGAACAGTGGATGGGGGAGAGAGGACCTAGTGCATGCTGGATGTATTTATGTATCTTCACCTGTCTAGGACATGGGCATCAGGATTTTTTATGTCTGTACTATGGAATGCGTGTGTGCACAGACTGGACATCTATTTATACTCTCATGCACAGTACTGTGCCTTTTCTGTCAGTTCTGTTATGAATTAACAATACTGAATAAATTCATCTCACATGCACATAGTTGTTTTTATCCATGATTAATTTCACAATAATCTTGTGAAATAAAAAAACAACAACAAAATACAATTATCTCATATGGATTTGATTGTGCCAATGATTGATGTCAGATGTTTTTGTGTGAAATTACTGAATAAATTCACAGGCATGTTAGTTTGGTCTATACCAAATAAGCTATAGCTAGTTTTTATGTGTGGTAATTCGTAATCTAATCTTAACATTTTTCCTCATTACTCTTGTGGAATTAAAAAAATGTTAAAAGGCCGAGGCCCTGAATGGGAAAAATTTGGGAATGAAAGACTATTGTAAGAATGAGGCCCTGTTTGGGTGACATATCAATTTGTGTGTTGACTGAGCAATCCAGACTAGGCCTACTATAGTACAGGGTTAAAAGACAAGCTCTGCTTGCTACACAGTGTTTTGCCAATGTGAGTGCCTCCCTGGGAAGTATAGTTTTTATTTCATTATTTGCTGTGTTATATTGTATAATGCTTGCTTTTTGCTATTGTCACAGTTTAGAATAGAAACAAAAAAATAATAGTCGATTTTCTTCCATTGAAATTCAGAATGCTTAATTTCAATCATAAAAGCTGATTTCCATGAGAAGAATTTCTCGGAAGATTTGTAAAGGTCATTTTGTTGTTGGCGGTTAATTGTACAGTGGTATTGCTATGTACTGTATTTTAATTGTATTGTATTGTATTGAATGTGTCGTTTAATAGATTTCTTCGGTTTCAGTTAATTTATTTTAACATCTATTCACTTAATAATAACATCTATTCACTTATTAAAATGATTTTGGACATTCAGTCATACTGATATAAACACACTCGCACCTATGCAAATCTGCAGGCACTCTTATACTCTCTCTCTCCCTCCCTTTCTATCCCTCTCTCTCCTGCAAACAATGAAATTCTGTGCTCTGCACATATGTACTTGCCCCAGATGTGGTTTGTTTGGTAGAATATAAATAAATATCAAATAATAATTATGATAATAATTCTGTGACGGTGATGATAATGGTAATGATGATGGGTGCATGGAGCTTCACTGCAGCTGCAGTGCTTTCTTTGATTAAGCAGCCTTAATTTGACATGGTAAAATCTTTGAGGTGGTACAAGGGCCGAAGAGGTCAAATACTGTCCAACACAATATCTTTCATGTTGAATTTTACAAGCTTAGCTGACAAATATATACTAAAATAAAATATGAAAAATAATCCTCTCAGTCAGCTAAACCACTTGATCGCTTATTACGACTTGTCTCGTCATATAATATAGTGTGACGAAATATGCCATTGATGTGTTACATCCCTCGTGGGGGTTTCTGTATAAATAGTATCCCCACTTTCTGGAAAATTTGTGCTTTAAATTCCCACTGTCACTATCTTTCTTATTTGTTCTTTCTCATTCCTACCCTGTTCTATCAATCTACTATACTGTCTTCTTCTTCGCTAGACCAGTCACCTATCTTTTTTCTTGAAAACTCTTCCGGGACAAAACTCTTCATAATTGTGTGTGAGATCTGTTGGATCAGTTTAGGAATATTTGACGCTTTCTGCCAAATGGTCACTGGGGCTTCCTATGATATTATTTAGCAATGTAGACATTTTATATGTATGTGTTTTGGTGATATTTTATAATGATGTTTGTATTCTATTTTGTTTTTGTAAATGGGGGTTTGATAAATTAAGAGTATAGCCTCAGCATTCCCTGCATGGGATGCCTTAATTATAAAGTGACTGGCTGGTGGAGTGCCTCCAGTGTTACCACTAGGGTTGTTTCAGCAGATCTTTTATACAGATCAGGGGTGAGTCCTCTTTCAGCCAAGTTGTGGTCTTGATTTTGTGGTCCTGATCTTTGCAGTCTGCTGGACCCTGCAAGCAATAAATAAATAACTTGACGTGTTACCTTGCCATCTCCATTGTGACGTGTTTTTTTCTTCTCAATATAGTTAAACTGTCAACAACATAAACAAAATATTGGAAACCCTTTTCATTGGCCGGTGGTTGTCTGCCCCATGCACACACTCGAAATGCCTGCAAAGCTGATCCATGCGCCGAACAGAGACATATACAAAAGAGACGCTATACTGTGCACCCATATATATCAAAAATACAAGAAAGACGATAAGATTCCTTAATTCTAGCTGTTTCTAGCTATCCCTATCTCTCATTTGGACCAACAATTAAATATATATATTTTTAAAAGTTTAAGGTAAAATATTTTATTAATTCCCGAGTGATAGCTGAGGCACCATATTGTTTTTTTATTTTGTCCTTCCTGCATTTCCTATACCCAGCACATCACTAACAACGAAGTCCGACAGACCATCACACAAGCCATATTGGACAACACGATGACATGCTCACAGTGGTGAAGAAACGGAAACTCCAATGGTATAGCCTCATCACCAGAGCATCAGGCCTTGCAAAGACCATCCTGCAAGGCATGGTGCAAGGAGGCAGAAGAAGACAGAGACAGAAAAAGAGGTGGGAGGACAACACTCGAGAATAGACTGGCTTGACAATGAGCGAGGCCATGAGGGTTGCTGAGAACAGAGAAAAATGAGGACAGAGAAAGACGGAGTACGCTGGTTAAATGATCATCTGTGGTGCTCCAACAACCTTCGAGTTTCAGGATAGAATAGAAATAGAATAGAAATAAAGCATCCGGCTGGTGGCACTTTTTGCGCACTTAAATTGTCATTGCAACTTTTTTTTCCCTCAAATATCATATATTAGTGAATTTAATTATATGACCTTTTAGAAGTGTATAATGTTAATTGTTATTTCGAATACTGTTCAAGCTACTGCTAGAAGTTTGTGTAAATGGTTAGTCGCGAGCCAGATTTGCCTGGAAAATGGTTGTAACAGTGCAATTTTAATCCTCCCCCCTCCCTCCCTCCCGTTCCCATCACCTCCTTCCCCCTCCTTGGCAGTAAAAGGGTTATACATTAAGAATTTCTACATGTATTAATTACGGTTTACAGAATAAGCTCTGGAGAAAGAAATGTTTATGATAATGAACCTAAAGAACTTTGAATGATTGAAGGAGTGAAACCCCCAGATATCGTTAATACATGCGTACTGAGGCATGTTCTTTTTTTTTATTTTTAATTTTTTTTAAATATATATTTTTTAAAAATCTCAGTACACGTGGACTTTACTTCAGCACTGTGTAGTGTAGAAGTATACAAATGCAAGCAAGAGGAGTTTCCGTCATTGGGGTTGGGGAACCAGAGTTATAAAAGAACGTTGCCCATTTAGCTGTCTGATGAGGGGCCGGGTAGCTCAGTTGGTAAGAGCGTCTTGATAGTAACCGAAAGGTCGCTGGTTCGAATCCCGGATTGGTCAACGTGTGATCATATTATTTTCCCCTTTACCAACAACTGGCCCGCTGGTGTCAGTATAAATCGGTCCAGTAGTCACCTATATGCGAAAGTGTCGTGTGACTATAATCTACAAACAAACAAACAAGCTGTCTGAGCTACTCGAGTTCTTGACTATTTGTTTTAGTGCTTGCGAACCATGCGGTGCGGAAGTACCTAAACTAAACTGAGAAAATGATAACTGTTTACCATAAGCCAAGTTCGGGGTGCTAGAATGCAGTTTTTCAGCGCGTACAAGACAGCGAGTGCCAGTCACACTCCTAGCATGACACATGCTTTGAGGATGCGGCTGCTGCGAGGATGTGAGCCAGCTGTGTGATGACGTCATAGCGCAAGCATCTCGGAACATGGCGCCCTGACTGAAAGAGTGCGTTGGCCTCTAGCAGACTTCAGACAGTAAAGGTTAGTCAGCTTCCTATCTCTTTTCCTTCTTTCCATTTCGATGAAAGTTGGAGAGACTGAGGTACTGTTTCCTACAGGCTGTTACTGTCGGGTTTGAGGAAGCGCAACGAGCAAAGGATAAAGGTGAAAAGTGAGTCAGAACATTCGCACTTTGAAGTTTGTAAACATCGTGCATGGGCCAGCAGGTTTCCCCCTTCTTCGTTGAACCATTTATTGACGATTGCAACTCTCTTCAGTCAGCGTTGGTGCCTTATGTGATTTCGTTTGCTATTTCATATACTATAGTTTTCAGTTTAGCACAGTTTTGATCAGTGTACATTGTAACATTCTGATTTCTATGGATAATGCAGCCCTGAACGGAACAGAAAGCTTGTTTCGTTGAACATTTGAACAGTAGGCTGGGGCAATCCATTGATATTGCGCAATGTAGGCTACATGTATATATATGAAAGAAAAGTATGTGAAAATGATCATTACAGCTGTTGTTTAGATGCTGTTGTTGCCATGCAGTAGTTCTTGTTTGCATAATATACCTGTTAGTGTTACTGTGTTAGGATGGTGGGCCGCATTAGTTCAGTTGGGTCTTCTGTGTTAATTTTATACATAATGTTTTCCTCATTGTAGGTTTTACTAATTTTACTTATGTTTGTATTATTATTATGGTATGTTTATTATTTTAGAAACCAGCAGGTCCATTTTGTGCTAACAACAGTAGATTGTTCAGTGTAGCACAGTCATGTATGTATGTTTGGGTTAATGTTGTTGGTTTTGTTTTGTTTTGATTTTGGTAGTTAAATACATTTGTTAGTCGCTGTGATTTTAGCAATGAATTAACCATTTAATAATAATAATAATAATAATAATAATAATAATAATAATAATAATAATAATAATAATAATAATAATAGTGGTAGTTATAAGGTGAGCACTTATACTGTAGGCATAAAGTAGTTAACATTGAACGTATACACATGCACACTCACGCAAAGATTATGAAAGGTTGTAAATGGGTATAATGTAAAGAAAATGTTCAGAAAACTTTAATCTGCCAACACTAAACATACAAGAGAGTTAGAGGGGACATGATTGAAAAGTGTAACATAGCAACTAATAAAATAAAGGACATGCAAGTCTGCAATTTGATCCCCTTTAGTTTAAGTTTAACAAACAACAAAGAAATAATACTAGAATAGAGGGCAAGATTATAACACTGAAAAGCGTCATGCCAGATTAAATATTTTCTGTGCCAGATTAAATATTCAGAAAAGACAGTTCTCCTTCATCAACCGATGTATAGAGCTCTGGAATAGCCTCCTGCCAACAGTAGTGGGATCGTAAACTGTAAAGGCCTTGGAGGCTGGACTGGACAAACTATAGCAAAATATATATATTTGCTTGTCCTATGCAACACACTGGAGCTGACAAGAGAGGCCAAGGAATGGGCCTGCGGGAGAAAAAACTAATTAGATAAATTAAACATTTATATGATTGTTACCAGTTTACTGGAATAAGAGGAAGTAGTGGTTCTAAAATTAATTGTTGTATAAGTTGAATTTTCTTTTAAAATTATTATTTATCCGATTATTTGTATTTTTCAGGGGATGGGTGCGGTCAAGAGCAGACGACGCAGTCAGCCAGGCCACAGCCGACATGGCAAAGCTACCAACGATCATCGCAAAATTGACGCGCAAACAACGTGCAGCCACGAGTCGCTGGTCCAACTACGATTTAAAGCCAAAGTGAAAAAGGACCAGGAACGTGGTAACAAGGAGTTTGAACGTTGCGTTCACCAGCATCAGTGCCACTTAAACATGTTTCCTCCTCATGCCTTGGCCTGCCGGTGCTCAGGAGGCGGCACGACGCATGGTGAACTCGCATGTGGCATCAGGGACTGTCACAGCGTGGACACAGGTCACTATGCTACTTGTCTCCATGGCAGCCATCACCATGACGACACTCTGTACACGCACCTCAATCTGGACACTCACCCAGCGGTCACCCGACTTCAGAATGAACAGAATTTGAGGCTAGAGGGCATGGAGCAGCGCATTAACAAAATCAGAAAGAGCGCCCAGCAGGAGGCGGAGAGACGCAAGTTTGCCTACCTGTTTGGTGCTCGCTCACTAGACAAAGGCCAGGAGGAACAAAGGTGGAAAGATGGACACTCAGGTCTGGAGACCGTGAAGAAAGCTCAACAGACCATTAACGGTGGAACAGAAGTCAGGACCTGCGTGTCTGAGAGACAGCTCAGTGCGGGTGTCAGTGACAGTTGTGTATCATCAGCGTCACAGACTGACAAGGGTGACATTATCCCAGTGCACGTTGTGTCGCGCAGCTCCCTAGGGAAAGAACATGGCCAGGATGGAGAGAAAACCTTGATGCCATCAAAACCACTCCAATGGCTGCTGCAACCATTGGACTCTTTTCACCTCAGTAAGTATTGTGTGGCACTGTCAGCTACCATATCAATATAACACCTATTGATTTTATTGCTGTTTGTCCAGATAATATAAGTGTAATGTAAAACTAAAAATTATAATAACATTATTTGAAAATACGTTCAAAATAGAATGAGCCAAATGTCGGTCAGTTGGTCTGTTGCGTGCCATATCTCAAGAACCAATGAATGGATTTTGACCAAACTTTAAAGTAACATTACCCAGCTAGAGGCTAGATTAGTGGCCAGCCTCCTGGGCTATCCTATCCTAGCCTATCCTATCTTATCCTATCCTATCTCATTACGCGAAGGTCGTTGGGGCACCCCAGATAATCATTTAACAAGCGTACTCGATCTTTCTCTGTCCTCAGCAACCCTCATAGCTTCGCTCAGTGTCAAGCCAGTTCATTCTCGAATGTTGTCCTCTCATCTCTTTTTCTGTCTTCCTCTTCTTCTGCCTCCTTGCATCATGCCTTGCAGGATGGTCTTTGCAAGACCTGATGCTTTGGTGATGTGGCCATAATAATAATAATAATAATAATAATAATAATAATAATAATAATAATAATAATAATAACTGTTTATTTATATACCACAACATGACATATAATAAAACACACACTCGCTGTGGTTGACAACTTCACACATTACAAATTGTTACCAAATAATAGATTAACATACATATGTACATATTTAATATATAAAATTTTTTTAACAAGTTAAATACTAATAGATAATATAGCTATAAAATCTCATTAAAAAAATTTAAAAAATATACAGAGTCAACAATTGGACAAACAACGGCTCACAAAAATCATATCAATTAAAATCAGCAAAGGATCAGCATACAAATAATACATCAAACAGCTACTCCGTTACAAGCGCCAACAATCAACCGTCCAGACGCCACATTAGTTATCACAGCACACACACACACAGGCTACCACACACACACAGCACGCACGCACCGACCTACTACCGTCTGACAAGTCATATCTCAGCTGACGCAAGGGAATTCTACAGAATAATTTATAGTATTGCTTAAACAGATGTGTTTCTATTGCATGTTTAATGGCAGGTAGACTGGGTGCATGACTAAGAGAATATGGGAGCGTATTCCATTGTGTTGCAGCTGCGAGAGAAAAAGTACGTTCTCCATAGGTTTTTGTGCATATGGGAATGATGCTGAGAAGGCGTTTATCTGAAGAGGATAGGAGTTGCCTGGACATTGTGTAAACAGAAAGAAGTTCAGAGATGTATGCAGGAGATCAGCCAAGGAAGTAGTTTACTGCAGAGAGTCGAGAGCTTGTGTTGAATGCATGCTTTGACAAGAAGCCAGTGAAGAAATTTCAAGAGGCGTGATGTGTTGATGTTTGCAGGATTTGAAGACAAGGCGAGCAGCAGAGTTTTGGATCTTTTGAAGTTTTTTGATGAGATAGAGGGGAGCATTAGCAAGAAAGGCATTAATAATCAAGTTTAGACAGAACAAAGGCACAGACAAGAGTGATGGTAATGATTGAACTGAAAGATTCTGGCGAATGCAACTGATTTTGTGAAGTTCAAAGCATGGAGATGAGGTGCTACAGAAGACTTGTGGGCATTTCCTATACCCAATACATCACCAACGACAAAGTCCGACAGACCATCACACAAGCCATTGGACAACTCAGTGACCTGCTCACAGTGGTGAAGAAACGGAAACTCTGATGGTATGGCCACGTCACCAGATCATCAGGCCTTGCAAAGACTATTCTGCAAGGCACAGTGCAAGGAGGTAGAAGAAGAGGGAGACCGAAAAATAGGTGGGAGGACAACATTCGAGAATGGACTGGTTTGACACTGAGCGAAGCCATCAGGGCTGCTGAGGACAGAAAGATGGAGTATGCTGGTTAAACAATCATCTGTGGTGCCCCTACGACCTCCGGGTTACGGGACAGGATAGGACAGGATAGGGACAAAACAAGAAACACCTATATGAATAAAAGTGCACATTAACTTACAAAGAAAACATAACTCTCTCTCTCTCTCTCTCTCTCTCTCTCTCTCTCTCTCTCTCTCTCTCTCTCTTTCTCTTTCTCTCTTTCTCTTTCTCTCTCTCTTCTCTCTCTCTCTCTCTCTCTCCTCTCTCTCTCTCTCTCTCTCTCTCTCTCTCTCTCTCTCTCTCTCTCTCTCTCTCTCTCTCCCTCTCTCTCATAATGCACACGTGTTTGGATGAGCACACACAGGTAGACACCACAGGTGCTTGTATCTGGACACGCGAGTGCTTGTATTTGGACACGTGAGTGCTTATGGCTGTGACGTGTCTCCCTCTGGGTGCTTGTGGTAGACACATACACCTCACACTTACCAAGACCAGGGTGCTAAATCTTTCTCACTCTCTCTCTCCCCTCTCTCTTCCCCCATGTTCCACTGTTTTTCCAGATACCAGATAGGTCAAGAAATACAATCAAATAAAATATTGTGTCAATTACAGATGGTATTGTTTGTATTACAGATAATATTGTCTTACAGATGGTAATGTTTGTATTACAGATGGTATTGTTTACAATCACAGATGGTATTGTTTAAATATAATACATGGTAATGTTTGTATTACAGATCTGTATCTGGATCTTTACAATTGTAGATGATATTGTTTACAATTACAAATGGTATTTGTATGACTGGGTTTGCATGGTATTGTTAGTATTACAGATGGTATTTGCATTACAGATGGTGTTGTGTGCATTACAGATGGTATTGTGTATTGCAGATGGTGTTTTGTGCAGTTCAGATGGTGTTGTGTGCATTACAGATGATGATGTGTGCATTATAGGTGGTATTGTGTATATTACAGATGGTGTTGTGTGCATTACAGGTGGATGTTGTGTGTATTACAGATGGTGTTGTGTGTATTGCAGATGGTGGTATGCTGTACCTGGTACTGCCCTTTGTTCTGCCCGTGCTGCTTGTGCTTCATCTTCTGCGACATTTATCTCCACGTTTTGAAACCCCTGTGCGAAAGAAGTCATTATGAACACTGCTCACAGCTGTTTCCAGAGTGGTACCTCATTCTTCTTCTTCTTTTTATTTGGGCCGCCACCTTCAGCACCTTAAGGATTCTGCAGTCTTGATTCTTCACTGACCTTGAACTTTACGCAAGTTTGTCCTGCTGTTCCTCGTTCTTCACTGACCATGGCCTTGATTCCTCATTAACTTTGACCTTCACAGGAGTTTCTCAGCTGCCTCTCATTCAGTGACCTTGACCTTGATTCTTCAGTGGCTTTGACCTTCATGTGAGTGTATAACTGTCCCTCATTCTTACCTTCAGGCTTCACAGGATTTTGTAACGAGCCACAGTATGCTGTCCACTTTTTTACATTAACCTTGTGATATTAACTTGTCCCTCTTTCTTTCTATCTTTCTTTTCCTCTTTCTTTTCTGTCCTTTTCTTTTGCGCTCGCTCATGATGTTATTCTTTAAGGTCCTGGAGAGTTATGTGATTGTGTCAAGTGTGGACAGTGCTCAGTGAGATACAGATAACAGTGAAATGCTAACAGTATTTCAAAATTATCTGTCTGAGACAAACACAGAAAGACAAAATCATGGACAACGTTCTTTCTGTGCTGTGCTCAACTAGTCTAAAATTGTGCAATGTATCTTGACCCTGCTCACAGTGATCCATAGTATTCAACAGTTTGTCCTTCCCATGGCCAACCTTTGTCCTGTAGATAGACATGGTTCTGAAATGTGTGGCCATTCCTGGGAAGGGACAGGAGCAGATCCAGCTAGCGGACTGATTGATCAATGGGCTGACAACATGCCAATGGGCTTACAATATGCCAATGGGCTTACAACATGCCAATGGGCTGACAACATGCCAACTGCTCAGTCAGTTTGGTTTCAGCTGGTTCCCCACCCACTGCGGAACTGCTTGCCCCTGGCATAAACAGCTTTGAGTGACATTTGGATGGAGATTATCCTGTTCCAGTTGGACCTTAATATGGTAAGCATCCAAGTATAGCATATGGAGGCTAACCCCTTGTCTTCCTCAATGTTCAGTACAGCAGTCAACCCCCTTTTCACATTTATCCAATGATGAGTGCCTGATCTATAATATATAATTATATATATATAAAGGTGTTTGAATTGAAGGCAAGACTGTAGTAGTGTTTTAGTTAAAATTATGGTTGTCTGTCCTGGGGCTGTAATATATCTCTGTGGGGCTTCATTCATTGTTATGGTTTTACACAATGTGTAGAATGTACTGTCCTAGTGCGCATAGCCGTACAAGGAAACTAATTGGATAGAGAATTAGGATTGTTGATAAATAATGGAAGAATATTTCAGCAAGAACAATCACTAGTTTTTTTTGGCATCCAATCTAGTCATTAGTGGGTAACTGTGTTGTTGCAGCAAATGCACAAACACATGCTGTTATCTTATTACACAAGAGAATGGTGTGTGTTTTGTGTTTATTGTCTTTGTTCGTTCATTTTATTTAAATAAAACTCTTTTTATCAGCATTAGTATAAAAGCTAAGGATCGTTTTTTCATGTTCTTTGTGTTTGTGATTTGGTGATTTGCGCATGAATTCAGTTAATCGCTCAAAGGAAAAGTGAAACAAAGATACTAATGTTAAAATGTGAAAAATTGTAATAAACACTAAATGGAAGATTGTATTATCCTTGAGCGTAACCCTCTCTCTCTCTCTCATCCCTCCATCACTCACCCCAACTTTCTCCTTCCTCCCCCCCCCCCCTCGCAAGTGAAATAGATTGAAAATGTAGTTTTTGTTAACAGTGCTAATATTTATTTGATTGTAAGATAGTCATTGTAAGATAGATGTTGATTGTAAGATAGATTCTTTTGTCTTCAGGTCTCCCTGAAGGACTGCAGAAGTTTAGGGAATGATGATGGTGGTGGTGATGATGATGATGATGACGATGATGATGATGAGGGCCACTGTCCTGTCTTTTGTGTATTTGACAGTGACCCTATGAATGTTTTGATACTTGTGAATGTGGAGTTGATTATATAGTGGAGTTGATTAAATAGTGCCTTTAATCCTAGTGAACAAAGTATGTGATACACAATGTATCATTTCCACCCCATGACACGACCGGGTGTTGACTGATGTTAGTATTGTAGCAGTGTTTGTGTGTACTGTCTGGCTATATCTATCATTTAGTATTGTAGCAGTGTTTGTGTGTACTGTCTGGCTATATCTATCATTTAGTATTGTAGCAGTGCTTGTGTGTACTGTCTGGCTATATCTATCATTTAGTATTGTAGCAGTGTTTGTGTGTACTGTCTGGCTATATCTATCATTTAGTATTGTAGCAGTGTTTGTGTGTACTGTCTGGCTATATCTATCATTTAGTATTGTAGCAGTATTTGTGTGTACTGTCTGGCTATATCTATCATTTAGAGATTCCAGTCATGGATTTTTAAGTACATTCTGAATGGGGTGGGGGTGGGGGGGTTATAGTTTATACTATAGTGACTTGTTCTGTGGGGGGGGGGGGTTATAGTTTATACTATAGTGACTTGTGTGGGGGGTGGGGCGTGTGGTGTTATAATTTATTCTATTGTGACTTGTTCAGTGGGGAGGGGGGTATAGTTTACACTATAGTGACATGTTCAGTGATGGGGGTTTGGGAGAGATAGTACAGGGCTGAGGAGGGGATAAGAACAGGAGGTGGAGAGCTGTTGTATTACTGCCCATCACGCTAACAACTGTAGGTGGAGAGCTGTTGTATTACTGCTCATCACGCCAACAACTGTAGGTGGAGAGCTGTTGTATTACTGCCCATCACGCTAACAACTGTAGGTGGAGAGCTGTTGTATTACTGCCCATCACGCTAACAACTGTAGGTGGAGAGCTGTTGTATTACTGCCCATCACGCTAACAACTGTAGGTGGAGAGCTGTTGTATTACTGCCCATCACGCTAACAACTGTAGGTGGAGAGCTGTTGTATTACTGCCCATCATGCTAACAACTGTAGGTGGAGAGCTGTAGTATTACTGCCCATCATGCTAACAACTGTAGGTGGAGAGCTGTTGTATTACTGCCCATCACGCTAACAACTGTAGGTGGAGAGCTGTTGTATTACTGCCCATCACGTTAACAACTGTAGGTGGAGAGCTGTTGTATTACTGCCCATCACATTAACAACTGTAGGTGGAGAGCTGTTGTATTATTGCCCATCACGCTAACTGTAGGTGGAGAGCTGTTTCATTACTGCCCAACACCCTAACAATGGAGAACTGTTGTACGACTGCCCATCATGCTAACAACTGTAGGTGCCGTGGAGAGCTGTTGTATTACTGCCCATCACCCTAACAACTGTAGGTGGAGAGTTGTTGTATTACTGCCCATCACCCTAACAACTGTAGGTGGAGAGCTGATGTATTACTGCCCATCACCCTAACAACTATAGGTGGAGAGCTGATGTATTACTGCCCATCACCCTAACAACTATAGGTGGAGAGCTGGTGTATTAATGCCCATAACCCTAACAACTGTAAGTGGAGAACTGATGTTTTACTGCCCATCATGCAAACAACTGTAGGTGGAGAGCTGATGTATTACTGCCCATCATGCAAACAACTGTAGGTGGAGAGCTGATGTATTACTGCCCATCATGCAAACAACTGTAGGTGGAGAGCTGATGTATTACTGCCCATCACCCTAACAACTGTAGGTGGAGAGCTGTTGTATTACTGCCCATCACATTAACAACTGTAGGTGGAGAGCTGTTGTATTACTGCCCATCACATTAACAACTGTAGGTGGAGAGTTGTTGTATTACTGCCCATCACATTAACAACTGTAGGTGGAGAGCTGTTGTATTACTGCCCATCACATTAACAACTGTAGGTGGAGAGCTGATGTATTACTGCCCATCATGCAAACAACTGTAGGTGGAGAGCTGATGTATTACTGCCCATCATGCAAACAACTGTAAGTGGAGAGCTGATGTATTACTGCCCATCATGCAAACAACTGTAGGTGGAGAGCTGATGTATTACTGCCCAACACCCTAACAACTGTAGGTGGAGAGCTGTTGTATTACTGCCCATCGCCCTAACAACTGTAAACTATCTCTACAAAAACAAGGAGCTGAAAAATAATGCTAAAGCTATAAACGTGATGATCATAAATAACTCTAACCTATTCACTCACCTTTTGAAAAAATGTTTGATGATTAACTCTGACTGACCTTGTCTTAAGGTCGTGGCATTGACTTTTCAAGGTCAAATGAAGGTCAAGATTGCCTGAAGTGTCAAAATTTATTTGGCACAGAAATACAAATAAGATATTTAAACCTTTTGACTGTGATTGATGTTTAATGATGAAAAAACTTTTACTTGTTTTGTATGGTAAATGGTGTTACTCCTACCCTTAAAAGCAATCAAGTAAATTGGATGATGATGATGATGATGATGATGATGTGCCGCAAAGAGGTGTAAATATAGTCAATGGCACTTTGTATAGTTTGTGTGACTCATGATTTGTTTTGACAGTTGTAGTCAACCCTGACTACACTGGAGTGGCAGTGTGAATACCAACAAAAACAATGTGTATTTTGATGTTGCAATAGTGTGTGCATTTGTCTTTAGTATACAGTATACAGTAGTGTGTTTATAGAATAAATATAATATTTCATCTTTGTAAATGTACAACATGGTCTTTTAATTATGGCTCCATTGTTAGACTTGTACAACATTTCAATATAACGAGGCTCTGGTGGCTCATTGGTGAAAGCCATGGGTATAATACTGAAGCAGCGAGTGTTAAGCAATAACAATAATAACAAACAAATATGTACATAAGCCAAAGCATTGCTGATTTTGACAAATACAAGACAAAATGACACAAGGCAAGTTTTCATTTCAAGTAGCATTGTAAGCAGTGATGAGAGATTTCAAAGTTGACATTGTAGAGTGCCGTAAACAGTAACATTGCAAGCAGTGATGCGAGATTTCAAAGTTGACATTGTAGAGTGGCGCAGAAAATAACATTGCAAGCAGTGATGCGAGATTTCAAAGTTGACAGTCTAGAGTGACTCAGAAAATAAAATTGCAAAACAGTGATGCCAGATTTCAAAGTTGACAGTGTAGAGTGACGCAGAAAATAACATTGCAAGCAGTAATGCGAGATTTCAAAGTTGACAGTCTAGAGTGGCGCAGAAAATAACATTGCAAGCAGTGGTGCGAGATTTTAAAGTTGACAGTCTAGAGTGACGCAGAAAATAAAATTGCAAAACAGTGATGCGAGATTTCAAAGTTGACAGTGTAGAGTGACGCAGAAAATAACATTGCAAGCAGTGATGCGAGATTTCAAAGTTGACAGTCTAGAGTGGCGCAGAAAATAAATTGCAAGCAGTGATGCGAGATTTTAAAGTTGACAGTCTAGAGTGGCGCAGAAAATAACATGGCCCTGGTACACACTGGCCCTGGTACACACTGGCAAACACCCCTAACTCCTTCCAATGACAGTATAAACCCAGGTCTAGTCTGTGCACGCACTGATCCCATCACATGGACTTTAAAGATTTTGACAGTCAGACCCTAGACCAGCGAGTGCCAGCTGTATAAATACACCTAGCAAGAACTAGGTCCCTCCTTCCCCATCCCCAACATTGTGCTCAGTAGTGTGTGGAGACCTACAATGCAACTAAGGCAGCAAGTGAGTGCCTCATGGGCAGTTAGGTGGAGTATGGACTACATCCTGGAGCAGCTGTTGAGCTGGAAAAGAGAGTTAGGTGGAGTGTGGACTACAGCCTGGAGCAGCTGTTGAGCTGGAAAAGAGAGTTAGGTGGAGTATTGACTACAGCCTGGAGCAGCTGTTGAGCTGGAAAAGAGAGTTAGGTGGAGTATGGACTACAGCCTGGAGCAGCTGTTGAGCTGGAAAAGAGAGTTAGGTGGAGTATGGACTACAGCCTGGAGCAGCTGTTGAGCTGGAAAAGAGAGTTAGGTGGAGTATGGACTACATCCTGGAGCAGCTGTTGAGCTGGAAAAGAGAGTTAGGTGGAGTATGGACTACAGCCTGGAGCAGCTGTTGAGCTGGAAAAGAGAGTTAGGTGGAGTATGGACTACAGCCTGGAGCAGCTGTTGAGCTGGAAAAGAGAGTTAGGTGGAGTATGGACTACATCCTGGAGCAGCTGTTGAGCTGGAAAAGAGAGTTAGGTGGAGTGTGGACTACAGCCTGGAGCAGCTGTTGAGCTGGAAAAGCCCCATAAACAACAAATACAAATACAATATGTTTAAAAATTAGAAAAGAGGTGTGTTATAAAACTGTTGGCGTGGCACTGTTTAGGGTGATGTCATAGTATTAGTGTTTTGATATATTATGTAATAGGCTGAAATGGCAGTCCGATATCCAGGTGGTGAAATTCTTCCTTTTACAAATGACAGTGTACATATTAACCATGTTTACATCGCGACATAATATTTTGAAAGTATTGTAAAACTACTGGATCACATTGCCATCTTCAGTTTTTTTTAGACTTGTGTTAATTGTTCCTGTGAAGAAAAGACTTTAAAGATAACGAGATGTTCAAAGACAGATTTAAGTGTGTGGGAAAGTGTTTTGTGTCTTAACTATAAGAATTTCAGGTCTTAGTCCAAAATGTTTGAATTTTACCTCATTACTGACAATATCTGAATTTCAGCTCACAACCTGCGATGTCTGAAACTATTTTGATCATTTATACTTTATTCTGTAACACTTCTGATGTCTTTAGCTTGTTAAAGCAGATTAATGTAATGTAGTTTGTGTGTAAAGATGGTGCAATTAGCAGAGAGGTTGTAAAAACCAGCAATGGGGCATGTAGATGTAGCAATAGGTCACGTGGCAGCAGCAGCAGTTACTGTAGTAGTATCACTATGAAACAGACTGTGAAGCCTTTGTGACTGTCCTTTTTTTTAGCCATCATACTTTGTGCGATTAAGACAGGAGGAGAATGAAACTGACTTGACAGACTGACATGACAAGACAATAATTAACCCTTTGAAAGGGTTAATTATTGTCTTGTCATGTCAGTCTGTCAAGTCTGAAGAAATTAGTTTTTTTTAACCTAGATGCGGGGCAAGAGAGGAAAGGAGATTTATAGAGAGAGCTAGCCTCAAGTCCATTATATCATTTATCAAGTGGCATGGTGGTGTTGGGGAGGGGTGGGAGGAAAGGGGAGAAAGAGAGGAGAGAAACAAGGAGAGGTGGCTATTGTACCAAGTCTGTTGATGTCAGTCTGTTATAGGGATTGGGTTTTTAACTTCAACCAAAGAGCTGCTCTTTGCTTCAACCTCATACAATGTAGCTGAGGCCTTGTCCCTGTCTGGAAGCTGAGAGATGGAGAAGGCCTCGTCTGGTGGGGTGGGATGGAGTGGGTGTGTGAAGAGAGAGAGAGAGAGAGAGAGAGAGAGAGAGAGAGAGAGAGAGAGAGTCAGAGAATAGCTTTGGTCGTCAGGGGGCTTTTTCTGACGCTCGTGAAGTAATGATTGTGCAGGATGTCAGTTTGTTGTTATGTTACCTGATATTTCACCACTGCATGCTGCAGCCTGGTCTTATGCAACACGGCCCATGCTGGCATTCATTTGTGTATTAATACCACATACAATCATAGTCTGGTCCCACACTGTGTAAACTTGCATGTATTATTGTACCTGTTCATTATTGATTGTAAAAACTGATCGTCCATTCAGTGTAAAAGTTGATGGTCTGTTGATCATTGTTGTAATATTGCAATGCAGTTGTCGGGTACCTGTTTTGTCAGGCTGTTTTGTGTGTGCTGTACCACCACCACTATGGTCAATGTTAGTGGACCAGCGTGTATAGATACTCCATATTATATCTGTTGTTGTGCAAGGTTTATCAGTCATATAGAAGATTAGGACATGATTGTGATAACAACAACGATGGACGATGTATAGATTATAATAGGGCTTGGCTTACTGTGCTAGCCTTACTCTCCTTATCTCCTACCCATCTTTCCCCTCACACTAAGAGAAGAAAAAGGGTTTTGTTGGGAAACAGCTGCAGTGGGGCCAACGTCGCTAGGATGAGTCAGTGGCTAAAAATAGCTCAGGAAAGTGGGCCACTTGCCACAGACTTGTTGCACTTCTTGGAAAATACCATTGACATTCCTACCATCAGTCATCGTGAAGATACTGGCCGTATGGCAGATAGGAAAGAGGGGTAAGGACCTAAATCAAACTGAACCATCAAAGCCATCATAATGCTAAGGTGGACAGCAGGGGATTTGAACTAGTTGGGTCGTCGGTGTGTCAGTCAAATGCTGTACCCCTGAGCAACTTGAGTATTCTCCTACCATCCATGTCACCAATCTCCTTGATGTCGGATGATTACATTACAATGGATTTTGACTGCCTTGTAGATGTAGTGTAAAGAAAATTGTGCCAGCTTCAGGCATTGGAAATGGGCTAGAACAGGCTGATATGGAAAAGAAAGTACAATATATATCTTATTCTAGAGGTATGAAAGGGCCCAAGCCACGGTTCTCTTGTATAGTATGCAACTTGGTGCTGGGAGATATGTTAGGGCGAGTGAAGAGACTTCTGACAGGGAGAGACAGAGGGAGAATGCAGAAGAAAAGAAAGAAATAGGGCTCAATGTGAATAAGAGAAGAGAGGAAGAATTTGTCCTATCCTATCCTATCCTAACCTATCCCATAACTCGATCGTTTAACCAGCGTACTCCATCTTTCTCTGTCCTCAGCAACCCTCATGGCTTCACTCGATGTCAAGCCAGTCCGTTCCCGAATGTTGTCCTCCCACCTCTTTTTCTGTCTTCCTCTTCTTCTGCAAAGACATTGTAAGTCGTCATAAGTCATCATAAGTCATCATAAGTCGTCATAAGTCATCATAAGTCATCATAAGTTTAAAGTCCATGGTGGGGGGAGGAGTAGAGGTAAGGCTACATTTTTAGGCTGAGGGAAAGCATGACACATATATGGTAGAAGGGGAACGGAGACAGAAAACAAAGAAGGACGAGGGGAGAGGTAAGGCTACATTTTTAGGCTGAGGGAAAGCATGACACATATATGGTAGAAGGGGAACGGAGACAGAAAACAAAGAAGGACGAGGGGAGAGAGAAGGACAGAGGGAGAGAGAAGGACAGAGGGAGAGAGAGACAGAACGAAAGATACAACACAATACGTCTTTATTCATCTCTACAAGAGAAATTACAAGCTTGACTGACAGAGAGAAATAGGGAGAGAGACAAAGGTAGAAGCAGACAGAGAAAGTGGGAGAGATAGAGAGAGGTAGTGCACAATTGTGATTCTATGTAGAGGTGTGATAGAGCTGAAAAGACCTGGGGGTGGTTGACAGAAGGAGGTGCAGAGAGGTGAGGGGTAACTAGTGGAGGAAAGGGGAAAGATATTAATCTAGTGCTAAGTGGTACAAGACCATTCCTAGGTTGAACACGGTTACATGACAATTAAACACACCACAAATAATCAAGCCACCTTTAACACATGCGTCAGATAACGAACAGATAATCACAGCGATAGATTAACACAAGAATTTTAAACACACAATGTATAATCACAACATTTAAAACTTGATAAATAGTATTTAATTTTGTATAGTATTGTATAGTTGAAAAGTGAAAATAGTTTTGTTTTTGTTTTTTAAACATGCCCAAAAAAAAGAAAAAAAAGTAGAAATCTAGTTGTTAGTAGAGTTCATAATTACAGATTTCAATTGGTTTTCTGGTTACTGATAGGATAGTGAGTATAGTTCAGTGAAACCTAGTAGAAATGTAGTAGAATTAGTAGAATTGAAAGTTACAGATTTCAATTGGAAATACATTGGTTTTTATGGTTAATGGTTGATATGGCGACACACGCAGATTCTGCAATGTTTGGTATCTTCGCATAGGGAAGTCCAACAGCAACAAACAGATAAGAGTTGAAGAAATGTATTGGCATTGTAAAATGTATCAGAGTTACAAGTGTTATGCTCATTTGAAGACATTAGGAGAGTGAATCGTCGGCAACAAAGATCAAGAACAGAGAGGCACGGTGGTCTAATGGTAGTGCTTTGACTTGCGGATCTGAATGTCCCGGGTTCGAGCCCTGTCCGGGCCATTGTGTTGTGTCCCTGGGAAGGACACTTTACTCCCGTTTCCTACTCCTTCGGATGAGAGTATAAACCGAGGTCTAGTCTGTGTGTCACATACATTCCATCATAACGGACTTTAAAGATCCTGACGCTCATGTCCTAGACGGGTGAGTGCCGGTAACAAAAACACACCCAGCATGCACTTGGTCCTTCTTCCCCATCCCTGGCTGGCCAGAATAGTGCTCAGTTGTCCGGGCGGGTGGGCGTCTCGGGCGGTTTGAGTTAGATCCTGTATCGGCCAGCGCCTAGAGTCTGGTCGAGTACGGCGAGATAAGTGCGCTATATAAATCCTCAATAATAATAATAATAAGAAGAAGAAGAACTTAATCATCAAGGCAACCTCTCAACATCACACGCTACTCATCAAAGCAGCCTCTCAACATCACTCGCTACTCATCAAGGCAACCTCTCAACATCACTCGCTACTCATCAAAGCAACCTCTCAACATCATTCGCTCGTATTTTTTTTTTTTTTTGGTCGGCCATGTTTTTATAATCTTAAGCTTTATTGCTTCTGAATCATTAAATGTTGTGAGTTTTCAATGTTATTTTGTTGTGATCACATGTTGTGTGTTTAAAATTATGGTGTTAATCTGTCGCTGTAATTATCTGTAGTTGTGTTTATCTGTATAGTTATCTGACGCGTGATTAAGTGTCTGTGTTTAAGGGTCACGGGTGATTACCAGTCCTGTGTTTAAATGTCGGCACTCAGTTGAACGCCTTGAAGCAAACAACGTAGCTGAGACTGACTGAACTACCACTCATAAGTTGTTGTTGATCAGTAGATTTATGTCCCCGGACACCCAAGCATATATATCCCCGTTGGGGTGCCGGGGGTTTCAGTATAAATAGTATCCCCACTTTCTGGAAATTTAGTGCTTTAAATTCCCACTGTCGCTGTCTTTCTCATTTGCTCTTTCTCATTCCTGCTCTGTTCTATCAATCTGCTATACTATCTTCTTCTTCGCTTGACCAGTCACCTACCTTTTTTCTTGAAAACTCTTCCGGGACAAGACTCCTTATTTGTGTATGAGGTCTGTTGGATCAGCTTGGGAATATTGGACGCTTTCTGCCAGGTGGTCACTAGGGCTTCCTATGATGTTATTACTTAGCAATGTAGGCATTTTATATGTATGTGTTTTGTTGATAATATATAATGATGTTTGTATTCTATTTTGTTTTTGTAAACGGGGGTTCGATAAATTAGAGTACAGCCTCAGCGTCCCCTGCGTGGGATGTCTTTATTGTAAAGTGACTGGCTGGTGGAGAGCTTTCAGTTTTACCTCTAGGGTTGTTTCAGCAGATCTTTTATGCAGATCAGGGGTTGTCCGGTCCTGATTTGGCTCGGAAGAGTCCGCTGGACCTAAAGCAATAATGATGTAATGCAACGTAATGTAACCCAAGCATATAATTATAAGGCATATATAAGGGACGTACTCGCAAGTCAAGAGAGAGGGGCAGAGGTATTGGAGTTACCACGAGAGAGAGAGAGAGAGAGAGAGAGAGAGAGAGAGAGAGAGAGAGAGAGAGAGAGAGAGAGGAACTGGAGTTACCACTCACAGGTGAGAGTGAGAGAGAGGAACTGGAGTTACCACTCACAAGGGAAGGGTGTAGGGGGCTACTGGACGAGCCTCAGTTATGCTGTGTGAGCTTGCGGGGGATCTACATTACATACATGGTGCTCTCAGCCTACACTTACGGTGACTTAGTCATCTTGCCCAGATCTGCGTTGTACCTGTGTGGAATTATCATAATCTACTTTCCTCTTATGACTCATATTCAGGTCATGTGAGAATTACCCTGCCGCGAGCCTATAACATTGAAAACAAAACAGGTAAAAGCTTGTTCAGCTGTAAAATAATCTCAGAACGAACACAACATAGTTCTCTATAAGGAGCATCATCGACCTCTGACACACACACTTTCCATTTCCCACCCACCCCCACCCCCTCCAACTCTTACCCCACTTTTCTTTCTGACACACACGCTTAAGTTCCACCCACCTCTCTCTCTCTCTGTCACTTTCTCTACCCCCATAACCCTTTATTTTTTACACACACACTATAGTCCCTGTTTCATACCACCTCACCACAAAGGTTCAATGTTTTGTTTAAATTCCATTGATGATCGCAGCAGCCTACAGGAAAAGAATTCTCATCCCTTTTCACCTCTATCCTCTCTCACTCCACCCTCTCCCCCTCTTTATTTCACACACACACACGCACACACACTGTGTCCCACTGTTGATGACTGCAGTACAGGAAGTTAATATTAATTCCAACACAGGGGTTCAGCATAGTCCCATAAAACCCCCACTTTTTCCCTGTAATGCCTATTTATGTTATTGTGGGAGTTTCGATTTTATTAAGTTGACTCATGCTCTCATGTTGATTTTATAAGTCTTGGCGTACGATTAAGATTGTTTGGCAGCCATTTTGGTCACGTTAACGGCATCAGTTTAAATATAATTTCCAGTTTTAAACTAAAACGTTTTGAACAAGACTACCCAAATGTTTGCATTATTATCAAGACATTTAATCATTTACATATTAACAATATTTTAATTTTATATTTAATTCTACATTTGATATTTATCTTTCTCGGTATTTCCTTGTGTACCAAAATGTATTATAAACGATGCAAACATTAATTTGCCAGTAAATCGTTGTGCTGATTTGCATCTCTCTCTCTCACTCTCTCTTTATTTAAGCCAATTTAGTTAGTGTACTTTATTTCAAATAGGCAGGGATATCTAGAGAGAGCTCTTTAGATATCTCTGACATAGGTTAGGTATCCCATTTGTGGCCTGGGGGCCAGAATTTTCTGTATAAATGTATCCCCACTTTATGGAAATTTAGTGCTTTAAATTCCCACTGTCGCTGTCTTTCTCCTTTGTTCTTTCTTATTCCTACTGTGTTCTATCAATCTAATATACTATTTTCTTCTTCACTAGACCAGTCACCTACCTTTTTTCTTGAAAATTCTTTCGGGACAAAACTCCTTATTTGTGTGTGAGGTCTGTTGGATCAGCTTGGGAATATTGGACGCTTTCTGCCAAATGGTCACTGGGGCTTCCTATGATGTTATTATTTGGCAATGTAGCCATTTTATATGTATGTGTTTTATTTATATATTATAATGTTTGTTTTCTATGTTATTTTTGTAAACGGGGGTTCGATAAATTAGAGTATAGCCTCAGCGTCCCCTGCGTGGGATGTCTTTATTGTAAAGTGACCGGTTGGTGGAGTGCCTTCAGTGTTGCCACTAGGGTTGTTTCAGCAGATCTTTTATACGAATCAGGGGACGAGTCTTCTTTCAGCCAAGTTGTGGTCTTGATTTTGTGGTCCTGATTCGGCTCTTTGCAGTCCGCTGGACCCTGTAAGCAATGAATACCTCTAACTAACTAACCATGTGTGGCCAGTTCCCAATATTATTTCAGATCCCGGGAGATTGATAGGGATATTCTTTCTACTATGTGTATGATATTGACCTACCCTTTTTTGTGTCATCCCCTCCTCCCTCCCTCCCCGATGCTACACTGCAATATATTTTTAGATGGCTTGATAAAGATTTGAATAAAAATCGAAATATTGCCTCGGACCTCAACTTGGGTGTTGCTGTTTGTTTTGTTCACCTCAATATATTTTAGGTATCAGTTTTGTAAACTCGTGCTCACTGGTTCGTGTACTGTAAACCCTAAACTTTTACTTAATAGTTTAGGGGAGTTTTCACCCCCAAAATTGAAGAAAATGACATCCACAAATGCCAACAACCCTTCTGCAGTTGTCAGCAGCCACCCTTTGTTCATTGACACATTTTACTAAACATTAACTGACACTAACTGAAACATCTAGAAGTGTAGAAAAATGTCTTGACAGTTGACTAGATACAAAAATATCACTGTGAGGTTAATAACGCTTTCCACCGTTGGAGATATCAACCCTTTGTGAAAATAAAGTTGCAAACAGGTACAGCAGCTTATGTAATGCCTCATCTGAGACTGATTTTCAAGTAAATTGGAGTCTTTGTCAGCAACTTCATTGGAATAGAGGCTGCCTCTGATCAGTTTTGATGTGTTTAATCCAGTTTCATTGTTACTTCTTTGTTTGATGTTTGATTTGTAATGATGGTAGGTTATGTAGTGATGAGGATGCTTATTTTCAGCCACTTGTACTTCAGTATTAATGTTATGTTCTGCATTTACTTTTGGTCATGTCTAATGTATATTGAATACTCATTCGCATAATTCTTGCATTTGACGGTGCATTACTATATGCAGGTACGTGCAATCTTATTTAACAAGGAATAAACATATTGCTGTGAAACTGTAGTGCTTTGGAATTTGAATGCAGTAGCACGGTGCGCCAGTGTTTAGTTGTAAATATATATAATATATATTTTTGTGTTGTGTTCTTTCTTTCTTGTTTTTCTGTCTTTCCTTCTTTCTTTTAATTTGAGGAGAGAAAAAAATATCACCTAATATGTCTTTATATCAAATTGATCTTTTAAAAATAATTCAAATTTAATTCAATACAACTTTATTTATCCACATAGGATAAGATTTAGAAGCAGCTCATATTTAAATTGTTTAAAAATAGTTAAATGTGGAACAAGGTATCACAACATTGTCACACGATCTCAAAAGCACATGTCCTACCATACAAACATAAACCAAACACACAACACACACGCACACACATCACGAACACTCACCACCGACAGTTAAAAACATGTTGATTGATTTATTGTTGCTTTAGGTCCAGCGGACTCTTCCGAGCCAAATCAGGACCGGACAACCCCCGATCTGCATAAAAGATCTGCTGAAACAACCCTAGTGGGAAAATTGAATGCCCTCCACGGGCCAGTCACTTTACAATAAAGACATCCCACGCAGGGGACGGCTGAGGGTTTACCTCAACTACGCGAACCCCCGGTTACAAAAACAAAATAGAATACAAACATCATTATAAATTATCAACAAAACACATACATATAAAATGCCTACATTGCTAAAAACTAACATCATAGGAAGCCCTAGTGACCACCCAGCAGAAAGCGTCCAACACTCCCAAGCTGATGCAACAGACCTCATACACAAACAAGGAGTCTTGTCCAGGAAGAGTTTTCAAGAAAAAAGGTAGGTCATTGATCTAGCGAAGAAGAAGATAGTATAGCAGAGTGATAGGACAGAGCAGGAATGGGAAAGAGTAAATGAGGAAGATAGCAACAGTGGGAATTTAAAGCACTAAATTTCCATAAAGTGAGGATACTATTTATACTGAAACCCCCGGCACTCCAACGGGGGTACTGTTGCCGCAGTGAATCTGTCATGCCTACAAAGGCAAGACAGGTTTTCAACTGGGGCTTTCACTTTTCCCTTTATAGGTTAGAACAATCTACAGTGGCAAGATTGCTCATGACCCCAAGGGGTTTAAAAACATGTACCAAGCCGGTAAGAATATAAGGTAAGAATATAAATCAATCATCAAATCAATCAGTCGATAAACAATCAATCAATCACTGAATCTGGCCATCGTTGAGCGGTTGATTAAAAAAAAAACAAAAAAAAACACGTAGGGTTGGGGGACGGGGAAGGTATTTAAGGGGAGATGATCGCATCAAGTTTAAGTGGGGCCGGGTAGCTCAGTTGGTAAGAGCGTCTTGCTAGTAACCGAAAGGTAGCTGGTTCGAATCCCGGATTGGTCAACGTGTGATCATAATATTTTCCCCTTTACCAACAACTGGCCCGCTGGTTTGATTGATTGATTTATTGTTGCTTTAGGTCCAGCGGACTCTTCCGAGCCAAATCAGGACCGGACAACCCCCGATCCGCATAAAAGATCTGCCGAAACAACCCTAGTGGGAAAATTGAATGCCCTCCACCGGCCAGTCACTTTACAATAAAGACATCCCACGCGGGGGACGGCTGAGGGTTGACCTCAACTACGCGAACACCCCGGTTACAAAAACAAAATAGAATACAACCATCATTATAAATCATCAACAAAACACATACAATCATATAAAATGCCTATAGTGCGAAATAATACAATCATAGGAAGCCCTAATGACCACCCGGCAGAAAGCGTCCAACACTCCCAAGCTGATCCAACAGACCTCATACACAAACAAGGAGTCTTGTCCAGGAAGAGTTTTCAAGAAAAAAGGTAGGTCATTGATCTAGCGAAGAAGAAGAAAGTATAGCAGAGTGATAGGACAGATCAGGAATGGGAAAGAGCAAATGATGAAGACAGCGACAGTGGGAATTTAAAGCACTAAATTTCCAGAAAGTGGGGATACTATTTATACTGAAACCCCCGGCACTCCAACGGGGGGAACTGTTGCAATTAGTCATGCCTACAAAGGCAAGACAGATTTTCAACTGGGGCTTTCACTGTTCCCTTTATAGGTTAGAACAATCTACAGTGACAAGATTGCTCATGACCCCAAGGGGATGGCCCGCTGGTGTCAGTATAAATCGGTCCAGTAGTCACATATATGCGAAAGTGTCGTGTGACTATAATCTACATACAAACAACAACAACATCAAGTTTAGCAATCGAATTGCGCAAGGAATAAAACTGGAAGCGGCGATTACCCTTACAGGCCAGCAAAGCAAAACGGCGCCCGGCTGGTCCTATCCTATCCTATCCTGTCCCGTAACCCGAAGGTCGTAGGGGCACCACAGATGATCGTTTAACCAGCATACTCCATCTTTCTCTGTCCTCAGCAGCCCTGATGGCTTCGCTCAGTGACAAACCAGTCCATTCTCGAATGTTGTCCTCCCACCTCTTTTTCGGTCTCCCTCTTCTTCTACCTCCTTGCACTGTGCCTTGCAGAATAGTGATGATCTGGTGACGTGGCCATACCATCGGAGTTTCCGTTTCTTCACCACTGTTAGCAGGTCATCGTGTTGTCCAATGGCTTGTGTGATGGTCTGTCGGACTTCGTCGTTGGTGATGTTTTGGGTATAGGAAATGCCCAGAAGTCTTCTGTAGCACCTCATCTCCATGCTTTGTATTCTTCGTTGGAGATCTTCTGTGAGGGTCCATGCTTCGCAAGCATATATGAAGATGGAGATGACAAGGGAGCGCAGCAGTCTTACTTTGGAATGTAGACTGATGGTCCTGTCTTTCCAAATGGGCTTCAACCTTGTCAGGGCAGCAGTTGTTTGTGCGATCCTGGAGAGGACTTCCTGTCGGGACCCATTGTCTGATACAATGGCTCCTAAATATTTGAAGCTATGCACTGTGTTGAGGGATTGGCTATGGACTTTGATGTCCGTATTGATGCCATTGGTGTTGTTGGTCATCATTTTGGTCTTCTCTGCACTTATTTCCATTCCATAGGCTCTGGAGGTGGTGTCAAGCTTCTGTACCAGCTGTTCAAGTTCTTGTTCCTCTCCAGCCAATCCATCAATGTCATCTGCAAAACGAAGATTGGAGATTGCTCTACCCCCTATGCTGACTGTGCCTTCATGGTCTGCAAGAGCATCTGACATGATGCGCTCTAGGAAGATGTTGAAGAGTGTTGGAGAGAGTAGGCATCCTTGACGCACACCGATTGTTATTCTGAACCAGTTCCCGATGGCGCTGTTGTGGAGGACTGGACTGGTAGCCTTGTCATACAGGCTTTTGATGACTTCAATAATTTTAGGGCTGATGTTGTACACTTTCATTGTTGCCCATAGAGCTGCATGCCAGACTCGGTCAAACGCCTTCTTGAAGTCTATGAACACATGATATAGATGTTGTTGGTGCTGTAGTTATTTCTCACAGATTATTCTGAGGTTGAAAATCTGCTCAGTGGTACTTCGCCCTGCCCTGAATCCTGCTTGTTCTTCAGCTATGATCTGTTCAGCTTGGGGTTTCAACCTGTTGAGTATTATTTTGAGGAGGACCTTGTTGGGATGGCTGATGAGGCTGATGGTCCGGTAATTTTCACACTCCTGAAGGTTACCTTTTTTGGGAAGAGTGATGACAAACGACTGGGTCCATGGTATAGGCCACTCCCCACTCTGCCAGATCTTGTTACAGATAATGGTGAGGGCATCAATCATCGCTTCTCCTCCTGCTTGTAGCAGTTTCGCGGGTATGTTGTCCACTCCCGCTGACTTCTCTTTCTTTAGCGCTTGCACTGCTGCCTCAACTTCTTCCCGGAGAATTGGGAGGATTTCTTCTTCTTCTCTGTTCTCGGGACATGCTAGAACTGATGGGTCTCCATTTGGTGTATGGTTGTAAAGGTCAGAGCAGTACTCTGTCCATCTGTCCAAGACTTCTTGTTCTTCTGTAAGGCATATGCCAGACTTGCTTTGGATCGTGGAGACTTTGGGCTGTTTGACACTTGTCAGCCGCTTCACTGTCTGGTAGGCCTTCTTGCTGTTGTTCTTGTTCAGACTGTTCTCTATTTCCTGGCATTGATCTTCTATCCAGTTCTCCTTTGCTGTGCGCATGCCTTTTCCGATGTCATTGTTGATTTTTCGGTAGACATCAGCTCCCTGTGAAGTGTTCTTTTTCTTTTTCATCTCTCTTCGTTTATCACACAGATCCAAAAGTTCAGGTGTGATCCACGGCTTCTTCTTTGGTCGGTGCTTGCCAAGGATCTCAGTGGCGGCATCTGTCACAGCTGAGTTGAAGGTGGTGGTCATGGTGTTCACCAGCCCCCAAAATGAGCAGTGGTGCAAATTTCCCTCCAGTTGTGGCCTGAAATAGTTCTGCCACCTCCGGGTCTTGCAGTTTGTCCAGGTCGAACTTCAGTCTAGTGCACTTTGCTGTATTTACTTTCTTCAAGTGGAGCCGGAAAGACATCATCACGAGATCGTGGTCACTTCCGATGTCTGCTCCTGGAAAAGTGCGTGTTTTGCCAATGTTGATGCTTGATCTGAAGCGTTTCTTGACTATGATCATTTATGTAGGCTATTTGGTTGTGATGCTCCCCGCCAGGACTGTGCCATGTCCATCGTCTGGAGTTTTTGTGGAGACCAAGCGTGTTTGCCAGTACCAGATTGTTGTATCTGGCAAACTCCAAGAGTCTCAGAACCCTGTCATTTGTCTCGTTGTTGCAGTGGGGTCCACATGTGTCTCCCCAGTTGTGGTGCGCATCTTGGCCAACCTTGGCATTCCAGTCGCCTTGCACTATGACTATGTCCTTCTTCGGCACTTGGTCAAGGACCGCCTGTAGATTTTCATAAAAATCCTCCACTTCGCTGTCGTCATAGTCTGATGTTGGGGCATAGGCCTGGATGATCCTGTCTCATTTCCTGAAGATGGGCTGGACAAGGGCGTGCTTCCATATTTTAGGGACCTGGCCCGAGTCCAGGGATTTTGCAAAGAGGAGGGTAAGCGCTGGTGCAATAATCTCCTGGGACGCGTCTCCTTGAGTAATCGGCATGGGATACCGTCTGGGCCTGACGCTGTCTTGGGATTGAGGTGCGCAAGTATTTTGGCCACGCCTGGTTCGCCGATGTTAATGTCCGGTATAGTGGGGTGGGAGCTAATATTAAGGGTACGTATGTTTTAAAGGTCTTCGCGGGTGATCGTTTAATATGTTCTCTTTGGTTTGGCTATCACTGAAGATGAGCCATTTCTTCTTCAGGGAAAAAAACTTCCACTGTGTCGCTACCCTTACTCTTAATCAGGCGCCACAGGCCGTTTGTGGAATACTCCTGGTTTTAGCCTTCCTCCATGCTCTGTATTTGCGTCTGGAAGGTCTCTCCAGTTTGTTGTTTATCCGTGGTTAGTGCTTTTTGACGGAGGTGATTTTGGATGGTACGAGTTGTTCCATCATCAGGTTCAGGTGGTCCGTGATGCGGGTCCAAAGCTCATCAATAGGCAAATCGCTGTGGCTCGAGGTTATCGCTGAATTCCGCAGTCTTCTTCTTACTTTCGCTAAAGTCTGCTATCTTCCACACACTAAGCTTTTCGGCGATTGGTTTGGGTCTGGCAGCGCGGATCTGGATATCATTCAAAATAATGTCTTGGTCTTCGAGGGGAAGATTGTTGTGCATCTTGAGACAAGGTTGAGGCGGCTTGTTAGGAAAAGGTCAAGGATGTCCCCGAGAATGGGTTGGCTGTTGGCCTAGTGGAGTTCTGTTACCTTGGTGACCTTGTCAATGAAGGGTTTGTTGATGTAGGATGGATACTAGTTCCCCTTCACAGATAAGTCCTTGCAGTCAATTTCCGGCTAGTTTAGGTCTCCGCCTATCCACACCACGCCATTAGTCTTGACCGCATCAAGCATTTGAATGGTTTCTTCCATTTCTTTCTCCGAGGTTTCTGAGGGAGTCTTACACAGAGTCCTGATGATAAGAGGTTATTTCTTCTTTTACGTTTCTATGCAGATTAAGACGGGCTTCAGCAGATGTTCCATGGTGGATTTCATGGTTGATTAGGCAGGTCTTAACAGCGACGAGGACGCTACCATATCCATCCGTTCTGTCCTTTCTATAGACGTTATAGGCTGGGGGAAAAATACTCCGCCCTGGAGTTTTCTAGTTTTAGCAACGTCTCCGTGCCCTCACAATATCTAGATCAGCTATGCTGAGTAAGGTTTGTAGTTTCGGTTTTTGTAGGCGCAGGTTCTGGAAATTAATAACAATGGTTCTCATGGAGGAAGTGCCGTGCACCATTTTGGATAGTTTGTATTATTATGCGTGACTGAGGAGTCTCTGTTATTATGCGTGGCCGCAAGTGCAGTCGTCATAGCAACAGTCATGTCCAGAGTGAACTAGTGCAACAGCATTTTTTTTTCGGGAGGAAGGGGGGGTAGGGCGGGGGGGGGGGGGGGGGGGGTTTCTCTCTTTCTATCATTCTGTTGGACAAACTACAAAAGATCCAAAACACGGCCGCCAGGATACGCACACGCACAAAGCCCACAGACTGTATTACACTGCACTGGCACTATTGCTCTGCACTGGCTCCCTGTAAAAAAACAACAACAAACAACGTATTGACCATAAGGTCCTGTCAATTCCTTTGGCATGTGTGCACGAGACTGCTCCAGGATACCTGTCTGAATTGGTTCCTATGTACACTGTATGAGCCATCTCGTCAGCTTCGCCCGTCTTCCCAGTCCCGTCTTCGCCTGCCATCCTCTGAGGAGACAAACAAAAATAGATCTGGTTCTCGATCTCTACAGAATGCAGTCCCCAAGTTATGGAATACGCTATCTAGGCTGAGACTGCCAAAAAGGCAGACTGTGACGAGTCGTTTAGTAAAAGACTGAAGACTGACTTGTTTACAATGCAGTAACTTAGTGAAGCAAGCATCTCTCTATCTTCTGCTGTCCAATTCCACCCCACCCCCCCACCCCACTCCTACACCGGACATCTTTTCTGTCGTTTTTTTTTTGTTATTTGTTATTATTTCTACTTATGGATGGAGACACGTGCGTTTTAAATAGACATCATCATCATCACCATCATCATATCATCAACCCCCGTTGGGGTGCCGGTGGTTTCAGTATAAATAGTATCCCCACTTTCTGGAAATTTAGTGCTTTAAATTCCCACTGTCGCTGTCTTTCTCATTTGCTCTTTCTCATTCCTGCTCTGTTCTATCAATCTGCTATACTATCGTCTTCTTCGCTAGACCAGTCATCTACCCTTTTTCTTGAAAACTCTTCCGGGACAAGACTCCTTGTTCGTGTATGAGGTCTGTTGGATCAGCTTGGGAATGTTGGACGCTTTCTGCCAGGTGGTCACTAGGGCTTCCTATGATGTTATTATTTAGCAATGTAGGCATTTTATATGTATGTGTTTTGTTGATAATTTATAATGATGTTTGTATTCTATTTTTGTTTTTGTAAACGGGGGTTCGATTAGTTGGGGTAAAACCTCAGCCGTCCCCTGCGTGGGATGTCTTTATTGTAAAGTGACTGGCTGGTGGAGGGCATTCAGTTTTCCCACTAGGGTTGTTTCAGCAGATCTTTTATGCGGATTGGGGGTTGTCCGGTCCTGATTTGGCTCGGAAGAGTCCGCTGGACCTAAAGCAACAATTATGTAATGTCATGTTATCATATCATCAAAATCATATTATCAAAATTCTCCACAAGGGTCCCTAGTTGCTACGGGGTTCTCCTCAATGTCGTTTTTTAGTAACATACGAAGTGAGGAATGATTTGGATGGTGTGAAGGTATACTTGAGGTTTCTTCTATAAAAACAGTGTGAAGTGGCTGTTGTCCGGTAGGTCAATAGGCCTATTTGTTATTGCTGAAGGGTATTACATCAATCAATACACGCTTCTATCAAGTACGTGACCCGATCACAAGCCGGTTTATGTAGAACAAAAATAACTATGAGTGTTTACAAAAGATGAAGAAAAACGCACTGACGATGTTTGGAGCTTATGTGCTGGGCACAAGAAATCAAGAATACGTATCAACGAACAAGCGCATTGACTGTGACTGAAAACGAAGACAGCCATGAGATATTTTTGTTTGAGAGGGAAGTAACAAGCTTGCCAAACTCGTCATGAAAAGGTCTGTGAACAGCAACTGTGCGAACCGAATGTTTCCCTTGAGTGATGACACAATTCATATTCTCAAATAGGGCTGGACGGTTTTACCGATACGTAACTGTATTCAGGTTCGGAAAAGCGACGGTACGGTATAGGGCCTACCGGTGCGGGTGTCCAAGGTCCGGTTTAGCCTACTGGGAAATCTTGATAACACATAAGGCGACAGTGGGCGACATCTTGTCCGCCCAGAGAGCGAGTCTAAAGCCCAAACACGTGGATAGGCAGTCGTTCTTGAAGAAGAACTTATAAGAACAGCAGCTTATCCACGTGTTTAATAATAATAATAATAATAACGTAAATTTATATAGCGCAGTTTCCTTAACAATGCCCAGGCTCACTGTGCTTCACAATTAAAACTTAATTTAAGAAATATATAACACATTATACGTAAAACTTCACACTTAAAAATAAAGTCATAACAATAATACAAGTGAAAGAGCCATGCATAGCACAATAAAAACAATCAAAACATATCTGCGGCACACACTAAAATCATTGACTTAATTTAAGAAATATGTTACACATTGTACGTAAAAACTTAATTTAGGAAATATGTTACACATTATACGTAAAAACCTCACACTTAAAAATGAAGTCATAACAATAATACAGGAGCAGTGACAAAGCCATGCATAGCACAATAAAAACAATCAGGACACATCTGCGGCATACACTAAAATCATTGACAATGACAATACATGTATACAAAACAATAATAAGTTAAAAATCAGGCATGGATAGCACATATCGAACATCAGTCAAGAAAGTCATTATCCCAGAGAGCCGCACAGGATCAGAAAATAAAATATAATCAGTCAGAGTAGTATTGTAGGTGTGTTTTAAGTGCTCGCTTGAAGGCTTGTGTGGTTGGAATAAGTCGAATATGTGCTGGTAAAGTGTTCCATTGTTTCGGGGCAGAATAAGCAAATGCTCTCGCTCCGTAGGATTTCGTGCGGATTCTAGGGATGCACAGGGTGCGCGAGTCAGCAGAGGAGCGCAACTGGCGGGAAGGAGTATAGACCGAGAGTAGTTGAGATAAATATGAGGGACAGGAATCAGAAAAGAAATTGTGACAAAGAACAGATAATTTATAGTCAATTCTGGCTTGTACTGGGAGCCAGTGTAGTTTATGGAGTAATGGCGTGATATGATCTCGCTTTTTGGCCTTAAGGACTAGTCTTGCCGCAGAGTTTTGAACTTTCTGTAATTTACTTACAATCTGATTTGGGCTTCCTGACAGAAGAGAATTACAGTAGTCTAGTCTGGAAAGCAAAAGAGCGCAGACTAAGGTTTTGGTGGCTTCAACCGTCAAATAACAACGGATGGAACTGATCTGACGTATAGCGGCGTAGGCTGACCGACAGACTTGAGTAACGTGAGTATCTAGCGACATGTCGTCGGACATAAAGTATCCAAGGTTTCTTGCAGATGAGGAGAAAGTAATATCTGAACTTCCAACACGAAAACTATTTGGGAGGGAAGAAGTGTATGATGCTTTCTTATTGCTTATCATCAGGACTTCGGTTTTATCATCGTTTAGTTTTAATTTATTCTGCGTCATCCATGCCCTTACATCAGAAATGCAACTCAGCACGGTCTGGACAGAAGCATCTATCTCAGTTGGTGGACTCGACTTATAGAGCTGAGTGTCATCGGCAAAAGCCTCATTACTGATTCCATGTTTATCGATCAGCGAGAGTAAAGGCTTCGTATACATTACGAACAAAACTGGGCCAAGGACCGAACCCTGTGGAACTCCAAATACCATGTCTGCTTTGTCGGAAACATAGTCACTAATTACAACTGATTGCGTGCGATCGGACAGATAAGATCTGAACCAAGCCAAAACAGAACCAGAAATGCAAAAATGATTTTCAAGTGTTTTGAATAAAACTTCGTGATCGACGGTATCAAATGCAGCAGATAGATCCAGTAATGTCAACAACGAGACTTTGCCTCCGTCCAGAGCGAGAAGAATGTCATTTGTAACTTTAAGTAATGCTGACTCAGTGCTGTGAAATGGGCGATATGCAGACTGATGTGGGCTGAGCAAAATGTTAGAGTTTAAATGGGCAAACAGTTGACTCAAGACAATCTTTTCTATGACTTCTTGAGCATGGTACCGGTCGCCAATCCTTCTGAACTCTTAAAGTTCTTAAAGACCTTTCTCGTTGAATGTTTTTGTTTTATTTTGATTTTGTGGTTTAAAGTTTGCTGATGTTCTAAACAGTGATTTATCATAATTTGTTTTGAAGGCGTACAAGCAATAAAGCGTCAGTTTCTGTGGAAATGTGGTTCTTTGAAACTGTTTTGAAATGTATGACAATCTTTCTTTGGCGTCGGTCACTACTGTCACTGCCATATACCATTTGATTGGAACACTTAAAATCGCGGTATACCGGTACGAAATACGACTTTAACCCACGGTACCCAGCTCTAGTCAAAAGCCCAAACGCGTGGATAAGCAGCTGTTCTTGAAGAAGAACTTATAAGAACAGCAGCTTATCCACGTGTTTTAGCATGGTACCAGTCGCCAATCCTTCTGAATTCTTAAAGTTCTTAAAGACCTTTCCCGCAGAATGTTTTTATTTTATTTTGATTTTGTGGTTTAAAGTTTGCTGATGTTCTAAACAGTGATTTATCATAATTTGTTCTGAAGCATTTGAGGCTTCAGTTTCTATGGAAATGTGGTTCTTTGAAACAGTTTTGAAGTGTATGACAATCTTTCTTTTGCGTCGGTCACTACTGTCACTGGCATATACCATTTGATTGTAACACTTAAAATCGCGGTATACCGGTACGAAATACCGATACGACCTAAAAATACCGGTATGACTTTGACCCTCTCTATTCTCAAATGACACAAAGCGGTTAGCTGCACACGCACGAACTTGAACAGACTTCTTATGAACAGGGGCCATCCCATCACTTCGCTGGCCAGAAGAACGAGAACAGTTGACAAATATAACCAGCGGAAGTCATGCCAGTTCTCCTCCTTTTCTCCTTAATTAATTTGCTGTGCGCATGCCTTTTCGGATGTCATTGTTGATTTTTCGGTAGACGTTAGCTCCCTGTGAGGTGTTCTTTTTCTTTTTTTTTATATCTCTTCGTTTATCACACAGATCCAAAAGTTCAGGTGTGATCCACGGCATCTTCTTTGGTCGGTGCTTGCCAAGGATCTCAGTGGCGGCATCTGTCACAGCTGAGTTGAAAGTGGTGGTCATGGTGTTGACATCTACTTCACCAGCCCCCAAAATGAGCAGTGGTGCAAATTTCCCTCCAATTGTGGCATGATATAGTTCTGCCATCTCCGGGTCTTGCAGTTTGTCCAGGTCGAACTTCAGTCTAGTGCACTTTGCTGTATTTACTCTCTTCAAGTGGAGCCGGAAAGACATCATCACGAGATCGTGGTCACTTCCGATGTCTGCTTCTGGAAAAGTGCGTGTCCTGCCAATGTTGATGCTTGATCTGAAGCGTTTCTTGACCATGATGTAGTCTATTTGGTTGTGATGCTCCCCGCCGGGACTGTGCCATGTCCATCGTCTGGATTTTTTGTGGAGACCAAGCGTGTTTGCCAGTACCAGATTGTTGTATCTGGCAAACTCCAAGAGTCTCAGACCCCTGTCATTTGTCTCGTTGTTGCAGTGGGGTCCACATGTGTCTCCCCAGTTGTGGTGCGCATCTTGGCCAACCTTGGCATTCCAGTCGCCTTGCACTATGACTATGTCCTTCTTCGGCACTTGGTCAAGGACCGCCTGTAGGTTTTCATAAAAATCCTTTACTTCGCTGTCGTCATAGTCTGATGTTGGGGCATAGGCCTGGATGATGGTGATGTTGAAAGGGGCTGCTCTCAGGCGGATGGTAATGAGTCTACTGGAGACTGGGCGGCAACCCATGACAGTGGCTAGAATGTTCTTGTGGACCAAGAATCCAAAGCCATGTTCGTGCCTGTCATCTCTACCGCTGAAATAGAGCTTGTGGCCTTTGTCGGTCGTTATTTCACCTAGGCCTTTCCAGCGCAGTTCGCTGATGCCTAGAACGTTCCATCGATAGTGGTCCAACTCGTGGGCCTGTTCTTCTAATTTTCCTTCCGCAGTTAGGGTCCTGACATTCCAGGTTCCCATGACAATGTTGTTTCTCGTGCGGATCTTCCTAAATTGTCCATCAGTAGCATACTTAACACCTCCGTCCTGGTGGCCAACGGAAGGCGCGGTCCTTGTGCCGGGCGACGACCGATCCGGTATGGAATTAGTGGATTGTGTCATCATGTAGTGTGTCTTGGGCAAAAAAGACCTGGCGGTGCCCAATCCTCTCCAGGCTGTTGGCCACAGCCGAAATCCACGAATACAGTGTGGCTCGCCTTGGCCCTGAGCACGTGGTCGTTGAACCTGTAGTAACGTGAGGTTCCTCCGCCCTGGCTGGTGACTTCTGTGTAGAAGACTTTCGCCCAGTGATGCCGTGCTAACATCACCCCTGTTATGTCAGGAAATAGAGAACAATCTGAAAAAGAACAACAGCAAGAAGGCCAACCAGACTGTGAAGCGGCTGACAAGTGTCAAACAGCCCAAGGTCTCCACGATCCAAAGCAAGTCTGGCATATGCCTTACAGAAGAACAAGAAGTCTTGGACAGATGGACAGAGTACTGCTCTTACCTTTATAACCATACACCAAATGGAGACCCATCAGTTCTAGCATGTCCCGAGAACAGAGAAGAAGAAGAAATCCTCCCAATTCTCCTGGAAGAAGAAGAAATCCTCCCAATTCTCCGGGAAGAAGATGAGGCAGCAGTGCAATCGCTAAAGAAAGGGAAGTCAGCGGGAGTGGACAACATACCCGCGGAACTGCTACAAGCAGGAGGAGAAGCGATGATTGATGCCCTCACCATTATCTGTAACAAGATCTGGCAGAGTGGGGAGTGGCCTATACCATGGACCCAGTCGCTTGTCATCACTCTTCCCAAAAAAGGTAACCTTCAGGAGTGTGAAAATTACCGCACCATCAGCCTCATCAGCCATTCCAGCAAGGTCCTCCTGAAAATAATACTCAACAGGTTGAAACCCCAAGCTGAACAAATCATAGCTGAAGAACAAGCAGGATTCAGGGCAGGGCGAAGTACCACTGAGCAGATTTTCAACCTCAGAATAATCTGTGAGAAATACCTACAGCACCAACAACATCTATATCATGTGTTCATAGACTTCAAGAAGGCATTTGACCGAGTATGGCATGCAGCTCTATGGGCAACAATGAGAGTGAACAACATCATCCCTAAAATTATTGAAGTCATCAAAAGCCTGTATGACAAGGCTACCAGTGCAGTCCTACACAACAGCGCCATCGGAAACTGGTTCGGAACAACAATCGGTGTGCGTCAAGGATGCCTACTCTCTCAAACACTCTTCAACATCTTCCTAGAGCGCATCATGTCAGATGCTCTTGCAGACCATGAAGGCACAGTCAGCATAGGGGGTAGAGCAATCTCCAATCTTCGTTTTGCAGATGACATTGATGGATTGGCTGGAGAGGAACAAGAACTTGAACAGCTGGTACAGAGGCTTCACACCACCTCCAGAGCCTATGGAATGGAAATAAGTGCAGAGAAGACCAAACTGATGACCAACAACACCAATGGCATCAACACGGACATCAAAGTCCAAGGCCAATCCTTCAACACAGTGCATAGCTTCAAATACTTAGGAGCCATTGTATGAGACAATGGGTCCCGACAGGAAGTCCTCTCCAGGATCGCACAAACAACTGTTTCCCTGACAAGGTTGAAGCCCATTTGGAAAGACAGGACCATCAGTCTACATTCCAAAGTAAGACTGCTGCGCTCCATTGTCATCTCCATCTTCCTATATGCTTGCGAAGCATGGACCCTCACAGCAGATCTCCAACGAAGAATACAAAGCATGGAGATGAGGTGCTACAGAAGACTTCTGGGCATTTCCTATACCCAACACATCACCAACGACGAAGTCCGACAGACCATCACACAAGCCATTGGACAACACGATGACCTGCTCACAGTGGTGAAGAAACGGAAACTTCGATGGTATGGCCACGTCACCAGATCATCAGGCCTTGCAAAGACTATTCTGCAAGGCACAGTGCAAGGAGGTAGAAGAAGAGGGAGACCGAAAAAGAGGTGGGAGGACAACATTCGAGAATGGACTGGTTTGACACTGAGCGAAGCCATCAGGGCTGCTGAGGACAGAGAAAGATGGAGTATGCTGGTTAAACGATCATCTATGGTGCCCCTACGACCTTCGGGTTACGGGACAGGATAGGGGGATATGATAGGAAGTCATGCCAGTATTAACTGCCGCATCACCTTGCTCATGGAGCCAACTTCAGTTATTAAAAAATTTCAAATCCTTTTCCACAGTGAGAGATAAATAACTATCTAGGTTCTTTTTAACTGATTACTGGGTATTCAGAAGACTAATGACAATATTAGGTGACAGTTCCTTACAGACAAGGTTTAACTGATTATACTGGGTATTGAGAAGACTAATGACAATATTAGGTGACAGTTCCTTACAGACAAGGTTTAACTGATTACTGGGTATTCCTATCCTATCCTATCCTGTCCCGTAACCCGGAGCTCGAAGGGGCACCACAGATGATCGTTTAACCAGCATACTCCATCTTTCTCTGTCCTCAGCAGCCCTGATGGCTTCGCTCAGTGTCAAACCAGTCCATTCTCGAATGTTGTGATCCCATCTCTTTTCGGTCTCCCTCTTCTTCTACCTCCTTGCACTGTGCCTTGCAGAATGGTCTTTGCAAGGCCTGATGATCTGGTGACGTGGCCATTACTGGGTATTGAGAAGACTAATGACAATATTAGGTGACAGTTCCTTACAGACAAGGTTTAACTGGGTATTGAGAAGACTAATGACAATATTAGGTGACCGTTTCTTACAGACAAGGTTTCACACACAATATTAGGTGACAGTTCCTTACAGACAAGGTTTCAGACACAATATTAGGTGACAGTTCTTACAGACAAGGTTTCACACACAATATTAGGTGACAGTTCCTTACAGACAAGGTTTCAGACACAAAATTAGGTGACAGTTCCTTACGGACAAGGTTTCAGACACAATATTAGGTGACAGTTCTTACAGACAAGGTTTCACACACAATATTAGGTGACAGTTCCTTACAGACAAGGTTTCACACACAATATTAGGTGACAGTTCTTACAGACATGGTTTCAGACACAAAATTAGGTGACAGTTCCTTACAGACAAGGTTTCACACACAATATTAGGTGACAGTTCCTTACAGACAAGGTTTCAGACACAATATTAGGTGACAGTTCCTTACAGACAAGGTTTCAGACACAATATTAGGTGACAGTTCTTACAGACAAGGTTTCACACACAATATTAGGTGACAGTTCCTTACAGACAAGGTTTCAGACACAATATTAGGTGACAGTTCCTTACAGACAAGGTTTCAGACACAATATTAGGTGACAGTTCCTTACAGACAAGGTTTCACACACAATATTAGGTGACAGTTACTTACAGACAAGGTTTCAGACACAATATTAGGTGACAGTTACTTAGACAGGGTTTCAGACACAATATTAGGTGACAGTTCCTTAGACAAGGTTTCAGACACAATATTAGGTGACAGTTCTTACAGGCAAGGTTTCACACACAATATTAGGTGACAGTTCCTTACAGACAAAGTTTCAGTCACAATATTAGGTGACAGTTCTTACAGACAAGGTTTCACACACAATATTAGGTGACAGTTCTTACAGACAAGGTTTCACACACAATATTAGGTAACAGTTCCTTAGACAAGGTTTCACACACACTATTAGGTGACAGTTCTTACAGACAAGGTTTCAGACACAATATTAGTTGACAGTTCCTTACAGACAAGGTTTCACACACAATATTAGGTGACAGTTCCTTACAGACAAGGTTTCAGACACAATATTTGGTGACAGTTCCTTACAGACAAGGTTTCACACACAATATTAGGTGACAGTTCCTTACAGACAAGGTTTCACACACAATATTAGGTGACAGTTCTTACAGACAAGGTTTCAGACGCAATATTAGGTGACAGTTCCTTAGACAAGGTTTCAGACACAATATTAGGTGACATTTCCTTACAGACAAGGTTTCACACACAATATTAGGTGACAGTTCCTTAGACAAGGTTTCACACACAATATTAGGTGACTGTTCCTTACAGACAAGGTTTCGCACACAATATTAGGTGACAGTTCCTTACAGACAAGGTTTCACACACAATATTAGGTGACAGTTCCTTACAGACAAGGTTTCACACACAATATTAGGTGACAGTTCCTTACAGACAAGGTTTCACACACAATATTAGGTGACAGTTCCTTACAGACAAGGTTTCAAACACAATATTAGGTGACAGTTCTTACAGACAAGGTTTCACACACACTATTATGTGACAGTTCTTACAGACAAGGTTTCAGACACAATATTAGGTGACAAATCATTACAGACAAGGTTTCAGACACAATATTAGGTGACAGTTCTTACAGACAAGGTTTCAGACACAATATTAGGTGACACTTCCTTACAGACAAGGTTTCACACACAATATTAGGTGACAGTTCTTACAGACAAGGTTTCACACACAATATTAAGTGACAGTCCTTACAGACAAGGTTTTACACACAATATTAGGTGACAGTTCTTACAGACAAGGTTTCACACACAATATTAGGTGACAGTTCCTTACAGACAAGGTTTCACACACAATATTAGGTGACAGTTCTTACAGACAAGGTTTCACACACAATATTAGGTGACAGTCCTTACAGACAAGGTTTCACACACAATATTAGGTGACGGTCCTTACACTTGCAGACAAGGTTTCAGACACAAAATTGGGTGACAGTTCTTACAGACAATTAAGGTTTCAGACACAAAATTAGGTGACAGTTCTTACAGACAAGGTTTGAGACACAAAATTAGGTGCAGTTCTTACAGACAAGGATTCAGACACAATATTAGGTGACAGTTCTTACAGACAAGGTTTCACACACAATATTAGGTGACAGTTCTTACAGACAAGGTTTCACACACAATATTAGGTGACAGTTCCTTACAGACAATTAAGGTTTCACACACAATATTAGGTGACAGTTCCTTACAGACAAGGTTTCAGACACAATATTAGGTGACAGTTCTTACAGACAAGGTTTCACACACAATATTAGGTGACAGTTCCTTACAGACAAGGTTTCAGACACAATATTAGGTGACAGTTCTTACAGACAAGGTTTCACACACAATATTAGGTGACAGTTCCTTACAGACAATTAAGGTTTCACACACAATATTAGGTGACAGTTCCTTACAGACAAGGTTTCAGACACAATATTAGGTGACAGTTCTTACAGACAAGGTTTCACACACAATATTAGGTGACAGTTCCTTACAGACAAGGTTTCAGACACAATATTAGGTGACAGTTCCTTACAGACAAGGTTTCACACACAATATTAGGTGACAGTTCCTTACAGACAAGGTTTCACACACAATATTAGGTGACAGTTCTTACAGACAAGGTTTAACACACAATATTAGGTGACAGTTCTTACAGACAAGGTTTCACACACAATATTAGATGACAGTTCCTTATAGACAAGGTTTCACACACAATATTAGGTGACAGTTCCTTACAGACAAGGTTTCACACACAATATTAGGTGACAGTTCCTTACAGACAAGGTTTCACACACAGACGGTTTATTAACACTACTTTCACTCTCACTCTAAGAATCACATATTCCCGCGAGGGAGAGGAGATAGGTACAACCCTCATAAAGATGGCCCAGAGAATAGAGAAGTCCCAAATGCCTCTCTCCCCAATGACCTAAAAGGTTACGGAACACCTTTACATTTTTATTATTTAAAAAAACACACACACAAACGGTATACAAATAAACATTCTCATAATATCATCCAAACATTTTGCGATCACAAAAGCTCCAAAAAAATAGGGTTTGTTCTTTTCTATCCTATCCTATCCCGTAACTCGAAGGTCGTTAGGGCACAACAGATGATCGTCTAACCAGCGTGCTCCATCTTTCTCTGTCCTCAGCAATCTTCATGGCTTCGCTCAGTGTCAAGCCAGCCCATTCTCGAATGTTGTCATCCCACCTCTTTTTCTGCCTCCTTGCACCGTGCCTTGCAGGATGGTCTTTGCGAGGCCTGATGATCTGGTGACGTGGCCATACCATCGGAGTTTCCGTTTCTTCACACCTGTGAACATGTCATCGTGTTGTTCAATGGACAGTCTGTCGGACTTCGTCGTTGGTGATGTGCTGAGTATAGGAAATGCCCAGAAGTCTTCTGTAGCATCTCATCTCAAATCTCCATGCTTTGTATTCTTCGTTTAAGATCTGCTGTGAAGGTCCATGTTTGGCAAGCGTATAGGAAGGTGGAGATGACAATGAGCGCAGCAGCCTTAATAGCATTGGAATCTAGACTGATCGTCCTGTTTTTTCCAAATGGGCTTTAACCTTGTCAGGGCCGCACTTGTTTGTGCGATCTTAGAGAGTGCTTCCTGTTGGGAGCCATTGTCTGATACAATGGTTCCTAAATATTTGAAGCTATGCACTGTGTTGAGGGATTGGCCTTGGACTTTGATGTCCATGTTGATGCCATTGGTGTTGTTGGTCATCATTTTGGTCTTCGCTGCATTTATTTCCATTCTATAGGCGCTGGAGGTGGTATCAAGCCTCTGTACTAGCTGTTCAAGTTCTGCTGGTTCTTCTCCAGCCAATCCATCAATGTCATCCGCAAAACGGAGTTTGGAGATTGCTCTACCCCTTATGCTGACTGTGCTGACGATTTGTTCTTTTAGTTTTAGTTCAATTTGGGTGAGTAGATACAAAGGGAAAGAACTGTTGTTACAGCCAGTTATCCAGACGAAAACACCAACAAACGAGGAAGTTTGAAACAAAGTTTGCTCACAGGCCCAGAGCACTTAATTGAAGACCTGTGTAAAGCTTATAATTATCATCAGATAGAGTATGAGTATATTGTTATAGGGAAAAGTTAGAAAGAAGAGGCTTCGAAGTCTGTGTTTTGATGTGGAAATTCACTTTTTGTGAAAATGGGATACACTTCGAATGATCTCCGGGTTCTGATAACAGACTCTGAGACAGGTAAGTGATTTAGTGTCTAGGTTTTCTGTTTTATCAATCGCAGTTTAGGCAGATTCAAAGTTATGTAATTTCGTCAAGAAACTTTGTAAAGATTTTAGGCAATCGGACTGTAATTTTTTTTCTTTTAAATAAAAGCACCCATGATTTGTTGATTCAGATTCGAGATTGTTTTATCCAATGCAGTGACTATTAAATTCATGTTTGCTGGTGGGTTTTCAGGTAGCAAAATAAATAATTAGTACATTTGCATCTTAGCAAGTTGCTCCTCCCAAGCACATCAACTTAAGAGTTTCTTGAATACAGAAGGGATATTACTTTTAAACTCCTCTCATAATAGCCAATAATACAATATCATGAATATGAAGACTTGAAATAGTTGATGTATCAACTATCATTTTACACAGTGAAGGCGTTTGCTATTGTATAATTCTTATGTAGCACTTTTCCAGCTCAAGAGCTGCTCAAGGCGCTGGCTGATACAGGATTTAACTGAAGCTGCCCAAGGCGCCCACTTGCTGCCATGGGTGCACTCTGACTGCACAGTCTGATGCTCAGACGACTAAGCACAATCCTAGGCAACCAGGGTTGAGGAAGAAAGGAAAACTATACACTGAAACAACCATCAGACCAATAGCAACAGTAAAATGACTAGTGCTTACAGCCAGTGTTTATGTCCAGGCCACCAAGAATCTAACCCGCAACCTTTGTTACATGAGCTTGCTGCTCTACCAACTAAGCTAATCCGTTGCTCATAATTAATCCAGTTACACAATATTTAATAGATAACAAACTACGATAGGATTTTTCAGCTCAGGACTCACAATCATCAATAAATGATGGTGGCAAGGATGACTTTGGGAGTAAGAGTTGTACTTGTAACTAGTGTAACTTGTAAGGAATTGTGTATAGATCTATTAGCAGAAGGGGAGATGATGAGCTTTATTTTAAGAGGATGGAAATTAAGATGTCCACTGAACTGTTGTAATAGTAATAGTGTTACTCCTTAGGTAACACGGAGAGGGTGCACTATCCTGCTCTTAAATAAGAAGTTTTGCTTTCAGGAACAATCAACACTGCCTGAAGAAGTTTCATGAAGACAAGCCAGAGTTGACCTGCTACCAAAATGACGTCTGTGACGCTGCCAGACATTTCTGTGGAGCTGGATGATCGAGGTTACCTCCAGATAGACTTTCTGTTACCTAGCGGCATAATGGTGCCGCTTGTTGTCGACTTCTACGCCAGACTGGACTTGATTAAACAGTCGCTGTGGCGAGAGGTCAGCAAATACCCCTTGTACTCCAGGCTGAGGAGAGAGGACTCTTATTGCTTCCTCTTCATCAACAGACTGGGAGAAAGGGTGCGTTTTTTAATTGATTTTTTTTTTAAGGTAGTGGAGGAGGTGTATCACTGTATAGGGGAAAAGACACATGTATGCTAAATTTGTATAATTTTGTTTATTATTTTTGTTAGGGGAATTTCAGGTGTAATTTTGTTTTTAAATTAAGAAACAACAAAAACACTGTATTCTTAGTGATAAATTGTTCGTGGTGTTATTACAAAGTGCAGATCTCCTACTGCAAGTTTCTTGTCACTCCACTTAGTATTATCGACGTACTATCATTGTCAAGTGTTGGGATGATTAGTGCATTTGGGACAAAGCGTTACGTTAGTACTCGTATTATAATTATTATAAATTAGTGTCACAGGGCAGCCTGTGATGAAACCGGGTAGAAAGTGTGGGTGGAGAGTTAATGAGTTGGGGTAGTAACTGCGCGATGTCGTATGTATGGTTATGCGTGGAAAGCGTGATTTTTGAACAGCATAGTTTGGCCAGCCAGTTTTGGGAATGTGTTCACTGTTGGTCAGAACACGTTTTGCAGAGTGATAGAGAAGACGTACGGTCTTAGTTCTCTGGGGTTTTGTTCTGGAAGTAAGGGTGGAACAGTCATTAACGTAAATAATAACTGGTTCTGAAAAGAAAACCTAGTTGGAAATGTTACTGTGGTAGTAGCAGGCTCGAGGAAAAGTGTGAGCAAATAACTAAGTTTGTGAGTTTGTGGTAGGTTAGTGTCGAGGTTATTGTCCACTAACGGAAACTACTACGCACTGGATACCTTACTTGGAGTACTTTGTAGGCAAGCAGTCGGAAGTTCGCTAGCTACAGGTACTTTACAATCGAGCCGTTGGGTAAGTGAGATGGTGATCTTTCCTTTACTGTGCTAATGACCGAAGGCCGGCTGTTTGGGGTGTTGAACGATAGCTGTGCGTGAGGCTGGGGGAAGAATGGTTGCACTGAGGAGAGGAAGGGTGCGACTGAAGGAGGGAGAATGAGGGAGGAGAATGGGGGTGAAGTGTGATGAAGGAAGGATGGAAGTGGTTGCTGTTGCTCAAGATGGGTAATGTGTTGATGATTTCATGTATTCATTTGCAGCATTGTTCATTTCATGCATTCATAATGTCATTTAGTTTTTGAATTATGTGTTTGATTACAAGTGACAGTAATAGTAGTCAAGGGAAGCGAAGTGGACAGCAGTGGCGCTTCCTCAAGGTACCGGAATTAGTTAGTGTAGTAAGGGGGGAGAGTGTGAGGAGGGAGGGGGACAGAATCGGGTGGACTTGACATTAACAATACGGCAAGCATGTTGCAGGTTCGAAGGTTCGTCATCGAAAGTCGTCGAAGGTTCGTCATCGAAAGTCGTCGAAGGTTCGTCATCGAAAGTCTTCGTTCGTCGCTCGGAGGTTCGTTGTTCGAGGGTCTTCGAGGTTCGTCGAATTCATCAGCGCGACGACGACGACGACATCTGGTCGTTTGGACCCACATCATCATCACCACCCATTCGTCCACGTCCACGGTTGTGACATCCTCATTGTTCCACAACCCCATCTTTCCCGCGTGATCGTGACGTCTGTTGCGGGACCTAGCCTCGACGTTACAAGGTAGCCGACAGGAGGAGTCAGGCTGAGAGGCGTCGACGGCGGCAGGGCTGCCGCAACTACAGCGTCATCATCATCATCATCATCGTCAGCGGCGGAGGGAGTGGCGACACCACTGCACCGGGATTTAACAGCGACAGTCCGGTGACAACCATAACGAGGAGGCAGCTACCTTTCGGAGACATCAACGGGGACACCCTACTATCAGGTCGGCTTGTTCTTTGTTGTCCCCCTCTTGATGCTTGACCCCCTCTGTGCTCGGACATTAGCAGTGCACAGTCGTTAGTTAGACGTGGTTGATCAGCAACCCTCGTTCATCTGACATTTCCATTTCATTGTTCATTGACCCATTGATTGTTCCATCACCATTTTTCTCGTTTCAGGTGTAAATGTTGTATGTGTATGAGTGTGTGGTATGAATGAATAAATAGCTTGAAAGTTGTATATCTATTTGTTGTGTTATCATCACTTCACGTCTGCGGGAAACTGTCATTCTTTCTGGGTTGTCTGCGTGTGTAAGGTGTTTGTTTGTGGCGTCTACCCAGGGAGAGTCGTGGCGGTGACAATTAGTCTTATTATTAGTAGTAGTACTATTAATAGCAGTAGTATTAGTAGCAGTATTATGTGAAGTAAAGAATGACAAGTACTAAGGCAGAGAATCAGAGAGATTGAAAAAACTATATATCTATATCTGTGGGCTTGAAAACTGCATGAGGATATTTTTTGGTACCTTTGTTTAAAGTTTTCAAACCTAATTATTTATGTTATGTATTGTTATAAAACTTAATCATTTATGTCATGTTATAAAACTTAATAAAACTTAATAATTTATTTCATATTATAAAACTTAATAATTTATGTTATGTTATAAAACATAATGGTAATAATTTAATTTATATCATGTTATTTATCTTAAATATCATTTATGTCCTGTTATAAAATGTAATCATTTATGTCATGTTATTAAATCCAATCATTCATGTCATGTTATAAAACATAATCATTTATTTCATGTTATCAAACAGAATAATGTATGTCCTGTTATAAAACTTTATCATTTATGTCGTGTTATATTAACTTAACTCTTTCAATACTTTGCTATGCTATAGCGTAGTGTCAGCGCACAACGCTTTTATACTGACATACTATCACATACGCATACGCCTACCTCTACTTTCGGAAGTCTCACAATGTGTAGACTCAACATAGTATATAAAACTAAGGTGGAAAAACCTCTTATATTTTCATTTTAGAGTATGTTTGCAACGTTCGTCTGGCATTGGCTACTGGTGTTTCAAGGAGTGTGGGATTCTAACATGGAAGGGGATGCTAAATGTGTTACTAGTGGACGAAGGGGTGAAGACGAAAGTGATGAAGATGATGCGTAATTTCAGTGCTATAGATGTGAGTGAGGTAACACTGTTTTCCACAACTGTTGCCTCCCTAACACTATGTGTCGCTTTTTTTGTAGGTATCAGGTGCACAAATTTGAGGGGGGAGAAGGGAAGTTTTTGTTTTTCCCAATAAATGGGTAAATAGCAAAGATAATTCTATCAAACTTGGTGGTTGGTTAGTCCATTCTAATTTTTTTATGTCATGTTATTTAAACTTTCAAGTCTCTACTACAGTTCTTGTTTTTAAAATATTTTTTTTTTAGTAACTCATACAAATCAGTCAGTATAGAATGATAAAAAAAATGCAGCCCTCGCCAGTATAGTGTTAGTTTATTTCATGTTATAAAACTTAATCATTTATGTCATGCTATCAAAGTCCAAGGCCATTCTCTCAACACAGTGCATAGCTTCAAATATTTAGGAGCCATTGTATCAGACAATGGGTCCCGACAGGAAGTCCTCTCCAGGATCGCACAAACAACTGCTGCCCTGACAAGGTTGAAGCCCATTTGGAAAGACAGGACCATCAGTCTACATTCCAAAGTAAGACTGCTGCGCTCCCTTGTCATCTCCATCTTCCTATATGCTTGCGAAGCATGGACCCTCACAGCAGATCTCCAACGAAGAATACAAAGCATGGAGATGAGGTGCTACAGAAGACTTCTGGGCATTTCCTATACAAAGCACATCACCAACGACGAAGTCCGACAGACCATCACACAAGCCATTGGACAACACGATGACCTGCTCACAGTGGTGAAGAAACGGAAACTCCGATGGTATGGCCATGTCACCAGATCATCAGGCCTTGCAAAGACTATTCTGCAAGGCACAGTGCAAGGAGGTAGAAGAAGAGGGAGACCGAAAAAGAGGTGGGAGGACAACATTCGAGAATGGACTGGTTTGACACTGAGCGAAGCCATCAGGGCTGCTGAGGACAGAGAAAGATGGAGTATGCTGGTTAAATGATCATCTGTGGTGCCTCTACGACCTCCGGGTTACGGGACAGGATAGGATAGGATATTGTAGTAGAGAGAAAACTGTTGGTATATAGTTTTTATTATCAGCCTATTTCATGTAATCATGTTTTATATAAATCGTTGATTCCCGTTACATTAGTCTAAGTGTATTTTGATTATCAAGCACAACCACGTTTAATTAAAGATTTTGAAGTGCATCTCGAAGGTTGCAAAAAGAGACACCAAGCATATCATTATATAGTCGTTATTATTTTCTATGTTTTGATAATCACCATGAACTGGTTGGTTTCATTATTTTCTAGTAGGCCTGCAATATTTTGAATTCAGGTAATAATAAGAATTAACTGGTATTTGCACAATTGTCCATTTGCGCATAAAGGAAAATTTATTAGTGAACTGTTTTTCAAAGTATATATAAATACTGCATCAGCCGCTATTTTATTATTGCCCTGACAGTTGAAGCAACAGCAGCAACTTAACCTAGCCTACAGTTTATTTATGTTGGAGTGTAATTTATGTAAAATGAGTCATTATAGATAGGCAGCCAGGTTGGCACAGAAGAGTAGCTTGTCATTTTCTTTTGGCTCAAGACACACTGACTTGTATATTATGTTGATCTATTTTGTATTTCATGCATTGTTTAATTTTGAGAAAACATTAATTCATTATTAGAGTATTTTTCAATTCGATTTATGATTTTCTGGATTTTCACATTTTCAATAGTATGTATTCTTGTGATCTTAGTTTGATATTTGATTCATTGACAAGGGCATAATGACGCCATTTTGAATTACTGATTCATACTCATAGATTGTTATAAATGATTAATTAGGATAAACAGGTTCTTTTGTAAACACATATTAGTATTCTTTTTCAGTTTGATGCGTTGGTATTATTATTTTTATCCAATTGTATAAATTGATGAAATATTTTGGAAAAGTTTTGAAAGTATGACCTTGAACTTCATACTCGGTTCGAGTCTCTTTGTGAAATGGTTGTGTGGACATTTAAGTTGGAATTTCGTCATTCACTTGTAAATAAATCATCGTCTATATATATAATTAATTCTGTTTTGAGAAATTAATAATTAATTTAACAGATTGGCTAAAGATTTCATAATCTTGATGCGGAATAGTATTTTGATTTTGTGAACATTTTGGATCGGTCTTTATCATTTATATTTGAATATGTTACGTTGAAACGCGAAGGATAGTATGTCTGAAGCGCGCACGATAGATCTAATCGTTTCGTTTTGCAAAGTATTCAATGGTGGAGTGTATTTACCTTTGATTTGAGTTTGCGTTGTTGTTAGGAGAAGTTTTGTATAACGTTGATAATTTTCGTTAGTCGATATTATTGGAGAATTCTCTAGATTTGAGTATTTACTATCAATGGAAACCTCCCGATAAATGTAGAAAGTTGAGAACCTTCCCGGAAGGAGAAGAAATATGTATGACGTAAGACAGTGATGACGAAGTCTAAAGCGATTAGTAAATTGCGTCATACGAGATCGTTCCACCTTGTTCTGGACTAGAGAAAAAAATTATATATTCGATGCTCTGTGTGTTGTTGGGAGTTGAGTTGAGAATTGTATGCAGATGTTGATGTGTGCTGAATAAAAGTGGAAAACTTCACACGAAGACTTTGACTTGTTGCTGAGTGAGCAGGCTGCGTGGATAAACGAATCTGAGTGTTACGTTGAAACGTGAACGAAAGTATATCGGAAGCGTGTACGATAGATCTAATCGTTTCGATTTGCAAAGTATTCAATAATGGAGTTTATTTACCTTTGATTTGAGTTTGCATTGTTGTTAGGAGAGGCTTTGTATAACGTTGATAATTTGCGTTAGTCGATATTATTTGAGAATCTTCTGGATATGCGTGTTTACTCTTGATAGAAATTTCCGGATGGATATCGAAGGTCGTGAATGTTCCCGGAAGTAGAGAAAATGTGAATGACGTAAGTCAGTGATGACGATCTTTAGTTCGATTGGTGGCAGTGCGTCATTTCTACCACGTACCAAATCGTTCCAGAAAAGAGAGAGGTTATTTAATCGTGAGCCGAGTCGCTGTTGAAAGAGTAAAGTTGTTGATAGTGATTTGGAAAGTTGCTGTGAAAGTTGTTGAGTTAAATTGAGAATTGTATGCAGTTGTTGATGTGTGCTGAATAAAAGTGGAAAACTTCATACGTCGACTTTGTGACTTGTATGCTGTTTGGACGGGCTGTGTGAATAAACGAATCTGAGTTACACCCTATCAGGAATTCAAGCATCGGGGCTGAATCAGATACTGATAGAAAACACCAACATCAAACAGAGTGTAACATTTTGGGGGTCAAGCCGCGATTCACGCCATAGCCAAGGGTTCAACTGCTACAACAAGCGAGTCAACGTTACGAGAGGCAGTCATCGAGGGTAGCCGCCAACGAGTTGCGTCGAGAGGGGCCAACATACTGGGACTACATCACCGATAGGTTCGGGTTGACTGCAAGGGCGTGTAGTCGCTGAAGAGTTGCTTCGTGAGCGAACAACAGATCGGGACTACGTAGCTGCCGTAAGACTACGACGAGGGACAGTCTCGGAGCTACATCGCCAGTGTTACAGAGAGCGGCGAGCGGACGTCGCGTCTACTTCAGCACAGGAGCGTATACATCAACACCAGCGTGGTGCAGCGTCGCATACGACGAGGACAGCGGGGCCTGCGTCAACGAAGGCGACTAGTGACAAGCATCAGCGCTACTGCAGAAAGCGTGCAGTTCTAGAACAGTCTAGAAGGTGCAGCACAGTCAAGAACTTTCTAGAAAAGAACTTTCCAGAAGCATCAAGATGGCTGACTTCTGGCAGAGAGGGGTTGAACTAAATCTAAAAGGCAAACAGCTGACGGAGTACGTCAAGTCTCAAGAGAGAATATGGCGCGAAGAAAGAGAAAGAGAATTAGAAGAGAAGCGTCTAGAAAAGGAAGAGCAGCGTCGCCGCGAAGAACTAGAATTAGAAGAGAAGCGTCTAGAAAAAGAAGAGCAGCGTCGCCGAGAAGAAAGAGAAGAGCGTCGTCAAGAAAGAGAAGAGCAGCGGCAAGAAAGAGAAGCTGAGCGTCAGCACCAAATAGAGTTGGCGCGTATCCAAAACAATCAGCATGCGCCACAAGTCACCAACGACCATACGGCTCCAAAATTGCCAGCTTTCGTCGACGGGAAGGACCAGATTGACAGTTATCTGGCGAGATTCGAAAGGTTCGCTGAAAGCTCTAACTGGCAACCTCAAGACTGGGCAATTCGACTGAGTGCACTTCTGACGGGGCAAGCTCTCGAAGTTTACACCAGACTGTCGAACGATGACGCCAAAAACTACGACGTCTTGAAAGAGGCCCTGTTGCAGTGCTACAACTTTACAGAGAAGGGCTACCGTAAACGCTTCCGTGAATGCCGGCCTAAGTCAGACGAGACGCCAAAGCAGTTTGTGGAGCGCCTGTCGTCATATCTACACAAGTGGGTGGAGTTATCAGGCGAAATGAAGTCTTACGACAGTCTCCATGACCTGATCGTGAAGGAACAATTTCTCAATGCCTGTCACAAGGACCTAGCGACCCACTTAGAAGAACAAAAGCTGCAGACGCTTAAAGATGTGACTGAGGCTGCTGAAAGATATCTTATCGCTCATGGGAAAACCCTGGGGCCACCCAGCGCGACGAAACATTTTCAGAAGACTGCAAACCATGGGAACCAGGTCCAAGGGAGCCAGACGAGCCAGAGACAGACGGACTCCACGCCTCCTCCCAGGGAAGGGCACTCAAGAGGCTGTTTTATCTGCAACGCTACAGACCACAGAGCTGCCAGCTGCCCTCAAAACAGAAATAGCGGACAGCGGAGCAGTACGGACAATGCAGCGGCGGGCAACCGGCAGAGGCGGTTCTCCAATCTAAGGCAAACCAGTAGATCTGACCATCAAGTGTGCGGCGGGAGCGTCATTCTTCTGAGTGAGACCAAGCGCACAGCTACTCCTGCGGACGTGCAAGAGTGCATGACCGATGGCCAACTTCTCCTTGCCAACGGAAAATCTATCCCCGTCGTCGCCAGCGCAGCTGTGACCGTCCAGAACATGCCTGTTTCAAAGGGACGCGTCGGAAATCATGAAGTGACTGTCTTAAGAGACTCTGGCTGTAGTGGGGTCATCGTCAGAGAAGACCTAATCGCTAAAGAACAGTTCACTGGCGATTCTAAATGGACACTTATGGCCGACAGCAAATGTGTGAGAGCGCCAGTTGCGAAGATTCATGTCAACACCCCTTTCTACATAGGCGAAGTCGAAGCGGTTTGCCTGAAAAAGCCGCTATACGATTTGATGATCGGGAACATCGACGGCGCGAGACGACCCGACGACCCCGATCCAGAGTGGAGTCCTGCCTCAACTCAACACGTCGAAGTTGTGGAGGAGGATCCATTGCCGTTTCCCGATGGAGACCTTACAGAGCTGCTACGGGACAATGTGGTTACTCCGGCTCAGCCCTGCCGACCAGAGATCGTCGGTGCTGTTACTACCAGGGCCCAGGCCAAGAGAGACAAGATGTCTACGCCACTGAAGGTCGCCGACAACTCCAAAGCTGCCATCGTGGACAGAGATAAGCTGATCCAGCTCCAGGAAGCTGATAGCACTTTAAACAAGTACAGGAACCGCCAAGACCACGTGACCAAGGGCAATGGCACGGTCTATTTTGAGGTGAAGGCCAAGATCCTGTACAGAATCTTCCAGCACCCGAGGGTCAACGGAGGTAAACCACTACGTCAAGTACTGGTACCATTACCCTTAAGGCGCCAGGTGATGGAAGTAGCGCATGACTCAATTATGGGAGGTCACCTAGGCATCAGGAAGACGTCAGACAGAATCCAGGCGGTGTTCTACTGGCCAGGGCTTCATGCGGACGTCAGCCGTTTCTGCCGATCATGTGACATTTGCCAGAAGACCATACCTCGAGGAAGGGTCCCGAAAGTGCCTATGCAGAGGATGCCTCTGATCGACCGACCTTTCAAGAGGGTGGCCTTAGACTTAATCGGCGAAATAAGACCTCCGAGTGAAGAAGGTCATCGGTGGGTACTGACTTTAGTGGACTATGCGACTCGGTACCCAGAAGCAGTGCCACTGAAGAAGATTGACACTGAAACTGTGGCAGAGGCACTGGTGGACATGTTCAGTAGACTTGGAGTGCCCGAAGAAATTCTGACAGACCTCGGGACGCAGTTCGTCTCTGACTGCATGAAGGAGGTCAACAGACTGCTGAGCATCCGGCATTTGACTACGACACCCTACCATCCAATGTGCAACGGGCTCGTCGAAAAGTTCAATGCTACGCTGAAGTCCACCCTGAAGAAACTGTGCAGCGAGCAGCCCAGACAATGGCATCGCTACATCAACGCCCTACTTTTCGCCTACAGAGAAGTACCGCAGGAGTCCACCGGCTTTTCTCCGTTCGAGCTGCTGTACGGAAGAACCATCCGAGGGCCGATGCACATCCTGAAAGAACTGTGGACGAAAGAAGTGGACACCCCAGAGGTGAAGAACAGTTACCAGTACGTGTTTGAGCTACGGGAGAAGCTGGAGCAGACTCTCGAGATAGCCAGAGAAAACCTGAAGAAGTCCCAAGACTGTGGAAAGCACTACTACGATCGTAGGGCTGTGAACAGGAAGTTCAAACCTGGCAACAAAGTGCTGGTGCTGCTACCTACTGATCATAATAAGTTGCTGATGCAGTGGAAAGGCCCGTACGAAGTGGAGACCGTGGTGGGGATCAACGACTACAAGGTGAAGGTCGGCCAGCATCCCAAAATATACCACGCCAACCTCCTTAAGCTGTACGTGGAAAGGCCATCAGAGACTGTGCACGCAGCCACAGCAGCTGTGACCGACGACAGCTTTGACAGCGAAGAACTGTTGGAACTGGGAGACTTCCATAGCAAAGAAGGCATCAATGATGTTAAGCTAGGACCACGCTTGACGGAAGGTCAAAAGATGGAGCTCAAGGACCTTATGGGCGAGTTTCCCCACAACTTCAGCGATGTCCCAGGCTCTACGACTTTGGTCGAACATGAAGTCCACACCCAGACCTGGAAGGAGCATCTGCAGACCTTGAGGGAGCTGTTCCACCGTCCCGCAGAAGCCAACCTGACCGTGAGACCCAGCGAATGCATTCTGGGAGCTGACAACGTCGACTGCGTCGGACATCCGATGGAAGAAGGAGACAACGGAGGACGCACTGATTCCGGGGAAGCCCACGCGATCATCGTCTTTGACCCTGGGCCGATGACGACCGCAACTGACGAGGGCGTCGATTCCTTGCGAACGAAAAACATTGACTGTGTAGATAAACTGTGAACATTGACAGTACCCAGAAAGACTTACAGATGAGAAACATTAACTCTGTGTGAATGAACTGTGAACATTGACAATATCCAGATAGACTTGAAGATGAAAACCATTGACTCTGTGTAGATAAGCTGAGCGCAATTACAGTATTCAGAAAGTCTTAAATTAGTTTCAATTGAGGATTTTGTTTGTGCATTACGTTTCAACGTTGTTGAAAGAAATTGGGTAAATTTCTTCTTGAGTGGGGGGTTATGTTACGTTGAAACGTGAACGAAAGTATATCGGAAGCGTGTACGATAGATCTAATCGTTTCGATTTGCAAAGTATTCAATAATGGAGTTTATTTACCTTTGATTTGAGTTTGCATTGTTGTTAGGAGAGGCTTTGTATAACGTTGATAATTTGCGTTAGTCGATATTATTTGAGAATCTTCTGGATATGCGTGTTTACTCTTGATAGAAATTTCCGGATGGATATCGAAGGTCGTGAATGTTCCCGGAAGTAGAGAAAATGTGAATGACGTAAGTCAGTGATGACGATCTTTAGTTCGATTGGTGGCAGTGCGTCATTTCTACCACGTACCAAATCGTTCCAGAAAAGAGAGAGGTTATTTAATCGTGAGCCGAGTCGCTGTTGAAAGAGTAAAGTTGTTGATAGTGATTTGGAAAGTTGCTGTGAAAGTTGTTGAGTTAAATTGAGAATTGTATGCAGTTGTTGATGTGTGCTGAATAAAAGTGGAAAACTTCATACGTCGACTTTGTGACTTGTATGCTGTTTGGACGGGCTGTGTGAATAAACGAATCTGAGTTACACCCTATCAGGAATTCAAGCATCGGGGCTGAATCAGATACTGATAGAAAACACCAACATCAAACAGAGTGTAACACTGAGTTACACACCTATCAGGGGTCCAAGCATCGGGGCTGAATCAAATACTGATAGAAAACACCAACATCAAACTGAGTGTAACAGAATAAGTTTGGTCGAAGTTTCACTTCTGTTTAAATTGTACTTTAATATTGTCTTTGGATTGTGGATAATTTTCTTTGTCTCAACGTTTCTGAAATACTTCATTTAGGCTCAAGCCCATTGATGATGACGACGATGATGAGGATATTTGTGAAAATGATGGTGATGACACCAAATTAAAATCATCGTAGTAATTTGAAATATCCTGACCCTGCTTCATGATGAACAAGGATCCTCCCTGAGAGCTTGTAAAACTTTCCCACTTCTACCCTCACATGCATGACCCTTTCACATTATAAAATTTAATCATTAATGTCGTGTTATAAAACGTATTCATTAATGTCATGTTATAAAACTTAATCATTTATGTCATGTTATAAAACTTCATCATTAATGTCATGTTATAAAACTTAATCATTAATGTAATATTATAAAAACATAATCATTTATGTCATGTTATAAAACCTAATCATTAATGTCATGTTTTAAAAGTTAATCATTTATGCCATGTTATAAAACTTATTCATTTATGTCATAAAACCTAATCATTTATGTAATGTTAGAAAACACAATCATTTATGTTACATTATAAAATACAACTATTTTTGTCAAGTTATGAAACTAAATCATTTAACTTATTTATTATGTCGTGTTATAAAGAGGAGACGAACAAGAACTTGAACAGCTGATACAGAGGCTTGAACTTGAAGCCTTTGAAATGGAAATAAGTGCAAAGAAGACCAAAATGATGACCAACAACACCAATGGCATCCACAAGGATATTAAAGTCCTAGGCCAATCCCTCAACACAGTGCATAGCTTCAAATATTTAGGAGCTATTGCACCAGACAATGGATCCCAACAGGAAGCCCTCTCCAGGATCACACAGTCCTGACAAGGTTGAAGCCCATTTGGAAAGACAGGACCATCAGTTTACACTACAAGGTAAGGCAGCTGCACTCCATCTCCATCTTCCTATACGCTTGTGAAACATGGACCCTCACAGCAGACCTACAACAAAGAATACAAAGCATGGAGATGGGGTGCTATAGAAGACTTCTGGGCATTTCCTGTACCCAGCACATCACCAACAGCAAAGTCCGACAGACCATCTCACAAGCCATTTGACAACACGATAACATGCTCACAGTGGTGAAGAACCTGAAACTTCGATGGTATGGCCATGTCAGCAGAGCATCAGGACTTGCAAAGACCAGCCTGCAATGCACGTTGCAAGGAGGCAGAAGAAGAGCGAGACAGAAGAAGAGGTGGGAGGACAACATTTCTAGAATGGACTGGCTTGACTTTGAGCAAAGTCTTGAGGGTTGCTGAGGACAGAAAAAGATGGAGTATGCTGGTTAAGCAATCGTCTGTAGTGCCCCAATGACCAACAAGTTATGGGATAGGATAAAACGTAATAATTTATGTAATGTTATTTAACTTAATCATTTATGTCTTGTTATAAAACCAATCATTTATGTCATGTTATAAAGCATTATAAAGCGTAATTAGCTATGTCATGTTATAAAGCGTTATGAAGTGTGATTATTTGTGTCATGTTATAAAGTGTAATTAGTTATGTCTTGTTATAAAGCGTAATTAGTTATGTCATGCTATAAAGGGCCAGGGTAAGAATTATTATGTATTTTTTGTGAATTTATTTGGGGCTATTGCAGTGTTGTCACAATAATACGTAATGTCATGGGCGATGGCTGACCACTAAGTTTGTGTCACTTCCTTCTTTGAGGCAATAAAGATGTTTTGCTTTGTATTGTATTGTAGTGTGTGGTAGTTTAAGTGTGGTGTAATGTTAAAATGTTAATAAAAGAAAAAGTTTTTTTCAGGAGGAGATTTTGGACGAAAGCCAGAACCTGAGCGATGTGCGTCCGTTTTGGACGGTACTGAAGCTGATAGAGAAGAAGGGAGACAAGTTCTCCAAGACCATGGACAGAAAGGTCAACAACCTCATCGGCAAAGGTAACCAATAATGCTCCAGTCCCCAAATGCAAGTAGACATTTGTTGGAACAACCCAAAGGTTGTAGAGCTGACAGCAGGGAGGATAGCATTGGTAAAGGTAACCAATGATGCTCCAGTCCCCAAATGCAAGTAGACATTTGTTGGAACAAGCGAAAAGTTGTAGAGCTGACAGCAGGGAGAACAAGCCAAAGGTTGTAAAGCTGACAGCAGGGAGGACAGCATCTTATAAGAATTATATTGAACATGCTTTCAATAAACTCCAGTTTCTTCTGTTGAAGCCAGACAACTACTACTGACTGTCAACATTTTGTTTCATTATAGCTGACTAGTCCAACTGCTGCCATTTTGTACTGCTGTCCCTTGTAGCTGACTAGTCCAACTGCTGCCATTTTGTACTGCTGTCCCTTGTAGCTGACTAGTCCAACTGCTGCCATTTTGTACTGCTGTCCCTTGTAGCTGACTAGTCCAACTGCTGACATTTTGTACTGCTGTCCCTTGTAGTTGACTTGTCCCACTGCTGACATTTTGTACTGCTGTCCCTTGTAGTTGACTTGTCCCACTGCTGACATTTTGTACTGCTGTCCCTTGTAGTTGACTAGTCCAACTGCTGTCCATTGTAGCTGACTAGTCCCACTGCTGACGTTTTGTACTGCTGTCCCTTGTAGATTACTAGTCCAACTGCTGACATTTTGTACTGCTGTCCCTTGTAGTTGACTTGTCCCACTGCTGACATTTTGTACTGCTGACATTTTGTACTGCTGTCCCTTGTAGTTGACTAGTACAACTGCTGTCCATTGTAGCTGACTAGTCCAACTGCTGACATTTTGTACTGCTGTCCCTTGTAGTTGACTAGTCCAACTGCTGTCCATTGTAGCTGACTAGTCCCACTGCTGACGTTTTGTACTGCTGTCCCCTGTAGCTGACTAGTCCAACTGCTGACATTTTGTACTGCTGTCCCTTGTAGTTGACTAGTCCAACTGCTGTCTATTGTAGCTGACTAGTGCCACTGCTGACATTTTGTACTGCTGTCCCTTGTAGTTGACTTGTCCCACTGCTGACATTTTGTACTGCTGTCCCTTGTAGTTGACTAGTCCAACTGCTGTCCATTGTAGCTGAATAGTCCCACTGCTGACATTTTGTACTGCTGTCCCTTGTAGTTGACTTGTCCCACTGCTGACATTTTGTACTGCTGTCCCTTGTAGTTGACTTGTTCCACTGCTGACATTTTGTACTGCTGTCCCTTGTAGTTGACTAGTCCAACTGCTGACATTTTGTACTGCTGTCCCTTGTAGTTGACTTGTCCCACTGCTGTCCATTGTAGCTGAATAGTCCAACTGCTGACATTTTGTACTGCTGTCCCCTGTAGTTGACTAGTCCCACTGCTGTCCTTTATAGCTGACTAGTCCAACTGCTGACATTTTGTACTGCTGTCCCTTGTAGTTGACTAGTCCCACTGCTGACATTTTGTACTGCTGTCCCTTGTAGTTGACTTGTCCCACTGCTGACATTTTGTACTGCTGTCCCTAGTAGTTGACTTGTCCCACTGCTGACATTTTGTACTGCTGTCCCTTGTAGCTGACTAGTCCAACTGCTGACATTTTGTACTGCTGTCCCTTGTAGTTGTCTAGTCCAACTGTTGACATTTTGTACTGCTGTCCCTTGTAGTTGACTAGTCCAACTGCTGACATTTTGTACTGCTGTCCCTTGTAGTTGACTAGTCCCACTGCTGTCCTTTATAGCTGACTAGTCCAACTGCTGACATTTTGTACTGCTGTCCCTTGTAGTTGACTAGTCCCACTGCTGTCCTTTGTAGCTGACTAGTCCCACTGCTGACATTTTGTACTGCTGTCCCTTGTAGTTGACTAGTCCCACTGCTGACATTTTGTACTGCTGTCCCTTGTAGTTGACTAGTCCAACTGCTGACATTTTGTACTGCTGTCCCTTGTAGTTGACTAGTCCCACTGTTGACGTTTTGTACTGCTGTCTAGTCTATCCACCCTTTGTATTTTATACCTGTCAAGGCCTCAGTGTATTATATTTTTTGTCTATACCTGTCAGGGCCTTAGTTTATAATTTTTATCTCTATCCCTTCCAGGGCCTCACAAGCTGGATTCCTATCAGCCGGCCGAGTTGGAACATTTCAAGAAAAAGATGGACGGACTGTGCAGCAGTATCAATAATGCCAGACGAGGACAGGTACAGAAACGTTCATTTGTACTTTTCACCAGTATCAACAATGCCAGACGAGGATAAGTACAGAAACATTCATTTGTACTTTTCACCAGTATCAGTAATGCCAGACAGGACAGGTACAGAAATTTTCATTTGTACTTTTCACCAGTATCAATAATGCCAGACAGGATAAGTACAGAAATGTTCATTTGTACTTTTCACCAGTATCAATAATGCCAGACAGGATAGGTACAGAAATGTTCATTTGTACTTTTCACCAGTATCAATAATGCCAGACAGGATAAGTACAGAAATGTTCATTTGTACTTTTCACCAGTATCAACAATGCCAGACAGGACAGGTACAGAATTGTTCATTTGTACTTTTCACCAGTATCAATAATGCCAGACAGGATAAGTACAGAAATGTTCATTTGTACTTTTCACCAGTATCAATAATGCCAGACAGGATAGGTACAGAAATGTTCATTTGTACTTTTCACCAATCTCAATAATGCCAGACAGGATAAGTACAGAAATGTTCATTTGTACTTTTCACCAGTATCAATAATGCCAGACAGGATAGGTACAGAAATGTTCATTTGTACTTTTCACCAGTATCAATAATGCCAGACAGGACAAGTACAGAAATGTTCATTTGTACTTTTCACCAGTATCAACAATGCCAGACAGGACAGGTACAGAAATGTTCATTTGTACTTTTCACCAGTATCAATAATGCCAGACCAGGACAGGTACAGAAATGTTCATTTGTACTTTTCACCAGTATCAATAATGTCAGGACAGGTACAGAAATGTTCATTTGTACTTTTCACCAGTATCAATAATGCCAGACCAGGACAGGTACAGAAATGTTCATTTGTACTTTTCACCAGTATCAATAATGCCAGACCAGGACAGGTACAGAAATGTTCATTTGTACTTTTCACCAGTATCAATAATGCCAGACCAGGACAGGTACAGAAATGTTCATTTGTACTTTTCACCAGTATCAATAATGTCAGGACAGGTACAGAAATGTTCATTTGTACTTTTCACCAGTATCAATAATGCCAGACCAGGACAGGTACAGAAATGTTCATTTGTACTTTCCACCAGTATCAATAATGCCAGACCAGGACAGGTACAGAAATGTTCATTTGTACTTTCCACCAGTATCAATAATGCCAGACCAGGACAGGTACAGAAATGTTCATTTGTACTTTTCACCAGTATCAATAATGCCAGACCAGGACAGGTACAGAAATGTTCATTTGTACTTTTCACCAGTATCAATAATGCCAGACCAGGACAGGTACAGAAATGTTCATTTGTACTTTCCACCAGTATCAATAATGCCAGACCAGGACAGGTACAGAAATGTTCATTTGTACTTTTCACCAGTATCAATAATGCCAGACCAGGACAGGTACAGAAATGTTCATTTGTACTTTTCACCAGTTAGTAGTTGACCAGTGCCTTGAGCAGCTCTTGAGTGGGAAAAGTGCTATATAAGATTGATTTGATTTGATTGCTTGTTTGGTTAAATCATTACAGTCTGTACATTGGCAGCAACACAAAGGTCTAATGGTGAAGAAATTTGTCAGTTTTTTCTTATTATTTTCCTGATGGCCGTTGTGAAAGTGGCTTCTGTATGCTAAGAGATGATTTTGTGTTATTAACATTCCATAACAAACTTCAGTGTGCAGTAATATTTTAAAATGTTGTAAATGTAATGTATAGGTCCATTTTTGTGTGTGTGTGTGTGTGTTTATGTTATTGGTCCTTGCGATGGTTTATGTGACATACAGCACATTGTCATTTGTCACAGAGCTAAAGCAGTTGTGGCATTCTTAGTTGTCACAGAGCTAAAGCAGTTGTGGCATTCTTAGTTGTCACAGAGAAACTGTTGTGGCATTCTTAGTTGTCACAGAGCTAAAACAGTTGTGGCATTCTTAGTTGTTACAGAGGTGATAGTTATGGTATTCTTAGTTTTGACAGAGGTAATACAGATGTAGTATTCCTAGTTGTGACAGGTAATACAGTTGTATTTCTATTTTTTGTGACTGGTAATACAGTTATGACAATTTCAGTTGTGACAGATAATACAGTTGTGGTATTCTTAGTTGTGACAGAGGTAAAGTGGTATTCTTAGTTGTGACAGGCCTTATCAGCAGTAGTCCGTAGGCCCGCAAAGATAGTTATTACATTCAAAGTGAGCACCACTCACAAAGTGAATCAAATTTTCCTGTTTTCTAATGCTATTGAGCCAGATGGAATTTAAAATGTTCGAAAATGACCACAAGACAGTGGCCAATATAAAAATAAAAACTAATTTCACAAAGTCCAGGTTATTACGAACATACAGGTATAAAATTTCTCAATGTAAGATACAGTCTGCCTTTACAATACGACACAATACAAGACACAACGTTCCTGCTGCCTGCGGCGCAACATTCAATACAACATAACTTCCTAGTTGTGACAGAGGTATTACATTTGTGGTATTCCTAGTTGTGACAGGTAATACATTTGTGGTATTCCTAGTTGTGACAGGTAATACATTTGTGGTATTCCTACAGGTAATACAGTTGTGGTATTCCTACAGGTAATACAGTTGTGGTATTCCTACAGGTAATACAGTTGTGGTATTCCTACAGGTAATACAGTTATGGTATTCCTAGTTGTGACAGGTAATGCAGTAGTGGTATTTATATTTGTGACCGGTATTACAGTTGTGGTATTTCTGGTTGTGACAGGTAATACAGTGATGGTATTCCTACATGTAATACAGTGATGGTATTCCTACATGTAATACAGTAGTGGTATTCCTAGATGTAATACAGTGGTGGTATTCCGACATGTAATAAAGTGGTGGTATTCCTACATGTAATACAGTTGTGGTATTCTTACAGTTAATACATTTGTGGTATTCCTACAGTTAATACATTTGTGGTATTGCTAGTTCTCATTGATTGATTTGTTTGGTGACATTTAGTGAATGGTTGAATTTTCAGAATGAGTATGAGAAGTTCCAGTTTCGTCATCCTCTCAGGCTGCGCAACTCACCAGAAATTCCCAAACAGCTTGAGCCACGTCTGACTGATGGCCGCATTGCACTGGACGTGGGAGTGAAGGGGTGTGACGTAAGTGATTTTCACTGGATATTATTGCTGTGTGTATGTCAGCGCTCTCCAAGCTGTATGTCAGCGCTCACCAAACTCTATGTCAGTGCTCATCAAACTCTATGTCAGTGCTCACCAAGTTGTATGTCAGTGCTCTCCAAGTTGTATGTCAGTGCTCTCCAAGTTGTATGTCAGTGCTCTCCAAGTTGTATGTCAGTGCTCTCCAAGTTGTATGTCAGTGTTCACCAAGTTGTATGTCAGTGTTCACCAAGTTGTATGTCAGTGCTCTCCAAGTTGTATGTCAGTGCTCTCCAAGCTGTATGTCAGCGCTCACCAAACTCTATGTCAGTGCTCACCAAACTGTTATGTCAGTGCTCACCAAGTTGTATGTCAGTGCTCTCCAAGTTGTATGTCAGTGCTCTCCAAGTTGTATGTCAGTGCTCTCCAAGTTGTATGTCAGTGCTCTCCAAGTTGTATGTCAGTGTTCACCAAGTTGTATGTCAGTGTTCACCAAGTTGTATGTCAGTGCTCTCCAAGTTGTATGTCAGTGCTCTCCAAGCTGTATGTCAGTGCTCTCCAAGTTGTATGTCAGTGCTCTCCAAGCTTTATGTCAGTGTTCACCAAACTGTATGTCAGTGCTCTCCAAGCTGTATGTCAGTGCTCTCCAAGCTGTATGTCAGTGCTCTCCAAGCTGTATGTCAGTGTTCACCAAACTGTATGTCAGTGCTCACCAAACTGTATGTCAGTGTTCACTAAACTGTATGTCGGTGCTCACCAAACTGTATGTCAGTGTTCACCAAACTGTGTGTCAGCGCTCACCAAACTGTGTTTATGTCAGCATTCTACAGGCTGTGTGTATGTTAGCATTCAACAGGCTATGTGTATGTTAGCATTCAACAGGCTATGTGTATGTTACCATTCTACAGGCTATGTGTATGTTACCATTCTACAGGCTGTGTGTATGTTACCATTCTACAGCAGGGGTGAGATTTAACCCAGGAGACTAACTAGCCCGCCGGGCTAGCTAGTAAGTAAAGTGAGGTAGACTGCATGGTATTTAGGCAGCCCGACAATCGCGACCTTCTCGAAACCTATTCCCCCAATCTCTCTCTTAGATCTTCTGCAGATACCCGTCTTTTTAAAATCCCAACCGTACGCACCAAAACCTATGGCCAGCGCACCTTTTCCTACCAGGCACCATCTATCTGGAATAAACTCCCTCATTCACTCCGTCACTCCACTTCTATGCTGTCATTCAAAACCTCTTTAAAAACTCATCTCTTCCATCTTCCTCACTAAGCTTTCCTCTTCATATTACACAACTGCTGTGTTTGGTCAGATTGTATTGTATGTCTGAATGTGTTAATGTTTGCCATTGTAAATGCCTAGGGCTTGTAAAAGGTTATGCGTATAAATTTACATTTCATTCATATGTGAATGAAAACTTGTGCCATAAAGTACATCAAGGTTACAGGCTATTCTCTTGATGTACTTTATGGCACAAGTTTTCATGTTGATGTACTTTATGGCACAGTTTTTTCATGATGATGTACTTAATGGCACAAGTTTTCATGTTGATGTACTTTATGGCACAAGTTTTCATGTTGATGTACTTTATGGGACAGTTTTTTCATCATGATGTACTTAATGGCACAGGTTTTATGCTGATGTACTTTATGGCACAGGTTTTATGCTGGTGTACTTTTTGCACAGGTTTTATGATGATGTACTTTATGTCACAGGTTTTATGATGATGTACTTTATGGCACAGGTTCGCAGCAAGGTGACAGTTCACAGCAAGTGCACGCCAACACAAGCCATCTGCAAGGTGTTGGAGTCACGACCTTTTGTGGAACGTCAGAATTCCAACCATTACATTCTGAAAGTCTTTGGTCTGGACGAATATTTATACGGAGAGTACCCCCTCATCCAGTTCATAGTGAGTACAGCACAGGACCTTACTGCTTGATTTGTAACATTTATTGTTGTTGTTCTTATCTAACGCTCTCCCTGCTCAAGGCGCTGGTCGATACAAGATCCAGCTCAAGTCACCTGAGACGCTCACTTGCTGTGTTGGGTGCACTGTCTGACTGGCCAGACAGCTGAGCACAATTTGCAGGCTATGTTGGAGAAGAGACCTAGTGGTTGCTGATTGCAGGCACTCACCCGCGTACGACATGTCAGGATCGTTACAGTCCCTGCCATGGAATGTGTGCGTGCTCGGGCTAGACCTGGTTTATATTGTCATTTCCCACAACAGCATTTAGGAGTTGGACTCTATGGATACACTGAATTGATGGCTGTTGTATGTCAGTATGTGTACCCCTTCTTGGTGAAGAACACTGCCCAAAACTGTATTGTATGTCACAGTATGTGTACCACTGCTTGGTGAAGAACACTGCACCTCAACTGTGGTTGGTGGCCACCCACACTTTGCCTGAGATGACGCCGGCCATACCACCCAAACTCAACACTGAGCCCGCGTTGTCCAGATCGCAGGAGACTGTCCGCAACAACTGCCAGTTCTCCTGGAATGTGGAGCAGTCCTTCTCTGTCACCGTCGCCAGCCTCAGCAAAATTCAGCTGCCAGATACTAGCAAGGTATTCTAGTTAGCACTTTTGCTGTTAGTGAACGCCGCTTGCTGAAACTTGAATCACCGTTAGCACTCTAGCTGTTAGTGGGGTGGCCTCGTGGCGCAGTGGATTAGTCGCCGGTTTCCTATGGCGAAGGTCGCAGTTTTGATTCCCGCAAAGGGGCGAACGTATGTGACTTAGGTACGAGACTATTGAGGTCACCGAGGGCTTTCTCCGGGCACTCCAGTTTCCTCCCTCCCTTCAATAATGGTACTGGACGCAGTCAATATAAAAATTTCCCCCCCCCAAAAAAATCGAATTTCTTTCCATCTTCCAATAGCGATCTCCCTGCCTTTACACCACCTGTTCGAATGATGGATGTGTATTTGTTTTTTTGTGTGTGGATGAGACAGATGAGCGTGTATGTTGGTTCAGATCACCACGCTTTGAGCCTGATTGATTTGGGGAAAGGAGCTTATATAGCATCCAGTATTATTATTATTATTTATTGAACGCCGCTTGCTGAAACTAGAATTACCATTAGAACTCTAGCTGTTAGTGAACACCGCTTGCTAAAACTTGAATAACCATTAGCACTCTAGCTGTTAGTGAACGCCACTTGTTTAAACTTGAACCGCTGCGGTGAAAATGAGCTTAAGATTTCTGGTGTAAGAGGTGCAGATGTGAAGTTGTTGGCATAGTGTTTTGCTTGTTTAGTGACTGGGCTATGGGCTTCCCAGTGTTATATTAACATTAGCTATCTCCTTTTTCTCCTTTTGCACTGAGCTATCAACTGCCTGATACTAGCCAGGTATATCTAGTATATAAAGATTTTATTTTAAATTCCTTTAATCTAGTTGCTTTTCATGCCATTACTTAAAGTATTGACAGTGATGTCATGAAACAAATCAGTAAAATAGGAGGCCCAAGCAGCATAGCAAATGTTTGAATGTGTAGGTAAACGGGACAAAGCCTACGTCATGACATAGCAAATAAATGATAAAGCCTATGTTTGAATGTATAGGTAAACGGGACAAAGCCTACGTCATGACATAGCAAATAAATGATAAAGCCTATGTTTGAATGTGTAGGTAAACGGGACAAAGCCTACGCCATGACATATGAAATAAATGATAAAGCCTATGTTTGAATGTGTAGGTAAACGGGACAAAGTCTACGCCATGACATAGCAAATAAATGATAAAGCCTTTGTTTGAATATATAGGTAAACAGGACAAAGCCTGCACCATGACATAGCAAATAAATGATAAAGCCTATGTTTGAATGTATAGGTAAACAAGACAAAGCCTACGCCATGACATAGCAAATAAATGATAAAACCTATGTTTGAATGCGTAGGTAATGGTGATATCATGACAGTAACGCTAAGTGTGAAGTAGAAGAGAGTGGCCAAATGCCAGCTCAGGACTGTTTATTACTGTGGAAAGACCTCAGCTCTGAATGAAGGTATGAAGTGTTTAATGAGTGATTTGTCAAAAGGTGAAGGTGATAGCAGGCTTGTACCACGGCAGCGAGGCTCTGTGCGAGGTTCAGGAGACGGAAGAAATTCCAGTGCAGGATGCCTCATGCTACATCAAGAAAGATCTGACCTTTTCAGCGCTGGTGTCTGACATCCCTCGCTCCGCTAGGCTGTGCTTCACACTGTGTGCTGCTGCCACCGTCAAAAGGAAGAACAATAGAGTGAGTCTGCCTTTTACCTTTTCTTGTCTTCAATGTTGTCAACATATCCCATGAACTCTTTACCTTCTGACCCACCCCCGGAGTTCAGTGGATAAGAGTCACACTGAACCCAGGTGCAAATCCTGCAGTGGGTACGTTAAAAGTGGCAATTATCACAGTTCTTCCTAGCAGTTACCCCCGTGGGGTGCCAGGGGTTTCTGTATAAATAGTATTCCCACTTTCTTGAAATGTATTGCTTTAAATTCCCATTGTCGCTTTCTTTCTCATTTGTTCTTTCTCATTCCTACTCTGTTCTATTAATCTACTGTACTATCTTCTTCTTTGCTAGACCAATCACCTACCTTTTTTCTTGAAAGCTCTTCTGGGACAAAACTCCTCATGTGTGTGTGAGGTCTGTTTTATCAGCTTGGGAATATTGGACGCTTTCGGCCAAATGGTCACTAGTTCTTCCTGTGATATTATTATTTAGCAGTGTAGGCATTTTATATATGTGTTTTGTCGATATTTTATAATGATGTTTTATTCTGTTTTGTTTTTGTTGATTTGGCTCTTTGCAGTCCGCTGGACCCTGTTTGCAATGAATAACTAACTTGCTATCAGTGTGATTGTTTTGGTGGTTCAGTGTTGATTTAGGTCCCTATCCCCTCTTCTGTGGGATGGTTATCCATGTCTGTCATTTGGCCATTTGTGGGATGGTTATCCATGTCTGTCATTTGGCCATTTGTGGGATGGTTATCCATGTCTGTCATTTGGCCATTTGTGGGATGGTTATCCATGTCTGTCATTTGGCCATTTGTGGGATGGTTATCCATGTCTGTCATTTGGCCATTTGTGGGTGTAGGGGTTAAAGCTCAATGTGGGCTGATTGTTGACGTCATGTATCCTTCAAGCTGGCCATTTGTGGGTGTAGGGGTTAAAGCTCAATGTGGGCTGATTGTTGACGTCATGTATAATAATAATAATAAGGATATTTATATAGCGCTTTTTCCCAATGAACAATATCAGTTCAAAGCGCAGTACTCACGCATTCATTCTAAACATCCGGCTTCATACAAAATAAAATCAGACACTTGCTAACGAATAAGAGACAAGGGAGGGAGGGAGAAGGGGAGAGCTAAGAATGGGTGGACGATGATGATGGGAGGCAAGATCAGAAACATTTAAGGAAGAGATGAGTTTTCAAGTTGGATTTAAAAGTAGCTATGTTTGGAGAACTGCGAAGAGAGAGGGGAAGAGAGTTCCAAGTTAAAGGGCCAAGTACTGAGAAAGATCGACGGCCAGCAGAGGAGAGTTTGCAGCGGGGTATGTGGAAATTCAGAGGAAGAACGAAGATTTCTAGAAGGCTTATAGAATTGAATGTTCTGGGTGAGGTAAGAAGGGGCTAAGTCATGGACGCACTTGTAACAAAAAATAGCGATTTTGTAGGTAATTCTATGGGACACTGGAAGCCAGTGGAGTGAATGTAAAAGGCGAGTGATATGATCAGATTTTTTCCTTTTGAGAACCAAACGTGCAGCTGAGTTCTGAACACGTTGGAGCAGATAAATAGAAGAAGAAGGAAGTCCCGCCAGGAGAGAGTTACAGTAGTCTAAGCGTGACAAAACAAGAGAGGAAATGAGTTTGACAGTAGCGTCAGTGGTCAGATGTTTGCAGACAAGGCCTATTCTACGGAGATGAAAGTTGCATGTTTGACAGGTTTTGCGTATGAATTCTGACATGGAGAGGGTGTTGTCAAAAACGACACCAAGGTTTTTGACAGAAGATGACATAGGAAGAGTGGTCTGGCCAAGAGTGACAGTGTCTACAGAGGAAGAAGACAGGTTGTGTTAGGTACCTGTGAGCATGACTTCAGTTTTGTTTGCATTGAGTTGGAGCTTGTTGACTGTCATCCAGTTAGAAATGTCTTCAAAGCATTCAGAAGTTTTGGTCAGAATGGAGGGAAGGTTTTGAGGAGTGTGACTGTTTTTTAGCTGTGTATCATCTGCGTAGAAATGGTGGAAAGTGTCGTGGTTTTGGATGACGTGAGACAGAGGAGATGTGTAAAGGGTAAAAAGAACAGGCCCTAGAACTGACCCCTGAGGAACACCGAAGACAAGTCTGGACGGTTCAGAGAGGTGGTTGTTGATGCAGACAGATTGAAAGCAATCAGTTCGGTAAGAGCGGAACCAGCTGAGGGCGCTGTCTTTTATTCCAAAAGAGTTCTGGAGACGCTGAAGGAGGATGGAGTGATCGATTGTGTCAAAAGAGGCTGAGAGATCGAGAATGGTCAACAAAGAGATTTTACCAGTGTATCCACCAAGCTGGCCATTTGTAGGTGCAGAGGTTAAAGCACGATGTTGGCTGATTGTTGACGTTGTGTATCCACCAAGCTGGCCAGCGTCCATGTAGAGGGCATGGTTACACTTTCCCATCCCCACTGTCAGGGTTCTTTCACTTCTTCCTCTTCTGATTGTTAACCTCCTGTACAGGCTGAAAGTGTTCATGCAGTTTGGATTTTGAAAGGAATAGCATTGAGCTTATTCAAAATGTTGAACAGGAAGAGCAGGTAACATAGGTAATGTGTATATGTATATGATTTTGTCTTGTTCTGTGTGTGTGTGTATTTGTGCATGTGTGTGTGTGTGTGTGTGCTTGTTATGGTTTTATTGTTGGATATGTTGAACATATTTTATTTGTATATTACTTTGTGTCACTGTAGTGTGTAGTACTTTTTCCTTTGAACTATTTTTATCATTGCATTATTACATATTCTTAATGTTCATTTCTTCATTAGTGTGTGTGCTTCTGTTTTAAATTGCCATTTTATACTTAAATGTGATGTTTGTTAGTATTTCTTATGATGCTTAACATGCCTCATCTCATAATGTTGTATCATCATTTTAAATTATTTATCCCTGTGAGTGAGTGTGTGTGTGTGTGTATTAGAGCAAGTGGTCCTGATTCAGCTCTTTGTAGTCCGCTGGACCCTATAAACAATGACTCTATGTATTAGAGCAAGCTTTAAGTTTGGTTTTGTGCAATGATTATTATTATTACATGTGGTGTGTGCCAGAGTCAGGACTTCAACCCTATCGCCTGGGTCAACATGCCGGTGTATGACTTCACGGGGCGCCTGCCACGTGGGAATATCGTTCTACCTCTGTGGCAGTTTGAATCCCTCATGCTGGACGAACCCTGCAATCCAATGGGTAAATAGTCACAAGTTGTGATTTGGGTTTATTTGTGGATCCGCTGTTGTAACCTGTGAACTGTATTGCCACAGTGGTTTGGCTATGAAGTGTTGTAACCTGTTAACTGTAGTGCCACAGCGGTTTGGCTATGAAGTGTTGTTAACTGTTAACTGTATTGCCACAAGGGTTTGGCTATGAAGTGTTGTTACCTGTTAACGGTAGTGCCACAGGGGTTTGGCTATGAAGTGTTATTACCTGTTAACTGTAGTGCCACAGGGGTTTGGCTATGAAGTGATGTTACCTATTAACTGTACATAGTGCCACAGGGGCTTGGCTATGAAGTGTTAACTGTTAACTGTACATAGTGCCACAGGGGTTTGGCTATAAAGTGTTGTTACCTGTTAACTGTAGTGCCACAGGGGTTTGGCTATGAAGTGTTGTTGTATAGCATTATTCCACCTCAAATAAGTGCTCAAGGAGCTACCATAGAACAGTTTTATATTTTAAATTTTGTAATTTAATTGTGAATCAGCAGAATCAAAGGATAATAAAGCGATCACTGGTGAGAATAAAAATAAAATAGCAACGTTTGTTTATTTAGCTCACATCATATCGTGTTTATCTGTAGTTTGGAGGTTTGGTATTTTGAACAAAAACTTCAACATGTACAAAAGTTAGATGGTGCTGGAGACCAGCGTCGTATTTGGTGGTACAAAAGTACAAATTTGTGACATGGAATGCATGCGTGCACAGACTAGACCTTGGTTTCTACTCTCATCCGAAAAAGAGTAACCAGTGTTGACCGTGACCTTTATCATCCTTGAAATAATGATGCTACGTCGTTGTTCTCTTGAACAGGCACAGTGGCTTTGAATCCTTTGGGCCATGATGCCACAACTCTGGCGATCAGCTTCTCAGACTACAACGTGCGATCGTCCATCATCTTTCCTTCCTATGACCTCATCGCTGAGTGTGCTGCCAATAACATGGAGCCCGAAGGCACACCCGGATCTCCAGTCAGTTTTGTTTGCTTTAGTTTATTTATGCTTGTAATACATTTTGTGTTTTGTTTGCTTTAGTTTATTTATGCTTGTAATACATTTTGTGTTTTGGGTGTAGGGGTGGTGAGGACAGTGGTTGTTTACTTATCTTACTTGCTGTGGTCTGATGTTGCTGTGGTCTGTTGTTGCTGTGGTCTGTTGTTGCTGTGGTCTGATGATGCTGTGGTCTGATGTTGCTGTGGTCTGTTGTTGCTGTGGTCTGATGATGCTGTGGTCTGATAATGCTGTGGTCTGATGTTGCTGTGGTCTGTTGTTGCTGTGGTCTGTTGTTGCTGTGGTCTGATGATGCTGTGGTCTGATGTTGCTGTGGTCTGTTGTTGCTGTGGTCTGATGATGCTGTGGTCTGATGTTGCTGTGGTCTGTTGATGCTGTGGTCTGATGATGCTGTGGTCTGATAATGCTGTGGTCTGATGTTGCTGTGGTCTGATGTTGCTGTGGTCTGATGTTGCTGTGGTCTGATGTTGCTGTGGTCTGTTGATGCTGTGGTCTAATGTTGCTGTGGTCTGATGTTGCTGTGGTCTGATGATGCTGTGGTCTAATGATGCTGTGGTCTGATGATGCTGTGGTCTAATGTTGCCCAGTTGACTGTTGCATTTTTTTATAGAAATAATTGGGTAATCAGTTATGATAACTGTAATCAAAATGTTTACAAGGTGTACAGTATTTTTCGATCAAAATTTGTTGACTTGTGGAATAGATAAAGAAACCGAAAGAAAATTAATTAGGATTAGACAACCCAAAACAATACGTTTCAGATTTCCAGCTAAGTTGATAATTAGGCAGACAGTCACCACACAAAACAATTTGTACTGAATGGAATACAGCTGTGTTTCAGACAATCACCACATAGAACAATTTATACTGCATGGAGTACAACTGTGTTTCAGACAGTCACCACACAAAACAATTTATACTGCATGGAGTACATCTGTGTTTCAGACAATCACCACACAGAACAATTTATACAGCATGGAGTACAGCTGTTTTTCAGACAATCACCACACAGAACAATTTATACTGCATGGAGTACAGTTGTGTTTCAGACAATCACCACACAGAACAATTTATACTGCATGGAGTACAGTTGTGTTTCAGACAATCACCACACAGAACAATTTTATACTGCATGGAGTACAGTTGTGTTTCAGACAATCACCACACAGAACAATTTATACTGCATGGAGTACAGCTGTGTTTCAGACAATCACCACACAGAACAATTTATACTGCATGGAGTACAGCTGTGTTTCAGACAGTCTCCACACAGAACAATTTATACTGCATAGAGTACATCTGTGTTTCAGACAATCACCACACAGAACAATTTATACTGCATGGAGTACAGTTGTGTTTCAGACAATCTCCACACAGAACAATTTGAACCACATAGAATACAGTTGTGTGGCTTGGGAAAGGTTGACCACAATGCGTGGATTGCAGACCTGCTTACTTGTACGAATTTGGCGTACAATGTACGATATTTTGATGCCTTTTACGATTGTACGCCAAGCCTACTAAAAATTACGATTTTTGGCTAGTAAAAAAAAAAAAAAAAAAAAGTTTTTATATGTTTTCGGTTGTAAGATTTAATTTACTTCCTGTTCCAATAACTGAAAGGGAGAGCAGTCAGCTGCCTGGAAGCAACTTACAGTACACAAGACTTGCAGCAACTGAAAAGTGCCTACTACAACTCACTAAAGAAGTAAAAAGAATATTCAAATAACAGTGTATATAATGTACAGTGAGTCTGGTTACATATGCTGATCCAATGTACAGTGTGTTGTGACAATCTATTGCACATCTATTTACCAGTTGTGTGCACATTGTGTGTAGTCACTTGGTTGGTTCTGTTCCACATCTACTAAACAAAACATTACATTCAAGTAACTTTGACCCTGACGGCCAAAGTCCAGTGTAATTAAATGTTGATTGTGCGTAGTGACAAAAATTCTATTGTTCTACAACTACAAGATTGAATTTATAGACTAAAAAGACTTGTAACTACAACTACAGACAGTATCAGTGCATGGCAGTATTTTTGCTTCACTTAGCATCAGTTGTAGCAAGACGCATCCTCAGCCTACTGGTAAGTTTAAAAGGCACTTGTTTTACAAAATAGATGGTAAATTTGTTTTCTGCCTTGCGATTACTGTTTTGAATGCTGATTGTACTATTTTGAGACAGTATTGTACTATTTTGGGAGAAGAAGGGTAAGCAGGTCTGGGATTGTGTGTACAGGGCATGAAGGTGAGCAAGATGCTGAAGGACCAGCTGGCAGGAGTTTTGCAACAGGATGAAATGTTTGAACAAGACAAGGAGTTGCTATGGATATTGAGGTACGAGGTCCGCGACCGATTTCCTCACTGCCTCAGCCACATCCTCAACGTGGTCAAGTGGAACAGCCATGTGGAAGTCAGCAAGGTAAATATATTACCACAATACACAGTCAGCAAGGTAAATACTATAGTACAATGCAATACACAGTCAGCAAGATAAATATATTACCACAATACGCAGTCGGCAAGATAAATATATTACCACAATACACAGTCAGCAAGATAAATATATTACCACAATACGCAGTCAGCAATGTAAATATTATAGTACAATACAATACAGTACAATTGGTTTTAATGGCATGCAACATTTCCTAAAGCGAATATGCTTTTTTTAGATGCACTATTTCACATTGATGTTGTTTATGTTTTGTTTTGTGTGACAGCTGATGTTCATGTGACAGATGATGTTTGTGTGACAATTGATGTTTGTGTGACAGTTGATGTTTGTGTGACAAATGGTGATTTGTGAGAGGTAATGTTGGTGTGACAAATGATGTTTGTGTGACAAATGACGTTTTTATGACAAGTGATGTTGGTATGACAAATGATGTTGATGTGACAGATGATGTTTATGACTTGCTATCCTATCCTGTAATTCGAAGGTTGTTGGGGCACCACAGATGATCGTTTAAACAGCATACTCCATCTTTCTCTGTTTTCAGCAACCCTCATGGCTTCACTCAGTGTCAAGCCGGTCCATTCTCGAATGTTGTCCTCCCACCTCTTTTTCTGTCTTGCGGGATGGTCTTTATAAGGCCTGATGCTCTGGTGACGTGGTCATACTATTGGAGTTTCCATTTCTTCATTGCTGTGAGCATGTCATTGTGTTATCCAATGGCTTGTGTCTGTCAGACTTCGTTGTTGGTGATGTGCTGGGTATAGGGAATGTTCAGAAGTCTTCTGTAGCATCTCATCTTCATGCTTTGTATTCTTCTTTGTAGATCTGCTGTGAGGGTCCATGTTTCGCAAGCATATAGGAAGATGGAGATAACAAGGGAACGCAGAAGCCTTTCCTTGGAATATAGACTGATGGTCTTGTCTTTCCAAATATGCTTCAACCCATTGTCTGATACAATGGCTCCTAAATATTTGAAGCTATGTGTGACAGGACAGGACAGGATAAAGATAAAAGAGTCTCTCATCCAGAGTCCAGTCCAAACAAGGAGTTCGGTTTATCCCCTGCTATACGTTTATTTTTTCGAAGAAGTCGGATAACATTAGTTGTAGAAAAGAAAGATGAAACCCTGAAACACACAACATAAAATCCATGCTCACTACCAATCTCCATTCTGTTTCATTCTCACTATTCTCAAAAGTATATCTATCAAAATTAATTCTATATTTATCACATTAATAACGGCAAAAAAAAAAAAAAACATTAATAGAAAATAACTACAGACTATATTACGAAAAGAGAATCCACAAAACATCTATTTTAAAAATGGCTACAGTGAACATGTTGATGCTCACTCATACTCAAGAAAAACCTCATGACATTGATAAAATATAATTATTGTCCCAATAGAAAAGGTAATTATATTTTACAATACAACATTAATAATAATAATAATAATAATAATAATAATAATAATAATAATAAAAATAATCTACATGTATGTTATTTACATAGATGCAAATAGTTTAAACTTATGACTTACCCTATTTGTGGAACAATGGCTACACAATTCATAAAGAAGTCTTGCCTCTAAGGTTATCATAGCAAAAAGTCCAAAAAATATCTCATTACAGAATATATATATCCTATTTCAAAACTAATCACACAGTGTTCAACTTTCTCCCAGCAATTAAAAAAAACCGGTTTATACAACTTACTAATAAGAACAATACTCACAATATGATTAGAAAAATAAAAATACAACCAAGAGAAATAACCAAGGTAACTCAAAAATTATCTTAGTCATACACTTTTTACTTCCCTCTTCCTCCTCCTCCTCCTCCTCCTCCTCATCATCATCATCATCATCATCACCATCTCTCTCTCTCTCTCTCTCTCTCTCTCTCTCTCTCTCTCTCTCTCTCTCTCCCTCCCTCTCTCTCTCTCTCTCTTTCTCTCTCTTTCTCTCTAATTACCACTAAGGCACATCAGACAAAATAAAGAAGAATAAAGGGAAATAACCTCGAACATACTACCAAACACAGTACCTAACTCATAAAAAATACTGCTGGTAACATATGCACTGTGTTTAGGGATTGCCCTTGGACTTTGATATCCATGTTGATGCCATCAGTGTTGTTGGTCATCATTTTGGTCTTCTCTGCACTTATTTCCATTCTATAGGCTCTGGAGGTGGTGTCAAGCCTCAGTACCAGCTGTTCAAGTTCTTGTTCCTCTCCAGCCATTGTCATTGCAAAACGGAGGTTGGAGATTGCTCTACCCCCTATGCTGACTGTGCCTTTGTGATCTGCAAGGGCATCTGACATGATGTGCTCTAGGAAGATGTTAAAGAGTTTTGGAGAGAGTGGACATCCTTGATGCACACCGATTGTTGTTCTGAACCAGTTTCTGATGGCACTGTTGTGGAGGACTGCATTGTTAGCCTTGTCATACAGGCTTTTGATGACTTCAATAATTTTAGGGATGATGTTTGTGACAGATGATGTTCATGTGACAGATGATGCTTGTGTGACAAATGATGTTTATGACATATGATGTTTGTGTGACAAATGATGTTTATGACATATGATGTTTGTGTGACCGATGATGTTTGTGTGACAAATGATGTTTATATGACAGATGGTGTTTGTGTGACAAATGATGTTTATGACATATGATATTTGTGTGACCAATGATGTTTGTGTGACAAATGATGTTTGTATGACAGATGGTGTTTGTGGCAGATGATTTTTGTGTGACAAATGATGTTTGTGTGACAAATGATGTTTATGTGACAAATAATGTTTGTATGACAGATGGTGTTTGCGACAGATGATTTTTGGGTGGAAAATGATGTTTATGACATATGATGTTTGTGTGACAGATGATGTGTGTGTGTGACAAATGATGTTTGCGTGACAAATGATGTTTATGATATATGATGTTTGTGTGACAGATGCTGTTTGTGTAACAGATGATGCTTGTGTGACAAATGATGTTTGTGACAGATGATGTGTGTGACAAATTATGTTTGTGTGACAAATGATTGATAACAAATGATGTTAGTATGACAGTTGATGTGTGTGACAAATGATGTGTGTGTGACAATTGATGTTTGTGACACACACATCATATTTGTGTGACAGATGATGTGTGTGACAAATGATGTGTGTGACAGATGATACTGCTGTTGGAGAGCTGGCCTCGCCTGGAAGTGGACTATGCCCTGGAGTTGCTGGACTTTGACTTTCCTGATTACCATGTCCGGAAGTTTGCGGTCAAATGCCTGGATGATGTTTTGGGGTACCTATGTTTGATCCTGTTCTATTAATGTTGACAATACAACAGAATAAAAACCTCCTTCATGGCTTGCATTGACAACAGCACAGCATGGCGAACTAAACAAGGACTCCTTTATGAACTAGCAATGAGTGACTGTTGAAGGGTTGCCTTTTATATCAGCAGTTGTTGTAACAGTAACCAGTGGGGCATACGGACGTTTTAGACATACCTCTTCTTTTACTTGTGTCAGAGAAATATAATTGCCAACAGGCTGGTAGCAATATTGCTAGAGTTGGCAAGTAGCATTACTTCTGGGGTTGGCTGTTGGCAATATTTCTGGTATATGGCTGTTAGCCATACTGCTGGGGTTGACCTAGGATTACTTTACCTATATTGTAGTGACCGGTCTGTTTACTGCCAACATGATGTCACTTATATGTTGTGATTGATGTTAGATAGAAGTACATAAAGACTTCTGTTTCAATAATCAACAGTTGTGCTGTTGGCACTATGTTTGGGTGTTCATGTTTGAGGTTCTGTAGTGACAATAATGGTGTGTGTTGATGTTTTATGTTATGTAGTGACAATAACGGTTTGTGTGCATGTTTGACGTTCTGTAGAGACAATAATGTTGTGTGTTGATGTTTTATGTTCTGTAGTGACAATAATGGTGTGTGTTGATGTTTTATGTTCTGTAGTGACAATAACGGTGTGTGTTGATGTTTTATGTTCTGTAGTGACAATAATGGTGTGTGTTGATGTTTTATGTTCTGTAGAGACAATAATGGTGTGTGTTGATGTTTTATGTTCTGTAGTGACAATAATGGTGTGTGTTGATGTTTTATGTTCTGTAGTGACAATAATGGTGTGTGTTAATGTTTTATGTTCTGTAGTGACAATAACGGTTTGTATGCAAGTTTGACGTTCTGTGTGTGTGCATGTTTCAGAGATGATGAGTTGTTCCAGTACTTGCTGCAGTTGGTGCAGGCGTTGAAGTTTGAGATGTACCTCAACTGTCCACTGGTCAAGTTCTTGCTGACCAGGGCTCTGAAAAATCAACACATTGGACACAAGCTCTTCTGGCTACTGAAGTAACAATGATGTGTTTTGGTGTGTGTGAGTGTGTATGTGGAGAGAGAGAGAGTTGTGGCAAAATAACAGGTATTGCTAATACAGGGTGTTCGAAGGGGCTTTGGAAGTTTATTCAGTCATTGCCAGTTTAGGTTGGCTTACAGCATCAGGAGTAGCACACGTTGCAATGCAACATTGAGAGGCAGATTGGTGCCTGACAAGCCTGCCCATGTCACAATAATAGGTGCGCTATCTGACGCACTGGAAAGTCTTTGCATGAGTAGAACAATGCATTCACATGCTTACATTGTTGTGACATAGCTATTATCCAGCTCAGGGGCTGCTTACATTGTTTGGCTGGGAAGAGTCCGCTGGACCTAAAGCAATAATCATGTAATGTAATGTAACATTGTTGTGACGTAGCTATTATCCAGCTCAGGGGCTGCTTACATTGTTTGGCTTGGAGTCTGTTGGACCTAAAGCAATAATCATGTAATGTAATGTAACATTTTTGTGACGTAGCTATTATCCACCTCAGGGGCTGCTTACATTGTTTGGCTTAGAGTCCGCTGGACCTAAAGCAATAATGATGTAATGTAATGTAACATTGTTGTGACGTAGCTATTATCCAGCTCAGGGGCTGCTTACATTGTTCGGCTTGGAGTCCGCTGGACCTAAAGCAATAATCATGTAATGTAATGTAACATTGGTGTGACGTAGCTATTATCCAGCTCAGGGGCTGCTTACATTGTTTGGCTTGGAGTCCGCTGGACCTAAAGCAATAATCATGTAATGTAATGTAACATTGTTGTGACGTAGCTATTATCCACCTCAGGGGCTGCTTACATTGTTTGGCTGGGAAGGGTCCGCTGGACCTAAAGCAATAATGATGTAATGTAATGTAACATTGTTGTGACGTAGCTATTATCCAGCTCAGGGGCTGCTTACATTGTTTGGCTTGGAGTCCGCTGGACCTAAAGCAGTAATCATGTAATGTAATGTAACATTGTTGTGAGGTAGCTATTATCCAGCTCAAGGGCTGCTTACATTGTTTGGCTTGGAGTCCGCTGGACCTAAAGCAATAATGATGTAATGTAATGTAACATTGTTGTGACGTAGCTATTATCCACCTCAGGGGCTGCTGAAGCTGTGGCCAATAGCAGATCAAGCTCCAGCCACCCAAGGCGCCCACATGCATTCAGTGTCTTAGTTGTTTGGCAGTCACCTTCTCCACTAGCTACTGTTACAGACATCAACTGATGTTTCTCTTCCCTGACAGATCTGAGATGCACAACCCGTCAGTGATGGTGCAGTACTCGTTGATACTGGAGTGCTATCTACGCCACAACGAGATGCACATGGAGGAGCTGTTCAGGCAGAAAGAAGCTCTGGGCAAGCTGACCTTTGTCAACCAACTCATCAAAATGGACAGATACAAGTTTGATGACCTGGTGAGTAGCTAATACCATAGTGTGTGTGGCTGTTTCTGGCTACTATGTCTTAGTGTTGTGTGTGCTAAGCAGGTGTGGGGTATATGTTTGAACAAGCTTTGTCCTCAGCAGAGAGTTGGTTGTACGCAGAGGTGCCAACCAGTACGGATTGACCGTATTTAATTTCGGTGAAGTGAATTAAATACGGAAATACGGTAGCTTTTATAAAAATATGGAGAAGTTGCTGATCTTTGCCAGCGGTGCTTCAGTACCGGTTTCTGGTCTCATAATAGTACTCCTGCACTCACCGAACGCCGCTGTGTTCAACAAGCTGATTTTCATGGTGATTTTAGAGTAAAACAAGTGTGGTGTTCAACAAGCTGATTTTTATCGTGATTTTAGAGGACTGAAAATAGCCGGCAGTTTCAGAGGGAAGCCTGTCGTTACTTTATAGTGTCATAGGCTGGGTTTTGCAAGAAAAAAATACTGACAAGTGTTAAAAAATACTGACAAACGGGTCCCGAAATACTGACAAGAAGATTAGGGGGTTGGCACCTCTGTGTACGTGACAGGCCCTCCCAAACTGGCCACATCATTTTAGCCGTGAATGGCTTCTGCAGCTAAAACCAAGGCAGGAATCCAGTTCCCGGTCCAGACATAAGTTGTTATGTTTAATTGTTGGTTGCAGAAATGCGTGAGGCAGGTTAAGATGTTTAATTGTTGGTTGCAGAAATGAGTGAGGCAGGTTAAGATGTTTAATTGTTGGTTGCAGAAATGCGTGATGCAGGTTAAGATGTTTAATTGTTGGTTGCAGAAATGTTTGAGGCAGGTTAAGATGTTTAATTGTTGGTTGCAGAAATGTTTGAGGCAGGTTAAGATGTTTAATTGTTGGTTGCAGAAATGCGTGAGGCAGGTTAAGATGTTTAATTGTTGGTTGCAGAAATGTTTGAGGCAGGTTAAGATGTTTAATTGTTGGTTGCAGAAATGTTTGAGGCAGGTTAAGATGTTTAATTGTTGGTTGCAGAAATGTTTGAGGCAGGTTATGATGTTTAATTGTTGGTTGCAGAAATGTTTGAGGCAGGTTATGATGTTTAATTGTTGGTTGCAGAAATGTTTGAGGCAGGTTATGATGTTTAATTGTTGGTTGCAGAAATGTTTGAGGCAGGTTATGATGTTTAATTGTTGGTTGCAGAAATGTTTGAGGCAGGTTATGATGTTTAATTGTTGGTTGCAGAAATGCGTGAGGCAGGCTCAGGCAGACATGCAGTCAGTGCTGGGACAGAAATCCTATCACCCTGCCTTGTCTAACCTCACCAGCCCTCTCTCTCCACTCTTCAAACTTAAAGAGCTGATGTGAGTATCACTAGGAGTGGGGAGTGGGGGGGGGGGGGTAGGGGAGAATGTGATGGGTGAAGTGTTTATCACCCTTCTGTATTCCCAGTCTTCCCAACCCCCTGCTGTCACAAAACCTGAAGTATTATGCAGGTGAAATAAAGGGAACATTGTTATTGGTCTATGCTGTTTAAAGTGGTTATTGGTCTATGTTGTTATTGGTCTATGTTGTTATAAGTGGTTATTGGTCTATGTTGTTATAAGTGGTTATTGGTCTATGTTGTTATAAGTGGTTATTGGTCTATGTTGTTTGAAGTGAATTGAATAGGTCATTCCTAAAAGGTGTTTGTACATTGTGTATGATTTTGGTTGTTTGAAGGTACTGTTGTATTAGTGTGCATGAAACATGTTTCTTCTTCATCATTGTTAAGCTGTTGAATATATATGGCAAAAAGGTCAAATGGAGGGTGACTGGAGTCTTATGGTAAAATGGCAAAAACGTTGAGGTGGTTAAAAAGGTCACATAGAGTACAACTTGGCAGCGCATCGAGTGGTAGACTTTCCAATGGCCAACTGACAGCTGGTAGATTTTGAAGACTAGTGTGGACTAAGTGGACTTTGATTAATGTTGAAATAGATTACGACAATGATAACAGTGGTGACAATGTTCACAAGTCATTTACATTTATCATTAAACAGTGAAATAGATTACAACAATGATAACAGTGGTGACAATGTTCACAAGTCATTACATTTATCATTAAACAATGAAATAGATTACAACAATGATAACAGTGGTGGGAATGTTCACAAGTCATGTACATTTATCATTAAACCATGAAATAGATTACAACAATGATAACAGTGGTGACAATGTTCACAAGTCATTACATTTATCATTAAACAGTGAAATAGATTACAACAATAATAACAGTGGTGACAATGTTCACAAGTCATTTACATTTATCATTAAACAGTGAAATAGATTACATCAATGATAACAGCGATGTTCACAAGTCATTTACATTTATCATTAAACAATGAGTTTGCAAAGCAAAGGATGAGCAGAGGGGGTAGAGATGGAGGTGGGGTGTGTGTGTGAAGGAAGTGTAGAATGAAGTATGGACAAATAATGTTGGTGGGGTTGGAGAGGGGATATAAGTGGGGTAGGAGATGGGATATAAGTGGAGTAGGAGAAGGGATATAAATGGGGTTGGAGATGGGATATAAATGTGGTAGGAGATGGGATATAAATGGGGTAGGAGAGAGGGATATAATTGTGGTAGGAGAGGGGTATATAAATGGGGTAGGAGAGGGGTATATAAATGTGGTAGGAGAGGGGGATATAAATGGGGTAGGAGAGGGGGATATAAATGGGGTAGTAGATGGGATATAAATGTGGTAGGAGATGGGATATAAATGTGGTAGGAGATGGGATATAAATGGGGTAGGAGAGAGGGATATATAAATGGGGTAGGAGAGGGGTATATAAATGTGGTAGGAGAGGGGGATATAAATGGGGTAGGAGAGGGGTATATAAATGGGGTAGTAGATGGGATATAAATGTGGTAGGAGAGGGGTATATAAATGGGGTAGGAGAGGGGATATAAATGTGGTAGGAGAGGGGGATATAAATGGGGTAGGAGAGGGGTATATAAATGGGGTAGGAGATGGGATATAAATGTGGTAGGAGAGGGGTGTATAAATGGGGTAGGAGAGGGGGATATAAATGGGGTAGGAGATGGTATATAAATGGGGTAGGAGAGGGGTATATTAGTGGGGTAGGAGAGGGGATATAAATGGAGTAGGAGATGGGATATAAATGGGGTAGGAGAGGGGGATATAAATGGGGTAGGAGAGGGGGATATAAATGGGGTAAGAGAGGGGTATATAAGTAGGGTAGGAGAGAGGGATATAAATGGGGTAGGAGATGGGATATAAATGGGGTAGGAGATGGGATATAAATGGGGTAGGAGATGGTATATAAATGGGGTAGGAGAGGGGGATATAAATGGGGTAGGAGATGGGATATAAATATGGTAGGAGATGGGATATAAGTGGGGTAGGAGAGTGGGATATAAATGGGGTAGGAGATGGGATATAAATGAGGTAGGAGATGGGATAGTAATGGGGTAGGAGATGGGATATAAATGGGGTAGGAGAGGGGGATATTAGTGGGGTAGGAGATGGGATATAAATATGGTAGGAGAGGGGGATATAAGTGGGGTAGGAGATGGGATATAAGTGGGGTAGGAGAGTGGGATATAAATGGGGTAGGAGATGGGATATAAATGAGGTAGGAGATGGGATAGTAATGGGGTAGGAGATGGAATATAAATGGGGTAGGAGAGGGGGATATAAGTGGGGTAGGAGATGGGATATAAATGGAGTAGGAGAGGGGATAAAAATGGGTAGGAGATGGGGATATAAATGGGGTAGGAGAGGGGATATAAGTGGGGTAGGAGAGGGGATATAAATGGGGTAGGAGAGGGGGATATAAATGGAGTAGGAGAGGGGGATATAAGTGGGGTAGGAGATGGGATATAAATGGGGTAGGAGAGGGGGATATAAATGGGGTAGGAGATGGGATATAAATGGGGTAGGAGATGGGGGATATAAATGGGGTAGGAGATGGGATATAAATGGGGTAGGAGAGAAGATATAAATGGGGTAGGAGATGGGATATAAGTGGGTAGAAGACTGACAACAAGGTGGGTGGACAACTTTTTAATGTTGATTTCCTGTAGTTAATTCCCTTTAGCTGGACGCATCCTAGGTGACAAATGATTTGGGATTCCATAAATTCTCTGTAAGGATCATCACCACCACTGTTGCGCCACAAAACTACAACGATGATATCTGACAGGCTGTGAGGAAATATGTTTTGCCTACTCATACCCCAAAAATGTTTTTTCAGATTTTTGCAAATCTGTGTGAGATGAGTCCTCAATAGTCCAAATAGGACATCTTAAAAGAAATGTCCGTCGGTCTGTCCACAATCCACCACCTGTCTGTGCAAAAACTTTCAAATGGATTAATATCTCAGAACCTATTTCAACTATCACAACCAAATTTGGTAAGATGGTGTATACCCATGAGACCTCATAAATGCACAGGGAATGAATGACTTCACTTCAAGGTCACAGGGTTAAAAAATGTTAGTAAAAAACTGACCAATTTAACAAAATTTCTTTTTTTGTTTTTATAAGTTATTAATAGTGAACTTATGATTCTTTTATGCATGATAAATATCAATGAGACACACATACTTTACAAATTTGGTCAACCTCTTTCCAAGGTCAAGGTCACTAAAGCTTTCCAAAGTCAGTATAGGTGCTTTGAAGTGATCTTGACCCTAAACTATGAGTTATAAAGTTAAAACTTAGTGTATTTAGATAGATTGATCTTTCATATGTTTCATTTTTGCGTTGATCTTGAAGGTCAAGATTATTTTATGCCTTGCAAAAACATACAAAAAAATGTCATCATACAGTGGAATGGCTTTATTTAACCCATAGTATGCAACAACATTGGGTTATTTGATCAGACATGCATGAGAGGTCAAGTGAGGGTCTAGATCATCCCAAGGTCAAGGTCATCCCAAGGTCTTTTTTTTTTTTTTTTTTTTTTTTTGCATAATACAACTGTTACTGTACTTTATGAGTGTATTTTGGAGCCAGAGGTCAAGGTCAAGAGCATAGAAAGATCAAAGTCAGTATTTGCATTTTATGCCACCGTTGCATTTTAGTTTTTTTTTATTGGCACTCATTTTTATGTTAAATATTGTGAGTTCCATAAGGAGCATGAGAGTCATATGGGTGTGGCCCTTTAAGTTTAGAAATAAAATTTGATTGAAGTACAGATATTTAACTTCTATGATTCAGGGTGGAGAATTCTCCGCGAATCCGCAGATGTCCGCGGAAGGCATTTGCATTTCCGAGAAAAAAAAAATTGAGTTCCGAGTGTGAGAAGATGAGGGCTACCCTTTACTGGGCATAGCGGCCAAAAGCGGCCGAAGTTCTAAACAGGCAAAACATCCAAAAGCGTCCGTATCAACCATGTGGTTATATTCTCGCGTTGTTTGAAAGATTGCGAGACTTCCGGCAATTGACTTCCGGTTAAATTCTGTTGTGAAAACATTCGACTGCATTTCCACAAGTTTTCTCTGTGATGCGTTCGTTTTTTCGATTTTTTTTTCAAATTTTCTTGTGTGTGTGTGTCTAAAATGGATGGTTTGGATTCTTCGACTGATGAAGGGGAGTTGACAGGCTTCCATTTATCAGACATTAAAGTGAGAGAAATGGACTTGGAGTCGGAGGAAGAGATCGGTACTGACATTAGACAATTAGTGTCAGTAGTGTGCATGCATACGATCTTTCAGACTGGCATGAAAGTGAAGAAGAGGAGGGGGCTTGTTTGGACTTTTTAAAACTTTTTTTATTGTATACACATGGAGTAATCAAAAACAAGACATGACAAGAGAAGTATAAAAAGGTAGATAATCAAAAGAGATTTATTTCTGTTCATTTTGCATTTTATTTCATTTAAATCTATACACTAGTCACTAATACCTAAGATGTAGTGTTTTTACTAACGTACCCCTAAATATCTCTAAAATTATAAAAATTCTTGCCTGTTTACAGCTAAAAAATAGACAAACGTGTGCCCAGTAAAATTTGAAATGTGGAGTTTGTGTGTAACAGTGGTGGACCTCAAACTTTGTTAGGCCTACAAATCAAGATTCTTAACGTTTTTGAAAGACATGTGCATAAAACATTCTTTTTTTGTTGTTGTTGTTGTTTCTATTCATGTTTACTTTGTGCTTTTTGCTTTCAGGAGAGGCCCTAAATTACTTTCAAAATAGCATAAATTCATTTTCTTCCAGGGGGCGAATACCGGGGCTTGGCCCCTGGGCCCCGGCCGGATTTCAGAGATTTCTTGATTCAGTTGTTATCCACCCTGATGATTGTAAACTGCGATTATTGGATTATTAATTAAAAACAGTGATGCCTGAAGTTTGAAATAGTGTACATATCTCAACATTGACAATTCCATAAACCAAGCTACAGCTTCCTTTTCTCTCTGTACCACATCCGGTACTTTATAATCTTATTGTTACATATAGGTTTGTGCCTCCTACACAAAATAATAGCTTGTTGTCAAGAAGCCTTGTTGGCCCAAACTGCATAATTAAAGGAAACTTTGTGAGAATAGTAAATATTATATATAACATTTTGTTTAACTTGCGGGTACAGGATTCAGAAGTGCAAGGTGATGAGTTCCAAGAAGCGACCGCTGTGGTTGGTGTGGACCAACGACGATTGTGATGACTGCCACATCTCACTGCTGTATAAAAACGGCGATGGTCAGTGTTAAAGTGTAGTCATTACATAACTATGGCCCATGGTCTAATGTTAAAGTACAGTCATAACATAACTGTCTATGGCCCATGGTTTAATGTTAAAGTACAGTCATAACATAACTATGGCCCATGTGTTAATGTTAAAGTACAGTCATAACATAACTATGGCCCATGGTTTAATGTTAAAGTACAGTCATAACATAACTATGGCCCATGGTTTAATGTTAAAGTACAGTCATAACATAACTATGGCCCATTGTTTAGTATTAAAGTACAGTCATAACATAACTGTCTATGACCCATTGTTTAGTGTTAAAGTACAGTCATAACATAACTATGACCCATTGTTTAGTGTTAAAGTACAGTCATAACATAACTATGGCCTATTGTTTAGTGTTAAAGTACAGTCATAACATAACTATGACCCATTGTTTAGTGTTAAAGTACAGTCATAACATAACTATGGCCTATTGTTTAGTGTTAAAGTACAGTCATAACATAACTATGACCCATTGTTTAGTGTTAAAGTACAGTCATAACATAACTATGACCCATTGTTTAGTGTTAAAGTACAGTCATAACATAACTATGACCCATTGTTTAGTGTTAAAGTACAGTCATAACATAACTATGACCCATTGTTTAGTGTTAAAGTACAGTCATAACATAACTATGACCCATTGTTTAGTGTTAAAGTACAGTCATAACATAACTATGGCCCATGGTTTAATGTTAAAGTACAGTCATAACGTAACTATGACCCATTGTTTAATGTTAAAGTACAGTCATAACCTAACTATGACCCATTGTTGAGTGTTAAAGTACAGTCATAACATAACTATGGCCTATTGTTTAGTGTTAAAGTACAGTCATAACATAACTATGACCCATTGTTTAGTGTTAAAGTACAGTCATAACATAACTATGACCCATTGTTTAGTGTTAAAGTACAGTCATAACATAACTATGGCCTATTGTTTAGTGTTAAAGTACAGTCATAACATAACTATGACCCATTGTTTAATGTTAAAGTACAGTCATAACATAACTATGACCCATTGTTTAGTGTTAAAGTACAGTCATAACATAACTATGGCCTATTGTTTAGTGTTAAAGTACAGTCATAACATAACTGTCTATGGCCCATGGGTTAATGAAAAAATACAGTCATAACACAACTGTCTATGGCCCATGGGTTAACGCATTGAAGTTGCAGAGTGCCAGACTCGGCATCATTCCAGAGTCGCAGGATTTTAGGCTATTTTTACAAAATCACACCAAATGTGCTAGACAACATAGAAACATAAAATAAATTGGAAATGAAAGCTTAAAGTATGTTTCTTTAATTTCATTTACCACCAATCTGCTATAATCCTCCAGAAAAAATTATTTTGCACCAAAAACACATCACTTTTGAAAAAAAAAACTTTTTTTATAAGAAGCACAATACCTATATGTTGCACCCATTTTTTTATATGAAAATATTTGATTCTCTTGTTTTTATGAAGTAAAAACACAGTAGAAATGAATTTTACACACAAACAATCATGAAAGCACAATCTGAAGAGGCGTTTATCACATAACTAAAACAAAATTTTCCCAACAATCGGCGTTCAAAACGGGAAGCCATTTTGTAAACAATGCGTTGCTAGCTTCATAAAAATTGCAAAATCTCAAGAGAAACTTTGTCAAAAATATGGACAAAGGGAAGCAATCTACTCTAAAAAGACTCCTTTCAAGTATGGGTATTGCTTAGTTCCCTTGGTACTCATTTTCTGTTATAAAAAAATTTTGTGGCACCGCTAGTGTTGTAGCACCGTTTGCGGCACGACTTCAATGAGTTAATGTTTAAAGTACAGTCATAACATAACTATGGCCCATGGTTTAGTGTTAAAATACAGTCATAACATAACTATCAGGCATGAGATTTCTCCGGTTAAAACCTGAAATCCGGTTTTTTAAACATGCCAGGCATCATTTCTGTGACGTGGGGTTTGATTGTTGCTGGGCTCTGCACAATGGAATGCTATTACCCACTCGTCTTTAGTCTATGGGGATCGCTAGTAATCTCCCTGTGACTTAACTTAATACATATATTTGTTTTGCTCGGTCTGTGTTTAGGCTGAGGTACAGAGATAGATAAAAAAATGGTAAAAGATCACTGTCACACTAGCTTTCACACGGCTATGAAACGTATGTAGTCCAGCCACTTGATAACAGTAAATATCACACATTTATTTCCTCTACTCTATACACGATCTTCGAAGTACGAAACTAACTTAAAAGTTCAAATGTCAATGCGAATGGTTCGATCTTGATAGTGCTAGGCAGCTACTTTATCATCATCGGGCACTGGATACTTTCTGCCCTAATGGTCAGAGTTCTTGAAGAGTGGGCTACTGTGGTCCTGGGATACAGATTTTGGTGCACTTAGTGAATGTGCACTTAGCTGTGGTTTCGAAGTGCTGGGTCGTGGTTGCTTCCTTGACAAGCTGTGTTGTTGTGGAGTCTTCTCCTTGTGGCTAGACTGGTGGGCTCTCTTAGCTCAGTGCTGTAGAGGCCTCTGCAGACCAACGTCCAGCGACGACTCGTTCTTGTCTTTCGCCTTGTTGGGCTCACGATACAATGCCTGCTCGTCTGTAACATATGAGACGAAAATTCTGCACAACCCTGTATAATAGGTGTGTGCTGAGCGTCTCACTGAAGGCCGAAGTAGCCCTCTGTGATTAGCTACACATATCTATATATAAGCGAGGAACATTCTGCTAAGTCCGTGGTCCACTGGAATCTCCACTCTAATTTCCTATACATATATAAATATAAATCATGGCTAACTATACACATAGAGAAAGAAGTGATATTATACACATTCTCTGGTACAGCCACTGGTCTGCAAGCATACATATAGGTTAAACAACAGTGGGTCCATATGGAATACAACATGGCGTCGGCTGGTCGTGTTCGCCACGTGGTCGGGTTCTTCCACGTGGTCACGCAACGTCGGACTAACTATTCAATTCTAAGCATAGCAAATTTCACAAACATAATTCAACAATAATATAAATACATCACGATGAAACAAAAGCATGTTCATTTACCTTTTTGACAATGTCAGGCCGTGGCTAACTTGATTGAATCGAATATTCAACAAGTCCTGCTTCTAGTCTGCTAGTGGAGAGATTTCTGTCAGAGCGTAACTGTGTACTGCTCGGCGTTTGACTGCAGAATCACTCTCTACCTAGCCTTGGCCTACCCAGGCAGAATTGGTTCTACCTGAGCTAGCTGTGTTCCGTTTGGCCGGAAAATCTGATTGGCTGTAAAATCGAAACTCTATAACATAAGCTGCGATGATGTCACTAACTGCGCTTGTGTCAAGCTACAACTGTGTTACACTGACTAAACGAGGCAACGCTTACTGTGCTGTGTAAATCTCGGCTCTTGTTACAATTTCTAAGATCAGTGTAAATCCGTTGAGAAATTATTTTAAGGGGGGGTGAGGTCTGAAATCGCCGCGAGCCAGCCATCACTCCTCAGATGAGGGATACATGGGTTATTTCTTTTTGGCCGATTGTCATCGCAACACTGTTAATTCTCATTTTGTTCAATCTCCACTTTGTCTGTGTTGGAAGGCCTACGTATGGTCGCAATGAATAACTGAAAACCGGTCAGCTAAAGCTAACCTTATTACTCTTTCGTTCGGCCGTTTGTCTTCCGCATCTAACACACATTTTAACTTATGCAATCAAAACCATGTTTGTGCGGCTAAAAGCTATTATTTTTTTTAACCCAAGATGCAAACACGTACACATGAATAACAAGCATTAAAATGCAGTTGTCTTAAACTGTTAAAAATATTGTTTTTTTGTTGTTTTTTTTTTCCAAATCAGATTTTATTAAAAAGAAATATTTTATTAAAGTTGATGGCACCTTCCAGGAGAGGCCACCTAAATGGCTAGGAAATTGCAATTTTTCTCTTCATCCGGGGGGCTTCGCCCCCATGGCTCCCCTACCAGGGCGTTGCCCCTGGACTCCACCGAGGCCTCAGCGGCCACTGGACCCCGGCCATTTTCAGTTTTTTTTTTTTAACTCATCCAATCTCATGCCTGAACTATGGCCCATTGTTTAATGTTAAAGTACAGTCATAATATAATTGTATATGGCCCATGGTTTAATGTTAAAGTACATTCATAACATAACTATGGCCCATGGTTTAATGTTAAAGTACAGTCATAACATAACTGTCTATGGCCCATTGTTTAGTGTTAAAGTACAGTCATAACTGTTTATGGCCCATTGTTTAGTGTTAAAGTACAGTAAAAACATAACTGTGGCCCATGGTTTAATGTTAAAGTACAGTCATAACATAATTGTCTATGGCCCATGGGTTAATGTTAAAGTACAGTCATAACATACCTGTCTATGGCCCATTGTTTAGTGTTAAAGTACAGTCATAACATAACTATGGCCCATTGTTTAATTTTAAAGTACAGTCATAACATAACTGTCTATGGCCCATTGTTTAATGTTAAAGTACAGTCATAACATAACTGTCTATGGCCCATTGTTTAGTGGTAAAGTACAGTCATTACATAACTGTCTATGGCCCATGGATTAATGTTAAAGTACAGTCATAACATAACTGTTTATGGGCCATTGTTTAGTGTTAAAGTACAGTCATAACATATTTATGGCCCATTGTTTAATGTTAAAGTACAGTCATAACATAACTATGGCCCATGGTTTTAATGTTTAAAGTACAGTCATTACATGTAAATAACTGTCTGTGGCCCATGATTTAATGTTAAAGTACAGTCAAAACGTAGCTATGGCCCATGGTTTAATGTTAAAGTACAGTCATAACATAACTGTCTATGGCCCATTGTTTAGTGTTAAAGTACAGTCATAACATAACTGTCTATGGCCCATTGTTTAGTGTTAAAGTACAGTCATAACATAACTGTCTATGGCCCATTGTTTAGTGTTAAAGTACAGTCAAAACATAACTGTCTATGGCCAATGGGTTAATGTTTAAAGTACACGCATAACATAACTGTCTATGGCCCATGGTTTAATGTTTGATGTACAGTCATAACATATCTATGGCCCACGGTTTAATGTTAAAGTACAGTCATAACATAACTGTCTATGGCCAATGGGTTAATGTTTAAAGTACACGCATAACATAACTATCTATGGCCCAGTGATGCACATGTTTTGTGACCCTCATAGGACATGATGTCCTGAACACAAAAAACCAATAGGACATGATGTCCTGAACACAAAAAAGTAATAGGACACTGGCATTGTTGCCAAAAAGTCTTGTTTATTTGGTAATACTGAACAGTAAAGAGGCACTTCGAAACAGTGAAAGTTCAATTCTTGAAAATGTAGCGTTTTCTCTTGCTTGCCCACTTCTTTACAATCCGGTGAAAATACTCTTTTGAAGCTTTATTTTAGCGTGCCCCCTCTGAGACATCCAGAGATTGAATGTTTTCTGCGTTACTGTCTTTCAAAGGCTGCATAACATTAACAGAGCCAAATTTCGCGAGAGGCAGATTTTCTTTCATTGGCCAGTTTACAGCTCGCGCTGTGGTTATCATTGCCTCCTCCTGATTTGTCAACATTAGATCCTCACAAGCCTCTTCATTTTGTTGCTCTTGTGGAACTTAAATTGCTAGTTTGTTACTAGCTGTAGTCAAATGATTTTCCAATGCACTTTTTAAAAAAGTTAATGCAGCCGCGAGTAAAGAGTTTTTCGCCACACCAGAACTTTTAACAGGCTGGGGAACAGTTGAAAGCAAAAATCTCTGAAATCCCGCCGGGGTCCAGGGGCCGCCGTAAGACCCCTGGTCAGGTCCAGGGGCAAAGCCCCGGTGGGGGGATCTGGGGGGCTTCGCACCCCAGAAGCTGAACGTTTCATAGCATGTACACCCAAAAAGAATGCTTTTTGTGAGAGATAAACGTGGATGTTTTTCATAATATTCATCATGTGTTCATAAGGACATTAGCATTAGTAGTAGTTAAGTAGTAGTAGTAGTTACCCATAACATGGAGTGCAGTTACACTTTCGCCATCTTTTCAAGCCATTCCCATTTCAACTTGTTGTTGATTTCCCCTTCTTCAAAAGGTCTCCGCGGTTAATAATACGTGAAACACACGACTTGACCATGATAGTATAGTGATTATAAACTAACAATGGCGGACAGTGACAAAGGGCTGAACTTGACGTGAACCGCCAAACGTTCAAAATCGCCTTCGTCCGCTGTAGTCAAGTGATGCCAGTAAGCCTTATTGGGCAGTGAATTCGATGTAACAATATCGTGGGCGGGCAACACCTTTAGTGACAAGAAAAAAAAAAGATAGATTGCGTTTTGTGATTTTTTTTCTCGGAGCGATTTTTTTTCTCGGACCTCTATTTAATTTTCTCGGGAATGACGGTACCTTTTCTCGGAAAATCGCGGATCCGAGGGGAATTCCCCAGCCTGCTTTTAAATACCGTACAGAACATGGCCTTTTTTTCATCGTCAAATGTTACCCATGAATACTGTGATTGCCACGCCTTCTGAAAAACGCGATCAACACGAGTACTAGTAGGTTGATTCGAAGTTGACGATTTCTCGGCCTCGCGACCATCGGCATCGGAAGAATCCTCCACAGATCGTGCAGGCTCTGCTTCCTTTAATGTGCGGGGAAATGAATTACCCGCAAATAAGACGGTTATTGAGATTTGGTTTTTATCCGCCTTCAGTCTTTTTTTCGCAGGCATTTCCGATAATTTCGATCGAATGTTTGGCTTACCAAAAGTACAAGTACAACGCCAAACCAGATCCAACGTAAACTCAAGTAGCGAGCTAGCACCGATTAAATAAAACAAAGCTGTATATATGTTTCAAGGGCGCTGGTTGGCTGTGTTGCTTTGTGATTCGGGATTTTAAAAAAATAGCAATCCCACGCAGGCGATGACAAGGGAGATAAGGCATGTATACGTTTCAGCATGCAGACGACTGTCCGGGGGCTAGTTTGATTTTTCATCTAGCGCTGCATAAACGTTTCGCCCTCTCCGCAAAATACGCGAAAACTATCGGACACGTGTCCAACTCGCCATGGTTTTAATCGGACAAGGTGTCCGCCTTGAGGTTTGACAATCGGACATTTAAAAAAACAAGCGGTCAATGTCCGGTGTCCGGGCAACTTGTGCATCACTGATGGCCCATGGTTTAATGTTTGATGTACAGTCATAACATATCTATGGCCCACGGTTTAGTGTTAAAGTACAATCATAACCTACAGGCTGGTGACTCTCAACTACAAGATAGTGACAAATCCTACAATGTACATTCACTGTTGATAAGGACTGCCAACTGTTTCACTCACATACAAAATTGGATGACTCCAAACAAACTTCAGCAACGATGACAAGACAGAAGCTGTGGTAATTAATACAGGCAAACAACTCTCACAGCTACCCACGGCTCTTCGTTTTCAACATGTTAATACCAGCATATCTGTTGGAAACAGTACAATCAACCTTTCTTCTTCAGTGACAAATCTTGAGGTCGTCTTTGACAACAGCTTGTTTATGCAAATCTTCTTTTCCAAAACATGTCAAGCCTGTTACTTTAACATACTCCATGTTGCTCTCATTCGTAAGTGTCTAACCACAGAAACAACAAAAACTCTTGTATCGTCTCTGGTTCTGTCAAAACTTTGATTACTGCAACTCTCCGGCCTGCCTTCTTGATATATACAGCCACTACAGCACAGTCACAATGCTGCAGCTAGACTAGTTCTTAGTAAGAAGAAAACTGATCACATCACTCCTCTCCTGCACTCTCTTCACTGGCTTCCTATCTCATTCCCAATTGAATACAACATCTGCCTTCTATGCTATAAGCGTCTCCCTGATTCTGCACCATCATACCTATCTGACTGTCTTCACTGGCTTCCTTTCTCATTCCCGATTGAATACAACATCTGCCTCCTATGCTATAAGTGTCTCCCTGATTCTGCACCATCATACCTATCTGTCTGTCTTGAACTTTACACTCCATCTTGTAATCTCCGGTCTTCTTCTGATGCTCTCATCCCTCCACATTCCTCACTCAAAATTTCTGCAGGTTCACGCTTCTTGCTTCCATAATGGTATTGGATGCAGTCAATATAAACATTTCAAAATTAAAAATTTGATTTCCTTTCCCTCTTCTAATAGTGATCTCCCTGCCTTTACACCACATGTTTGAGTGATGGATGTGTTTGTTGGGTGTGAGAGAGTGGAGGAAACATGTGAGGGTGTGTTGGTAAAGATCACTGCGCTTTGATCCTGAGTGGTGATTTGAGGTAAATCACATATATAGCATCCAGTATTATTATCATTATTATTATTATTATTGTTGTTATTATTATTATTATTATTATTATTATTATTATTATTATTATTATTATTATTATCGTCTGATTTTGGGCCAAAAACCTTTAACAAATTGCCCCCCTCTCTTCGCAGCAAGCCTGCACTTTCTGACTTCAAATCTGCTCTCAAAACTCATCTGTTTCCATCTCAGTGATCCATCCAGTTTGACCACCCACTCCGACTGACTGTTTATTTTGAGTTGCTTCTTCCCTTCCTTGGTATTTTATGTTCTGACATGTCAGGGATATGAGTTTGCATGTTGCCAAAGTGTTGGTATGCGCCTAGAGTAGACTATTTTGGTCTAGATTTGGCGGGATGCAACTGTTCCTATTATTATTTTAACACACCTGTCTATGGCCCATGGTTTAGCATTAAAGATTTAAATATATTTGAAACCTCTAGCCCACTGCCACAGTAGTTGAATTTGTACAAAGCTCAGTGAAGATGTTAAGCTTGGAAAACCAATGTAACGTGGAGGGTAAAAGTGCACTATGTAAGCTTGGCACTTATAGCCTGTTGTAATTGGAAAGTTGGTGGAGGTTTCCAACACTTTTTTCCAGGTTCTCAATTCTCGAACCTAGGTTGCTGAACTGTTTTTTGTCCCAAAGGTTCGGCACCCTAGGTTTGGGATCTGAAAACCTCCAAAACAAAGTTTTTGAACTTCCACGAGCCTTTCAATTAAGACAGGTCATAGGACTTAATGGTAATGAATGTTCTTGATTGACCAAACTTCTAGATTTTGTTCACTGTTGCCACGGTTACCTTGTTCCAGATCTGCGGCAGGACATGCTGACTCTGCAGATTCTGCAGCTGATGGACAACATCTGGCAGGCGGAAGGCCTTGATCTTAGGTTGGAGATATTGACCTTGACCTTTGACAGTTGTTGTGACTTTTTTTTTTGGACACTACCCTGGTTTGAGCCTGTGATCTAGGAGATGTGAATGATCAGGAAAAGTTGTTGAGCCTGTGAGCTAGGAGATGTGAATGATCAGGAAAAGTTGTTTCCCTTTGACTGTGTTTTAAGCCTGTGAGCTAGGAGATGTGAATGATCAGGAAAAGTTGTTTCCCTTTGACTGTGTTTTAAGCCTGTGAGCTAGGAGATGTGAATGATCAGGAAAAGTTGTTTCACTTTGACTGTGCTTTTAAAATGCAGAAAAGTTGTTTCCTTGCTGTTTACTGGAAAATGACATGCTAAACAGACCCATAATACATTGTGACCTTGACAGGACAATTGGACACTGTGATACAAGCTCAGTTGGCCTCCCGTTATGAAGTATTGAAGTATGTGATAGTGCTGACTCACACAGGTCAAGTGACAGGTCATTATGTTATGAAGTATTACAGTCTGTGATGGTGCCGGCTCACACAGGTCAAGTGATAGGTCATTATGTTATGAAGTATTGACGTCTGTGATAGTGCTGACTCACACAGGTCAAGTGACAAAGTGACAGGTCACTATGTTATGAAGTATTGAAGTCTGTGATAGTGCTGACTCACACAGGTCAAGTGACAAAGTGACAGGTCACTATGTTATGAAGTATTGAAGTCTGTGATAGTGCTGACTCACACAGGTCAAGTGACAAAGTGACAGGTCACTATGTTATGAAGTATTGTAGTCTGTGATAGTTCTGACTCACACAGGTTAAGTGACAAAGTGACAGGTCACTATGTTATGACGTTTTGTAGTCTGTGATAGTTCTGACTCACACAGGTTAAGTGACAAAGTGACAGGTCACTATGTTATGACGTTTTGTAGTCTGTGATAGTTCTGACTCACACAGGTTAAGTGACAAAGTGACAGGTCACTATGTTATGACGTTTTGTAGTCTGTGATAGTTCTGACTCACACAGGTTAAGTGACAAAGTGACAGGTCACTATGTTATGACGTTTTGTAGTCTGTGATAGTTCTGACTCACACAGGTTAAGTGACAAAGTGACAGGTCACTATGTTATGACGTTTTGTAGTCTGTGATAGTTCTGACTCACACAGGTTAAGTGACAAAGTGACAGGTCACTATGTTATGACGTTTTGTAGTCTGTGATAGTTCTGACTCACACAGGTTAAGTGACAAAGTGACAGGTCACTATGGTATGAAGTATTGTAGTCTGTGATAGTTCTGACTCACACAGGTTAAGTGACAAAGTGACAGGTCACTATGTTATGAAGTATTGTAGTCTGTGATAGTTCTGACTCACACAGGTTAAGTGACAAAGTGACAGGTCACTATGTTATGACGTTTTGTAGTCTGTGATAGTTCTGACTCACACAGGTTAAGTGACAAAGTGACAGGTCACTATGTTATGACGTTTTGTAGTCTGTGATAGTTCTGACTCACACAGGTTAAGTGACAAAGTGACAGGTCACTATGTTATGAAGTATTGTAGTCTGTGATAGTTCTGACTCACACAGGTCAAGTGACAAAGTGACAGGTCACTATGTTATGAAGTATTGTAGTCTGTGATAGTTCTGACTCACACAGGTCAAGTGACAAAGTGACAGGTCACTATGTTATGAAGTATTGTAGTCTGTGATAGTTCTGACTCACACAGGTCAAGTGACAAAGTGACAGGTCACTATGTTATGACGTTTTGTAGTCTGTGATAGTTCTGACTCACACAGGTCAAGTGACAAAGTGACAGGTCACTATGGACTGCTGTCATTAATGCAAGGTGAAATCAGAGATGGGCAATTACATCTTTCCCCTGTATGGATCACAGTGCATGTTGTTTGATGTAAATGCAGCACTATGTACACGTTATTACCTTTCAACCACTGTGTAGGTGTGGGGATTTAGGTTTAGTTAGGATTAACCTCTGCATGTGGCTAGCAATGGGTGAAGAAGCAAGGAAGTGACCAGTCACACACTGTTCACAATTTCCCCAATAGTTTATTTCCCAATGTCCCCAATAGTTTATTTTCCAATGTCCCCAATAGTTTATTTCCCAATGTCCCCAATAGTTTATTTCCCAATATCCCCAATAGTTTATTTCCCAATTTCCCCAATAGTTTATTTCACAATTTCCCCAATAGTTTATTTCACAATTTCCCCAATAGTTTATTTCACAATTTCCCATAGTTTATTTCACAATTTCCCATAGTTTATTTCACAATTTCCCCAATAGTTTATTTCACAATGATATTGTAGTGTAGTGTGTGTTATTTCAGGATGAACCCCTACATCTGTTGTTTTTGTTATTTCAGGATGAACCCTTACATGTGTTATTTCAGGATGAACCCCTACATCTGTTGTTTGTGTTGTTTCAGGATGAATTTTTACATGTGTAATGTGTGTGTTATTTCAGGATGAACCCCTACATGTGTAGTGTGTGCGTTATTTTAGGAAGAACCCTTGTGTAATGTGTGTGTCATTTCAGGATGAACTGCTACATGTGTAGTGTGTGTGTTATTTTAGGATGAACCCTTGTGTAGCGTGTGTGTGTTTGTGTTATTTCAGGAGGAACCCCTATATGTGTAGTGTGTGTGTTATTTCAGGATGAACCCTTACATGTGTTATTTCAGGATGAACCCCTACATATGTTGTTTTTGAGTTATTTCAGGATGAACCCCTACATCTGTTGTTTGTGTTATTTCAGGATGAACCCCTACATCTGTTGTTTATGTTATTTCAGGATGAACTCCCTACATCTGTTGTTTGTGTTATTTCAGGATGAACCCCTACATCTGTTGTTTATGTTATTTCAGGATGAACCCCTACATGTGTTGTTTGTGTTATTTCAGGTTGAACTCCCTACATCTGTTGTTTGTGTTATTTCAGGATGAACCCCTACATGTGTTGTTTGTGTTATTTCAGGATGAACTCCCTACATCTGTTGTTTATGTTATTTCAGGATGAACCCCTACATCTGTTGTGTTATTTCAGGATGAACCCCTACATCTGTTGTTTGTGTTATTTCAAGATGCACCCCTACATCTGTTGTTAGTGTTATTTCAGGATGAGCCCCTGCATGTGTAGTATGTGTTATTTCAGGATGAACTCCCTACATGTGTAGGGTGTGTGTGGTTTCAGGATGAATTTTTACATGTGTAATGTGTGTGTTATTTCAGGATGAACCCCTACATGTGTAGTGTGTGCGTTATTTTAGGAAGAACCCTTGTGTAATGTGTGTGTCATTTCAGGATGAACTGCTACATGTGTAGTGTGTGTGTTATTTTAGGATGAACCCTTGTGTAGCATGTGTGTGTGTTATTTCAGGATGAACCCCTATATGTGTAGTGTGTGTGTTATTTCAGGATGAACTCCTTTATGTGTAGTGTGTGTTATTTCAGGATGAACTCCTACATATGTAGTGTGTGTGTTATTTCAGGATGAACCCCTACATGTGTATAGCCACTGGAGAGCAGCAAGGTCTGATAGAGGTGGTGACGGAGTCTGACACCATTGCCAACATACAGAAATGGTACCAGAAGAACACCTTTGACAAGCGTGCCCTGCTGGAGTGGCTGAAAGATAAACACGGCACTGGACCTGAGTAAGCACTGGTGTTGTGAAGGAATCAATACAAATGTATCAAGCGCATCAATATTTTCCACACCACAAGCATAAACATAGCGCTGGGGAAAAAAGGGGAAAATATAAGCTGTTTATGTTGATAAGCAGTATATGTTCTGTATGTAGACGTTGCTGATCTGTAATCCAATCCACAGGGGCACTTTTGTTTCAAGATTGGGAGGATGGGAAAGGTGACTTCTAATGTGATCAATGTCTTTGGTAACCCAATGTCAATGTTGGAATACTAGGCTAATGACCACCATCTTTGTTTTACTGCCTCAGACTGGACCCAGTAAGCAATGAATAACTAACTAGCTAACTTTTGTGTCAAGTTGGGGAGGGTAAGAAAGGTGACCTGTACTGTGATCAATGTCTTTGGTAACCCAATGTCAACGTTGGAATACTAGACTAATGACCACCATCTTTGTTTGACTATCCACAGACTGGACCGGGCAGTGGAGGAGTTCATGCTGTCCTGCGCTGGCTACTGTGTGGCCACCTACATCCTGGGCATCGGTGACCGACACAACGACAACATCATGATGAAAACTTCAGGACAGGTCAGGTTCTTCTCCTAAAACTTGGATGCCAGCATTCTACAGGGATGGAGAAAAAGCATATTGCATGTAGTTACCTATCCTATCCTATCCTAACACACCACAGTTACATGTGAAGAACAGAACACACCACAGTTACATGTGAAGGACAGAACACACCACAGCTACATGTGAAGGACAGAACACACCACAGTTACATGTGAAGGACAGCACACACCATAGTTACATTTGAAGGACAGAACACACCACAGCTACATGTGAAGGACAGAACACACCACAGTTACATCTGAAGAACAGAACACTACAGTTATATGTGAAGGACAGCACACACCATAGTTACATTTGAAGGACAGAACACACCACAGCTACATGTGAAGGACAGAACACACCACAGTTACATCTGAAGGACAGAACACACCACAGTTACATGTGAATGACAGAACACACCACAGTTACATGTGAAGGACAGAACACACCACAGTTCTTACCAATGATGACAGCAACACATTGATGTGATTCTGAAATCTTACCAATGATGACAGCAACACAATGATGTGATTAAGAGGGTGCGTTTTATGGTCACTATGATAACTTTGTTTTGCCATGGATGGAGAGTAAAGTGAATGTTGGGTTGTGTCATGTTTTTATGGTCACTATGATAACTTTGTTTTGCCATGGATGGAGAGTAAAATGAATGTTGGTTGTGTCGTGTTTTTATGGTCACTATGATAACTTTGTTTTGCCATGGATGGAGAGTAAAGTGAATGTTGGTTGTGTCGTGTTTGTTCAGTTGTTCCACATCGACTTTGGCCACTTCCTGGGCAACTTCAAGAGCAAGTACGGCATCAAGCGAGAGAGAGTTCCATTTGTGCTCACCACTCACTTTGTACATGTCATCAGGAAAGGAGAGAGCAACAATGGAAACTTTGAAAGGTTACTTGTTGCTTTGTACACATATTGTTTTGTTCTTTTGTTGTGGTTATTCTCTAAGCTGATTCCATTCATATCTTTCTTATCGTTTCCAATCGGTCTGCATCAGCAACTATCTTCTAAACCGACCAGACTTGTCTTCGGTGTTCCTCAGAGATCAGTTCAAGGCCCTTTTCTATTCACCCTTTACACATCTCCTCCGTCTCAAATCATCTGAAACCATGACACTTTCCACCATTTCTACTCAGACAGCTCAAAAACTGTGACACTTATCAAAACCTTCCATCATATCTGACCAAAATTTCTGACTGCTTTGAAAACATTTCTTACTGGCAACAAGCTCCACCTCAATGCTAACGAAACTGAAGTTATGCTCACGGGTACCAAACACAACCTGTCTTCTTCTCCTGTAGACACTGTCACTCTTGGCCAAACCATTATTACTATGTCATATTCTGTCAAAAACCTTGGTGTCATCCTTGACAACACCCTTTACATGTCAGAATTCATCCTCGAAACCTGTCAAACATGCAACTTTTGAGCTCTGTAGAATATGCCTTGTCTGCAAATCATCTTGATCACTGACACTTCAGCCAAACTCATTTCGTCTCTTATTTTGTCATGCTTAGACTACTGTAACTCTCTTCTGGCTGGACTTCCTTCCTCTTCTGTTCATCTATTCCATCGTTTTCAGAACTCAGCTGCTCGTGTGGTTCTCAAAAAGAAACAAATCAGATCATATCACACCACTCCTACATTTTCTACACTGGCTCCCTGTATCTCAGAGGATTACCTACAAAATCTGTATTTTCTGTGACAAGTGTGTTCATGGATTAGCCCCTTCCTACCTCACCCAGAACATTCACTTCTACAAGCCATTTAGGAATCTTCGTTCTTCCTCGGACATCCTCATGCTACAAACTCTCTTCTGCAGGCTGTCAATCCTTCTCAGTTCTTGGTCCTTCAACTTATAACTCTCTTCCTCTCTCTTTTTGGAGCTCTCCGAGCATAGCCACTTTCAAGTCTTAAAAACTAATTCTTCCTTAAAAATGTTTGATCTCGTCTCCCATCACCACCATCATTCCTTCGTTTTTTGATTCAGACCACTGCCGTCACACCGCCTGCCCTCAGCCCTCTCACTCCTTAGCTGCTCTCCTCCTCCCCCTCTCTCCCTTTGTCATCTTGTATACTATATTAGTTTTCATGTTTGAATGATGTCTCTGCATAGTTTATTAGTGCTTTGTTTTTGTTTCACTTCTTTTTCTATGTATATTTCGATGTTAACGTTAAATGCTTGAGAACTGCGCTTTGAACTGATGTCATTAGGAAAAGCGCTGTATAAATACCTTATTATTGTTATTATTATTATTATTATTATTATTATTATTATTATTATTATTATATTATTATTATTATTATTATTGTTGTTGTTTACACATTGTTTTGTTCTTTTGACATGGTCATCTTCATTATGTCCCCTTCTATTTCAAAGTTTAAAAAACAAACACACCAATTAACTTATTTTGTGAAGCTGCAGTAAAGTTATTCTTTAGGTGTAATTTTGATTTCACAATTTGTGTGTGAGTGTGTGTGTGTCGGCTGACAATTGTTGTTAACATTTCAATCAAATTTTGCATGGTCAGAACACAGGTCTTCTTGATTTTTATTGGTCTCGTTATGTTGCTGCACATTTAAAATGTTATAGTACAATTCTAATTAGTAATTTATTGATTTCATCTTTTAATTAATTTATTTTAAAAGTCATTGAGTCCTCCTACAAGCAGTCCTGCAATGATTTTGTTTTATTTTAATATTTTATTTCTTGCTGCACTTTTCTCCTGGCAGGTTTAAAGGAATGTGTGAGCAGGCCTACCTAATCTTGAGAAAACGCGCTCACCTGCTCATCTCTCTCTTCATGATGATGCTGTCGTCGGGAATTCCTCAACTAACGACGCGCAGTGACGTGGACTACCTCAAAGAAACGCTGCAGCCTCAGCTGACGGAGGAGAAGGCGCTGGAACACTTCCGAGGTAAATTCCAGGAGGCCCTGAAACATTCCTGGACCACCAGTATCAACTTCTTCTTTCACAATCTCAACAAGGAGAAAAAGTGAATCAAGCCATGGTTGATGGTGGTGCTGGCTACCATGCAACACCCACACCCAGACAGTCTATGCCAACACCCTGACAGTCTATGCCAACACCCAGACACCATATGCCAACACCCGGACAGCCTACCCCAACACCCTGACAGTCTACGCCAACACCCGGACAGTCTGTGCCAAAACCAGGACAGCCTACATGTAAAGTGCACATGTGGAAGATGGCAATAACTCTCCATGGAAACTTGCCCTACCTATAAAGTGCCCATGTGGAAGATAGCAACAACATTCCATTGGAAACTTGCCCTACCTATAAAGTGCACATGTGGAAGATAGCAACAACATTCCATGGAAACTTGCCCTACCTATAAAGTGCCCATGTGGAAGATAGCAACAACATTCCATTGGAAACTTGCCCTACCTATAAAGTGCACATGTGGAAGATAGCAACAACATTCCATTGGAAACTTGCCCTACCTATAAAGTGCACATGTGGAAGATAGCAACAACATTCCATTGGAAACTTGCCCTACCTATAAAGTGCACATGTGGAAGATAGCAACAACATTCCATTGGAAACTTGCCCTACCTATAAAGTGCACATGTGGAAGATAGCAACAACATTCCATTGGAAACTTGCCCTACCTATAAAGTGCACATGTGGAAGATAGCAACAACATTCCATTGGAAACTTGCCCTACCTATAAAGTGCACATGTGGAAGATAGCAACAACATTCCATGGGAACTTGCCCTACCTATAAAGTGCACATGTGGAAGATAGCAACAACATTCCATTGGGAACTTGCCCTACCTATAAAGTGCACATGTGGAAGATAGCAACAACATTCCATTGGAAACTTGCCCTACCTATAAAGTGCACATGTGGAAGATAGCAACAACATTCCATTGGGAACTTGCCCTACCTATAAAGTGCACATGTGGAAGATAGCAACAACATTCCAACCCTTTTGAAGGCCTATTGTTATACAATAATACTTTTTGGTGATGGCTGGAATTTTCTGTGGACTTTTTGCTTTTTAATAAGATGATTTTTGTTGTTTTGTTGTTGTTGTTGTTGTTGTTGTGTGTGTGTGTGGGTGGGTGTGTGTGTGTGTGTGTGTGTGTTTTAACAGATTGTGCATATTTTGTCATTGTATTGCACAACATTTTATAATTTTGTTCTTGTTATGTTGTTGCAGTTTGTATGTGTTTATGGTGGACACGATTGGACTGCTGCTATAGGTTAACAGCACAGTGAATGTTGTGTAATGTTCTCCAGCCTACAAGAATCCTATCAGCTTGGAAAGCACTATTCATTACTATACAAATACATTACAATTACAATACTAATACTATACCAATACAATACCAATACAATACTAATACAATACCAATACAATACTTATACAACACCATTACAATACCAATACAATATACCACTTTATTGTCCATTATAAGAACAAGTCATTTCATTTGTTGTTGTTTGTGGCAGGATGTTTGGTCATACTATAATAAATGCAAACTTGATATTGTTGATGCTTCATTTGATATGCAAGCTGTACTAATTGTGATATAAAGCACTGTCAGAACTTGGCGATCCAGGCAAACTTGTATTATTGCAGCTCTTGTGTCAAAGATAACACTGCCTATAGATGGGTTGATTTTGACAAACACCGATTATTTTTCCAGGATAAATGAATACCTTGTGTTTTGTCACACAGTTAGGGTTACATGGATAGTGTTAGGGTTGTGGCTACAGTTATGGTTACAAGGATAGTGTTAGGGTTGTGGCTACAGTTATGGTTACAGGTATAGTGTTAGGGTTGTGGCTACAGTTATGGTTACAGGTATAGTGTTAGGCTTGTGGCTACAGTTATGGTTACAGGTATAGTGTTAGGGTTGTGGCTACAGTTATGGTTACAGGTATAGTGTTAGGCTTGTGGCTACAGTTATGGTTACAGGTATAGTGTTAGGGTTGTGGCTACAGTTATGGTTACAGGTATAGTGTTAAGGTTGTGGCTACAGTTATGGTTACAGGTATAGTGTTAGGCTTGTGGCTACAGTTATGGTTACAGGTATAGTGTTAGGGTTGTGGCTACAGTTATGGTTACAGGTATAGTGTTAGGGTTGTGGCTACAGTTATGGTTATAGGGATAGTGTTAAGGTTGTGGCTACAGTTATGATTACAGGGATAGAGTTAGGCTTGTGGCTACAGTTATGGTTACAGGGATAGCTCAATGGCTAGAACCGTCAGTTGCTGTTCTACAGCTTGTGGGTTCCATTCCCCGGTGTAGTCAGACACCGCCGTAGCTCAAGTGGTAGAACATTAGCCTGACACACCGATGACCCCGGTTTCAATTCCGTGATGGGCCAGATAAAAGTGGCCATTTTTTACTGTCCATTTTCGCAATAGGATTGCTGTGGTGGTTCAGTGTTGATTTAGGTTCCTGCCTCTTGTTCCCTGGGATGGTTACCCCTGTCTGCTTTATGGCCAATGGTGGGTGTAGACCTTACACTTCAATCTTCCTTTATTCAGTCAGACATTAAGCTCAAAGCACTGGCCATCTTACTGTTGATATCAGCGATGTTGTAGTGCGTATTTGGTGGGATTAGGTTTAGGTCTACATTAGGATTGAAAGTTGTTGTTAGGTGCCATTCCCGGATCCCCCATGATGATGGGTGGCACTGCTCTTCCACTGCTTTGTTTTCACTGACAAAGCAAGCCAAATTGGGCTGACACTATCAGCAAGACAAAGAAGAAACGAACTAACCCTATAACGTCATCACACTTTTGATCACAAAAACTTAGTTTAAAAATGAGAAATACTCTGTGTAATTGTTACAGATTTTTTTTTTTTCTGTCAAATAATGTTTCAGTATTTGGGGACAGGTGCTAAATTACACTTAAGCCATTTGTCCTGTACTGTCTCTGTGTGATACAAATTGCCATATTTTATCATTCACAACTGTGAGTGTATTTCATTTCTGTTATATTTGCCTTAAAAATATTGACATCAGGTACCTGTTGAATAACTTGTGCATACGTATTTGTATTGTTGGATTGTTAATGATGATGTGTACTTACGTATCCTGTGTAAATGGTGATGTATACTTATGTATCCTATGTACAATTTTTTATTTTAAACACGCTTTATTGTCCCTTTTTATGGGGAAATTCTGGGCGACTCCCCTGGGGAAGGCGTAGTCGCAGCCTGTGGTGCACCCAAACCCAACCTACCTAATATTGTTGTTTTTTAAATTTTGCTGGGGGAGCAAACCGGAGTACTAAAAAAAAAAAACCCGAGACGTTGCCTGAGTCGAAAGTAAATAATATTTGGAGAAACATAATGCCCAGATGCTGGATCGATCCCACACCTATCAGGCACCATTGGTTTCTGGCCTATGGATAAGGCAAGGTAGTCACCCCTTAGAACACTTGGCCACCTCGCTCGCTATGGTAAAATGGTGATGTATATTTATGTATCCTGTGTAAATGGTTGTGTGTCTTGTACTGTAGGTGTGCCTATGTGGTGTGTGTGTGTGTGTGGATGTCATATGTGAGTGTGTGCATGTGTGGGTGTGTGTGCATGTGTGTGCATAGGTGTGTGTGTGTGTGAATATGTGTGAGTTATGCACGCCTTTGCAAATTGTTGTAAAATTGACTGTTGGATTGAATTGTGATTTGTATAAATGTTTATATTTCTAAATTAACACCAGTGAACAAATAGAGGAAATATATTTATAGGGAATATATGGTTGTCACCTACATTGCCTTAACAGTGTGTGCTCACCACAGGACAAACATCCACCCCAAATCTAACACATCAAACACCAGAGGGAACAGTTACAACAATTCACACACACACACTGCTCTATATATTTATATCTTTCATTAACCCACCACTACCCACAATCACACTTCACTATAATGAAAAACAAAACTAGTCAACAAACAATAAGAAATGATTGAGATAATAGTTTCTCTTTACAGTCTTTCTTGCTACAGCCTAAATGACATCACAAGTGGCTATACAATAGTAAATTATTTAACTAATTCATACAAAGTATTAATTATACGCAAAGGCTTAATAATATTTTAAACAGTAATAATATTTCTCAGTGGCTACAAATTATACAAGATACTTGACAGTAGAAAATTCCACTCCAACTAAGTGTATATAATTTCTTGGAAAAAGATAATAAAGTTGTCTTATTTTATTTTATCTATCTACACCTGTGGCTTTATACAACCGGCAATGACGTTCTTTACAGTTCATTTCCTTGAGCAATTTTATGAGGGGAAAATAAACAACTTTTCCTTTACTGACTTTTTAAGTTAAAGCCTCGCTGGATGGCAGTCAGCAACCAACATGGTTCCCCAGATGCTGAGGTCAGTTGAGAGGCCAAGTTGTTACCATAGGGATCCCGGTGGTTCAGGTCAAGCTCAGCCACGTCACACTCCAGAGTGGAGTTGTCACAACCAGTACAGCTACGGGTGCTTTCCATGGACACGACAACACAACACAACACAACACAACACAACACAACACAAAGGAGGTATAGGTCCTGAGTGGATCACAGATGTGCACATGCAGCTCTTTTCTCTTCTCTTCTCAGGACATCAGCCACTGAATGACTGGTTGCTACCTTGCAGGACTACACACTGCTTGAGATAGGTGGCAAAAGGTACATTACCAAGGCCCACACAATCCCCCTTTAAAAAAACCTCTGCTGGCACTGTAGAGGACTTCTTTTTCAAAAATCTCTCTCTGTGACTCCCCGATTTTGCTCTGTACAGCAGTTTTATTTGCTCGCACTCTCAAATTTAGTGCGCATATCGCTCACTGCAACAACCTTGCACGGCACTTGAAAATATGAAAATACAAACCTGCCCTCATACCCATATAGCGGCAGTCAAAACAATGCACTAGTTGAAATTACATTATTTGCAAACTTAGCAATAAACTTTACTTTCTCTCCATCACCTTCCACAATCTATAACTGGATTAGAAACCCTATCACAGGTTTAGAAAACTGAGTCCTGACAAAGGTGGTTCTTAAATGATAGTTTTATAAGTCAGTCCCGTGATGACTGAGGGAGACATTGTTATTGGTGGACAGTATTATCAGATGTTTGACAGCTCAACAAAATAATTGTAGTCATGGTGAAGATTTTTAGCTTTTTAACATTATAATTGTTTGACAGCTGGACTAATTGTAGTCACATTTAAGATTTTTAGCTTCATAAATATTACATTCACTTTTATTTTAATTTGACTTTTGGCTGACATGTTTTTACAAGTTTATGAACACTACTCATTTGTTGGAGTTCTCGGAATCCATTTTGAAGGGTCTGGCATCCTTTCTAATTCCTTCTTTGTTCTATCAATCTACTGTATTATCTTCTTCTTCGCTAGACCAGTCACCTACCTTTTTTCTCGAAAACTCTTCTGGGACAAAACTCCTTATTTGTGTGTGAGGTCTGTTATATATGCTTGGGAATATTGGATGCTTTTCTGCCTAATGGTCACTAGGGCTTCCTAAGATATTATTATTTAGCAATGTAGGCATTTTATATTATGCGTATTGTTGATATTTTATAATGGTGTTTGTATTCTATTTAGTTTTTGTAAACGGGGGTTCGATAAATTAGGGTATAGCCTCAGCGTCCTATGTGTGGGATGCCTTTATTGTACAGCAGTGACCGGCTGGTGAAGTGCCTTCAGTGTTACCACTGGGGTTTCAGCAGATATTTTATGCGGATCAGGGAGGAGAGAGTCGTCTTTCAGCCAAGTTGTGGTCTTGATTTTGTGGTCCTGATTCGGCTCTTTACAGTTCGCTGGACCCTGTAAGCAGTCAATAACTGATTAACTGACTTTGCAGTCCACTGGACCCTGTAAGCAGTCAATAACTAACTTTGCAGTCCTCTGGACCCTGTAAGCAATGAATAACTAACTAACTGAGAGCATCCCTCTCACATCTCTCATTCATTTTAATTTTTTAAAATCTGTCTTGTTAGTTCTTTTATTATTATTTTTTATTTTTGACACTTTATTGTCCCTTTTTATCAGGAAATCGGGGCCACCCCACCTGGGGGAAAGGCAGTCGCAGCCTGTGGCGCGCCCAAACCTAACCTTTAACCTACCTAAAATTAATTGGGTTTTTTTGGGTTGAAATTTTGCTGTGGGGGGGGCAATCCGGAGTACCCGGAGAAAACCCATGAAACATTACCTGAGTCGAAAGTAAATAATATTTGGGGAAACATAATGCCCAGATGGGGTATTGTTTGCATTTTTCAGAATGATCATTGGTCACCTTTTCACTGATAAAAATATTTATGTACAATAATAATACCGGATGCCCTTTGTATAAAGTCTTTTAAAATATTTATGTACAGTAATAATACCAGATGCCCTTTGTACGAAGTCTTTTAAAATATTTATGTACAGTGATAAATAATAAAACCGGATGCCCTTTATATAAAGTCTTTAAAAATATTTATGTACAGTAATAATACCAGATGCCTTTTATATAAAGTCTTTTAAAATATTTATGTTCAATAATAATACCCCGGTCCTGATTTGGCTCGGAAGAGTCCGCTGGACCTAAAGCAATAATAAATCAATCAATAATAATACCGGATGCCCTTTATATAAAGTCTTAAAAAAAAACACGCACAATACAACAAAGATTTAAAGTGCTGCTATCTCGGTATCTGTAACCAACCAAAACATAAATTCATTGATAACTGAATGAAACTGGCAATAGTGTGAATCCGGGAAGCTACCTTGGATCTATTGGTTACAGATCGCTGTGCTTTGAGTCTGATTTAGGAACATTCATTATCATTATTATTATTATTATTATTATTATTATTATTATTATTATTATTATTATTATTATCATTATTATTATTATTATTAATGGTATTGGATGCAGTCAATATAAAAAAAAATGTTAACAATAAAAATTAATTTCCTTTCCGTCTTCTAATAGCGATCTCCATGCCTTTACACCCCATGTTTGAATAATAAATGTGTGTTTGCTGTTTGTGTATCTGTGTGTGTGTCACAGTGGGTGAAATAGGTCAGCGTGTATGTTGGTACAGATTGCAGCGCTTGGAGCCTGATTAGTGATTTGGGAAAAAGCAAGTTTATAGCATCCATTATTATTATTATTATCATTATTATTATTATTATTATTATTACTACTACTACTACTACTACTACTACTAGTACTACTACTACTACTACTACTACTACTACTACTACTACTACTACTACTACTACTCCTCTTCCTCCTCCTCCTCCTCCTCCTCCTCCTCGTGGTGGCGGCATTGCTGTAGTTATTATCGAGTCCCTCATGCCTCATGTCTCTACCACAACCACCATCCCTTTCCCCCATACTTCCTTTGAGCTCGTTCAGCTTACTGCTACCCTCCCCCATCAAACATTCCATCTCCTTACCCTCTACCGCCCTCCTCCTAGTCCTAAAAATAAACTGAAAGACCCAACATTTATTGATGAAGTCCCTGAGCTACTGGCCTACAGCAACTCCCTTAAGGGCGCTTACCTTTTGGTGGGTGACTTCAATTTCCATTTTGATGTGCCAACTAACACTTATACCGCCAAGCTGATCGACCTTCTTGACTCGTTTGGCCTGGTGCAGCCTGTCGGTGTCCCCACACACCGGCATGGCCATACGTTAGACTGGCTTGTGCATAGGGCTGACCAGACTATCCTTGAGTCCTGGACTGTTGATCACACCCTTCCCTCTGACCACTTGTGCCTCATGTGCAGTTTGCACCTGTCGAGGCCCCCACCACGCCAAGTCTTCGTTGAAGCAAGAAATTTTGCCGACGTCGACATGGCCGCCTTTGACTCCCAGCTGAGCGACAGTCTTGCTGCTTGTTCTCCTTCTTCTGTTGAGGACCTCAACCAGCTCCTGGTTAACTTGCTGGACACTCACGCCCCCGCCACCAGACGTAGGGTTACTCAGCGCCCGTCATCACCCTGGTACTCCGATATTGGCCCCCAGCTATTGGAGGCTAAGCGCGAGCGCCGCAGAGCCGAGAGACAGTGGCTTAAGTCTAGCCTCACCGTACACAAACAAATATTTCAGGCCGCCAACGAAGTTGTTAACAATTTAGTACAGGCTGCCAAGACTGCTTATTACAATGCTAAAATCGTTGCATGCGCTACCACCAAACAACTGTATGATGTGATTAACACACTTCTTGGAAAATCTGACCCATCTCCACTCCCCTCCATCATTCCTCCCTCCCGCCTTCCCCAAGCGTTTTCTTACTTTTTTTCAAATAAGATTTGTGACCTCCGCCAGACGCTTGATGCCCAGTCCACCACCCCGCCCCAGTTTCCCGACCCCCCTTTCTCTGGACTTCCCTTCACCTCCTTTCAACCTATCTCTGCTGCTGGTCTCAAGGAAATCATTGGAAAATCTCCTATTAAAACCTGTGAACTCGATCCCCTTCCATCATCCTTCTTTGTCCACTGTCTCGACACCCTTCTTCCTTACCTCTCGTCTGTCATCAACAACTCTCTTCTCTCTGGTTCATTTCCTTCTGTTTGCAAGTCTGCCATAGTCCGTCCCCTGTTAAAAAAACCAACTCTTGTATGAACTGCTAAAAAACTACAGACCTGTTTCCAATCTCTCCTTCTTTTCTAAATTAATTGAAAAAGTTGTGCTCTCTCAGCTTCTTGACCACCTTTCAGCCAACAACCTTACTTACATTTTTCAGTCTGCCTATAAGTCTGGTCACAGCACTGAGACGGCTCTACTCAAAATCATTAATGACCTTCTCCTTACTCTGGACAATAATGACATTTCTCTTCTTTCTCTTTTGGATCTTTCGGCCGCTTTTGATACCATCGATCACGAAATTCTTTTGAACAGACTTAAAATTTCTTTTGGTATCTCTGACTCTGCCCTCTCATGGTTTCACTCCTATCTCTTTTATCGCTCTTGCTCCGTTTCGGTCTGTGGCCTGTCTTCCGATCCTTCTCCACTACGTTTTGGTGTGCCCCAAGGCTCTGTCCTGGGGCCGATCCTTTTTGTTCTCTATACTCAACCCATTGCTTCTAATGTACAACGTCATTCTCTCTCCCATCACAGTTCCTCGGATGACAACCAGCTGTATGCTTCTGGACCCCTCACCAATCTTAGTGTTCTTATTTCTTCCACTCGTACTCAGGCCTGCGTCTCTGAGCTTAAGGTTTGGATGACGCAGAACAAGCTCAAACTTAACGAGGATAAAACTGAACTTATCATCATTGCTCCTCAGAAAATCTTTTCATCTTCTTCCTTACCTTGTTCTGTTTCACTCTGCGACACCAACATTTCTCTATCAACCTCTGTCCGCAATCTCTGTGTCACCATTGATCAAACCCTCTCTTTTCAGACGCATGTAGCTAATATTTGTAAAACCTGCTTCTACGAAATTCGTAGAATCTCATCCATCCATCATTTACTTACTGAAGATTCAACTAAGACTCTTCTCTGTGCCTTCGTACTGTCTCGTTTAGATTACTGCAATGTGTCACATGTAAAATGACTATGTATTATATTATGTAAAAAGTTTGTGAAAATAAATTATGTGATACAATAAACCCGTGTTTGTCTGTTTGATAACTGTAGAGTATGGCTTAGCATGGCTATTTCTGATGTTAAGTTTTAACGTGAAGTCCGTGCAAAATGGAAGTTTTGAAGAAAGGTGAGCGATAGATTTCGCAAGCGCAGTAAGAATCGTCACTTTTTGGCCGTCTACTAGAGTAGAAACACGTTGTAACACGTTTGTGGATTCTCGCTAGGTTAGCGAATTCTGTGTTTGTGAAAACTGGCGTTTTATAGTTCGTTATTTATGCACAAATAACGGAGCGCTGTTAAAATGATAATTATACTATTTCTGTGGCAGAGATAGGTTTGGTTTACAGCGTGTGCAGTTTTCAGTTGACAAAGCAAAGTGTTATGTAAAACTTCTGGACATTATTGCAGTGTCAGGTCAGGAGCAAGTGACAGTTGTGTCAGGACAGAACAGAACAATTTAGAATAAAAGCAGGTCTAGATTTTTGGAATATAGTAGGCCTGGATTATCTGTGACACATGCATTCATTGGATACTCTTTTATAAAACAACATAATCTTTTGAGGTGAGAATTTATTATTTTCTTTTATCATTATTGATGCAGACAGTCGTTTGTTTACCCCAATATTCTTTGCAGGATGACAGCAGTGCTGGATGCAGGGGCGTTTATTACCGTAATAAACGATGCACTGTTTATTTTTCTGATGGTGTGAACCTTGCCTGGTTAGGTAAGGTTATGGGAGTCGGGATACTGTATGGTCTTTCAGCATGTTGCAGATTTCTCTTTCCCGGATCCCTTGCTTGGGGAGATTTCCCGGATCCATAACCGTGGAAGAGGGGGAGGACCATACCACCAACCAACCAGCCGACCACACCACACCACACCATCCAATCAACCAACCGACCATCCATCCACTGCCAACACTGCCAACCATACTACAACCAGCCCACCTCCTTCATCGTCAGCATCATCATCCTGTGCTGGGGCAACCACTACACTACAGTATTCAGCTAAGTTCTCCACTTTGCTGAAGCCTTTGGTATTTCCGATGTCCCCACCAGATGATGAAAAAATAAAACCGATCTGACTAAACTCTAAAGAAGTTGGGGTGCCAAATAAGACTGTAACTTAAAGAATATTTCAAGAATATTTCGGGGGTTTTGTACAGTTTTGAAACATTTTCGGCAGATTTTGTGGATCGAGGTCCAGTAGTGTAAATAATGCCAATAAAGGGGAAATTTTACACCGTTGTTTAGAGTTTCTTTACTTTACAACTCTACCTTTTGTCTATACTTAACTTGTTCTTGGAACGAGACGTAGGAGGGTCTCTTCACAAAAACTCTTCACGTGACACAATGCTATTCTTTCAGGCTGCCCTAACTATCTTATTTCTAAGCTCCAAAGGGTCCAGAACCATGCTGCTAGGCTTGTCTTTTGCTCTTCTAAATTTGACCACATCTCCCCTCTCCTACACTCTCTCCACTGGCTTCCTGTTCAACAGAGAATTTCTCACAAGTCTGCCACACTCTGCTATAAGTCCCTTGATGCTTCTGGCCCACAATATATATCTGACCTACTCCATCTCTACACCCCATCCCGTCAGCTTCGCTCTTCTGCAGACTCTCGTATCTTTTCGATCCCCACTGTCAGGACAAAAACTTTTGGCCAAAGGTCTTTCTCTTATCAAGCCCCTGTTACCTGGAACCAGCTCCCCCACTTCATCCGTCATTCACACTCCCTGCCAACCTTCAAAAAACATCTCAAAACTTATTTATTTCCATCATAGTCTTTAATTTTGATTGTCTTTGAGTATGTTTGGTGTGCTTAGCTTCTCGCAGTGACTAATTTAATTGATTTTTTGTTTTCTTTATTATAGAAGTGATTATGTGTGCGTGCGTGTGTATGTGTCTGTGTGTGTGTGTGTTTTGCAGAAGGTGGTTATCAGTGAAAACATTATCTTCTTTTCTTGTTTTTTATGTTTTCTTTTTGATTAGTTGTAAAGTTTTGACTTTGTAAACGCCTAGGGCTTTGTTTAGATTAGGCGTCAATAGCCACAATAATAATAATAATAATAATACCACTACTACTACTACTACTACTACTACTACTACTACTACTACTACTACTACTACTACTACTACTACTATTACTACTATTCAGATTAAAGAAGGAGATTACTATCTTTGATGTATTTTAAAATAATTGCTGTTGTTACCTTCATTTCCATATATTTGTTAACATTTTAAATGGCAGTAGCTGACAGTGACCTGCATTATTGGTAGTTGATGGTATCACAGTGCCTTTTGTGTGTGTTATTTTATTATTTACCCCCATGGGGATGCTGGGGGTTTCTGTATAAATACAGTATCCCCACTTTCTGAAAATTTAGTGCTTTAAATTCTCACTGTCGCTGCCTTTCTCATTAGTTCTTTCTCATTCCTACTCTGTTCTATCAACCTACTATATTATCTTCTTCTTTGCTAGACCAGTCACCTACCTTTTTTCTTGAAAACTCTTGCGGGACAAAACTCCTCATTTGTGTGTGAAGTCTTTTGTATCAGCTTGGTAATATTGGACGCTTTGTGCCTAATGGTCACTGACACCCGTGAGGGTGCCAGGGGTTTCAGTATAAATAGAATCCCCACTTTCTGGAAATTTAGTGCTTTAAATTCCAACTGTTGCTGTCTTTCTCCTTTGTTCTTTCTCATTCCTACTCTGTTCTATCAATCTACTATACCATCTTCTTCTTCGCTAGACCAATCACCTACCTTTTTTCTTGAAAACTCACCCCTTGGGGTCATGAGCAATCTTGCCACTGTAGATTGTTCAAACCTATAAAGGGAACAGTGAAAGCCACAGTTGAAAACCTGTCTTGCCTTTATAGGCAAGACAGATTCACTGCGGCAACAGTACCCCGTTGGAGTGCCGGGGTTTTTCAGTATAAATAGTATCCCCACTTTATGGAAATTTAGTGCTTTAAATTCCCACTGTCGCTGTCTTCCTCATTTACTCTTTCCTATTCCTGCTCTGTCCTTCACTCTGCTATACTATCTTCTTCTTCGCTAGATCAATGACCTACCTTTTTTCTTGAAAATTCTTCCTGGACAAAACTCCTTGTTTGTGTATGGGGTCTGTTGGATCAGCTTGGGAGTGTTGGACGCTTTCTGCCGGGCGGTCACTAGGGCTTCCTATGATTGTACTATTTAGCACTATAGGCATTTTATATGTATGTGTTTTATTGCTGATTTATAATGATGTTTGTATTCTATTTTGTTTTTGTAACCGGGGTGTTCGCGTAGTTGAGGTCAACCCTCAGCCGTCCCCCGCGTGGGATGTCTTTATTGTAAAGTGACTGGCCGGTGGAGGGCATTCAATTTTCCCACTAGGGTTGTTTCGGCAGATCTTTTATGCGGATCGGGGGTTGTCCGGTCCTGATTTGGCTCGGAAGAGTCCGCTGGACCTAAAGCAACAATAAATCAATCAATCAATCAATCTTGAAAACTCTTCCGGGACAAAACTCCTCATTTGTGTGTGAGGTCTGTTGGATCAGCTTGGAAATATTGGACGCTTTCTGCCAGGTGGTCACTGGGGCTTCGTATGATGTTATTATTTGGCAATGTAGGCATTTTATATGTATGTGTTTTGTTGATATTTTATAATGATGTTTATATTCTAATTTGTTTTTGTAAACGGGGGTTCGATAAATTAGAGTATAATCTCAGCGTCCCCTGCCTGGGATGTCTTTATTGTAAAGTGACCGGCTGGTGGAGTGCCTTAAGTTCAGTGTTACCACTAGCTAGGGTTGTGTCGGCAGATCTTTTATGTAGATCAGTGGCGAGTCCTCTTTCAGCAAAGTTGCGGTCTTGATTTTGTGGTCCTTATTCGGCTATACTGGTCTTGATTTGGCTTGGAAGAGTCCGCTGGACCTAAAGCAATAATCATGTAATGTAATGTAATGTAATGTAATGGTCAGTAGGGCTTCCTATGATATTATTATTTAGCAATGTAGGCATATTATATGTATGTGTTTTGTTGATATTTTATAATGATGTTTGTATTCTATTTTGTTTTTGTAAACTGGGGTTCAATAAATTAGAGTATAGCCTCAGCGTCCCATGTAAGGGATGCCTTTATGGTACAGTGACCGGCTGGTGGAATGCTTTCAGTGTTACAAATGGGGTTGTTTCAGCATATCTTTTATACGGATCAGGGGTGAATCCTCTTTCAGCCAAATTGTGGTCTTAATTTTGTGGTCCTGATTTGGCTCTTTGCAATTCGCTGGACCCTGTAAGCAATGAATAATAACTAACTAACTAATTTTATGATGTGTTATTTTATGATGTATTATTTCGTGATGTGTTATTTCAGGTGTTTTTTCATGATGTGTTGTGTTATGTCATGATGCGTTATTTCATGATGTTTTGCTGTAACTGTATTCCACTTGTGTGTTTTGCTTTGGGCTGGCAATCACTGTATGAGAACAAGTCATTTCAATGTTTCAGTGTACAGCCTTTAGCTTTACCTGGTGTTTTAGGGAACAAATGTCTTGTCAAGCATTATTAACATAATACCATAGTGCCAATACAGTACAGTACAGTACAATACAGTTTTATTGTCTGATACAATACAGGAGACAGAGTTCTAGCCCCATAGCTCAGTGGTACAGTGTATGCCTGACATTCCCATGACCCAAGTTTCAGTCTCGTGGTGGGCAAGACAAACATGGCCATTTTACACTATCCATCAGCAACATGATTGCCACGGTGATTCAGTGTTGATTTAGATACCTCCCCCTTTCTCTTGTCCCCGTCTGCCTTGTCGCAAATGGTGGGTGTAGACGTTTAACTTCAATGTTGATTCATTCAACGTCAGAATAAAGCCTTCAGGCCATGCGATGTTTCAATACGATGTTATAGAGTATGTTATCAAGCTATTATGTTACCGTTTAACTTCAGTGTTGATTCATCCAACATCAGAAAAAAGCCTTCAGGCCAAGTGATGTTTCAGTATGATGATATAGGGCGTGTTATCAAGCTATTATGTTACATTGCCCTACGGAAGTATTGCATATTGCCTCTGGTCCCCCACCATCTTTCCATATTCATCATCTCAGTTGCAGTTTCATTCGGTTCACAATTAATTTTCACAATTTTCTAGGTTTATGCTGCGTAATCAATTTTACATTTGTGGAGTTATTTTAACTGTTTAAGAGAAATAGGAATTTCATCGTTTTGAAATTATAATGAGTGACAACTGGAGGGGAGATAATCCTGTCAAAGTTTGACCTTATAATGTAACTATAGGATGTGAAGAAGAGCCAAGGGAAATAACTACAGCTTAGGCAAGGTCAACCAAATTTAAGCTACATTCCGTGCTGTTGTAGTCAACAGCTGAGTGAGTGTTCCATTGTTTAGGTCAGAAGTTTTCATTGTTCGTGTCAGAAGTTTTCTTCTTTTCTTTTTTCTCCCAGATGTTTTCTTCTTTTTTCCCCCTGTCAGATGTTTCTGTCAGAAGTCTTCATTGTTTCTAACAGTTTTTTTCTGTCAGAAGATTTAATTGAGTCAGCAGATTCAATGTTTCTGTCAGAAGTGTTAATTTTTTTTTTTGTAAGAAGTGTTCATTGTTTTTGTCAGAAGTTTTCATCGTTTGCATCAGAAGTTTCATTGTTTCTGTGATAGGTGTTCTTGTGTGTGTGTGGGGGTGGGTGTGGGGTGTGGGTGTGTGTGTGTGTAAGAAGTGTTAATTGCTTTTTTCAGAAGTTTTCATCGTTTGCATCAGAAGTTTCATTGTTTCTGTGAGAAGTGTTCTTTGTGTGTGTGTGTGTGTGTGTGTGTAAGAAGTGTTAATTGGTTTTTTTCAGAAGTGCTAACTGTTTGTGCATATAGTAATCATTGTTTATTTCAAACAAGTTTCATCATTTAGGTAAAGAAGTTTTATAGTTTTTAAGAAAGGAGTTCTGTTGTTTGTTCATGTGAAGAAGTTTCTGTATTCACAAAAGATTATTAAACTGTTATGATGTACTTTGAGAAGTTCTTTCAGCTGTAGGCTATAATAATATTCAACAATTAGCCTTCTAGCTGACAATACTCATATGGTCCAAAATCTCTGCAGAGAAGAGCAGTGTTGGTATTTTGAGGAAGTGATTCCGTGTTGTGAGTACAGCGGTAACACACTGAGCAGCTGAGACTTGACTACACATGCTCCTTCTCTTAGCTTGTACCAGCCAAAACTGAAATGGCTTTTAATCTTGCAATTTTTTTTTCATAACTTTTTGGGTATGGAAAATTGTAAGATATGGAAAATCTTTTTCCTTTTGAACCCATTTTTACAGGGAATCGTGTTATATAAAGTGGATTGTTATTAATATATAAAATGAATTATTATTATGGTCATTATTATTATTTATCTTTGCAGAAAGTACTGTAGTAAAATAAAATTGTTTGGAAAAGAATGCTTGTTTGTATCAATTGCATTTGTATTTCAGTATGTTTTAAATTGGATGTCTAAGCAGTTGTACATTTATTTGTCATGTAGTGAATGGTAGATAACTTCAAGCTTGGGACTTAGGTTTAACTTGAATATATACACCAAACTTTTAATATATCCGATAGTTGGATATTGCCAAAATTTGAATATAATCGCTATCTGTTTACACAAAGACAACGAATAACTTGACTGACAGGATTTGAAACTAAGTGATATTTTAATTGAATCTATGCACACATCAGTGCATTAAAATTTTTTTTTTTTTTTTTGATGTCTATCACAAAAATGCTTTGACTTTTCCATTTTGTATTTCAGTCAATATTTTGTATTTTAGTCCATTTTGTTTTGTATTTCAGTCCATTTTGTGTTGTATTTCAGTCCATTTTGTTTTGTGGGAAAAAGAGCTTGGTAACGCCATTTTAATTGAACAAAGAAATAAAAATGTTGGTGTTTATTATTTATTGTTTTCCAGTTTCTTTCCTCGTTGGCTTGCTTTTCTTGCTTGGGTTTTGAATTTCTGGTCACTCTACATTATTGTGTTTGTGTTTTAGCCATCATCGTCATCATTTTTTTACTTCATCACCATCGTCTTATTAATAATAATAAGAAGAATGATTTTAAAAAAAAATACTGGGTGTTATATACATCATCATCGTCATGATCATCATTGACAAACAAAACTCTTCTTATTGATATGAAGTGCAGAAGTGATTTTTATTCCACAGTCACTCACATAAACAATGAAGTACACGTTGATTGGTTGGTTCTTTTATTAACGTCTTCTTCAGTTAAATAATAAGACGTTAAATACATGAGTTTTCAACCCAAACCCCTTTTTTGTGACACTAAACAAATAGGCTAAAAGGAAAATTATAATAATAGTGATAGTAATAAGGGTCAGGGCCGGATCTGGGGGGGGGGGGTTCCTGGGTTCCGGAACCCCCCCCCCCCACCCCTGGCCATTCGATGTCCTCACTCAGTCAGAAAAAAAAATATATGGAGTTTTTTTAAAGCTCTTAATTTAGTTGACACTGGTGGTAAGTAAAACGTTCCTCATTCTACTCAAGTTCTTCGAGCGGACACGTTTTTGTCACCCCTAACCTCTTAAAAAATTTTTGGACCCCCCCCCCCCCCCCTCCAAGAGTAAGTTATCCGGCCCTGAGGGTAGTTCTAATCCATTCAAAGCGCAGGACTTCAATCGGTCTTGGTAGAAATCTGGATATCATTTATAGATATGAACATAGCGTTTGAAAAGTTTTTTTTTAGTTTTTTTTTTTTTTTTAGTGAATCAGTTTAATTACTTTCTGCACTCTAATCTTATATAGTATACCTCTGGTGAACCAGTTTAATCACTGTCTGCACTCTAATCTTCTATAGTATATCTCTGGTGAACCAGTTTAATCACTGCACTCTAATCTTCTATAGTATATCTGGTGAACCAGTTTACTCAATGTCTGCACTCTAATCTTATATAGTATACCTCTGGTGACCTTTTTACCCCTGTGTTACCTTTTCCCCTTTTTACCATTTAACCTTTTGTTAAAACTTACCCCCTTGTTACCTTTTAACCCCTTAGCTGAGCAAACGATGCCCCAGCAAGCGGACCTCTGCCGCCAAACTGAGATCCACCAAATTGAGAACTTCCAAATTGAGATCTCCCAAATGGAGATCCACTGAACTGGGACCCGCCAAATTGTGGTGCACCAAACTGAGATCCGCTGAATAGAGATCCACCAAACTGAGATACCCCTAATTGAGATCCACCAAATTGGGATCCTCCAACTCCTTGGCCAGTGAGGAGACCTAGGATAGCTGCTATTCCAGTAGAGTCTCCAGAGCCAGCCCCGAAGGCAGATGATGTTGTTGGAAAGCCCAGACTGCTGGTTGATCCACTCCCAAATGGAGAGCTAGCGCCAGAGCTTTGCCCAAACTGTCCACCCAGACCGACACCAAAGGGGCTGTTTCCAAACTGGCTGCCCAGCTGGCCTGCCTGGCTTCCCAAAAAACTTCCACCGTTCTGTCCTCCCAAACCTCCTAGTTGGGCAAGTGCTGCAAGCTGCTGTTGCCCAAACGCTCCTTGTTGTTGCCCGAAAGCTCCACCTTGTCCAAAGGCGCTTTGTTGCCCAAAGGCTCCTTGTTGCCCAAAGGCTCCAAGTTGTTGCCCGAAAGCTCCACCTTGTCCAAAGGCACTTTGTTGCCCAAAGGCTCCTTGTTGCCCAAAAGCTCCTTGTTGTTGCCCGAATGCTCCAGCTTGTTGCCCAACAGCTCCGCCTTGTCCAAAGGCACTTTGTTGCCCAAAAGCTCCTTGTTGTTGCCCGAATGCTCCAGCTTGTTGCCCGACAGCTCCACCTTGTCCAAAGGCGTTTTGTTGCCCAAAGGCTGCTTGTTGTTGCCCGAAGGCTCCAGGTTGTTGTCCAAAAGCTCCAGGTTGTTGTTGTCCAAAAGCTCCAAGTTGTTGTCCAAAGGCTCCAGATTGTTGTTGTCCTAAGGCTCCAGGTTGTTGTTGCCCGGCGGAGAACGGGCTACGTGGTCCCTGGATGACGGTGACGTCGCCTTCTCGAGTTACGGTACCCGGAGGTGGTGATGGCGGTTGGAGTGGTATTGCACCCGTATTGCCGTGTGCTCCGCTTAAACTGTCTGATTGCCCAGACAATTGGCCATTTAGTGGTTGCTGTGGAAGCTGCCCGTTCAGAGGCTGTCCTGGCAGCTGCCCGTTCTGAGGTTGCCCAAGCAATGGGCCATTTAGTGGTTGCCCGGGCAATTGACCATTCAGTAGTTGCCCTGGAAACTGTCCGTCCAGAGGCTGTCCTGGAAGCTTCCCGTTCTGAGGTTGCTCGAGCAATTGGCCATTCATTGGTTGCCCTGGAAACTGCCCGTTCTGAGGTTGCCTTGGAAACTGTCCGTTCTGAGGTTGTCCAGGAAATTGACCATTTAATGATTGCCCTAGAAACTGCCCGCTCTGAGGTTGCCCTGGAAATTGCCCAGGAAATTGTTGGCCTAGAAACTGCCCGTTTTGTGTTTGCCCAGGGAACTGTCGGTTGAGAGTGGGAGACTGTCCAGGGAAAGAGCCAAGCTGTTGCTGGTTACCACTGAAAGCGCTGCTGACACCTTGACCACCAAACTGACCACTGAGGCTACCAATAGCCTGTGCACTCAGACCAAGCTCTTCCAGAAAAGAGTTGGTTGAGACGGAGCTGCTGGAGGACGATGGTGCAAAACCATTAACGGGTGCGCGTAATGCAGATGGCAGAGTACTGAGGAAGGACACCGTGTTGCCCTGAGACGCTGCTGCCGACCCTCCTGCCTGATCGCTACCAATCTGACCAGCCGCTGCCTGAGGACTGTTGAGAAACGAAACTGTCCCTTGTGTGCTTGCTCCTTGCTGAGCTCCGAATCCTTGCTGAGCTCCCAGAAATCCGGGAGGCAATTGTTGACCTGCAAACTGCTGTGAATCGAACTTCTGTTGACCTGCAAACTGTTGCTGGGCACCGAACTGTTGTCCATCAAACGCTTGCTGACCGTTGAATGGCTGACCAGGGAACTGACCCTGCTGGCCTCCAAAGGAACTCACGCCGAACTGATTTTGAAGATCAGGTTGGACTCCAAACCCAGTTTGACCTGGAAAGCCTGCTTGAGCTCCAAAAGCTGCTGGATTTCGGAAACCAGGTGGATTTTGGCTAGATCCAAATCTGCTGGGGCCTTGGATGACGATGGGTTGGTTCACCAACGTGGTCGGCGAGGCTTCAGCGAAAAGCATTTTGGGTGATACGTCTTGCATCATGACTTCGGGCATGACTCCTGACCAGGTATCGACGTCGTTGTTTGGAGTAGGAGTGCCCAGCGAAAGTTTTTCCTGTTTAAGACTGGACTCCTTGTCTACCACGATTTGGGGTTCAGTACTGGACATCATGATGACTTCTGTTGTGGTAAGTGGCGTGGTGGTGGTTGTGATTATTGTGGTGGTTGTTGGTGCAGGGACAGTGCTGCTTACTGTGCTTTCTTGCGCCGTTGTTGTGGACTGCGCCGTTGTTGTGGACTGCGCCGTTGTTGTGGACTGCGCCGTTATTGTCGTGGTAGAGGTGGTATTTGCAGCTATTAGAGTGGTCGTAATAGCAGACTGCGATGTGGTTATCTCTGGAGGGTCAGTGCTGGTCAGTTGATCGGTCGTAGTAGCAGACTGTGATGTGGTTGTCGCTGGAAGATCAGTTCTGGTCAGTTGGTCGGTCGTATTAGCAGACTGTGATGTGGTTGTCGCTGGAAGGTCAGTACTGGTCAGTTGATCGGTCGTAGTAGCAGACTGTGATGTGGTTGTCGCTGGAAGGTTAGTCATAGTCAGTTGATCTGCCGTAGTAGCAGACTGTGATGTGGTTGTCGCTGGAAGGTCAGTTCTGGTCAGTTGATCGGTCGTAGTAGCAGGCTGTAATGTGGTTGTCGCTGGAAGGTCAGTTCTGGTCAGTTGATCGGTCGTAGTAGCAGGCTGTAATGTGGATGTCGCTGTAAGATCAGTGCTGGTCACCGTGGTGTCATGCAGAGTGGTTGAAGTCTCAGACGTGGTCGTCTGGTCAGTGGAACCAGAAGATGGTAAGGTAGTTGGGTCAACTCTGAAACAAACATTGAGAGGTTTACTAACCCAGATCTTAAGTTTTGTTACGCTTGAAAAAATTCATCATACAAAGTAAACTGAATTGTTTTTATGTGGAGATGAAGGAGTTGCGAATTCTGTCTGTTCTTGCTTTGACAAATCTGAATCGCCTGCCCGAATTCCTATTGTCATAGTGTATCGTTGGTGTTGGGAAATGTAAGGCTTGTTACGGTGTTGCTACTTAGTAGTAGCAGTACCAGTAATCCACGGTAACAGCCATTAACAACAACTGTGAAGGCTGTAATGACTGTGCCTTGGTCAGTGTGTGAGTGAAAGCACGCATGTAGAACAAATGAGACAGGGATGGCTATAATGACATCACGCTTGTAGAACAAATGAGACAGGGATGGCTATAATGACATCACGCTTGTAAAACACATGAGACAGGGATGGCTATAATGACATCACGCATGTAGAACACATGAGACAGGGATAGCTATAATGACATCACGCTTGTAAAACACATGAGACAGGGATGGCTATAATGACATCACGCTTGTAGAACAAATGAGACAGGGATGGCTATTATGACAGCACGCATGTATAACACATGAGACAAAGATGCATGATGGCAGTTTGCACTGCAGCATAGCTCTAAGAAGACATCAGCACACCGAGGACTTCCCATTGTGGCCAATCTCTCCTATCCTATACTATCCATAACTAGAAGGTCGTTGGGGCAATACGCCCCTTCGAGTTATGGGATAGGATAGGATATGCCTCACTTTAAAAGTTACATGCGTCCAAAGTTTCTTTCTAGCGTGGATTTGTGCGCCATACAAGTCTACATCATCATCACCATCATCATCATCATCATCATCATCATCTGCCACTAAACTGTGGTACCGTACCTTAGCTGTTTGGTGACTACCACCACCGTAGTTTCATTTTTGTCGTCCTCACAGTCAACGTCGGTGACAGTGACGCTGTTGGGGATTAGGTCATGTGGACGTGGAAGTCGTCTGGAAGACACAAGTTGTGCAATGTTATTACATTACATTACATTACATGGTTATTGCTTTAGGCCCAGCGGACTCTTCCGAGCCAAATCAGGCCCAGAGAAGTGAAAGAGGTCTCACCCCTGATCCGCATAAAAGATCTGCCGAAACAACCCTAGTGGTAACACTGAAGGCAATCTACAAGCCGGTCACTTTACAATAAAGACATCCCAAGCAGGGGACGCTGAGGCTATACTCTAATTTATCGAACCCCCGTTTACAAAAACTAAATAGAATACAAACATCATTATACAATATCAACAAAACACATACATATAAAATGCCTACATTGCCAAATAATAACATCATAGGAAGCCCCAGTGACCATTTGGCAGAAAGCATCCAATATTCCCAAGCTGATCCAACAGACCTCATACACAAACAAGGAGCCTTGTCCAGGAAGAGTTTTCAAGAAAAAATGTAGGTGTCTGGTCTAGCGAAGAAGAAGAAGACAGTATAGTAGATTGATAGAACAGAGTAGAAATGCGAAAGAACAAAGGAGAAAGACAGTGGCAGTGGGAATTTAAAGCACTAAATTTCCAGAAAGTGGGGATACTATTTATACTAAAAAACCCGGCACCCCCACGGGGGGGGGGGGGGGGGGGGGGTGCTGTGCAATATTATCATTACACCACAATACAACGGACATAGCATTAAACAAGTTAACACGCATGAAATTTCCCATACCAACATGACTACCACAGCATGCGTCACATTCACAGTAGGCAATAAGGGATGACGATGAGTGATGAAGATGACGATGAGTGATGAGGACGATGATGGTAGTGGTGATAATGAGGGTGATGATAATGATGATGATGATGGTTGTGGAGATGATGATGGTGATGGTAATAATGAGAATGATGGTGGTGGTGACGACGATGATGTTGGTGACGATAAAGATGATGGTTGTTATGATGATGATGATGATGATGATGATGATGATGATGATGATGATGATGATGATGGTGACGACGATACTGATGATGGGTAAAGATGGACTGCAAATGCCAAGGTTTGGATGAAAACAGAAAGAAAGTGTGTGTAGTTAAACAGTATTATTACTGTATACACTTATAAACCAACATACATTTGATGACGATGGTGTTGATAATGATCAATCAATCATCATCATTTTCGTCGTCGTCATCATCGCCACAATTTTTTGCACGACATTACATACCTGAAGTGCGTGAAGGGGTCGTCCAGCTTGACGTCATATCCGATCGCCTGCCTGGTTTTGAAGTTCTGGTGAAACTCCGCAAACATCTTTTTGGCCACTGAGGCACACTTAGTGTTGGCGCCCATCAGCTTGGCCAGTGTCTGGGGCAGGTCTATGGGGACTGAGCCTGTTGAGGGAACATTACACGCTATGGAATTACTGATGTCTAGTCGGTGCACGAATGTATTACACAGCACGGACATTAAAGCTCCTGACGCTGATGTTACAGACCTATGAGTACCAGACACACAAACACACAGTTCTCTCCTCTCCCTCCTCCACCCTCTCGGCTGTGCAGAATCTCTCAGTGGTGTGAGGCATTAGACAGTGCACATCAAGCAGCAGGTTGGTCGCTGGCGTTAGAGCCTTGGGCATATCTTGGAGTTGGTGCTATATAAGAGCGACTGATGTATCGTAGTAGTCTCCTATATGCTATGTGTCATAGTAGTCCCCTATATGCTATGTGTCTTAGTAGTCCCCTATATGCTATGTGTCGTAGTAGTCCCCTATATGCTATGTGTTGTAGTAGTCCCCTATATGCTATGTGTTGTAGTAGTCCCCTATATGCTATGTGTCGTAGTGGTCCCCTATATGCTATGTGTTGTAGTAGTCCCCTATATGCTTTGTGTCGTAGAAGTCCCCTATATGCTCTGTGTCGTAGAAGTCCCCTATATGCTCTGTGTCGTAGTAGTCCCCTATATGCTATGTGTCGTAGTAGTCCCCTATATGCTATGTTTCGTAGTAGTCTCCTATATGCTATGCGTTGATGTAGTCCCCTATATGCTATGTGTCGTAGTAGTCCCCTATATGCTATGCGTTGATGTAGTCCCCTATATGCCATGTGTTGATGTGTCGTAGTAGTCCCCTATATACTATATGTCGTAGTAGTCCCCTATATGCCATGTGTTGATGTGTCATAGTAGTCCCCTATATACTATATGTCGTAGTAGTCCCTATATGCCATGTGTTGATGTGTCGTAGTAGTCCCCTTTATTCTATGTGCCGTAGTAGTCCCCTATATGCTATGTGTCGTAGTAGTCACCTAGTAGTCCCCTATATGCTATGTGTCGTAGTAGTCCCCTATATGCTATACGTTGATGTAGTCCTCTATATGCTATGTGTCGTAATAGTCCCCTATATGCTATGTGCTGATGTAGTCCCCTATATGCTATGTGTCGTAGTAGTTCCCTATATGCTATGTGTTGATGTAGTCCCCTATATGCTATGCGTTGATGTATCGTAGTAGTCCCCTATATGCTATGTGTCGTAGTAGTCCCCTATATGCTATGTGTTGACGTAGTCCCCTATATGCTATGCGTTGATGTGTCGTAGTAGTTCCCTATATGCTATGTGTCGTAGTAGTCCCCTATATACTATGTGTCGTAATAGTCCCCTATATGCTATGTGCTGATGTAGTCCCCTATATGCTATGTGTCGTAGTAGTCCCCTATATGCTATGTGGCGTAGTAGTCCCCTATATGCTATGTGTCGTAGTAGTCCCCTATATGCTATGTGTCGTAGTAGTCCCCTATATGCTATGTGTCGTAGTAGTCCCCTATATGCTATGTGTCGTAGTAGTCCCCTATATGCTATGTGTCGTAGTAGTCCCCTATATGCTATGCGTTGATGTATCGTAGTAGTCCCCTATATGCCTACGTACGCAGTCTCTCTCTCTCTCTCTCTCTAGCTCTCTCTCTCTCACACACACACACACAAACACACACACACTCAATCATTCACATGTACATAATTAACAAAAACAAACTATTGATTTAGTTCTTAACTGTATATTTACCGTTCTTGGTACTGTGGATGGGCTCAGACTCCAGGTAATAGATGGTGCTGTGGTTGTGAACTGCCCACACCCTGCAAACGGCCACACAATAGGCCTCCATTGTAGTCATTGAAGGAATAAGCGGGAGAATTGGTAGAAGAGGTGATGGTGAAGGGTTAAGGGTTGAGGGGAGACTGGAGTTACAAGGGGCGGTCATCGAACCAAGGCAAAAAATGTATGTAAGTTAACTTTGATTGGACCCTAGCTTCACAAACTAGCTAGTGTGTGCACGCAAGGTCTCATTACATCTGACTGTTCATTTGCTTTCAAAATGACTTCATACTACATGTGTACAAAGGTAAAAATAACCCACAATTAATGTCATAAATCTGTATTTCTATCTATAACGTGTTGACAAATGGTTACAGGGAACTGAAGTCGGATATCATCATAATATATATGAGGTTTTATATATTAGTTCTTAAAAAAAAATCCTGTTATTAGATCCAGTGGACTCTTTCCTGCCCAAATCACGTCCAATAATGAGTTTTTCTAGCAGACAATTCCTGTCTTGGTACAGCAGGTCACCTGTAACGGCGACCTCTCTTAACGTCTAACCCATGATTGTCTAACCTTTGATTCCTCCGAATGGCTATTGCCTTGTGTTCCCGTGACGGCCATAACTACCTGAACGTGATGTTATCGAAGTTCTGTTTAGGTCCAGTCCAGGTCAGCGTGATGTTGGTCCTGTTGTGGTCAGCGGCTGAGTGGAACGCCGTATCTCCCTCCACCTTCACCCCCTTATTGCACTCGCCGATGGTCACGTTATTTTGGATTTTGAACTTGCCAACCACCGTGCCCAGGCCGTTGATGGCGCTAACTGCGAAGCCAGTTAACATCAGCCCGCTCCCGTTCACGCTGCCGATGGTAACTGAAAGACAAACAAGGTTAATATTTAATTGTATTAGTTTTGCACGGGTTCCCTGTACAAAGCAGAATTGAGTATAAGATTCATCGTTGTGTTGCTCTTATTGAAGACAAGCAGGGCGAGTCACTGTTTAATAGTTTGCATTGGCGTCCTGTATAAAGCAGAATTCAGTATAAGATAACGAAGAAGACTGCGGAATTCAGCGATAACCTCGAGACATAGCAAGTTGCCTGTTGAGGAGCTTTGGACCCGCATCACGAGCCACCTGAACTGAATGGAACAACACGTAGCGTCAAAAAGCACTAACCACGGATAAACAGCACACTGGAGAGACTGTCCTGACGCAAATACAGAGCATGGAGGAAGACTAAAACCACCAACAAAGATCGAGGGTTGGGACAGATTCAATAACATTAAAAAACATTAAAAAAAAAAAAAGAGAAAAGGCAAGCGAACAGATGGTCCTACCAGCAGTATGGAAAACGTCTTTGTGAGGAGGATTCCACAGACGGCTTGTGGCGCCTGATTAAGTGTAAAGTTTGCGACACAGTGGGAGTTTCTTTTCTGAAGAAGGAGCTCATCTTCTAACCAAAGCAAACTTTTTACATGACCAGTTCTGCGCTGCCTTTACTCGCGAAGACCTTTCAAACATACCTACCCTTAATAGTAGCTCCCACCCCACTATGTCTGACATTACCATAGGCGAACCGGCCATCGGTGTGGCCAAAATACTGGCGCACCTCAATCCCAAGAAAGCGTCAGGCCCTGACGGCATCCTATGCCGGTTACTCAAAGAGACTGCCAAGGAACTTGAAACAGCACTTACCCTCCTCTTCACAAAATTTCTGGTATCGGGCTGTCACAGAAGGCTATTTAGACCCTGCATTAAAACTTCTCGCCTTAATTAGTTCAGCCTGCTGTAGCCTTTGTAAATTAAAGTCGATGCCAAGCAGACGACGCAAGTCAGTTGTGTGCTAAGCATGTGTACGCTAACGCTGGCTCGGTTAGACAGTGACCTCATTCAGCTGACGTATGGCAGAAACACCCGATAGAGGCACCACTTGTAGTACTAGTTTTCGCAGGCTTTTGCTGACCGCAAGGCTAGGCAGTCATTCTGCGCCTAACTCTCGCACGAGAAGGAGCAACGCTCTGAAAGATCACTATCAGAAGACTAAAGCAGGGTCGGGTGAAATTCAATTCAACCTAGTATAGCCACAGCCTGACATTGTCAAAAAGGTAAATGATCTATCTTTTGTTTCATCGCGCTTTATTCATATTATTGCTGTATTATGTTTGTGAAGTTTTGCCATGTTTAGAATTGTGAATGTTAGTCAAACTTTGCTTGACCACGTGGCGGACACGCGACCTGTTTCGCCACCATGAGGTATCCATTACGGACCCACTTTTGTTTCTCCTATGTGTATTATTGCAGACCAATGGCTGTACCGGAGAATATGTTTATTGTTAACTACTTCTCCATGTGTTTTTAGTTTAGCCATGATGTGTATATGTATCGGAATTAGAGTGGAGATTCCAGTGGACCACGGACATAGAAGATTGTTCGTCGCTTATATATATATAAGTGGAGCTATCACTGAGGGCTGTTTCTGCCATCAGTGAGACTCTCTGTACACCCTTAGTAAACACGGTGTTGCAGAAATTCGTTTCATATTTTGCAGACGAGCAGGCATCGTTGGCCCGAGGCAGGAGGAAGACCACTAAGCGTCAACCCTGACATTCGGCCTGCAGTTGAGCATCTAGCACTGAGCTACGATAGCCCTATAGTCTACAACCAAGGGGGAGACACCATCACTGTGATGATATTCTGGGGAAGATACGTTTATCTTACTAGGGGGTAAGACTTATTGATAGATGGGCGATGCGCTACCACTATCGATCGTTCTTTTACCAGAAGTCCTAAAGTGGTGTGAGAGACAGATCACGGTACTTTGGTCACATAAAATTTATATTTGTTCTCGGGAATTTTAGTATCATTTGGCTCAACTTGAGAACCGGTGATGGCTAATCAAAAGACTAGATTATTATGTCTCAAGAGAAGAAAACTAATAACTACACAACAATACAAATAGAATGACACCAGTCGTATGTATGTAATTTCACTTTTTATATATTCAACACAAACTTTAACATTTCTGCTTTAATCGGTAAATTAATAAGTAATAGAGTTCCAAGTGCTGGGAAAATGTTTTAACAGGTTTCTTTCGTCATTTGCTACCTGCGGTTACGATTTTCACTGTTCGTAAGTTTCAAAGGTTCTAGTTTCTCGAGGGTATGACTCAGTTTTGGTGGGTGACTTAGCTAAGGTAAGTCGGGTCGCTCTTGAAGCTGTGGGGTTTGGACGTGGTCAGGTAGAATCGTGGTAGTTCTCCTTGGTTCCACGGGAGCGACGGTCAGGCGTTCGTCTCCACAAACGTGATGATCCCAGGCCCGACCTGTAAAAGTCGGAGCTCTGGCTACAGTATTCTCGTTAGCTATAAGGGTGCGGTCTCCTCTGCAAAGTGTCTATAGCATCAGACACCTGCAGGGTTCCCATATGCACAATTCAATTCGAATCTTAAGGCTAAGGTACATCAAACCACATGCATACTGTCTCAGAAACAATAATCTGTTTCTGTAACTATATATATCAAGAACATATTATTTATACATGGCAATCAATATACACTAAACATACACATATCAAAACTATTAGTGTTATCTTACTTGTAGACTCTGGGACTCGTGAAATCGTCTTTTACGTCTCTAGCACTCTCTTGATGAGATGGAGATAGACGAACACTGCAGTTTGTTCCTTTGGTCGACCCTCACAGCTTAACAGTTCTTTTGCGACTGATCAGTTGAGATTTGGTCCCCAAAGGTATGCAAAAGTTCCCAATAGTCTTCTGACCAATCGTTTTTAGCTTTCGTTTTCTTTACTCTCGCATCTACAGAATTATGGTTCTAATTTGAATAGTTCCTCCCCCTCTCTCTTGTCACTGGACACGCATAATTATCTTTCAAGTGGAGTATCAGGGATAGAGTGAAGAACAGATTCAATAACGATAAGCGGTGTCTGCCCAATACGGGTGACATCATCTTGGTAACTTTTGGCTGGAGTGAGCTACTTAGTGTCTCATGGTGCAGTAAGTTATTTAATCGAAGACAACGCTATGGTTAGTTTTTGACTAAAGTATGCTATTTAACATTCTTGGGCGCCAAGCCTGTTGATGGTATCAATAGCTGGCGGCGGTGTGACTGTTTCAAGGAGGTTAATCTGCCATGTGTGTGCTGCTTGTTAGCTAACTGTTGTATTAATGTCCAGTTTCGTTTCGCTGGTATCTCTGTTTCGCTAAGCTAATTTCCTACATGTTTGTCGTCAATATTTATGCTGTTACATAGGCCCCCCAAAAACTATTCTTACACGTAGGTAAGAATTGGTACTGAAATGGTGGCGCAAATATGTACATGCATTATTTACATAGAGTACTGGGGAAGAGGTCACTGGGGTACAAAGCTGGGTGCATCCACCCGCAACTGTGAGGGGTTGGAAGCAAGGTTAGGTTTGTCTACAGTGGGCACGGGGTATCTGCTGAGGTAGTCAGCTCCATGATTACTCTTCCCGGGTATGTATTCTACATGAAATGAGTAGGGCTGTAGCAAGAGTGACCAACGCATGAGTCTGGCGTTGAGTTTCTGCGATGACGCAAGGAAGGTTAAGGGTTGGTGGTCGCACTGCACCTTGAAATGAGCGCCATACAAATACATCTGGAATTTCTGGATGGCCCAGACCAATGCCAAACATTCTTTTTCTACTGTCGCGTAATTGTGTTCCGCTTTGTTTAATTTCCGGCTGGCATAAGCGACTGGCAGGAGAAGTGTAGGGTCATTGGGGTCAGATTGTAGTAGGGTTGCTCCTAAACCTTGATTGCTCGCATCTGTGCGTAGCACGAATGGTTGGGTTGCATCGGGCAACTTCAGGATGGGTTGTGAGGTGAGTCTAGCTTTCAGGGTTTGGAACGCATCTTCGCACTCAGCATTCCATTCTACTTTCTCGGGCGCTTTCTTCTTGGTTAGATCAGACAATGGCGCGGCGATGGAATTGAAGTTGGCAACGAATTTCTGGTAGTAGCCACATAGGCCTAGAAACGATTGCACATCCTTCTTGTTTATCGGGCGCGGTGCCTTGTTCATTTTCGCGATGTTCTTGTCTTCCGGAAGAAGACTGCCGTGTCTGAGTGTGTGACCGAGAAACTCTATCTCTTCGTACCCTAGCAAGCACTTTGTCGGGCGGGCTGTTAGTCCGGTTTCCCTAAGTCGCTGAAGAACGGTAGAGAGAAGTCTTAAGTGGTCATCCCAGGTGTGGGTCGCGATTAAGATATCATCCATAAAGTGATGGAGTTCTTCTTCTTGAATGGGCGCGAGAAGTTGTTTCATCATGCGTGAGAAAATGCTTGGTGCGTTGTTCAGTCCAAACGGTAAGACATTGAACTCATAGTGGCCATCAGCTGTACTGAAGGCTAGATACGGTCTTAGGTGCTCTGGCACCGGTATCTGATAGTACCCTTTGCTTAGGTCTATTCGCGAGAAGTATTTTGCGTTATGCAATTTCGCGAACAGTTGTGCTGTGTCTGGTAGCGGTTCAGCTTGGAATTCCGTCACGGCATTCAGTCTGCGGTAGTCAATGCATAAGCGATGTTCTCCGCTTGGTTTGCGTAATAGGACTATTCCAGCGCTGTATGGGGAGGTTGAGGGGGAAATTATTCCAGCCTCTAATAGGGTGGCTATCTCCTGCTTGACAGCGGTTTGTTTGGCAAGAGGGATAGGGTACGGTTTTACTCGGACAGGGGTAGTGTCAGTCAAGGTCATTGTCACTTCAACTAACGGTGTCTGTCCAGGTATGTCCGTCAACACTGCTTGGTGTTGTGCAACTATCTCCATTATCTGTCTTTGTCTGTCTGTCGATAGTTTTGGGTTGATAGCTACGTCTCTGTACGTCTCGCTACTTTTAAGCGGATACTCGATAGCTAAATCCTCTGTTGCTTCGACTTCTTCTGCTATTGACAAAGCCATTAAATGATCTGTGGATGTTGCGTTGTCGCGTAGGTGTTTGCGCTTTTCTGTGAGCGGCAGTGGGCCTACGATCTCTACTGCTACTCTGTGGGATGGGGTACCGGTTACGGGCGTTTCGCCTAGCGTTACTGGGACTCCTATCTCTGGTTGGTCTACCTTCTGGCACTGGGGACAGGAGTGGACAAAGCGCTTAATGTCTCCTGTTATTCCCGGCCAATGATAGTGAGCGGTAATTCTCTGAATTGTTGCACTCACGCCCATGTGCCCGCTAAATGCAATGGCGTGTCCTACCTCTAGTACCTGTGGTCTATGTTTGGCAGGGACAACTAATTGAGAGTGGTCGTGGTCTGTTTGTCTGTACAGTAGTCCGTTTTTCTCAAAGAACTCTCCTTTCTTAGGTGGGTTATGCGCCTGAGGGAGTTTTTTGTAGCATTTAGCTAATGTGGGGTCAGCTAGTTGGTCTGCCCTCATCTCGGCTGGTGCCGGATTAGCAGGGAGATTATCTGCAGCGTCCTGTCTGGTCTGTGTTCTAGTTTGGACTGATGCAACCACTTGAGGCGCAATTGGCGTCCCTAAATACACATATTTACACCCTAGTATGATGTCATACAAAGGTGCATCCATTACTGCCGCTTTTACTTTTCCTGACACATATCGGGAGTCTACGTGGACTATCGCGATTGGTAAGGTGGAGGCGGGTATGGATCGATCAGGGCCTTGCAAAGTGACGGTCTCGTCGGTGATGTCATCAGCCGCTACAAGTGTTCGACTGACGATTGCATCGTACGATAATCCGGTGTCGTATAGACATGACGCGGTTTTTCCGTTCACTACAACTGTTTCACTGACTGGGGGTCGAGACTTATCTGAAGTCTCCAGTTCAACGGTACTAGTTTGACTTACAGCCACTGTGTGCGTTTGATTCGCTGTTCTACGGCAATCAACGGTGTTATGGTTAGTTCTTTTGCAGTTAGAACAATATTTCCGGGGGTTTTGACCTTGACCGGGCGGTTTTACCGAGTTTTGGGTTTTCTTGTTATCCGAATTCTGCTGATTCTGATTAGACTGCTGTGTTTGTTGTGGGTGGAGTTTCTGGTTGTTTCCATCTCTGCTGGGTTTATCTGTTACCTTGCGTTTAGCTTCGTTTTCATGCGCGGTGGTGTAACGGTCCGCTAGTTTGATTAGATCAGCTAAGTTCTCGGCACCTTGTTCCGCGGTGAACATCCTAGTTTCTGGCGTCATTGCATCGCGTAACTGTTCGCTAAGGATTAGTTCTGCAAGATCTTCGAATGATTCTTCTAGGTTGGATAAGGCTAACCATTTACGCAAGTAGGTTTCCAATCTGTCTACAAACTGACTGTGAGTTTCACCTTTCTCTCTCCGCGAGTTGCGCAATTTTTTCCGGTAGGTTTCGGAGGTCAACTCGAACCAAATCAAGAGTGCTTTCTTGAGAGCTGCGTAATCGTTACTTTGTCCTGTGGGCAATTTCGCGTACACGTCATAGGCTGTACCTCTCAATCCTTGAGCTAATTTTATGTTCCATTTGTTATAGTCAAGTTCGAATTCCTGTGCTAAGCGCTCAAACCGATCAAGATATGCATCTATCCTATCAACTTTCTCGTCAAATGGACTTAGAAAAAAATTAATGCCTGGAGTGATGGACGGAGGTTGGGGAGGGTTGTCGGATGAGATTGACAGTAGGCTAATATTCGGGTCGGTTGCCCGAGCTGCTATCAACTGGTCCCTTTCTTTTTCCCTGGCTTCAATGTCCATCTTTTTTAGACGTTCTGCCATCTCTAATTCCATAGCTTTCAGCTTTTCTGCTGCCTCTATGGCACGGTCTCTATCTTTTTCTGCATGGATTCTTTCCTCGGCTCTAGCTTTTTCTGCACAGATTCTTTCCTCTGCTCTGGATTTTTCCAATTTATCCCATTCTGAGGTTACATACGTGATTAAATCTTGCCCTGCTAGACCTAGTGCTATCCCCTCTTCTCTTAATTCTCTCCTGACCTTGATGAAGTCGGCCATGATAGATTTCTAGATCTCCAGAGTCCAAAAGCAAGATAACCTAACTACTCTTAGTCAATCTAGTTTAACACAAGTACAATCAAAATATCCCTATGTGAGATGTTACCAGCAATCCACAACAATTTTCAATCAATGCATAAGAAACAATTATCTTACATCAATCAATACATACATGTGCATACAACAATCAATACAATCATGCAATTCAAAAATCAAGAAAAAAGTTTTTCCCAATGTAACTGAGTCAACTCTCGGATTTTGTACTAGACCACTATTACGAATCCTAAGTGAGATAATGTTTTCTATTCGATATTATCTTTAGTTACTCAAGATATAGATACTAAAATTTCTTATCCCGGACGAGCCCCCATATGTGATGATATTCTGGGGAAGATACGTTTATCTTACTAGGGGGTAAGACTTATTGATAGATGGGCGATGCGCTACCACTATCGATCGTTCTTTTACCAGAAGTCCTAAAGTGGTGTGAGAGACAGATCACGGTACTTTGGTCACATAAAATTTATATTTGTTCTCAGGAATTTTAGTATCATTTGGCTCAACTTGAGAACCGGTGATGGCTAATCAAAAGACTAGATTATTATGTCTCAAGAGAAGAAAACTAATAACTACACAACAATACAAATAGAATGACACCAGTCGTATGTATGTAATTTCACTTTTTATATATTCAACACAAACTTTAACATTTCTGCTTTAATCGGTAAATTAATAAGTAATAGAGTTCCAAGTGCTGGGAAAATGTTTTAACAGGTTTCTTTCGTCATTTGCTACCTGCGGTTACGATTTTCACTGTTCGTAAGTTTCAAAGGTTCTAGTTTCTCGAGGGTATGACTCAGTTTTGGTGGGTGACTTAGCTAAGGTAAGTCGGGTCGCTCTTGAAGCTGTGGGGTTTGGACGTGGTCAGGTAGAATCGTGGTAGTTCTCCTTGGTTCCACGGGAGCGACGGTCAGGCGTTCGTCTCCACAAACGTGATGATCCCAGGCCCGACCTGTAAAAGTCGGAGCTCTGGCTACAGTATTCTCGTTAGCTATAAGGGTGCGGTCTCCTCTGCAAAGTGTCTATAGCATCAGACACCTGCAGGGTTCCCATATGCACAATTCAATTCGAATCTTAAGGCTAAGGTACATCAAACCACATGCATACTGTCTCAGAAACAATAATCTGTTTCTGTAACTATATATATCAAGAACATATTATTTATACATGGCAATCAATATACACTAAACATACACATATCAAAACTATTAGTGTTATCTTACTTGTAGACTCTGGGACTCGTGAAATCGTCTTTTACGTCTCTAGCACTCTCTTGATGAGATGGAGATAGACGAACACTGCAGTTTGTTCCTTTGGTCGACCCTCACAGCTTAACAGTTCTTTTGCGACTGATCAGTTGAGATTTGGTCCCCAAAGGTATGCAAAAGTTCCCAATAGTCTTCTGACCAATCGTTTTTAGCTTTCGTTTTCTTTACTCTCGCATCTACAGAATTATGGTTCTAATTTGAATAGTTCCTCCCCCTCTCTCTTGTCACTGGACACGCATAATTATCTTTCAAGTGGAGTATCAGGGATAGAGTGAAGAACAGATTCAATAACGATAAGCGGTGTCTGCCCAATACGGGTGACATCATCTTGGTAACTTTTGGCTGGAGTGAGCTACTTAGTGTCTCATGGTGCAGTAAGTTATTTAATCGAAGACAACGCTATGGTTAGTTTTTGACTAAAGTATGCTATTTAACATTCTTGGGCGCCAAGCCTGTTGATGGTATCAATAGCTGGCGGCGGTGTGACTGTTTCAAGGAGGTTAATCTGCCATGTGTGTGCTGCTTGTTAGCTAACTGTTGTATTAATGTCCAGTTTCGTTTCGCTGGTATCTCTGTTTCGCTAAGCTAATTTCCTACATGTTTGTCGTCAATATTTATGCTGTTACAATCACCACACCTCAAACTGCAGTTAAGTGACACCGAAAGCGTGCACCCACACTGACATAGAAGGACTGTGCGGTAGTCCACTCTCCTTAAACCAAAAATTGGCCAGACAGAACAAATAGCCCAATGATGAGACATTAGCAAATATCAAGGACAGTTTCAGCATAGACCCATCAAGGAACGAACTATTCGATGTGAATTTGGACATTTAAGTTAATAGAGTGTTTAGAGAATTATGTATAGAGTAGAGGAAATAAATGTGTGATATTTACTGTTAACAAGTGGCTGGACTACCTATGTTTCATAGCCGAGTGAGAGCTAGTGTGTCAGTGAATCTTTACACTTTTCTCCCTATCTCTGTAACCCCATCCTAACACAGACCGAGCTAAACTTATAAATGTATTAAGATTAGTCATAGGGTGATTACACTGGCCGACTCCCGCAGACGATAGACGAGTGGGTAATAGAATTCCATTGTGCAGAGCCCAGCAACAATAGACCCACCGTCACACGGGTTAAGTCCCTAAAATCTGGAAAGACGCCCTTGTCCAGCCCATCTTCAAGAAAGGATAAAGGAGCCAAGCATCCAACTATAGACCTACAGTATCTCTCTGACCTGCATTTGTTGCAAGTCCTGGAGTTTATAGTGAGGAAAGAGATCTCAGCTCACCTATAACGTAACAACATCAGTACAGACACCCAACATGGTTTCCGTAAGAAGCGCTCCTATGAGACTCAGCTTATCCTCACTGTGGAAGACTTGGCGGCGGAAATCGACAGAGCGAGTCAGTCCGATGTTATCCTCCTTGACTTTGCCAAGGCCTTTGACACAGTGTCGCACCAGCGCCTTCTGACCAAACTGGACTTTTACGGCATCCGAGGAAAGACCAGGAAGTGGATTTCTGACTTCCTAAGCCAGCGCACCCAGCAGGTGGTCATCTAGGGAGAGCCACAGGACCGGTTATCTCTGGAGTTCCACAAGGAGATCTGAGTGTAAAGTTGACTCCCTTATTTAGTATTGCAAGTGAATCCTGGGGACACATGAAGACAAGAGAGAGTAGCGTTATATTGTATTAAAGTCAGCATTGCACTGACTTCATGTAGAAAACTGAATTGATATTGAAGGTGGTCGCTGGAAAACAAAGGAATGTATTAGGATAAGTGTGTGTGTGTGTGTGAGAGAGAGAGAGAGAGAGGGGGAGAGAGAGAGCGAGAGAGATAAGATAAGATAACAATTTTATTTTGCAAGGGTAAAAGAGTAAACGCTGGATGCGCTCTTTTACATCTTGGCCTTGGGGCTTTAACAATAACTATTAAATACAACTCAAGGTTATAACATTCACATCATGGAGCAATAACAAATAAACAAAGTCATCATTAGAAAAAATCATTTTCAAACAATTGAAATCAAATTATAATTGTTAATATCAATCAATATAACCGCCATCAACTCAGCTGTGACAGATGCCGCCACTGAGATCCTTGGCAAGCACCGCCAAAAGAAGAAACCGTGGATCACACCTGAACGTTTGGATCTGTGTGATAAACGAAGAGAGATGAAAAAGAAAAAGAACACCTCACAGGGAGCTGATGCCTACCGAAAAATCAACAATGACATCCGAAAAGGCATGCACACAGCAAAGGAGAACTGGGTAGAAGATCAATGCCAGGAAATAGAGAACAGTCTGAACAAGTACTACAGCAAGAAGGCCTACCAGATTGTGAAGCGGCTGACAAGTGTTAAACAGCCCAAGGTCTCCACGATCCAAAGCAAGTCTGGCATATGCCTTACCTAAGAGCAAGAAGTCTTGGATAGATGGACAGAGTACAACCACACACCAAACGGAGACTCATCAGTTTTAGCATGTCCCCAGAACAGAGAAGAAGAAGAAATCCTCACAATTCTCCGAGAAGTTGAGGCAGCAGTGCAATCACTGAAGAAAGGGAAGTCAGCAGGAGTGGACAACATACCCTCGGAATTGCTTCAAGCAGGAGGAAAAGCGATGATTGACGCCCTCACCATTATTTGTAACAAGATCTGGCAGAGTGGGGAGTGGCCTACACCATGGACCCAGTCGCTTGTCATCACTCTTTCCAAAAAGGATAACCTTCAGGAGTGTGAAAATTACCGCACCATCAGCCTCATCAGCCATCCCAGCAAGGTCCTCCTGAAAATAATACTCAACAGGTTGAAACCCCAAGCTGAACAAATTAGTTAGTTAGTTATTCATTGCTTACAGAGTCCAGCGGACTGCAAAGAGCCGAATCAGGACCACAAAATCAAGATCACAACTCCGCTGAAAGAGAACCCACCTCCCATCCGCACAAAAGATCCGCCAAAACAACCCTAGTGGCAAAACTGGAAGCACCCCACAAGCCGGCCACTCCACAATAAAGGCATCCCACGCAGGGGTCGCTGAGTCCATACTCCAATTCATCGAACTCCCGCTCACAAAAACAAAATAGAACACAAACATCATTACAAAACATCAACATATAAAATGTATACACTGCCAAACAACAACATCATAGGAAACCCCAAGTGACCACCTGACAGAAAGCGTCCAATATTCCCAAGCTGATCCAGCAGACCTCACACACAAATGAGGAGTTTTGTCCCAGAAGAGTTTTCAAGTAAAAAGGTAGGTGGCTGGTCTAGCGAAGAAGAAGAAGATAGTAATAATAATAATAATAATAATAATAATAATAATAATAATAATAATAATAATAATAATAATAATAATAATAAATTGCATTTATACAACGCATTTTTCATTAGAATAACAACTCAATGCGCTTTACACACATCGTTCGTACGCATCATCACAACATTCGCACTACATCATGTACAGCATCATTCATAAAGTATTATTACTGTTCATACTATTTACACAGAAAACGCTTAGTGGAAAAAGTGCGTTTTAAGCAGCTCTTGAAGGAAACAAGGTCTGTACAATGTCTTAAACCGGCAGGTAGCGCATTCCAAATCTTGGGTGCTTGAAAACTAAAAGACCGCTCGCCAATTGTTTTAAGCCGACGCTTGTGCAGTAGATTTATAGAACAGAGTATGAATGAGAAAGAACAAAGGAACAAATCATAGCTGAAGAACAAGCAGGATTCATGGCAGGGCGAAGTACCACTGAACAGATTGTCAACCTCAGAATAATCTGCGAGAAATACCTACAGCACTAACTTCTTTATCATATGTTTGTAGACTTAAAGAAAGCGTTTGACCGAGTCTGGCATGCAGCTCTGTGGGCAACCATGAGAGTGTACAACACCAGCTCTAAAATTATCGAAGTCATCAAAAGCCTGTATGACAAGGCTACCAGTGCAGTCCTCCACAACAGCGCCATCGGGAACTGGTACAGAACAACAATCGGGATGTGTCAAGGATACCTACTCTCTCCAACACTCTTTAACATCTTCCTAGAGCGCATCATGTTAGATGCCCTTGCAAATCACGAAGGCACAGTCAGCATAGGGGGCAGAGCAATCTCCAACCTCCGTTTTGCGGATGACATTGATGGATTGGCGGGAGAGGAACAAGAACTTGAACAGCTGGTATAGATGCCTAACACAGCCTACAGAGCCTATGGAATTGAAATAAGTGCAGAGAAGACCAAAATGATGACCAACAGCAACAATGGCATCAACATGGACATCAAAGTCCAAGGCGAATCTCTAACACAGTGTGTAGCTTCAAATATTTAGGAGCCATTGTATCAGACAATGGGTCCGGACAGGAAAACCTCTCCAGGATTGCACAAACAACTATGCCCTGACAAGGTTGAAGCCAATTTGGAAAGACAGGACCATCAGTCTGCATTCCAAAGTAAGGCTGCTGCGCTCCCTTGTCATCTCCCTCTTCCTATACGTTTGCGAAACATGGACCCTCACAGCGGATCTACAACGAAGAATATAAAGTATGGAGATGAGGTGCTACATAAGACTTCTGGGCATTTCCTATACCCAGCACATCACCAAAGACGAAATCCGACAGACCATCACACAAGCCATTGGACAACACGATGACATGCTCACAGTGGTGAAGAAACGGAAGCTCCGATGGTATGGCCACAACACCAGATCATCAGGCCTTGCAAAAACCATCCTGCAAGGCACGGTGCAATGAGGCAGAAGTAGAGGGAAACAGAAAAAGAGATGGGAGGACAACATTCGAGAATGGACTGGTTTGACACTGAGCGAAGCCATCAGAGCTGCTGAGGACAGAGAAATATGGGTACGCTGGTTAAACGATCATCTGCGGTGCCCCTACGACCCTCGAGATACTGGATAGGATAGGATAGGATATCAATCAATAACATTAACAATTAATGTGTATTTAATTTTTAATGTGTTTTAAGAGACATGTTCTAATTGATGTAAATTTAAATGCTGGAGTGCGGAGATCTTCAGGAAAGTTGTTCCACAAAGTGGAACCGGAATAATCTAGACAAGTTTTGAAGAGATCAATTCTTGGAATTGGAACATTTAATTTTGTGGACGATCTGGTAGTTTGTTTGTATGTTTATAAAGAGAAGAAAGATAGGAATGTGCATTGCCAGAATGAACCTTGTGCATGAAAACCCCATTATTAAATTTTAGTCTGTCGGCAAACAGTAGAATTAATCCGTTTATCTGGAGAGATTTTTTAAAAATAAGAATAACTTGTTTAATTTCACATTTGTGAATTCTAATTAAAGGCTTCAGAGAGAGAGAGAGAGAGAGAGAGAGAGAGAGAGAGAGAGAGAGAGAGAGAGAGAGAGAGAGAGAGAGAGAGAGAGAGAGAGTTGTTGTTGCATCAATTTTTATTCATCAGATTAACATAAGTTGTACTGATAAAGAGAGAAAGAAAGAAAGAGAGAGAGAGAGAGAGAGAGAGAGAGAGAGAGAGAGAGAGAGAGAGAGAGAGAGAGAGAGAGAGAGAGAGAGAGAGACTCAACAACACACACAAAACAGAAAAGACAAATGTAAACTTAACAAGTTTTAAAACGGCATTGCAGATAACATAGCACTCAAATTACATTACATTACATGATTATTGCTCTAGGTCCAGCGGACTTAGCACTCAAATCGAGATCTCCATAAAAAGAAGACTCATACGTTCGCTAGCGCGCCCACACACATACACACACACACACACACACACCCACATACACACACACAAACACACACACAAACACACACACACACACACACAGAAGCCCGACAGTTAAAAATCGTTGTTATAATTTGAAAATGGAAAAAAAAGTAGTTCGTTAATTTTTACCTCTGCGTCATCAATTAATTGACTATAGGTAATTTAATCATATTTTTTAAAAATTAATTGATCGCGATTGCTCGTGGCGTGAAAGGTAATAGTTTGAGTGTTCTAAAGCTGTTACTGTAATTGCTCAATTTGTGATAAATACAGTTGTATTGCGTTGTGTTGTATTTGTATTGTATCAGCCCACGGCACAATACTTGTATTGTATTGCATTGTATTGTATGAACTGTATGTTGTATGAACCTCGTAGCTTAGTGGATAAGTCGCCGGTTTATCGAAGGTCTCGGGTTCGATTCCCTCAAGGGGCGAACGTATGTGACTATTGAGGTCACCGAGGGTTTTCTCCGGGCACTCCGGTTTCCTCCCTCCCTTCAATAATGGTACAAGACGCAGTCAATATAAAAATGTCAAAAATAAAAATTCGATTTTCTTCCGTCTTCTAATTGCGATCTCCCTGCCTTTACACCACCTGTTTGAGTGATGGATGTGTATTTGTTGTGTGTGAGGGTGGATGAGACAGGTAAGCGTGTATGTTGGTATAGATCACCGCGCTTTGAGCCTGATTGATTTGGGGAAAGGCGCGTATATAGCATCCTGTATTATTATTATTATTATTATTATTATTATTATTATTATTATTATTATTATTATTATTATTATTATTATTATTATTGAGTTAGAATTTATTAAGCGAATAAAAATTTCCATATACAACCATATTGTATTTCCATATATACAATCATATTGTGTAGTATTGTGTTGTTTTGTGACAGTCCAGTACAAAATAAGAATCTGCTAACATGGTGGTAGTGATATTGTTATTATTACTTCCTCTTTCTTGCTACCAGTGCTTAGATTCGTGAAGCAATCAAAATGACGGTAATGGATTCACGAGTAATCAGTCAACTGCCAGTGAGGCACTTGCTAACACCACTGTTACTGGCCCGGGGCTGTGTCACTGTCGATGCTAACTAAATTGTACACGTCAGGTTTCAAAACCTTTCCAATTTCAGTTAAACCTATGAGTGATCAGGAAAAGGAAGACAAGAAACACAAAGTTACGATCACAAGACTTCTTCTGCTTCTTCTTCTTCCTTAAAAAAAAATAAATATATATATTGCTCTTGTTTTTGTTCTTCTTTTTTAAAATAATTATTGTTAGTGTTGTTCTTTTTCTTTTTGTTCTGGTTCTCTTTCTATTTTAAATCTTTGTTTTTTCTTTCAAAAAATTCTTCTTCGTTCTTCGTTCTTCTTCTTCTTCTTCTTCTTCTTCTTCTTCTTCTTCTTCTTCTTCTTCTTCTTCTTCTTCTTCTTGACTTGGATTGGTGCATCTTATTCATCTTATTTTTTCGGAGGGGAGGATAAGGGGAGGTAAGGGGGACAAACCTCACTGTGAATTAGAACAAAAAGGTGACGCTGCAATGCGTGATGTTGGGTCCTGTTAAAAAAAAACAACAACATGGGCCGTGGGTGGGGTGGAGGTGGGGGGGGGGCAGTATTTACAGCATTGTATAGTGGGTGGTTGAACAGTAACTTCCTATTAAACGTGTCTGATAACTTGGGTAGGCCCTACAGGGGTGTCGGATAGCGCAGTGGTTGGAGCACTCGCTACTGTGTCGCAAGTTAAGCACTGTCCAGTGCGGTTAGCACTTGGATGGGTGACCGCAAACCATGAAGCGACAAATAACAACGCCCCCAGTTGACTCAACTGTGACTGAGTACCTACTCTCTTAAGGGTAGGGAAGGTAAAGCAGCGAGGGAGAGAGATGGGCATCACCCTCATTACGCTGGCCCAAGATAAGTGTGATCTCCAACATCACGCTCCCCTACGGCCACAAGGCTATGGGACCACCTTTAGCTTTGTACCCTACAGGAAACACAACTGGTTGCCATCTCCTCAATGGTAGAATTTGATTGCCGTTCGTATTACAGTTATCGCAGTGACCAGAGCAGCCCATAGTGGGCCACCGCCTGACACTTGGTCTTATGTTTTACGTCTTATGCCTTAAGTCAACTGAGACCACGCCTGACACTTGGTCTTATGTTTTACGTCTTATGCCTTATGTCAACTGAGATCACGCGGTGTCAGGCGATGGTCCATTATGGACTGCACTGTGAGCTGATGAAACCCGAGCAATTAAACTCTACCAATGTAAGACTCACAACCCGTGTTGTTTGATGCAAATGCAGTAGGTCTACGATTTACAACAGAGAAATGCAAGTACAAATAATCACAAAAAATCACCTTGGATATCGTTATCCCAGTACTTGCTGTCAGAAATGTTGACGTAGAACTTTCCCGCCACGTTAAGGTTTGCACTGCAATAACCACCACAGCGCTCTGTGTCCATATGGAAAGGTGCTCTGTGCACGGGCTGTCGGGCGCAGTACAGACTTCTCATCAAAGCAGGACCCTTCACAATGGACTCCCCAGACCCGAAACCCCAGCCGCCCACGACACAACACGATACCAGGAAGACCACTAGCTGTATCTTCACTAAGTCGACAGCCATTTTATATTTTGTCCGAGTTGTGTTTTTTTTTCTTCCAAAATGTTATATAACACTATAACTAGTTATTGATACAATGTGCATCCTTCACAGCAAACTACACACAGCTTTTGAAGTGTAGATCAATTGTCACTGAAGCTACACTTGTCACACACGAACCTCAACAGTCTGACCGTTGTGATCGGTCCTCACTGCGTTGTGACACTGCCAACCATTCTACAGCCCGGACTCTCTCCCAGGAAAGCTGCCCACAAGGGGGCGGGTTTGGGAGAGGTGAGTGGATTCGTATCTAAATTTGTCCACTGCAAACGGCTCACATTTTTTACATGCTCGCCTCTGGGCATAATTTTTAAGATGTTTAGCAAGAAGTAGATCAGTCATGGGCTCATTAGCCCCTTACATTAATGTATGTCTGCTTCGATATAGTAGAAAGCTAAGTGATTGCATACCGTGATTTAAAATATAATATATTTCAAATGTGCGGAAGACACTTTCCCAAATAAAGTCATTTACTGAGCTGCTCGCTACAATAGAGCGGGACTGACAGGATTGTCTTCCGTGCAAATGTTCAACAATGGTGGACGTAGCTGCAATTATGTCCCATGGCTATATCACAGTGGAACTTTAACAAGGTTATCTCCCGTCTTAATGTCGCTCAATCTAAAACCCGTACAGACTTGAGTGCGGCGAGCAATCGCAAAACTTTGTGTTTTGACTTCCTTGTGTCCGCTAAATAGGCCTATCTAATTATTATTATCAAGCAAAAGCATCCATTGAATACATCATCATGATTTTGTTCCGTACCAAATAATAGGCCTACAGGTTGGCCATTTCATGCAAAACACAAGTCACCATAACACACCGACTCAACCAAAGCTTTTTAGTTTTGAGGTTAAATCAGCCAGGCTAGCTATAAATAGCTTCGCCGATGCTTTCTTTCCTTTCCTTTCACTGGAAGGGAGGGTGCAGGCAAGCTATAAATAGCCCGCAGCAAGCAAAATGTGGAGGCATTAAACAGGGCTTCTCACATAGGCATTGAGCTGGTGTGATAAATATTATGCAGTTTTGTGAACGTGCAGAGTCATACGTCACTTACACGAAAGCTACGTCTATCCCCACAGTTATTGTATTGTACTGTTCCAACCTCAGCAACAAAGTTAAACCCTCACTAGTAAAGTAAAGATTGGGTTGTCAGTGTGTTGGTGAAGTCATCCTTCAATATCATCATTGACTTCCTCTTTCTGGCCTTACATATGACAGCCTGATGCTGTGGCCATAAGGACAATGCAACCTGTATTGCACTGGAGTGACGGCACGCTATACAGCTGTCTATCAGTTGCCCCTTGAAGAGCCTCATAGCACTGGACGCACTGCCCAGTTTTACTTACTGGACCTGTTCTTACCACCGTCATCGTTGTTATCTGGTTTTGTACAGCACGCGTACCCACTCACCAAACTACTGAAGGCGCTGACTGCACTCTGCATTGTAGCCAAAGTCTCCAATGTGTTACAACCAGGGCCTATAAACACCTATAATTGAATTAAATTCAGTTCCATTCGATTGGATAGTAGTGGCCAGCGCTTTGAGAAGCTCTCTGAGCTTGTAAGTGCGCTATATAAGAGTAATCTTTTTCTTTTCTTTCTTTCAATCCAGTTAAATTCAATTCCGTTAAGTGTAATTTTGTCACAATTTCCGGGCTTTGTGCCGTGCATCTGAGGCGATATGATGGGTGTGTTAAAGTTGTTAACAAGCAGACTGCGCAAAGTCTTTATTAATACACGATCTCTCGTCACCCCTGAGGTTTGAACCCAGGATTCCCCTGCTGATCTTCTACCCAATCAGCCAATGTGGCAGTACAACGTACCATGGGCTACATGGGTATCGACCTTTAAATAATAAATCAATCTTCCTTCTTCTTCTGGGCAGCCAACTGTAACCTATAGAAAGCCGATACTTGCTGCGTTGAGATGGTATTCAAGATGGTAACGATGATGATAATGATGATGGAGGCGACGACGATCACAACTGCGGAGCGCGATTTGTATTGCATCATTCGCTCCAGGTCACTGTTACGTGCCCGTGCTTTGTGTTAAAAATAATTATAATAAAAATAGCAGATTTGCCTATTTTTTGTGAGTGCGTGTGTTTTTTTTCGTTCTTAGCATTTATGGATGAGTTTTCAGTGGAAAATCCCCTCGGGGCAAGAGCAAAAGTATTTTTTAGCTCACGTTTGGGAAGAACCTGTGAGGTTAATAATAACTTAGGCTACATCGATGTAACGTCCTTTTAAATCAAATGGAGATCGGAGGCTCTATAAGTCTGCGCTGGTCTGATGCCATATATTCTGGATGACTGTGTGCGTTTGACATGGCCAATAGAAATTCCTTTCTGCAGGTGCGACACAGAAGAAGAGAGGGGTGGTGGATGGAGAGAGAGAGAGAGAGAGAGAGAGAGAGAGAGAGAGAGAGAGAGAGAGAGAGATGAGGAGAGAGGGAAAAGGGCGAGACGAGGAAGTGAGATTTGGAGAAAAGAAAAATACGGATACTGGGGAAAGCCTGAAGAGAGAGAGAGAGAGAGAGAGAGAGAGAGAGAGAGAGAGAGGGGGGGGGAGGGATGGGTGGAGGCAGTGGGGGCAAGGTGACGTTAGCAACGATTGCTACGTGTCTTATAGCGCATTGAGCGTGACTGCAGTAGTAAATATAAATATATATTTAACAGTTATATTAGATTGAGCTTATTAGTTTGTATCGAAGAAGCTTCTTGGTCCTTGATGCTTAATTCTGCTAAATAGGCTGGTGTCAGCTGAAGATCGTACCATGCGAGATGGTGTCTAGGTATGGAAGAGTTCAGAGAGATACTGAGGAGATAACAGGCGTCTGAGCTAGACACACACACACACACACACACACACACACACAAATCCACACCCACACACCAACACACACACACACACACACACGGACGCACGCACTCACGCACATGTTTGAGATAGAGGCACAACACAACAGACCCAACTGTTATTATCAATATATTTATGCAGGCAATAGTACACGTAGGCTACTACGGTAGCAGATCTATCATTCAGCCAATAATGACGGGGGTATTGCCATCGGTAGAGAGAACAAAATTTCGGTAATAAGTGTCGCAGTCAGTAGTGGCGGCCCAGGAGCTGTCGCTTCCGCCAAAGAAGGTGGAGAAGAGGAAACCATTAATCTGCACGGCGCTCTTGATACGTAGAGCTATGTTGTGGATTTCATAGACCTTGTGCCCGTCCAGAAACACCTGCAATAACAACCACAAGGTTGTTACTTGAACGACGAAGAGTGAGCATAGTTCACCAGTACTCGGACAACTGCACTGGTTTCCAGTCAAGCAAAGGATAAACTTTAAAGTGCTGCACGCATACAGTAATATATAGTTTATACGGAGCACTTGGTCACTGAGACGGTTGGATTCGACCTGGAGTGGACAAAGGACTGGGAGCACTTCGTCCGTGCCCCGCAAGCACACTGAGCAGTCAATGTTGTTCTGACAAAGCTCAGGGCGATGGGTAACCAGATAATGAACACCAAGCTCAAGGTGAGAAGTAACCAGATAATAAACACCAAGCTTAATGTGAGAAGTAACCAGATAATAAACACCAAGCTTAAGGTGATGAGTAACCAGATAATAAACACCAAGCTTAAGGTGATGGGTAACCAGATAATGAACACAAAGCACAAGGTGATGGGTAACCAGATAATGAACACAAAGCACAAGGTGATGGGTAACCAGATAATAAACACCAAGCTCAAGGTGAGGGGTAACCAGATGATGAACACCAAGCACAGCTGTCAATTTAGGTCTAAGACATAAGACATTAAAAAAAAAACCATTTATTCTTCCAAAGGTTTACATTGCAAAAGTTGTCTAACTTCATTCCAATGGCCACGTAGTCACAGCGGATAGACCTGAAAGAACTCCACGCAATCTTGAGCTACTGCACAGGACTGCTATACTTGTGAAAGGGGCGGCGGTAACCACATAAAGGTGCCTTTCAACAACAACAACAACAACAACAACAACAACAACAACAACAACAACAACAACAAGCATCAACTTCTTACCCTGATGTATCCGTCGTGTTGTCCAGGCGTGTTTAGGTGGACATACTGTGCGATGTTCTGCCATGCTCCTTTTTTGAAATGCCACTTGCCGCGGCCCAGAGAGTTGCCGTAATCAAAGTTACATTCCACATCGGCCTGGTGGCAAAACCCAGCGTCCTGAAAACCACAAAATAAGGATTTCATTGACACATGCGTTTTGTGTTTTTCCTGTGACCGCGTCGCAAACATCATCAATTAATGAAACTGGCTCCCTCTTGTTTCGTGCTGTTGCTAATTACTTTTATTTCTCTAGTATTGACGTATTGGCTAATGTGACGTGTGATCATTGTATGCCAGTTAATGTGACGTGTAATCATTGTATCCCAGTTAATGTGACGTGTGATAATTGTATCCCAGTTAATGTGACGTGTGATCATTGTATGCCAGTTAATGTGACGTGTGATCATTGTATGCCAGTTAATGTGACCTGTGATCATTGTATGCCAGTTAAAGTGACGTGTGATCATTGTATGCCAGTTAATGTGACGTGTGATAATTGCATCCCAGTTAACGTGACGTGTGATCATTGTATGCCAGTTAATGTGACGTGTGATCATTGTATGCCAGTTAATGTGACGTGTGATCATTGTATGCCAGTTAACGTGACGTGTGATCATTGTATGCCAGTTAATGTGACGTGTGATCATTGTATGCCAGTTAATGTGACGTGTGATCATTGTATGCCAGTTAATGTGACGTGTGATCATTGTATGCCAGTTAATGTGACGTGTGATCATTGTATGCCAGTTAATGTGACGTGTGATCATTGTATGCCAGTTAATGTGACGTGTGATCATTGTATGCCAGTTATGTTAATGTGACGTGTGATCATTGTATGCCAGTTAATGTGACGTGTGATCATTGTATGTCAGTTAATGTGACGTGTGATCATTGTATGCCAGTTATGTTAATGTGACGTGTGATCATTGTATGTCAGTTAATGTGACATGTGATCATTGTATGTCAGTTAATGTGACGTGTGATCATTGTATGCCAGTTAATGTGACGTGTGATCATTGTATGCCAGTTAATGTGACGTGTGATCATTGTATGTCAGTTAATGTGACGTGTGATCATTGTATGCCAGTTATGTTAATGTGACGTGTGATCATTGTATGCCAGTTAATGTGACGTGTGATCATTGTATGTCAGTTAATGTGACGTGTGATCATTGTATGCCAGTTAATGTGACGTATGATCATTGTATGTCAGTTAATGCGACGTATGATCATTGTATGCCAGTTAATGTGACGTGTGATCATTGTATGCCAGTTAATGTGACGTGTGATCATTGTATGTCAGTTAATGTGACGTATGATCATTGTATGCCAGTTAATGTGACGTGTGATCATTGTATGCCAGTTAATGTGACGTGTGATCATTGTATGTCAGTTAATGTGACGTGTGATCATTGTATGCCAGTTAATGTGACGTGTGATCATTGTATGCCAGTTAATGTGACGTGTGATCATTGTATGTCAGTTAATGTGACGTATGATCATTGTATGCCAGTTAATGCGACGTATGATCGTTACATGCCAGCTTTCATGGGATCCGTACCTATGTAGTCCTATCTAACAGCCACACCTTTTTTGGTCCGTTGTTGTTGCGATGTTGGCGATAAAGTCTCCCGAATTGCTAGCAGATGTGCGAAAGTGGTGGATGGTGCAAACGTTAGTTTTTTCCCTCCATGAATGGCGTCTATCAAAAGTATTTATGCATCGTAAGTTGGATCTCATGGCCAGCATCTTACGTAACTGTTTGAACTAATATGCAATGTAAACTGGATTTCATAGCCAGCACCGTACGTAACTGTTTGAGCTAATGTGCATTAGGGGAATGATTCAATGTTTTCCTTACCTGTTCTCTAGGGATGTAGGCGTAGACCTCGCCCTGACCACCACTCCTCCACATGAAGCGAGTGGTGAAACAGTCGTCAGAGTGGTGTCCCCCTGTGCACGTTGTACTTCCGCCCCACAAGCCTGCAATACAAGTCCAGTCAAGTCATAAGCAGCTTGCAGCATACATAGTTTAAAATAGCCTAAAGCAGCACAAATAGCATCAAATAACATAAATAGTATAAAACAGCATAAAACAGCATACATTATAGATGCTTGCGGGTTCTTTACAGTTTTTACTTCATTTTTGGTAATAAGTCATTATTTGGTAGATCAATGGAATTAATTTTTTTTAATATAGCGGCCATCTTGATTAACTTTTTAGCCGAACCAGAACGTGAATGTGGTGAAAATGGTTGCTATCATCTCAAGTTGTGGCATGGACGCGATGGTTGCAATCATCTCAAGTTCTGGCATGGACGCTATGGTTGGGGAAAGGGGGAAATGGAGATTGAAAGTTATCCACTTTCCATACCTGGCAGTTTGCCTCCTTTGACGAAGTCGAAGTTCTTGCTGAAGTAGAGATCGTAGCTAAGCATCATGGAGGTGTGAGCTGACACAGGCGAGGCGTAGAAGCCTCCTCCCTTCATGTGAGACGACCCCGAGTAACTGCCATGTGCGTAGTGAACTTTGAACACGTGACCTGTCAGTGTGAAACAATAAATTAATAAATCCGTTGATCGAGCATTAATGCATCGTACTATCCATCTGTCGCCTTGAGCATGGGCAGTAGATAATGCCGCTATACAAGACACCATCATCGTCATATCCATCGAGCAAGTGAATCTAAGTGACAAGTCCACTTTAACATTAACATTTATAAAGTAAAAGTTGATGAATTAAAACATCTCAAGATTGATTTATTTTGCCATCTGTGTGTTTCAGTGTGCATGCTATCACATCTCAAGGTCATGATTTGTGCTAGACGGACTGTTATTTCAGAGTGGAGGACAATGTCGTGATTTGTGCTAGACCGACTGTTTTTTCAGTGTGGTATGACAAGGTCGTGATTTGTGCTAGACAGACTGTTATTTCAGTGTGGTATGACAAGGTCGTGATTTGTGCTAGACAGACTGTTATTTCAGTGGTGCGCTGTAGTTGGAGAATGTCATGACAGACTGCTTAGTAAACGCTGTCTGCCCTATGTGGTAGTCTATCTGGGCGGTAATTACAAGACAGGGCGTCTGCAAAAAGACTGCAAAGGACATAACTCGTCACTTCTACTTCCGCTTCCGCCCGATCGACGAACAAGACGTTGCTTCTAATAGCAAAGCAGAACACCAAAGTTAATCCAGTAGATGGGTCTTCGTCTGTGTGAATGCATTATATTGCCCTACACCGTCAGGCCTTGGGCTTTGTACGCTGGCCGCTTATATGTTGAGAGTGATTGATACTTTTCCCTGAAGAACTCGTAAGCCTACCTGATCCTCCGGCAGGATCGGCAGCGCAGGAGAATGAGTCTTCACCGTAGGCATGCTGAGCATGACAGGCAGAGAGGAAAGCGCTTAAACTGCTGCACGTCGTCTCCTGCCATAAACCAGCCGCTGCAACATCATCATCATCATCATCATCATCATCATCATCATCATCATCATCATCATCATCATCATCATCATCATCATCATCGTCGTCGTCGTCGTCGTCGTCGTCGTCATTATTCATTATCATGATGAAATGAATGAATGAACATTGATGTTTAACGTCTATACCCACCATTGGCGATATGGCAGAGGGGGAGGGGTAGGGACCTAAATCAACACTGAACCATCAGAGCGAGCATACTGCTAAAATGGACAGTGAAAAATGGCCACTTTTTATTTCGCCCACCACGGGATTCAAACCTGGGTCATCTGTGTGCCAGGCCAACGCTCTACCACTTGAGCTACGGCCGCGGTGGGACTCATCATCACCATCATTTTCATCATCATTAATGACAGCATCAAACAAAACAATGACAATGGCGATGAAGACGATTGCGACGACGATAAAGCTTGTAATGATGGTGACGATTACAACAACGATTATCATCATCATCATCATCATCATCATCATCATCATCATCATCATCATCATCATCATCATCATCATCATCATCATCATCATCATCATCGTCGCCTTTGTAATCGTAACCATCATTACAAGCTTTGTTGGCGTCGTAATAGTCTGCATCGTCGTCGTCATTGTTAAGTTTGATGCTGTTGCCATCATGAACATCCTCGTCCATAGCAGCACCATCCAAACGATTGTTATAATAATAATAATAATAATAATAATAATAATAATAATAATAATAATAATAATAATAATAATAATAATAATAATAATAATAATAAAAGTTTGTAGAGAAGATCTTGGGAGCAGCCTGCAAGAAGAGAATTGCAGTAATCCAGTTTTGAAAGAACAAAAGAGCAGACTAAGATGATCGTGGTTTGTTGTGAAAGACAGGAGCGAATATAACTGATGTTGCTATCGTTGTCATTATCGTTGTCATTATTGTCAACACTGCCACCTCAACGACCATCACCACCTCCAAAACAAAATCACCATCGTCGTTTTCGTTGTCATCCTTTTCCTCATCATCATCATTGTCGTCGTCGTTGTCATCATCATCATTGTCGTCGTCGTTGTCATCATCATTATCATCATCATATCATCACAGTACCTTGTCTCTTGCTGGGATTGCTGACAGAGAAGACGGCGCTGACCAACAACAACGACAACACCACTGTGACCAGCATCTGTAAACATAAGCTATAGGAATGGCCCACTTAGTTGATGGATACAATAGGTCAACAGCGTCCAATTTTAACAGGAATATATATATATATATATATAGTTATTGGTGTCGGATAGCGCAGTGGTTGGAGCACTCGCTACTGTGTCCCAAGTTAAGCACCGTCCAGTGCGGTTAGCACTTGGATGGGTGACCGCAAAACGTGAAGCGACAAATAACAACGCCCCCAGTTGACTCAACTGTGACTGAGTACCTACTCTCTTAAGGGTGGGGAAGGTAAAGCAGCGAGGGAGAGAGATTGGCATCACCCTCATTACGCTGGCCCAAGATAAGTGTGATCTCCAACATCACGCTCCCCTACGGTCACAAGGCTATGGGACTACCTTTACCTTCACCTATTTAAAAAAAACACCGATGACTGTTAAAAAGTACAAAGCAATTAATTGCGAACTTTTATAAATTTTGAATGCTTGCAGTAGCATTCAGTCGTAGCAATTGTATTTTTAACTGCTAATTACAGGCAAAAATGACATGACTGACATTTTAATGATTAGACTAGCCTTGTCATTACAAGTCATAGCCATTAGCACTGAGTTATCTCAAAACACAATGGAAATACAATAGCACTGACCTTTTAAGACTTGGTATAGTTGCAAACCTCGGAGATATGTGGTGTGGGCTTATCTTACTCGCTGTTATAAAATACATCGACAGCAGGTATCCACCACCGTAGGCGTAGCTGTGGCAGAGCGTTGGCCTGGCACACCAATGACCCGGGTTCTAATCCAGCGGTGGGCAAGGTAAAAAGTGGCCATTTTCACTGTTCATCTTAGCAGTGTGATTGCTGTGGGGGTTCAGTGTTGTCCAACACATCTTCTCTGGCAAGGGTATCCCCGTCTGCTGTGGTTGCTCTGTGTTGTCCAACACCTCTTCTCTGGCAAGGCTATCCCCGTCTGCTGTGGTGGCTCTGTGTTATCCAACACCTCTTCTCTGGCAAGGGTATCCCCGTCTGCTGTAGCGTAATATCTATCTATCGTAACTATCGATGATGTTAGTAAACATTTTGACACAGCAACAACAATCGAATGATCTTCAACAAATGTCGTCATATTTTATTTTCAAAAAGCATAGGTTGTATTATTTCACAGACAAATAAACGATGCTAAAGATCCATTTGTTCACCACACACACACACACACACGCACACACACACACACACACACGCGCGCACACACCCACACACAAACACACACATTTCACGTCGGGCCAAAATTTGGTTTAAAAAGCATGATCTATATCTAATGTGATTATCTTCGGTCTCGCCAAGACAAAGAACTACAGGTGTACAAATAAGTCAAGTTGACTTTTATTATTTTTTTTAATATACAATATTACAAGTAAACCTACTAATGTACGAATTACTAACTTCTCAACAACCTACGCAGATACACACACCGCACACGCACGCACCCACACACACAGACACAAACACACTTTAACCTACATTTACTTGAACCTCGGAAAGTACAGGGTTCGAGACACACACACACACACACACACACACACACACACACACACACACACACACACACACACACACACCCACACACATACTTGCACAGACACCGTTATTTGGACTTTCCTCAAACGCCACATATGTTGTGTGGACAATGGGTCGTGCTACGACCCCCTTTTTAAGTACTTTTAAGTGTTCTAACCCTAACCTAACCCTAACCTAACCCTAACGGATCATTAAATGGACGTCCAAACAAGGAGGTCTGTCCAAAGAACGTATGTAGATGTGCACTAGTTTGTCCAAATAACGCCGTGTAAACATGCGCAAACCCACGCACACACACACACACACACACACACACACACACCCTCACACACTCTCCCTCTCTCGCACACACATACTGGTAGAGCTATACAGGGAACTTCATACCATAGATCCGTGGGGAAGATCTAATATTTCAGTTAAACAGCTGATAGAATTAGCAATGAAATTATCGACTACCCATCTTTAAAATAGCCACACTTACGATCGTGCAAGTTTTATCTCCAATTCAAGGATGAAAATCAGTTATTTTCATGTCTGATGATCTGTCCAATAAAACATACTTATTTTCAGTGACTTCTTGCAGCAGATACTATCGCACTCCCGCAAGATATCATTTCTTACAATAATCATGTAATAATTACAAATATCAAGGGATAATTACAATTATCATCGAAAATTTACAAATATCTTCGCGTGATCCTGTTTAATTTTCAGTGTTGGCTTCAGAAATCCGACTGGAAATGCGCCAAAACCGACAATTCTAAAATATGTTCGCGTGATGTATGACGGCCCACTAGCGCCAAAACCTGATAATTACACATAGGCCTATGATGGGATAATTACCATTATCACTAATACCTGTAAATGCACGTTTTGGCGTTAGTAAGACGCCTTAGCCACAATTAAACATTAAACATGATCACGTAAAAATTGTAATTATCAAGTGAAAATTGTAATTATTATAAGATAATTATAATTTTGGGTTTTGGCGTAGGCCTATTTCAAGGCGGATTTCTGAAGTCGAAACTAAAAATTAAACAGAATAAAGCGAAGATATTTGTGATGTTTCAATAATAATTGTAAATATCCCTTGATATTTGTAATTATCCCATGATATTTGTAATTATATCATATTTGCAATTATCCGGTTTTGACGCTAACAGGCCGTCATAAAAATCCCCAAACAGTATGACAAACAATACCAACACTTTGACACAACCGGGAAACGAGAACGCTTATCAACAACACAAACTTCATGAAATCGTGAATCTATTGTTTTATTTGAAAGAGAGAAAAAAATATGTTTTATAAATCGAAATTGGTAGGATTTTGTTGATTTATCTCTTGGGAAGTTTTCATTGCTAAGGATAGAGGTAGGCATGCCCCAGTCAGCCAATGCTGACGGGAGTGTGGAGGTCCATGGAGAGGGCGAAATTTCGGTAAAACGTGTCGCAGTCAGCGGTGGCGGCCCAGGTGCTGTCGCTTCCGCCGAAGAAGGTGGAGAAATCGAAACCGCTAATTTGAACGGTGCTCTTAACACGTAGAGCCACGTTGTGGATGTCGTACACCAAGTGCCCGTCCAAAAACACCTGCAACCAAACACCATTACAGCCACCACCACCAACAACAACATCAATAACATCAACAACAACAACATCCATAACATCAACAACAACCTATCCTATCATATCCTATCCCGTAACTCGGAAGTCGTTGGGGCACACAAATGATCGTTTAACGAGCGTACTCCATCTTTCTCTGTCCTTAGCAACCCTAATGGCTTCGCTCTGTGTCAAGCCAGTCCATTATCGAATGTTGTCCTCCCACCTCTTTTTCTGTCTCCCTCTTCTTCTGCTTCCTTGCACCGTGCCTTGCAGGATGGTCTTTGCAAGACCTGTTGCTCTGGTGACGTGGCCATACCTTCGAGGTTTCCGTTTCTTCACCATTGTGAGCAGGTCATAATGTTATCCAATGGCTTGTATGATGGTCTGTCAGACTTCGTCGTTGGTGATGTGCTGGGTATAGGAAATGCACAGAAGTCTTCTGTTGCACCTCATCTGCATGCTTTATATTCTTCGTTATAGGTCTGCTGTGAGTATCCATGTTTCGCAAGCGTTTAGGAAAATGGAGATGACAAGGGAGCGCAGCAGCCTTACCATGGAGTGTAGACTGATGGTCGTGTCTTTCCAAATGGGTTTCAACCTTGTCAGAGCAATAGTTGTTTGTGCGATTCTGGAGAGGATTTCCTGTCGGGGCCCATTTTCTGTTACAAAGGCTCCTAAATATTTGAAGCTATGCACTGTGTTGAAGGATTTGCTTTGGACTTTGATGTCAGTGTTGATGCCATTGGTGTTGTTGGTTATCATTTTGGTTTTCTCTGCACTTAATATTTCCATTCCATAGGCTCTGTAGGTGGTGTCAAACCTCTGTGCTAGCTGTTCAAGTTCTTGTTTGTCTCCAGCCAATCCATCAATGTCACCCGCAAAACGGAGGTTGGAGATTGCTCTGCCCATATGCTGACTGTGCCTTCATGATCTACAAGGGCATCTGACATGATGCGCTCTAGGAAGATACTGAAGAGTGTTGTAGAGAGTCAGCATCCTTGACGCATGCCGATTGTTGTTCTGAACCAGATCCCGGTGTAGCTGTTGTGGAGGATTGCACTGGTATCCTTGTTATACAGGCTTTGAATGACTTCAACAACAAGAAAATCAATACAATCAACCACAAGATGTTTACTGTTAAGACTGAAGAAGACTGAGGAATGAGCAGTTTATAACCATCTGTACTCACACATTCATTTGGTTTATTTATTTAATCAATCTTGTATAGCGCTTTTCCAGCTCAAGGCGCTGGTCGTTTCAGGGATCTAACTCAAGCCGCCTGAGGCGCCCATCTGCAACCTTTGGGCACACAGTCTGACGCCAAGACGACTGAGCACGTGGATGGGGAGAAGGGATCTAGTGCGTGCTGGGTGCATTTGTGTCGCCGGCGCTCTCCTGTCTAGGACATGAGCGTCAGGATCTTTAATGGTCCCTGCGATAGAATGAGTGTGAGCACAGAATAGACCTCGGTTTATACTCTCATCCATAGGAGTACGGGCGCAGTGTTTCAGGATATTTTTTAAATATTTAGTTTTATTGTAGTTTTAAATTTGATTTATTATTATTATTATTATTATTATTATTATTATTATTATTATTATTATTATTATTATTATTATTACTATTATTATTATTATTATTATTATTATTATTATTATTATTATTATTACTATTATTATTATTATTATTATTATTATTATTATTATTATTATTATTATTATTATTATTATTATTTCACTCCAGGCAGTCAACACGCCTTGAACAGTTTATTGCGTTCACTCTCAAGAAGCTGACCCAGAGATAAGGGCATTTTGTTCCAACGGTCAAAAGGTTACGAGATCATCATCCTCATCCTTATCATCATCACCATCATCATCACCATCATCAACACCATCATCATCATCATCATCTTCCTCATCATCATCATCAGGAAGAAAGAATATGATACTTTATTATCTCAAATGAATTTTTAAAAATATTGCTGACATTCTAAAATAAAAAGAAGCCACTTTAGATGACGACGACGACGACGATGATGATGATGATGATGATGATGATGATTATGATGATGATGATGACGATAATGATGATGACAGCGGTCTTCTCCCGGCCTGACGTTAATACTCAAGTCGTTCTTACGCTGATGTAACCGTCGCGTTGTCCAGGTGTGTTTAGGTGGACATACTGTGCGATGTTCTGCCACACTCCTGTCTTGAAATGCCACTTGCCGCGACCCAGAGAGGTGCCGTACTCGAAGTTGCAGTGCACGTCAGATCGCTGGCAGAACCCGGCCTCCTGGACAGCACACAAAATGTTGACAGTTAACAGACGCAAAGGAAGACCTGTATTTTGTCATTCAATCTTAGTTCTCCTTCCAGTAATGGCGTTGTAATCACAGTATTGTTCCCCCAAGCAGAGAAACCACAACATAGTAACCCCAGTATTGTTCGCCAAGGTGGTTTAACCACAGTACTGTTCCCCCAGGCTGAGAAACCACAGTATTATTGTAGTAACCCCAGTATTGTTCGCCCAAGCGGAGTAACCCCAGTATGGTTTGCCCAAGCGGAATAACCCCAGTATGGTTTGCCCAAGCGGAGTAACCCCAGTATGGTTTGCCCAAGCGGAATAACCCCAGTATGGTTTGCCCAAGCGGAGTAACCCCAGTATGGTTTGCCCAAGCGGAATAACCACAGTATGGATCGCCCAAGCGGAGTAACTACGGTATTCTAAAGACGAAGGAAAACAAAACAAAAACAAAACAAAAAAAAAACAAAAGAAGAAGAAGAAGAAGAAGAAGAAAAGTAGTGTTGTCCTCTGCGTTTCCGTCTGAAGTGTGATCAAGTAATGTAGACCTGAGCAAACAGTCATCCATGTTAGGCCTATGCGAACTACAGTAGTTACCCGAAACAAGGACCCTCGCATTGAACTTGATACATGCCCGCCACCACTTCGCTGACTCTGCAGTGATGTAGGCCTATTTGCTTCAATCAATTAATGACTGAATGAATGAGCGTACCTGGTCAGCAGGGATGTAGGCGTAGACCTCCCCTTGAACCCCTGATCTCCACATGAAGCGAGTAGTGAAACAGTCGTCAGAGTGACGTCCCCCTGTGCACGTTGTACTTCCGCCCCACAGGCCTGTCCAAAAATATAATTTACCAGATACAAGATATAGGATACAAGATACGATAAGACAAGAGGCGTTTTATCGCCATCGCTCATACAAGGAAATTTGACAGCAGCATAAATGCAGCATAAACAGCAAAATAATGATGACATTGCTATTTATATACTGTTGATTGTTTCACAGTCGTGTATTGTTTTGTCTTTTTCACTATTGTTTTGAGTAATCAGTATTTTGGTATCCTGGGTCAGGGGAAGTCATTCATTTTATTTTTAAATTGTAGCAATCTTTTTTAAGTGTTCGGCATTTTAATGGAAGTAAATATTCTTTGAGGACTTGGAGGTCTCGTCATTATTAAGGCAAGGTGGAGGCAAAACTAAGAGGTTTTTGAGAGATTGAGAAATTCAGTGAAAGTTGGCCAGCTTCAGTTAATCTGTGAGAGGGTGGGAGATTGAATTGTCGTTTCTACCTGGCAGCTTGCCTCCCTTGACAAAATCGAAGTTATGGCTGAAGTAGAGGTCGTAGCTAAGCATCATGGAAGTGTGAGGGAGAGTAGGTGAGGCATAGAATCCCCCACCCATCATGGCTGTCGACCCCGAGTAACTGCCACGTGCGTAGTGAACTCTCAACACTTGACCTGCCCAATAGTCAGTCAATCGCTTCCAAAATTATCCAGATAATATCCAGAGTATCCACCATATTATCCAAATTATCCAGATATTATCCACGATCAAACAATGAAACAAACCAACCCCTCAATAATGCAAGTGACCAAGCGCATGATGACAGTATAAAAGACCCACAGGACTATCACTCATGTAAAAGACGCCCAAGGTGGGTGTAGACGTTAAACATCAATGTTCATTCATTCGTTCATTTTCACTTATATAAAAGACGCCCGGGAAGAACAAGTTGACGCAGAACTATGACGGCCTACTAGGGCCAAAACCGAGAGTTATCATTATCACGAGATAATTGAAATTAACACGTGTTCTGTGTAATTTACAGAGATACCGGTAATCCACAGTGTTAATTAATAATTAACAGTATTTGCCACGCCTTCCTAGCGCCTAAACCTAATTATTACAAATATCATGTGATAATTACAAATATACAATACAACAAATCTTTATTATCCCATAAGGAACTTCACAGCAATGTATGTCAGGCATATAAAACACATAATTAAAAACAGTCATGTTATAACATTTAACAGAGCTACAAAATCAATACTAAATTTATATACATTCTATAAATCTAATCACTTGCATACTCTTACACTTCATCTTTTCCTTCAAACACCTATCCACGCACTCTGGTTCTATCACACGTATGTCAATGCCCTTTTTAGACAGTTAAAATATAATAAAAATACATATGGATATATATACATATATCATGGAATAATTAAAATTATACAGGGATAAATACAATTATCATTGAAACATTACAAATATCTTTGCATGATCATGTTTAATTTTCAGTTTTGGCACTAGCAATCCGTCTCGAAATGCGCCAAAATCGAAAATTGTAATTTTCACTTGATAATTACAATTTGTACGTGTTAATTGTAAATATGTCGTTGATATTTGTAATTATCCCATAATATTTGCAATTATCAGATTTTGGCGGTAGTAAGCCGTAATATATTTAATTATACAGAACTTCAATTATCGCCATTATGACTGATACTTGTAAATGCAAGTTTTGGCGCTAGTAAGCCGCTAGTCAGAATGAAGCATGGTAATGTAAACATTGTAATGCCAAAGTGAAAATTGCAATTATTATGTGATAATTACAATTTTTGGTTTCCAGGCGGATTGCTAGAACCAAAACTGAAAATTAAACATGATCACGCGAAGATATTTGTAATTTTGCAATGATAATTGTAATTATCCCTTCATAATTGTAATTATCCCATGATATTTGTACTTATCTCATGATATTTGTAATTATGAGGTTTTGGCGCTAGTAGGCCGTCATACAGAACAAATCTCAACAATGTATTATGACTGAGACATGTACGATAATTAACAATACTGTGTTTGGGCGCAAGGCGTGCAATAATAGCGTTTGTTTACCTTGAACTCTACGCTGTTGCTGGAGGGGTCTTACATAATGTTGGTTTGTTTTCGTCAGTCGACATTGTTGTGGCAATTTTGATAACTTTCGGTTTGCGACTGACCGAACATTCTAGATCTGTCTCGTAACAGATGATCACATTTTCGAAGTCTGTAGAACACTCCATGACGTAAGACAGTGCGTATTTCTCGTGACGTGTTTAATTTTCATTGGTTTGTTGATTGCGTCATTCTGGAACTTTCTGTATTTTTCGACATTGTTGAGAGACTATATAAAAAGCGCTGTCTGCATGTCTGGATAATCAATAACAGTCTCCTCTCTGAAAATCCTTATCGGGAAGAGAGGGGACTATAAACTAATTTAAAAAAAAAATGTCTGGATGATGTGTAAGTCCCCTATACGCTAATGTGTCCGGTGACGGTAATCTACCCACTGAACTGAACTGTCTGGATGAAAACAGTTAGTTGTCCCCTATACGCATTGTGTCCGGGGACGTTAATCTAACCACGAAACGAAACTTGCTAATATCGCTAGAGTAGTCCGCCCTTCAACAGGCCTAATAGCGTGTATTATTAGGCGACCAATGAGAGTACGCAAGTTAGTTGGTAGGTATCCGGCGTAACAAAGGGCTGTGGTGTCAAAATTGGGACCAGCTTTTGTGACTTCGTTTTGAAACAAATTCGCTGAGAATTTGGAGCTGACATCGTTAGAAGTTATACGAAAGTGTTGCAATGAGTGTTTGTGATTGGTCGGCACCCTCCGTTTGAGTTTGAAGTGGACACAAAAGGTAGAAAAACGTGTTTTGGGGTGCAGTCGCTGAAACGGAAGTCTGTGAGTTTGTATAGTATGTAGGAGTCCTAGGAGTTTACACAGACGAAAGAAGAAACTTCAGAGCCTGTGTCCCACTCTATACCTCTCTGTGGCCACCATTACACGAATACACAAACGGGCAGTGGGTTTTGGAACCCACAGCCCGTACCTGATCCTCCAGCAGGGTCAGCAGCACAGGAGAAGGAGTCTTGTCCGTAGACGTGGCCAGCATGACAACCAGACAAAAAACTGGACAGACTGCTGCACCATTCTTGACGCCACATCTCACGCGGGTCAACTGCAACATCATCGTCATCATTTGAATCATCATTATCGACGTCTAAAAAGTCATCGTCGTTGAAATCGTCATCACTGTCATCATTGTTATCACTATCATCGTCGTCTTTATTATCATCATCATCCTCCCTTACCTGGTCTTTTGCTGGTAGTGCTAGCAGAGTAGACAGCATTGACCATCAGCAACGACAACACCAATGCCACCAGCATCTGCACCAACAACATTTCACTGCATTTGTTGATAAGTGGCTGTTGGAGGCGAACTGGTGAGCAATGACAGTTTTCACAATATTTTGGTCTGTGAAACTGACTGAGAAGAAGGTAATCATGCTGATTCAAAACTCAAAACTGTACCGTTCAGTAATATCATGAAATGTTATGTCAGTTTATGTACATTTTGCACTTTGTAATGTAATGCTGATTCGTATAATTTTCAGTGTTACTGAGCTGCAGTTGACCTATGAAACGATCACTGTAAAAGCTTGACAAGGGATGGATTTGGGTAAGCTTACGTGAGGCAACATCACAGCCAGCAAATAAAATAAACAAGTAGTCTAAATTAGCTTACAAGCGATCGCTTTCACGCTGCCTGCAAACTCGCATTCGCACCCGTAAAAAGCAAAATTCGAAAATTTAAAACGGCAATAAACCTACTAAAAGAAGGCATGCGCTTTCTATCCTAACTTATCCTATCCTACCCTATACAGTAACTCCAAAGTCGTTGGGGCATCACAGATGATCGTTTAACCAGCGTACTCCATCTTTCTCTGTCCTCAGCAACCCTCATGGCTTCGCTCAGCGTCAAGCCAGTCCATTCTCGAATGTTGTCCTCCACCTCTATTTCTGTCTCCCTCTTCTTCTGCCTCATTGCACCATGCCTTGCAGGATGGTCTTTGCAAGACCTGATGACGTGACCATACCATCGGAGTTTCCATTTCTTCACCACTGTGAGCATGTCATCGTGTTGTCCAATAAGCTTGAATGATGGTCTTTCGGACTTCGTCGTTGGTGATGTGCTGGGTATAATAAATGCCAAGAAATCTTCTGTAGCACCTCTTCTCCATACTTTGTATTCTTCGTCGTAAGTCTGCTGTGAGGGTCCATGTTTCGCAAGATTATAGGAAGATGGAGATAACAAGTAACCGCAGCAGCCTTACTTTGTGGTGTATTCCCGGTTTATTTTCAACAGGCAATGTTTTGTAACCTTATTTAGAAACTTTAAATCAGAGCAACATGTAATCTTCCACGCAAAATTATTATTTTGGAAACAGCAAATGAAACACGGATTCAAAATGGCTGACCTTTTGAAGTTGTATTATATAAGTAGAACCAAACTGCAATCAGAACACCAAAGCTATATAGAGTATGGAATTATAAAGTGGAACAAGCACGCACACACGTCATCCAGTGATACGAAACTGTGTCTTGAGTTTTGGAATAGTTACTAGTCAACCCTTGTATGGCCAATAATTGCCCAGGCACCAAGTGTCGTAGAGGAGAAGAAGGAGGAGGAGGAAGAGGAGAAGATCACGGGGCCATTACGCGCTAAAAGTGGGTCTTCGATAGCAAAGCGGTAGAGAGCGTACATATGGATCATAGACAGGGTGGGAAGGGACTGCGTCTTTGGGGAATTGAATCGAGGGTTTATTCCCAAACCGCGTAAGAACGATCCCATAATATCTTCGTTCAGATCGAAATATACAGTTTTATAACGGGGAAAGACATTGATATAGGCCTATTTTATGACATGCAGGACTTTCACCTATCATAGGTCTATTTCATTACATACAGGACTTTCCCCTATCATAGGTCTATTTCATTACATACAGGACTTACACCTATCATAGGTCTATTTCACTACATACAGGACTTACACCTATCATAGGTCTATTTCACTACATACAGGACTTACACCTATCATAGGTCTGTTTCATTACATACAGGACTTTCCCCTATCATAGGCCTATTTTATTATATGCAGGACTTTTACCTATCATAGGCCTATTTTATTAGATGCAGGACATTTACCTATCATAGGCCTATTTTATTATATGCAGGACATTTACCTATCATAGGCCTATTTTATTAGATGCAGGACTTTTACCTACCATAGGCCTATTTTATTATATGCAGGGCTTTTACCTATCACAGGGCTATTTTATTATATGAAAGACTTTTACCTATCATAGAACTATTTTATTATATGCAGGACTTTCCACTATCACAGGTCTATTTTATTATATGCAGGACTTTCCCCTATCACAGAGCTGTATCGTTTCGATCTAAGGGAAAATGACATGTTCGTTCTTACGCGTTTTGATAATTAATCCAACGACCTTGACCTTTGAGGTAGAGGCTGTTTGAATGCACGTAGCTGGCCACTAACCCGGGTAAAGTTCCAATGACAATGAAGTTTGCTCAAAACCCATTCTGTGGTTCTTGAGATGACGAACAACGCCCGACATTTGGCTACTTCTCATTCCCAACTATTGTAAAGTGTCCACATTAGTCTGGAAATATTAATATATCTTCCATTGTGGAATCTCTCCACTCCCAAATATTGCTGAATTGCTGGCCCATTCATTCTGAAAGATGCCCGACGAGATTTTTGGATTCTCGAGGGTCATGCCAGCTGTTCCGTAACGGCTCGTGTAAACAGATTTTGTATTCTCCTATAAACTGGCAAGACACGGTCGTAAATTTATGATAGTGTGCACATTTTATGCTGATGTTACTAATTATTGTTAATGAACTTTAAACTGGAAATTTACCGTTGCAGAAAAGGCATTTCAATCTATACTTTGAATATGTTGTAAGGCAACATGTGTACTAGGAAACCAACTGTTGCATGTGGCCATTTTTTCCTTACGTTAGTAATGTTGTCAGTTCCGGACTATAACAGGAAGAGAGAGAGAAGAAGAAGATGAGGAAGTTATTTGCCGTAGTTTCTTGGTCATAAAATCAGTCCTTTTTTAACATCCCTTTAGTAATAAAACTACATGTACACCTGCTTAATAAATACAATTGAATCATGTTTTTCCTCTGTATGTGCTTTTCTCTTTTTTTTCTTTTCTTCTTCTTCTGCAAGTCGCTTTCTCTCTCATGGTTGTGATTGTCTTATAGTCCCCTTCCCCCCATACACATTGAATATCTATCTATCTATCTATCTATCTATCTATCTATCTATCTATCTATCTATCTATCTATCTATCTATCTATCTATCTATCTATCTATCTATCTATCTATCTATCTATCTATCTATCTGTCTGTCTGTCTGTCTGTCTGTCTGTCTGTCTGTCTGTCTGTCTGTCTGTCTGTCTGTCTGTCTGTCTGTCTATCTATCTATCTATCTATCTATCTATCTATCTATCTATCTATCTACCCCTTGGGGTCATGAGCAATCTTGCCACTGTAGATTGTTCTAACCTATAAAGGGAAAAGTGAAAGCCCCAGTTGAAAACCTGTCTTGCCTTTGTAGGCATGACTGATTCACTGCGGCAACAGTACCCCCGTTGGAGTGCCGGGGGTTTCAGTATAAATAGTATCCCCACTTTCTGGAAATTTAGTGCTTTAAATTCCCACTGTCGCTGTCTTCCTCATTTGCTCTTTCCCATTCCTGATCTGTCCTATCACTCTGCTATACTATCTTCTTCTTCGCTAGATCAATGACCTACCTTTTTTCTTGAAAACTCTTCCTGGACAAGACTCCTTGTTTGTGTATGAGGTCTGTTGGATCAGCTTGGGAGTGTTGGACGCTTTCTGCCGGGTGGTCACTAGGGCTTCCTATGATGTTATTATTTAGCACTATAGGCATTTTATATGTATGTGTTTTGTTGATGATTTATAATGATGTTTGTATTCTATTTTGTTTTTGTAACCGGGGGTTCGAGTAGTTGGGGTAAAGCCTCAGCCGTCCCCTGCGTGGGATGTCTTTATTGTAAAGTGACTGGCCGGTGGAGGGCATTCAATTTTCCCACTAGGGTTGTTTCGGCAGATCTTTTATGCGGATTGGGGGTTGTCCGGTCCTGATTTGGTTCGGAAGAGTCCGCTGGACCTAAAGCAACAATCAATCAATCTATCTATCTATCTATCTATCTATTTATCTATCTATCTATCTATCTATCTATCTATCTATCTATCTATCTATCTATCTATCTATCTATCTATCTATCTATCTATCTATCTATCTATCTATCTATCTATCTATCTATCTATCTATCTATCTATCTATCTATCTATCTATCTATCTATCTATCTATCTATCTATCTATCTATCTATCTATCTATCTATCTATCTATCTATCTATCTATCTATCTCAGAAAACGTTAATGCGAAGCTACCAGCCTATACGCATGGGAGTAACACAACAGACATGGAGAAAAAGAAAGAAAATACAAAAATCACCAAAAATTTCAAAAGTTATAAAAATAAATATGACAAACACGCGTCATTTGATAGAATGTGTCTCAAAGAAAAGTAAAAATATTTTAAGTTACTTTTAATTCAACAATTCTTCACCTTTTTTCATTGCATAGTACGTAAACATCGCTACAGCTCTTGTAATAATCGTACTATCACTTTGTAATAAGAAAAATATCAATGGTGGTACGTCAACATTGAAGTGCCTCAAAATGTACTTTTCACGAATATCCTTATACGCTGGACAATACCACAAAAAATGCATTTCATTTTCAACAAACGTACAGAAAGGGCATGTCTTTGGAACAACACTATATCTTTTATTTCCTTTCAAGTCTATAATGCCTAGACGTAACTTTACAAAGATATTTCTGAACTTATTTATAGTTATATCTGTTAAGTACTTCTCAAACTGCAATAGTGATTTAAAGGAACCATATACTGAGAACCTTTCGCTATCCATTAATTTACTAAACCATTCCTGTTTGTAGCAGTCTATCATACGTTGTCTGAAAACACGTAAAAAAGCTTTCTTATTTCCTACTCCCCCGTTCAACCAAACATGAGAAAAACCAAACATGTCAAAACAGTGTTTTATATTGTAAGCCCAGTTACGTACATCAGGCTGATCTACAGGTACTCTCAAAAATCAGTTTTTGTCCATTTCATATGCTTGCTTTGGTAGTCTAACAAGAAACATGTCTTGCAATTTGAACCAGTATCTGACTGCACTTAGAGCACTGTCAATAAACAGTGGATAACGACCAAGTTCTCCATAAACCATGACATTTGGGGTCCTGGGAGACAGAAGCATAGGTTTGACCTGGACATCGAACAGCTTAAAGAAAACATTTATATCCATGCTGCCCAAACTCCACATTGTTTTTACGACCTCCACAACCAGCGCCCTAACGCATTGTGTTACATGCCACCACAGTTAAACAACCAGCGCCCTAACGCATTGTGTTACATACTACCACAGTTAAACAACCAGCGCCATAACGCATTGTGTTACATACTACCACAGTTAAACAACCAGCGCCCTAACGCATTATGTTACATACCACCACAGTTAAACAACCAGCGCACTAACGCATTGTGTTACATACGACCACAGTTAAACAACCAGCGCCCTAACGCATTGTGTTAAACACCACCACAGTTAAACAACCAGCGCAATAACACAATATGTTACACACCACCACAGTTAAACAACCAGCGCCCTAACGCTTTGTGTTACACACTACCACAGTTAAACAACCAGCGCCCTAACGCATTGTGTTACACACTACCACAGTTAAACAACCAGCGCCCTAACGCATTGTGTTACACACTACCACAGTTAAACAACCAGCGACCTAACACATTGTGTTACACACTACCACAGTTAAACAACCAGCGCCCTAACGCATTGTGTTACACACTACCACAGTTAAACAACCAGCGCCCTAACTCATTGTGTTACACACCACCACAGTTAAACAACCAGCGCCCTAACGCTTTGTGTTACATACCACCAAAGTTAAACAACCAAGGCCCTAACGCATTGTGTTACACACCACCCTTGTTAAACAACCAGCGCCCTAACGCACTGAATTACATACCATCACAATTAAACAACCAGCGCCTTAACATTTTGTGTTACACACCACCATAGTTAAACAACTATTGTGCACAATATAAAATTAAATATTTCAAGTAAAAATGTGGGCACACTTCTTTGTTGACATTCGTTCACTAGGCTCAATAAATATAGTTATGAAGATATTCCTTTTAGGCAAAAATAGGTTAATTGTGGAGGTGCCATGTTAAGAAAAAAAAGAAGTTAAAAATGTATTAGTAATACATTCATCTCAGTTTGCTGTTTAAAAAAAGTATTCCTTGGAAGACATGATGATTGAGTGATTGTATTCTTTCAATTATTGTTCTTTGTGACGGAACATCCACAGTAGAAGACATGATGATTGAGTGATTGTATTGTTTTGATTATTCAATTCAATTCAATTCAACAAATCTTTATTACCTTTCACAAAGAACTATGGCAGGCACTTGATCACTAAAATAAACGAAATAAAATTAAAATTAACATAAAAATACCAGTTAAAAAAAATTAAAGATGGTATAATATTTGTTTAAAACCTCTACAACGTGTAGGATACGATTACATATGCACACACACACACACACACACTCACACAACCGTGTAGAAACGCCGTTGTGATGACTTTTATAAAACTCTACATGCGTTACTTTGACATTTTTACAAATTTGTCCCTTTTTTGAAGCTATCCCTAACCCTAACCCTAACCCTTAACCTAACCCTAAGCCTAACGCAGCCCCAACCCTAAACGGAACACTGTTTTGAAGTCAAAATAACGGGGTCCGTCAAAAGAAAGTACGTAGAGGTTCAAGTGTATGTCAGAATAAAGGCGTTTCTACCTAGCCACACACACACCCACACATTTTTGTAGAAACGACGTTGTGATGACTGTCGTGAAACTCTACATACATTATTTTGACACACTTACCATCATTTTGACATTATTTTGACATTTTTTAAAGCTATCCCTAACCCTAACCCTTAACGTAACCTAAGCCTAACACAGCCCTAACCCTAACGGAACGCCTATTTTGACGTCAAAATAACGGGGCCGTCAAAAGAAAGTACGTAGAGTTTCAAGTGTATGTCAGAGTAACGTCGTTTCTACCTAGCCACACACACACACACACACCAACACACACACACACATACACACGCTATGAATTTATATAGTAAATTATGTGATTATTGTTCATTGTGACGAAGCATCCACAGTAGAAGAAGAATGTACAATGATTGAAGTGGGTAAACGTAAGTTGAAGGCCCCAGGTTAGAGGGTACATGTAGGTCTTCTCTGTAAATACACTAGTGTCGGCGCTTAGCGTAGACCCAAATTCCAGTTTCTGACGTCGTCAGCGATAGACTGGTCACGGAGATTGGGTGGTCAGTGTCATGGTGTAACTCAAACCTGAAATTGGAAGAAAAAAAATTGCTCTAGAAATTGGATCAGAAAACGAGGGAAAGAAAGAATACAAATACCAAAGCTAGTTATACACAAAGACCACACACAGTCAAATACCAAAGCTAATTATACACAACAACAACACACAGTCAAACAGCAAAGCTAATTATACACAAAAACCACACACAGTCAAATACCAAAGCTAATTATACACAACAACCACGCACAGTCAAACAGCAATGCACTGGCTTGCTTGCGCAGGCACAAACAACTGAATGCATGATGTACACACGCACACACACACAACACACACAAACGCACGCACGCACACGCACCCATACACACAAACACACCCACATAGGCATACATCACTCACACTTGACCTCACCAAACACAAACTTACTCGCTGAGAACTTTGGCAGCAAGCACCTTCATCTCGTTGACAGCGAAGTTTTGTCCAATGCAGTTTCTGTAAGACGTGAACCAGTCAGTGAGTAACATTACACATATTGTGCTCCAACAACAATACCACCACCACCACCACCAACACTATCATTAATACTATCATCACCACCACCAACACAACAACCTCACCTGGGTCCAGCAGAGAACGGTACAAAGGCAAAAGGATCTCTCTCGAGCATAGCATCCTGTCGGAATCTCTCGGGCACAAATTCCTCAGGGTTGTCATAAATATCAGGGTTGCGGTGAAGAAGGTCGAAACTGACGGCGAGCCTCGTTCCCGCGGGAACAGTGACGCCATCCAGCCGTATGTCCTTGGTGAGAAGTTTGGCTATGACTGGGGCAGGCGGGTACAGACGGAGCGCCTCTTTGATGCAGCATGACAAGTACTCCAGCTTGGAGAGGTCTGACCTGCAACATCAAATTGTCAGTCTGATAATGTAATAGCATGCGTGTTTGGTCTGTTGATTACAAGTTGCTGTATTAGTTTTCATTAATAAGACACTGCAGCGTGGCTATCAAACCTGTACGTGGGAAGAAGCTGGAAGCTACTGTTGCACACCAATCCAGTTATAGCATCTGTTATTGTCAGGCTGTGCTTACATGGCATCAGAAGTGGGATCTGAACCCACGCCATTACTGTGCCTAATATAGAAAGACAGGGGGCTGGACACACTCTTTATTTTTCTCCAGTGAAATAAAAGCACGGCGATCTATAAGATAGACAGGACAAAAGAAGACCGAAAAAACTACAATTAAAAGGACATTCCCCCACAAAAAGTAAGGTGACACGCATCAATAAGGAAATGCAGCTGTAAAAATCAACACACACACAAAAATGAACACTCAACAGTCCCAATAACTGAGGTTATCACACACTTTCACGGTGGTTACAAAAAGGCTCAACTCCGACAGGATTTTCTCCCGTTAAAATATCATCAATATTGGTAGAGTGAGCTGCACTAATGTCCCTTGCAACATCCCACTCCATGGCGCTCACAACATACAGGTCCAACATCAACAAGATTGTCTCCCATCCAAATGTCGCTCTGAGGCATTGATCACTGCCATCATCATTATCACCATGATAACTACAATAATAATTATCATTATCACCAGGACAGCTACCATAATAGTTATCATTATCACTCTGACAACTACCATATTAATTATCATTATCATCGTGACAACTACTATAATAGTTATCATTATCACCGTGACAACTACAACAATAGTTCTTATTATCACCAGGACAACTACCACAATAGTTATCATTATCACCAGGGCAACTACCACAATAGTTATCATTATCACCATGGCAAATGCCATAATAGTTATCATTATTACCAGGGCAACTATCACAATAATTATCATTATCACCATGGCAACTATCACAATAATTATCATCATCACCATGACAACTACCATAATAGTTCTCACTATCACCGTGACAACCACTACAAAAGTTATTATTATGATCAAGACAACTTTCACAATAGCTATCATCACCATGGCAACTACCACAATAGTTATCATCATCACCAGGACAACTACCACAATAGCTATCATCATCACCAAGACAGCTACCACAATAGTTATCATTATCACCACGGCAACTACCATAATATTCATCATCATCACCAGGACAACTACCACAATAGCTATCATCATTACCAGGACAGCTACCACAATAGTTATCATTAGTACCAGGGCAACTACAATAATAGTTATCATTATCACCATGGCAACAACCATAACAGTTATCATTATCACCAGGGCAACTACCATAATAGTTATTATTACCAGGGCAACTACCACAATAGTTATCATTATCACCAGGGCAACTACCATAATAGTTATCATTATCAATAGCACACCTACCACAATAGCCACAATAGTTATTATTATCACTAGGACAACTACCACAATAGCTATCATCATTACCAGGACAGCTACCACAATAGTTCTCATTATTACCAGGGCAACTACAATAACAGTTATCATTATCACCAGGGCAACTAGCATAATAGTTATTATTACCAGGGCAACTACCACAATGGTTATCATTATCACCAGGGCAACTACCATAATAGTTATCATTATCAACAGCACACCTACCACAATAGTTATTATTATCACTAGGACAACTACCACAATAGTTATCATCATCACCAGGATAACTACCACAATAGTTATCATTATTACCAGGGCAATTACCACAATTGTTATCAAAATCACCAGAACAACTACCATAATAGTTATCATTATCACCATGGCAACTACCATATTAGGTATCATTATCACCACGGCAACTACCACAATAGTTATCATTATCACTGGGGCCACTACCACAATAGTTATCATTATCACCAGGGCAACTACAATATTAATTATCATTATCACCAGGGCATCTACCACAATAGTTATCATTATCACCGGGGCAACTACCATATTAGTTATCAGTATCACCAGGACAACTACCATACATTTTTATTATCATCACTGTCTGTCAAACCTACCATTGTGATCAATCTACCAGTCACTGTCAAACATGTCACTGATCAATCTACAAGTAACTGTCAAACCTATCACTGTGATCAATCTACCAGTCACTGTCTGTCAACACTATCATTGTAATCAAGCTACCAGTCACTGTCTGTCAAAACTATCACTGTAATCAATCGACCAGTCACTGTCTGTCAAACCTATCACTGTGATCAATCTACCGATCACTGTCTGTCAAACCTATCACTGTGATCACTGGTAGATTACCAGTTACTGTCTGTCAAACTTATCACTGTGATCAATCTACCAGTTGCTATAAAACCTATCACTGTGATCAATCTACCAGTCACTGTCTGTCAAACCTATTACTATGAAACCTATCACTGTGATCAATCTACTAGTCACTGTCAAACCTATCACTGTGATCAATCTACCAGTCACTGTCAAACCTATCACTGTAATCAATCTACCAGTCACTGTCAAACCTATCACTGTGATCAATCTACCAGTTACTGTCAAACCAGTCACTGCCTGTCAAACCAATTCACCATCACACTGTGATCAATCTACCAGTCACTGTCTGTCAAACCTATCACTATGAAACCTATCACTGTGATCAATCTACTAGTCACTGTCAAACCTATCACTGTGATCAATCTATATCTACCAGTCACTGTCAAACCTATCACTGTAATCAATCTACCAGTTACTGTCAAACCAGTCACTGTCTGTCAAACCAAGTCACCATCACCACAACCACCATCATCATTATCATCATCATCCCCATCATCATCACTATTGCCACCAAAATTGTCAAGAAGAACTTAATCACCAGCGAATGTCAGTGGAATATGTTTCTTTCAATATAGCATCCACCTCTTCCTGTGCCTGTTGTTGCTGTTGTAGATTTGTGGACAGCAAATACAGCAACCAACTTGTTGCCGTTGCCGATGTTTCATGACCTTGATACAAAGAAAATATATTTATAATGATGATAATGTAGGATACACAAAAAAATGAGACAGTTCATGCTCATTGCACTATAAAAACCTACCTTCAAGGTCAAGGTCATTAGCCCAAATGAAAAAAAAACTTCAAGATCAAGGTCTAAGATATAATAATATTGTTTAAACTGTTCTTCTTCATATTTTGGACCAATAACCTTGAGCACGTCTTTTAGGCCTAAGTCATGCGCTAAACAAGAAGACAATCAGAATGACCTTGACCTTGAAGATTTATGCGGTAGAACAAATGACTTTGACCTTGACCTTAGTTTTGTTAATTTAGGAAAATGTGATGTTGCTCACAAACATATTCGTGTAATTTCTGGGAGCAATCAACATCACAATTCATGAAGTCTGATCCACCAATGCATCACACCAACATAGCCTATGACAGATAAAAGTAAATGTCTGAAAAAAATCTGGACCACACTAAAGAAAGAAAAAAAAGGTGATTGGTAGGCCGAAGAGGAAGATAGAGTTGGAAAAGAAAAAAGAAAATACATGACCGAATGTACTGGTGCTTACCAGCGAAGAGAAACGTGTCCACTTCATTCCTGATATCTTTGAGGGTCAGCCCTTCTCCATTTTCATCTTTTGACATCAGCAGAATGTCTACAAAATCCAAATAGCGCTTCATTGGCGGTCCATCATTTTCCTGAAACCAGCATATTTAAATATTTATTTTATTTTCATGGGGCGGAAAGGGAGGCAACTGGTTCAAACTTGGGAGAGAGGTTGTCAACCTTCCATTTGATGGTTAGACTAGCCTTGGATGACTCCCTCCTGCTGTACAGAATCCTTTGGAGTGGCCATTTTGGTTATGCAGGACAAGGCGACACGACATTTGTTCTCCCCGGCTGACCATTCATCTCCTGCTTTTGGTGGTGAGCAGGACTACATTGCCGGCAGGCATTTTATGCATTTTAAGTCTGGGGCAGTGACTTTGCAGAGAGTGTCGTGGCACTAGTAGCCGGCAAACTGGTTTACTATCAACACGCTCCACTGCCTTGCAGGGCAAATATTTTAATGTCCCTCTTACGAGGGATAACTAAAAAATAATAGCTCGGGTTGGGACGTGTTCCGTAGGTGGTGGCCGAGAGACGGGAGTCAAATACTCCGCTCGGCTACATTAACTTTATCACAATCATCATCATCATCATCATCATCATCATCATCATCATCATCATCATCATCATCATCATCATAATCATCATCATCATCATCATCATCATCATCATCATCATCATCATCACTATCATCATCACAATCATCATCATCATCATCATCATCATCATCATCATCATCATCATCATCATCATCATCATCATCATCATCATCATCACTATCATCATCACAATCATCATCATCACAATCATAATCATCATCACTATCATCATCATCATCACAATCATCATCATCTTCACAATCATCATCATCATCATGCTTATCATGGTCATCGTAACAAAAGCAATATTTATCACAACTCAGAGCTCCGTATAACCCCAAATAATGGAATAGGGATGAAGTACCAAAATCTGTCGGCGTTGTTCAATCATGTCTTCAGCAAAGCGGTGCACAGTGTCGCAACATTGCAAGAACTCCTTACAATGGGCCGTCCACTTGTACAGAAAATAAGGGTGATGAAACACGTTACTGAAACAAACCAACACAGTTCAAAACATATTTTGACGCGATTAGGCTGCTATGCACCTAATATGGGCAGTCGGACCGAAAGCGACGCTGACCCCAATCTAAGTGTCAGAGGCTGTTGAGGGCATACAACTACACACAGCCTATAGTTGATAGATCTCTGACAGCTAGCGTCAATATCACATACACACAGCCTATAGTTGATAGATCTCTGACAGCTAGCGTCAATATCACCTACACACAGCCTATAGTTGATAGATCTCTGACACTGAGCTAGCGTCAATATGACCTACACACAGTCTATAGTTGATAGATCTCTGACAGCTAGCGTCAATATCACCTACACACAGCCTATAGTTGATAGATCTCTGACAGCTAGCGTCAATATCACCTACACACAGCCTATAGTTGATAGATCTCTCACAGCTAGCGTCAATATCACATACACACAGTCTACAGTTGATAGATCTCTGACAGCTAGTGTCAAAATCACCTACACACAGCCTATAGTTGATAGATCTCTGACAGCTAGCGTCAATATCACCTACACACAGCCTACAGTTGATAGATCTCTGACAGCTAGTGTCAATATCACATACACACAGCCTACAGTTGATAGATCTCTGACAGCTAGCGTCAATATCACCTACACACAGCCTACAGTTGATAGATCTCTGACAGCTAGCGTCAATATCACATACACACAGTCTACAGTTGATAGATCTCTGACAGCTAGCGTCAATATCACATACACACAGCCTATAGTTGTAGGATCTCTGACAGCTAGCGTCAATATCACCTACACACAGCCTACAGTTGATAGATCTCTGACAGCTAGTGTCAATTTCACCTACACACAGTCTACAGTTGATAGATCTCTGACAGCGAGCGTCAATATCACCTACACACAGTCTACAGTTGATAGATCTCTGACAGCGAGCGTCAATATCACCTACACACAGCCTATAGTTGATAGATCTCTGACAGCGAGCGTCAATATCACCTACACACAGCCTACAGTTGATAGATCTCTGACAGCTAGCGTCAATATCACCTACACACAGCCTACAATTGATAGATCTCTGACAGCTAGTGTCAATATCACCTACACACAACCTATAGTTGATAGATCTCTGACAGCTAGCGTCAATATCACCTACACACAACCTATAGTTGATAGATCTCTGACAGCTAGTGTCAATATCACCTACACACAGACTACAGTTGATAGATCTCTGACAGCTAGCGTCAATATCACATACACACAGCCTAAAGTTGACAGATCTCTGACAGCTAGTGTCTATATCACCTACACACAGCCTACAGTTGATAGATCTCTGACACTGAGCTAGCGTCAATATCACCTATACACAGCCTACAGTTGATAGATCTCTGACAGCTAGTGTCAATATGACCTACACACAGCCTACAGTTGATAGATCTCTGACAGCTAGTGTCAATATCACCTACACACAGCCTACAGTTGATAGATATGTGACACTGAGCTAGCGTCAATATGACCTACACACAGTCTATAGTTGATAGATCTCTGACAGCTAGTGTCAATATCACCTACACACAGCCTACAGTTGATAGATCTCTGACAGCTAGCGTCAATATCACCTAAACACAGCCTATAGTTGATAGATCTCTGACAGCTAGCGTCAATATCACCTACACACAGTCTATATTTGATAGATCTCTGACAGCTAGCGTCAATATCACCTACACACAGCCTACAGTTGATAGATCTCTGACACTGAGCTAGCGTCAATATCACCTACACACAACCTATAGCTGATAGATCTGACACTTGGGTAGCGTCAATTGTCATCCAGGATTACCTCCCTTTTAAATGTCCTCATTACAAGCCGTCAATCATCAAAGATAGAGAGCTGTTGAGATATAAACCGGGGTAAGTGGAATAGTGTTGTCACTTGGGCTGCCCTCTAGGTTACAGCTGATACTCTCAGGCACCAGGTGCTTTTGGGCAAAAGTCACTGTCACCATCAGGGGCCTGTAACACAATGTCAGCTGGGGGTGGGATGGGAGGACATATAGTAGTCAGTGGCCTTGGTTTTGGACACGGGATAACAGTAATAACATCGTTAACAACAAAATGCTACCTAGACACAACACTGTAAGGGTATATGCAATTACAGAAGCTCTCTGACTGGGGTAGAAACTTATCTCTCACAAGGAAAATAACAACGAATTATACTGAAAAAGAAAATTATCATTATAACTCACAGGATTCTCTGGCCCCACAAATACGAAATTCTGTCATAAGAATGCATTAACTGGGTGTGATCCCTGTAAACAAACAAATGTATAACTTTACTGGATGTAGACTACTGTTCCCTGTATACAAAAAAATAAACAATGTACAGCTTTAATACTAACATTATATATATATAAACAAATGAACAACTTTACTGGATGTACTGATCCCTGTAAACAAACAAACAAAAAATGTACAACTTTAATACTAACATTATATAGTTAATAGTGTATTAAAAGGATATTGGAAACAAAATGCTTTCCGTTCATTGCTAATGACTCAAATTGCTATACGGCTTGTGAGATGTGTGCAAATTCTTCTTGTTCTTGTTCTTGTTCTTGTTCTTGTTCTTCTTCTTCTTCTTCTTCTTCTTATTATTATTATTACTGATGTCCTTCCGGCTCGATGTGAAGAGAATAAACACAGCAAAGTTCACCAGACTGAAGTTCGACCTAGACAAACTGCAAGACCAGGCCGGATATGGCAGAACTATATTAAAAGCCACAATTGGAAGGAAATTTACACTACTGCTCATTTTGGGAGCTCGTGAAGTAGATGTCAACACCATGACCAACATCTTCAACTCAGGTGCCGCCACTGAGACCCTTGTCAAGCACCGGCCAAAGAAGAAACCGTAGACCGCACCTGAACTTTCGGACAAGAGTGATAAATGAATGGAGATGAAAAAGAAAAAGAACACCTCACAGGGAGCTGATGCCTACCGAAAACAACAATGACATCCGAAAAGGCATGCGAACAGCAAAGGAAAAATGGATAGAAGATCAATGCCAGGAAATAGAGAACAGTCTCAACAAGAACAACAACAGCAAGAAGGCCAACCAGACTGTGAAGCGGCTGACAAGTGTTAAACAGCTCAAGGTCTCCACGACACAAAGCAAGCCTGGCACATGCCTTACAGAAGAACAATAAGTCTTGGATAGATGGACAGAGTACTGCTCTGGCCTTTACAACAACACACCAAACGGAGACCCATCAGTTATAGCATGTTCCCAGAACAGAGAAGAAGAAGAAGAAATCCTCACAATTCTCCTAGAAGAAGTTGAGGCAGCTGTGCAATCGCTAAAGAAGGGAAAGTCAGCGGGAGTGGACAACATACCCGCGGAATTGCTTCAAGCAAGAGGAGAAGCGATTACCTCCACATAACAAAATCTGGCAGAGTGGGAAGTGGCCTACACCATGGACTTAGTCGCTTGTCATCCTTTAATCCCAAAAATGATAACCTTCAAGAGTGTGAAAATAACCGCACACTCAGCCTCATTAGCCACCCCAGCAAGATCCTCCTGAAAATAATACTCAAAAGGTTGAAACCCCACGCTGAACAAATCATAGCTGAAGAACTAGCAGGATTCAGGCCAGAACGAAGTACCACTGAACAGATTTTCAACCTCAGAATAATATGCGACAAATACCTACAGCACCAACAACATCTATATCATGTGTTTGTAGACATCAAGAAAGCGTTTGCGGAGTCTGGCATGCAGCTCTGTGGGCAATCATGAGAGCGTATAACATCAGCCCTAAAATTATTGAAGTCATCTAAAGCTTGTAAGACAAGGCTTCCAGTGCAGTCCTCCACAACAGCGCCATCGGAAACTGGATCAACAGCTGAACAAAAACCGGTGTGCGTGAAGGATTCCTACTCTCTCCAACACTCTTAAACATCTTCCTAGAGCGCATCATGTCAGATTCCCTTGCTGATCACGAAGGCACAGTCAGCATAGGGGTAGAACAATCTCCAACCTCCGTTTTGTGGATGACATTGATGGATTGGCTGGAGAGGAACAAAAACTTGAACTGCTGGTACAGAGGCTTGACATCACCTCCAGAGCCAATGGAATGGAAATAAGTGCAGAGAAGACCAAAACGATGAACAACAACACAAATGGCATCAACACGGACATCAAAGTTCTAGGCCAATCCCTCAACACAGTGCATAGCTTCAAATATTTAGGAGCCATTGTATCAAACAATGGGTCCCGACAGGAAGTCCTCTCCAGAATCGCACAAACAACCGCTGCCATGACAAGGTTGAAGCCCATTTGGAAAGACAGTACCATCAGTCTACATTCCAAGATAGGGCTGCTGTGTTCACTTGTCATCTCCATCTCCCTATACGCTTGCGAAACACGGACCATCACAGCACATCTACAATGAAGAACACAAAGCATGGAGATGAGGTGCTACAGAAGACTTCTGGGCATTTCCTATACTCAGCACATCACCAATGACGAAGTCCGACAGACCATCACACAAGCCAGTGGACAACATGATGACATGCTCACAGGGGTAAAGAAACGGAAACTCCAATGGTATGGCCACATCAGCAGAGCATCAAACCTTGTAAAGACCATCGAGCAAGGCACGGTGCAAGGAGGCAGAAGTGGGAGACAGAAAAAGAGGCGGGAGAACAACATTCGAGACTGGACTGGCTTGACAATGAAGGAAGCCATGAGGGTTGCTGAGGACAGAGAAAGATGGAGTACCATAGTTAAACGATCATCTGTGGTGCCCCAACGACCTTTGAATTAAGGGATAGTATAGGATGAGATAAGACTATTATTATTATTATTATTATTATTATTAGTAGTAGTAGTAGTAGTAGTAGTAGTAGTAGTAGTAGTAGTAGCAGTAGTAGTAGTAGTAGTAGTAGTAGTAGTAGTAGTAGTAGTAGTAGTAGTAGTAGTAGTAAAATACTTATTAATGAAGCAATGATGATGATTGACGATACACTCACAACCATAAGAACTAGCCTACACACAAAGTCTCTTTGGCACAAGTAATGCACAGGGGATGGGGTAAGAGGTCGGGTTATAACAATTAATTGAAAGTGACAACGTAAACTTACGTTTTCCTTTGAACATCAAGATCCTTGGACATGGCACATTTGAGGATGATGTCGAACGTACAACGCTTTATCACAGGGCAGATGTCAAAACTTTCACCCTTGTCCGCAAACTCTCCTATCTTTTCCTGCACACACACACACACACACACACACACCCACACACACCCACACATACACACACAATCGCACACACGCATACACCAGTGTCACTATCTGTTTATTCAGAAACTGACAAAAACTGTTGTGCTCAAAACAACATCAACATTACAATTATGAACCTTAATTAGTTTTGAACTTCCAAAGTTCTGTACTAAAGCACAAAAATCGTCATACATTTTTTTTAAAAACCCTTTTACCGTCATCTGTTTGGAATCACAGACATTTCCAGTGCCAGCTGTCTGGAATCGCAAGCAGTGTTCACTCACCTACACCCAATCCTACGTCAAATATTCACCGCAGTTTGGGTTGTAGGGCGGAGGGCCAAAGTCGCATTTTTGTGACAGATGACACATGGAAGATAACATCGACACTATAGTGACCACAGGGTTCTCTCCTATGGGTAGCCCAGTGGAAGAAATGCGACCTTCGACCCTTGTCATACAGTCGCAAGAAATGACAGTGGATGAGCTAATCAGCTATCAATTTAATTTTCTTTTTTAATATATTTTTTTTAATGATCAGGATTTTGCGGAACACAACACACATATTGTACACTTATAGAAATGTGAGAACTTTAAAAAAAAAAAAAAAAAAAAAAGCAATATTGTCTTGTTTTGTATTGTTGGTTGGATTTTATTGGTAAGACTCATTTTAGCTACATTTTTTTAATCATATTTAAATGTTAACAGTTCAGTCTGATTTTACTTTAATTTTGTGTGGTCCTGATTCGATTCTGGGCAGTCCACTGGACCCTATAAGCACTGAGTATCTAATCTAATCTAAAAAGAAAGCAGGACAGACTTGTATGTGTGGTTTTGACAAAAGATGGATGGGACATGAAAAGAAATGAATGGTTCTTAATGAGCTATTAATGAGCTATTCAAGATACAACTATACATGGATACAACAACAAACACTGGCAAAGCTGAGCTAGCTCAAGTGATCCATACATTATTGTGGACACAAATGCCGAAATGTACAAACCAGCATAATGTCAGCCGCAGAGCTGTAAACATCCACGTAAGGCCGCAGGATGTCAAAATGAAAGGCAGGGGTGAGAAGATGGCGTGACCTTTGCCATTTGCTGCCATTGGAGGTCACAAGCCCCTCCCCTACAAATGGCTTGACCATGGCCAGTGCATCTCCCAACTCCAGCGGCTTGACGGCGTCCTCAGCTACAAAAATACACGAGGATGATGATGATAATGGTGATGATGATGGTGATGATGATGGTGATGATGATGATGATGATAATGATGATGATAATGATGGTTATGATGATGGTGATGATGATGACGAAGATGACGAAGATGACGAAGATGACGACAATGATGATGATGATGATGATGATGATGTTGATGATGATGATGATGATGATGATGATGATGATGATGGTTGTAATAAATGAACCTGGACACAGAGATAACATTTGGCTTATTGTGACTACACGAGTTTTCAACGCACGCTAGTAGTAGTTGTGCCGGAGTTGTATATAGAGCAGAGTTGCATATCTCTAGCGCTGCAGTGTATAAAGTTTTGTATCAGCATATCTTTACTGCGTATGTAAGCTAAGTATGTATGGGTTTCACGTGGTTAACGCATAACGTATAGTGCATAGCTAGGAGAATTGGGTGCTGAGCGAAACTCGAGGCCTTGTAATGTGGACTGGAAAAGATTTAGCCCAGCAGAGTCGAGTTGGAAGCTATTGCGAGCAGACGGTTTTTTGACAGAAAGTGACTTTGTGACAGTGTTATCTCAGGATAAAGTAAAGTCTGCTTCTGTAAGGGTAGTGTGTCGGATGATTTGAACCACCCAAGGTCTTGTGCCCTCGTCAGGACAAGAATGACCAAAAGACTGTAGTGGAAAGATTATGACCGCCATTTATTCAGGAAGTAATAAGTGTAGGGTCTTCTCTTAAGGGTGTGTGCCCTTCGATTAGGGACCTCCCAAGGCTCAGTGACCTCGCCGGTACTGAGATGTTCCAGGTATAAAGCAAAACATAGAGCAGAAACAAACTTTCTACTCTCACTGATAACCATTGTGGTGTACTGTATCGTGTTGTGTTGTGGTGTGGTGTTGGTGTTTGTGTATCACATCTTTCACAGGCCAAGAACTTGAAGGTGAGTGTGAACCCAGTAATTCAATTTCTTAGTGGCTATGCACTCCGAGCTTGCGTACGTGAATGAATGATGTTGAATGAGGGGGAAAGAGATGTATTTTGCTAAATAGAATTTTTTTATATGATTTTCTTGTTTAAATATGTAGTATGAATCATGTTGATGTTGTTGCCAAAAGGGGGTCACAAAGGGGTGATGATAAAATGTATATGTTAAAATGAGAGAGAGAGAGAGAGAGAGAGAGAGAGAGAGAGAGAGAGAGAGAGAGAGAGAGAGAGAGAGAGAGGGGTGATGAATATGAGGGAAGGATGACGTTGTATTATAGCATGCTAGAGAGGAATAATTGTGAATGAGGGGAGATAATGTACTATAACACGGAGAGGGGTGATGAAGGCGAGAATGAAGATGAATCAGGATTGTTTGACTGGAAGTGTAATTATGATAAGAATGTATATTGTATAAACGACCATGTTTATGAAAAGAAATATGAATTATTAGAACTGAGAATTGCATTGAATTGTTGAGATGCACATTTAAACAGGTCAAGATGGCGGACGGCGGAAGGAGTATTTGTTTATGTAGTGTTTACATTTCGTATGGAAATAGATTAGTAAGACAATTTATTTGTTGACCAGATTGGGCCTACGTACTATACTACTCTTCCTACACTACTATTCTATGTCACTACTACACTGCCACTTCTGCTTCTGAGACTTCTGCCCTTGCTGCTGTAGAGTGTGGACTACGTCGAACATCACTGCCACCACTGCCACGTCCTCCTTTGTCGTTGGCGCCGCTCTGGGTGTTGCCTTCCATCGCCGCCGGGACTCGTCGTTGTACTTCAGACGACCGGGAGCCGTCCGTTGGGGTCTACAGGCTACAATCTACATCGCACACACACACACACTTGCATATCACTCCCATAAAACATATTTCTACTTCTGTGCTTAGTGCAAGTTACTTTAATTATCTGTGTGTTGACTGCAGCTATAGTTTCTTCTGAGATTAGCTAAGAGACAGTAAGGCTACGAACAGTGAACATTGATTTATAAAGCCAGTTCATTTAATATAATCGATTTTCCAAGATTTTCCTGGCTTGATTACTCAGCTTGTAATCGTATTTATTTGCGAATTATTTGGTTGTTGCTATTGTTACACATTGTTGTGTGGGCATTCATGCACAGTTTCTAGGGGTTTCAGTTTAGACAAGGGAGGTAATATTGTTCATTAATTGTTGGGTTGTGGGTCCGGATAGGAGTTGAGGGTGGTTTAGATTTCCCAGCATCCTGTGTGTCTGTTGTTGAATAAAAGAGTGTGAGTGTACATCTGGCATTTGGGTTAATTTTCTTGGTTCCAGTTTTATCCCCTCACTCGCTGTTTTGAGCTGACGTCACGAAACCCACTCGGGTGACGCGACACTTATTTTTTACGTTCTTGCCAAGAGCGCTCTTCGCACAAGAGTTACAAGGGAGGTAATTCCATTGTCTTAACAATGGTGGTGGTGGTGATGATGATGATGATGATGATGGTGGTGGTGAGATGATGATGATGATGACGACGACGATGATAATGATGATGGTGATGATAATGACGATTATTATAATGATGATGATGACGACGACGACGACGACGACGATGATGATGATGATGATGATGATGATGATGATGATGATGATGATGATGATGATGATGATGATGATGATGATGATGAAGATGATGATGATGATATAATGTTAAAGGAAAAAATCTGGGACTGGCTTGGGTAGATTAGAGCACCACATATTTTAAAAAAATAGGTAAAGGTTTTCCCACCACCTTTCGGTCGTTGGAGAGACATCTCTTTTCTCTAGGCCAGCTTAATGAGTGAGGTCCTTATCTCCTTTCCATCATTGCTTTATTTTCCCTGTTTGTAAACAGATCCAGGTGCCCATTCACAACTGGGGGTCTGGGGTGTGTCAAGTGCTTGTTTCAGTCTTTTGCTGTTGTTTAGTTGCTGATTTCCAAGCATGATCACCCTCCAAGTATTAACCCCTCCCGATGTTGCTTAAAACCAAACACTTCTAGCATGTTCCCAAGCCACTAGACTACTGTTCCAACCACCAAATGTACAGAAAGCAAAATATTTATTATATTTTTACCAAAAAAAAAAAAAACAACAAACAATAAAAAAGTGAAGGAAGTCTGATTTGGCTCTTTGCAGTCCTCTGGACCCTATGAATAACTATTAACTGACTGCACCAACCTGAAGCCTTGAGAATGACCTTGGCAAGGTCAGGGTGGTAGACAAATATCAAAGGTCGCAAAGGAGTGATCCACACTAGGAACATGCGTCGTGATTTTTGCAGAAACATCCTGGTGTACTCTAAAACACGTGGCGCTTCGCTTGTAGGTGGAAACTGTCAGACAATAACAAACGTTACGCCATGAGAGAGAAAAATATTGATATCTTTAAACTGCAGATCAACAGATGCGAATATGAAATAAATTACAATTCCCTGGTGACTAATGCAAGAAAAAACACTTTTGCACCATACCACCCGGGGGAGTTGTTAACAAAATAAGCACAGTGCATAGCTTCAAATATTTAGGAGCCAATGGGTCCCGACAGGAAGTCCTCTCCAGGATCGCACAAAAAGCTGCTGCCCTGGCAATATTGAAGCCCATTTGGAAAGACAGGACCATCAGTCTACATTCCAAGGTAAAACTGCTGCGCTCCCTTGTCATCTCCATCTTTGTATACGCTTGCAAAACTTGGACCCTCACAGCAGATCTACAACGAAGAATACAAAGCATGGAGATGATGTGCTACAGAGGACTTCTGGGCGTTTCCTATGCCCGGTACATCGCCAGTGGCAAAGTCCGACGGGCCATCACGCAAGCCATTGGACAATACGATGACCTGCTCGCGGTGGTGAGGAGGCGGAAACTCCGATGGTATGGCCACGTCACCAGATCATCAGGCCTTGTAAAAACCATCCTGCAAGGCGCAGTGCAGGGAGGTAGGAGAGGAGGGAGACCGAGAGAGAGGTGGGGGGAGGAGGGGGTGGCATTCGGGAGTGGACTGGTTTGACACTGAGCGAAGCCATCAGGGTTGCTGAGGACGGAGAAAGATGGAGTACGCTGGTTAAACGATCATCTGTGGTGCCCCAACGACCTCAGAGTTACGGGATAGGATAGGAATAACAAAATAAGCGAGCTGCGGTACATAGCTTACACAGTGGTTTTGATACACATTACAACATGTTTTGTGAAGTAATGTTAGTACATATCTTACATAGTGGTTTTGACACACACTACAACATGTTTTGTGAAGTAATGTTAGTTAGTACCTAACTTACATAGTGGTTTTGACACACATTACAACATGTTTTGTGACGTAATGTTAGTTAGTACATAGCTTACATAGTGGTTTTGACACACACTACAACATGTTTTGTGAAGTAATGTTGAGCCTAGTTAGTGCTTGGATGGGTGTACATAGCATGGAAGGCAGCCACCAAACTACACCAAGTATCAAACAAGCCTATAACACACCCCCGTCCACCCAGCTGTAAATGGGTATCTGGCTCTGTTTACAAACAGGGAAGGCAAAGCAGCATAAAGGGAGAGGAGATGGGCCCAACCCTCACTAAGCTTGCCCAGAGAAAAGAGAAACCCCATTAAACGTCTCCCTCGCTGACTCAAAGATTACGGAAACACCTTTACCTTATAAAGAAATTGCACATGCAGTACCCTGAAACGAATGAATAAAAAGATGGCTCCAGGAATTGGATTTATGGTTTTTACTAAAGTAACAATGTTGAACAAAACACTCATTTATTATTTTTTAAATAATTATTTTCTTTGATTTAAGCAAAATTTACTGCAATATCCAAGCCTAAAACTATGCTTAGCTATTTTAAAGATTGTTATTTCTATAAGTACAGTAATGGCTTAATGGCATGATATCTCATTACTAAACCATGCACATCAGATAAACTTACTTTATGTATTGTCCCGAACAAGAGAGAGAACTCTTCCTCTTGTGCCAAGGAAGAGAGTTGTCTGTGCAGCTGTCGCAGATGGTAGACTTTAGTCACCATCCAGCCAACTCCCACCACTGCAACAGTACTAGGATTTAGATTTTGCTTTTATTTATTAATTTATTAATTTATTTTATTTTGTCGTTCTTATTTAGCGCTTTTCCAGCTCAAGAGCTGCTCAAGGCGCTGGCCGATACAGGGTCTAACTTAAACTGCTTAAGGCGCCCACTTGCTGCCTTGGGAATATCGTCTGATGCCAGCCAACTGAGCACAGTCTTAGACGACAGGGGATGGGAGCAGGGACCTAGTGCCTGCTGGGTGTATTTATGGAGCTGGCATTCACTGGTCCAAGACATGAGCGTCAGGATCTTTAAGTTTTTCTGCATGCACAAACTAGACCTCGGCTTACACTCTTATCTGAAAGAGTACAACCTTGTCCATGAACAGATATTTACATACACACACACCCACACACACATACACATACACACACACACACACACCCAAACATGTCAAAAAACACACAGACATTTACACACACAGACACACACAGACACACCATTCCAACAAACACACACATGCCAAAAAACACACAAACCCGTACACACACACACACACACACCCACACACACACACACACCATTCCAACACACATACATGGGTAGACACAAATTCAACCCTTGTACTCACCCACAAGCGAAATCCACATGAGAGGACTAAGCATCAAATCAGCAATCATCTTCCCTATTCCTTCACAATCACAACTACACACTTTTCTCACAGCCTGTTTTATGAAGATTCTGCCAACGAGAGAAAGATTATAGCATTAAAAGAAGAAAACAAAATTATTATAACTCTGAAAAGTAAATATTTTCATTTTTTTTTTAATTAAAAAAAAAAAAAACCTTTATTGTCCATTTTTTTAATCGGGAAATTCTGGGCCGCCTCCCCTGGGGAAGGCGTAGTCGCAGCCTGTGGCGCGCCCAAACTCAACCTACCTAACATTAGTTGTGTCTTTTTTCAAATTTTGCTGGGGGAGCAAACCGGAGTACCCGGAGAAAACCCCCGAGATGTTGCCCGAGTCGAAAGTAAATAATATTCGGAGAAACATAACGCCCAGATGCTGGTTCGAACCCACACGTACCTGTCAGGCGCCATTGGTTTCTGGCTCGTGGACAAGGCAAGTTAGTCCCGCCTTAGCCCACTTGGCCACAACGCTCGCTAATTGTTAATGATATTGTTAGTTTAGAACTATGGTCTCAACTATAATTGTGACCAGGACTAATTATATGTACAAAATAGTAAATAACATATATAGGCCTAAATAGACTAGATTCCTTACACTATACACTACTTAACAATTACTTAGACTAGATTCCTTACACTATACACTACTTAACAATTACTTAACAGACTAGCTTACTTACTGCCGATCAGCTGTTAAAACCAAGACTCAGCAGTTTCATATTTCGGCCATCTGATATGTAAATGTTTGTGAAGTTTACAGTTCATTGCATGACCCAGTAACTTCAAGTACTTTGAGACCCATAACGGTACATATGTAACAGCTAGATTCTTATTCGAATAGGTACAATGCTCTTATACAAACCATTACTCATAAATACAACATGTAAAAAAACAACAACATGAATATGGACATTATTCAATCAAGTAACAAGTCTAGAAAATAATTATTAGTTACCACACTTCAAGGAAAGAGTGATTATTGCAATGATGAAACTTCTGTTTAGGTGCAAAGTCCAGTGTACCGGAATTACAAGATTTCCCCCCCCCCTCTCCCCCTTACATTCCGGTACGTTTATTCTTAGAGTACATTTATTCTTAGATTTCCGGTACATTCGTTCCAGCTTCCAGTCAGCTGCACTGTAAACAAAGATTGTGCAGAACTTACCCAAAAGAAGATGATTTCAGATCTGCTTCTTAATCCTCTACTATGGGCAGCCGTGTTTGGTGAGTGAATTAGAGAGTTGAAAGTCCTAAAGAAAAACTGTAATATTGGTTATTTTCCAGCCTTATTTTTTCCTGTCAATGTTCAGTTCTTGGCAATCGGTTATTGCATGCATGATTTCATTTGAGCACATCTACGTACGGTCCTTCCCCACGTACAGTACATCGATATGGAGCTGTTTAAGGCCCCAGCCTAAAGTTAATATTGCTTAGGCTCTTTCGGTATTTCCCCACACCGCGAATCTAATACATTCTACATTACTTCTGACACATTTGTCTTCTGTTTCGGAGTATCTGGAAATATTTAAATAGTCGGGAATCAGAACGAGTCAATTTAATTGTCGGTGTGTCGATCGGTCCTTTGTAGTTTGTACACCTCACCTCAAAACCCACTCAACAGATTTTGGCCAATAGTGGCAGAACATTACCTAGGTTAGTGGCAGAATATACAATGTTAATAAAAGATGAAGTTTATAAATTAAATGTAAGCGATAATGAAAAAGACTTGGGTGTAACTTTTGATTGCAAGTTAAAATTTGACGCACCTATTCAGAGAGTGGTAACTAAAGCAAACCAAATGTTAGGCATAATTGAAAGAGCATTCACATACTTGGAAAAAGAAACGTTTTTAAAATTGTATAAAGCTTTTGTAAGACCTCATATTGAATATGCTAACGTAGTTTGGAGTCCATATTTGAAAAGGCAGTCAGTAGCAATAGAAAAAATTCAACGGGGAGCCACAAAACTATTATCTGAGTGTCGTGACATGACATATGATGAGAGATTAAGGTTTCTGGGCCTTCACTCTCTGAAAGGACGTAGGATCAGGGGAGATTTAATTCAGACATTAAAAATCATTAATGATGTAGAGGATGTTAATACTAATACTTTTTTCTTGCTTGATCAATCTAACAGAACTAGGAAGTGTGAAGGTAAAATTTGTATAAAATATTGTAGAACTAACCAACGAAAATTTTTATTTGCACATAAATCGAGTAGCTAATTATTGGAATTCTTTACCAACAAATATTAAATTTGCACCATTTGTAAATAGTTTTAAAAAAACACATAGACACTGATTCCAAATTTCAAGAATTATTCTCTCAATGCGACTAAAAAAGATTATTTCAAATTATTGCATGCAAATCATAATGTAAACTATATTAACCATAAACAATGAGGGGACGTTTTTATAAGCCGCGAGGCTATAGGCAGCTATGCCTGTCCTACATCTACTACTACTACTACTACTACTACTACTACTACTACTACTACTACTACTACTACTACTACTACTACTACTACTACTACTACTACTAGGTTAGTGGCAGAACATTACCTAGGTTAGTGGCAGAACATTACTTAGGTTAGAGACAGCACATTACCTAGGTTAGAGACAGAACATTACCTAGGTTAGTGGCAGAACATTACCGAGGTTAGTGGCAGAATATTACCTAGGTTAGAGACAGCACATTACCTAGGTTAGAGACAGCACATTACCTAGGTTAGAGACAGCACATTACCTAGGTTAGAGACAGAACATTACCTAGGTTAGTGGCAGAATAATACCTAGGTTAGTGGCAGAACATTACCTAGGTTAGAGACAGAACATTACCTAGGTTAGTGGCATAATATTACCTAGGTTAGAGACAGAACATTACCTAGGTTAGAGACAGAACATTACCTAGGTTAGAGACAGAACATTACCTAGGTTAGTGGCAGAATATTACCTAGGTTAGTGGCAGAACATTACCTAGGTTAGAGACAGAACATTACCTAGGTTAGAGACAGAATATTACCTAGGTTAGTGGCAGAATATTACCTAGGTTAGAGACAGAACATTACCTAGGTTAGAGACAGAACATTACCTAGGTTAGAGACAGAATATTACCTAGGTTAGTGGCAGAATATTACCTAGGTTAGAGACAGAACATTACCTAGGTTAGAGACAGAACATTACCTAGGTTAGAGACAGAACAGTACCTAGGTTAGTGGCAGAATATTACCTAGGTTAGAGACAGAACATTACCTAGGTTAGTGGCAGAACAGTACCTAGGTTAGTGGCAGAACATTACCTAGGTTAGAGGCCTGCCTCCTGTGCCATTATATTTGCTGTGCTGCATAGGTCAAGGTTGCTAAACACATTCAGCTCAATATTTAAAAAGTTGAAAGCTTTTTTGTTGAGTTTTGGTGTACTTCACATCATGGGCCATCCTTCAGTAGTGGTATACAGGTACTTCAAATCATTGGCCATCCTTTAGTAGTGGTATACAGGTACTTCAAATCATTGGCCATCCTTCAGTAGTGGTATACAGGTACTTCAAATCATGGGCCATCCTTCAGTAGTGGTATACAGTTACTTCAAATCATGGGCCATCCTTCAGTAGTGGTATACAGGTACTTCAAATCATTGGCAATCCTTCAGTAGTGGTATACAGGTACTTCAAATCATAGGCCATCCTTCAGTAGTGGTATACAGTACTTCACGTCATAAGCCATCCTTCAGTAGTGGTATACAGTACTTCACGTCATGGGCCATCCTTCAGTAGTGGTATACAGTACTTCAGGTCATGGGCCATCCTTCAGTAGTGGTATACAGTACTTCACATCATGGACCATCCTTCAGTAGTGGTATACAGTACTTCACGTCATGGGCCATCCTTCAGTAGTGGTATACAGTACTTCACATCATGGGCCATCCTTCAGTAGTGGTATACAGTACTTCACGTCATGGGCCATCCTTCAGTAGTGGCATACAGTACTTCACGTCATGGGCCATCCTTCAGTAGCAGTTCGGTTGACGGTCAGTCCATCGCTTAGAATGTCACTTTTTTGTTTTCAGAACACACTTGTTGTTTTATGTCAAGAATAACTCAACCAAAATTCATCATTTTTACTTTGCGGATTCTTTAACAACTGCTAAGCTTGTAAAATGATTTATATTTGTACTTTCTCAACGCTCAATGTCATTGTGGTTCACCATTTTTTAAACACGTTATATAAGCTGTATTTAAAATTGGCTGATCCGATTTTAATAGTTTTATTGCTTGCAGATAGTTGAGATTGTTGTCTAAACGAATACGATCACTTTATTTTCTCAATCAAAGAGAAATTCACACATGGTGCCACATATAAATGTTACAAGACGATAAAGGACAGTATAACAACAATAAACAGTAAATAGTAATTTAACAGGATAAAAGTATATCAAGAAGACATTACTGAATTAATCATTTAAAACTGTAGACCTAATTGTAAGAAGTTACATGGGGAAAACAAATACCTATCACATGATTTGCGTTTAGTGTCATAATCATGATAGAAGGTATTGCAACATAAAATCACTGTGGGCAAGCAATAATCGCATCAATATACAACAATGTAAGACTTTTAGATAAATATGTTCATAAAAGAATATAAAAATCGCTAAGCACATAGGCCTACACTAAAGGGAAATGTAAGATCACAGGGGCACATACCCACTATGTCATGCGGATTGGACATTAATTATATAAATCATGCCACGCACACTGTAATAATAGAAGCATCATACGTTCAAATTCTGAATCATTTAATAAAGAGATTGCGGTAGGTATAAAACTATTTTTAGTGCATGCAGTTTTGAACTTTGGTGTCCTGTAGCGCCTACCCGAGGTCAGGAGATTGAAATGGTGCGCGAGCACGTGACTGCTGTCTTGAAGTATGCGATGGGCCTTTCTCGCCACTCTCCTTTCATACATCATTCCATGTTTTCTTGTGCTTGGGAAAATAAAGTCACAACACCCCATACAAAATTTACAATATAGGAAAAAAAAAAAGTTTTTTGAAAATACTTTTTTTTTGCTATGTGTGTGAATGTTGTAAATACATTTAAATGGCTGGTCATGTTGTTTTCTTGTTGTAAATGACATCATTGTTTGATGTCAGTGTTGTAAATGACATCATTGTTTGATGTTACTGTTGCAGTGGTGGGATTGGGCTGGCTGTTAAATACTATATACCGTCTGCGACGACGATACAAACAGCTCTCTTGCTTGCCTCAGGAACAAGAGTTCTCTCTCTTGTTAGGAACCGCACAAAAGGTATTGTGAAGCAGTTTTCAGATCTGTTTTAAAGCACACTCACCAGCTTCACCTTCTTCTGTTTTACAAATTTTTGGTTTTTTTTAAAGCTGTCAGGACTTTTTCCAACCGTTTATTCAGTGCAGTCCAACTTCAGACCAATTTGTATACACAATACATTACCATGGACACAAATGAACACGATGACCTGCTCACAGTGGTGAAAAAACAAAAACTCCTATGGTATGGCCACGTCACCAGATCATCAGGTCTTGCAAAGACCATCCTGCAAGGCACAGTGCAAGGGAGGTAGAAGAAGAGGGAGACCGAAAAAGAGTTGAGAGGACAACATTCGAGAATGGACTGGTTTGACACTGAGCGAAACCATCAGGGTTGCTGAGGACAGAGAAAGATGGAGTACGTTGGTTAAACGATCATCTGTGGTTCCCCTTCGACATCTGAGTTACGGGATAGGATAGGATAGAATAGGATAGGACACAAATGTTGGATCTGTTTGTGGCTTGTCAAATTTTTTTGTTGACATTTTTATTTAGTTAGTCGTTCTTATATAGGGATTTTCCACCTCAAGAGCTTCTCAAGGCCCTGGCCAATATAGAGGCTGCCTGAGCGCCCACCTGCAGCCTTTGGGCGCATTGCCTGAGGCCCAGACAGCTGACGGCAGTCCTGGGCAACTAGATTTGGGGAGAAGGGACCTAGCGATCACTGAGTGTATTCATGTAGCTGGCACTCACCCGTCTAGGACATGAAGGTCAGGATTTTTTTAATCCGTGCTATGGAATGCATATGTGCACATACTTGACCTCAGTTTATCCTACCCTATCCTATCCCGTAACTCGAAGGTCATTGAGGCACCACAGATGATCGTTTAAGCAGCATTCTTCATCTTTCTCTGTCCTCAGTTTATAGTCTCATCCAAAGGCTTCGACTAATACATCAAAGGCAACTTTCTATACACACAATCCTATATTATATTCGGTGATAGAAATTTCAGATCGGTTTTTAGGCTCTGTGACCTTTTTCTGACATTTTAATCATTAAAACAAGCCAATGTCTATATACACTACTACTGCTAATATTTACTTGCTGATCAAGTGTTGTTGGTTCGATGTTTATATTGTAAAGATGTAAAATGTGCTAAGGAAAAATGGTATGTAAATAAACATTAGTAATAATTAGTAAATATTTATACTGTTTTTCCTCCTGGGCCTAACCGGGCATATAAATAGCTGTGAATAGGTTTTTGCTATTCTATTTCTGTCTTTTTTTGTCATTTGTGTACATAGTTGTAAATAGTCTATGTCTGTCTTTTTTGTAATTTGTGTACATAGTTGTAAATAGTTTGTACCTTTACTGTTCCGTCTTTTGGTGTATTGTAGCAAAAGCGATGTTTTATCGTGTGCATGTATTTATATGTAATGACTATGTAAAGCGTGGTGAGTCTGGTCATAGGCTGGAGTACCCGCTATATAAAAATCCGTTATTATTATTATTATTAATAATAAATAAGTTAACTAATAAAAATATGTTTATGTTAGAATTTTATTAATAGATTGTTCGTTCAGTTCCCATCTCACCACAACCCCCAGGACTGGATCAACTACATCAAGTCGTTTCAGAAGAAATCTCGACGCATGTTTTTGGTGTGGATGACTCCGTTACGCCCATTGCTCTTTGTCTATCACCATGAACCCGCCAAAATTATTCTACAAGCTTCAGGTGAGTGCAGGTTTTAAAATGTATTTTTGATATTGTACAGATCTAGAATTCAGCCTTTGTTTTGCCTTGACAACAATTTCTTTTAATAAACTCAAAACCTTGTTTGTTTGTTTTTCTAAAAACTTATTGGATTGTTTGCATTTTTTATATTTTTAAATCTTTTTTTTGGTTTCGTTTGTTCTGCCTTGCTATTGCATCTCACTGTTGCACAAAGTAACATTTTATTATTATGATTTTAGGGATAATTATTATTATTTGCATCATGATGATCAGGACTGGAGTGTATATATATATATATATATATATATATATATATATATATATATATATATATATATATATATATATATATATATATATATAGAGAGAGAGAGAGAGAGAGAGAGAGAGAGAGAGAGAGAGAGAGAGAGAGAGAGAACTCCTTGTTTCTGAGAACAGGCTAAAACACTGTTTAACAGTGACGGAAAGAGTGGAATTTTGCTACAAGGGTTCGGGTAAGGGTTAGTTGTAGATCTATCCCTAGCCCTTGCCCTAACCCCTTTTCTCTACAAAAATGCGCTTTTTCCGTCCCAAAAACCCATTTGCCTTCTTGGATTCTTAAATTGTATGAAACCAAGTGAGGACACTATCCAACGTCAATAAACGGTTCAAAAACACTCTCAAACGGTTCGTAAAAGACAGTTGACCTAGAAACAAATACAGCGTGACCTAATTCGTCGCCTAGAGGAGACGAAACTTACTTTTTCTTGCGTTTTCATTCGCATGTTCCCAGATACGAAACTGTGTTCCCATATGACTGTACAAAAACAAATATACCTTGTTTCTGGGTACATTTATAAGACTATACAGTCTCCCATTGCCTGATAAACTTGGTCTTACGTCTTCTTATGTCAGCCGAACTCATTGAGGTCAGGGGTCGTTATGAGCGGCTGTTGACAATGAGAGATGAAATCAGAGATCCGCAGTTTGATGTTACCACTGTAAGGATGGCCATTGATTGTGCTTGATGCAAATGCAGTACTGTTTACAACAGTGGTCAGCCATGTTCAATAGGGAGTGACCTGTTAGCCACCCAGTATTTAAATGCCTTCATTGACGGTGGAGGAGGAAATAAGTGGTGGTTCACCCGTCCCCTATACGCTTAATGTGTCCGGGGACATAAATTTTACTTTTAAAAAAAAAAAGTGGAGGAGGAATATTTTGCCACAGTGGACACACTGTTCATATTGTACAAAGATGTCACACTACGTTGTTAGTTATTTGTCATTACATTTTTTCTTGTTTCTTGTTTCATTTTTATTTTATTTTATGTTTTTTTAGCAAATGATGCAGTCAAAGGAACTGGGGTGGGAGATGTGGTGACATTTCTTCTGCCCTGGTTAGGGGAGGGGCTGGTGACCTCCAATGGCAGCAAATGGCAAAGGTCACGCCATCTGCTCACCCCTGCCTTTCATTTTGACATCCTGCGGCCTTACGTGGATGTTTACAACTCTGCCGCTGACATCATGCTGGTGTGTACAGACTTTTTTTAAATTTCAGTGGTTGGTGCAAGAACCTTCCTCCATGTATGTGAAAGCAGCCATTAGTCCTTGTAGATTGAAGGGACGGAGGCTGAAATGGGCCCATGGGAACAACAGAGAAAGAGCTGGCAGATGATGTCAACTGGATATTTCACGCCCCTTGACAACAGCTGCAGACAGACCTTAGCTGTAAACACTCATAGATTTAGCATTTCTCATGTCTTGAAACACATGAAATTCTTCTTCCCCAATAGAACCCATATTACAACTTCTACACAATCTTTCGTCCCTTATTACAAAATTCCAGCCTTTCTAATTCTATATGATGTATATGATATGATGTGAAACTCCGATGATATGGCCACGTCACCAGAGCATCAGGTTTTGCAAAGGCTATCTTGCAAGGCACAGTGCATCATGCAAAGAGGCAAGAAAAGAGGTGGGAGGACAACATTCGAGAATGGACTGGCTTGACACTGAGTGAAGTATGAGGGTTGCTGAGGACAGAAAGATGGAGTATGCTGGTTAAACGTGGTGCCCCAACGACTTTCGAGATACGGGATAGGTAAGGATAGGATAGGATAGGATACAGCAAGATCACTGCAGTTGGCTTAGTGGTGTATGCAGTGTCCCTGAATGTCAGGCAATAACATTGCAGCTTGTACAGGCAGGGTTCAAAGCCCGTTGACGGCCTGTAGTTTTTTTTGGTTAAAATTCCCTGAGACACTGCTCTCTTCTCTTTCGGATGAGAGTATAAATCGAGGCCTAGTTGTTGCATGCACGCATTCCATCCCATGGACTTTAATAAAGATCCTGATGCTCTTGTCTTAGATGGTTGAGTGCCAGTGACACAAATACACCCAGCACGCACTAGGTCCCTTCTCCCCATCCCCTGCCGCCCTGGATTGTGCTCAGTCACCTGGGCCTCAGACTTTGCACCCAAAGGTTGCAAGTGGGCTCCTCGTGTGGTCTGAGTTAGTTCCTGTATTGGCCAGCACATGGAGCAGCTCTTCAGCTGGAAAAGCCATTTATAGAAACTACGAAATAAAATAAATAAATGAATAAATAAAATAAATTCTTTCTGTTTTACATAAACCTTTTGTCTCACATCTTAAATAATTAATCTTACAGTTTCTTCTTTTAAACAAAAACAAAAATTAATGAACAAACCTAGAAAAACAACAAAAAAGTCTGGACATCTTCTTTGTTTTTTTATGACCACTGGTGCCGCCTTAAGTTGAAAGTATTGTTGAATTTATATAATGATGATAGGTGGTGTTCATATTGATGCACCAAACTCTCAATGCTGGACCACAAGAAATGGAGAACTGTGTAGAAAGTCGGACGAAGTTGGGATGGTTGACCCATGCTATCAAACTGTGGCATTGTGATGCATAAGCTCTTACTCTGTGTGTGTGTGTGTGTATCTTTTGTCTGTCGATGTGTCTGTCTGTCTGTTTGCAGGAAAAGATAGGAGAGTTTGCTGACAAAGGTGAAAGTTTTGACATCTACCCATTGCTGAAGCGGTGTACGTTCGACATCATCCTCAAATGTGCCATGTCAGTGGACCTAGACGTTCAGATAACGTATGTATAATTTTGCAGTGGAGGCTCACTTCTAATAAGATTTGTCCAACACATTGCTATTGACTTTAGTCATTACCAGTGTTTTATGTTTTAATATGATATTTCTGTGTTGGCCTTTGTGGTCTAAGACTGGACTATCTTGGTCTAAGACTGGACTATCTTGGTCTAAGACTGGACTATCTTGGTCTAAGACTGGACTATCTAGGACCTTTTTGACCAATTCAACCATTTTACCATTATATATTTATTTGTGTTTTTTCTGTACGGGCAATGAAGCATGTTACTGTGCTTGTTAATATTTATTGCTGACAGGCAATGATGCATATTACTGTACTTGTTAGTATTTATTGCTGACGGGCATTGAAGCATGCTACTGTGCTTGTTAGGATTTATTGCTGTTTGCTTGCTTTCCACAGGGATGAAAACTTGAACTACATGCACTCAAGCGACAGACTTACATATCTTTCAGGAGCGAGATTTATGTGAGTTACTGTTTCTCTATAACAACATCTATATCATGTGTTCGTAGATTTCAACTATAATAACATCTATATCATGTGTTCATAGACTTCAAAAAGGCGTTTGACCGAGTGTGGCATGCAGCTCTGTGGGCAACCATGAGAGTGTACAACATCAGCCCTAAAATTATTGAAGTCATCAAAAGCCTGTATAACAAGGATACCAGTGCAGTCCTCCACAACAGCACCATCGGAAACTGGTTCAGAACAACAATCGGTGTGTGTCAGGGATGCTTACTCTCTCCAACACTCTTCAACATCTTCCTAGAGCGCATTATGTCAGATGCCCTTGCAGACCACGAAGGCACAGTCAGCATAGGGGAAAGAGCAATCTCCAACCTCCGTTTTGCGGATGACATTGATGGATTGGCTGGAGAGGAACAAGAATTTGAACAGCTGGTACAGAGGCTTGACATCACCTCCAGAGCCTATGGAATGGAAATAAGTGCAGAGAAGACCAAAATGATGACCAACAACACCAAGGGCATCAACACGGACATAAAAGTCCAAGGCCAATCCCTAAACACAGTGCATAGCTTCAAATATTTAGGAGCCATTGTATCAGACAATGGGTCCCGACAGGAAGTCCTCTCCAGGATTGCACAAATAACTGCTGCCCTGGCGAGGTTGAAACTAATTTGGAAAGACAGGACCATCAGTCTACATTCCAAGGTAAGGCTGCTGCGCTCCCTTGTCATCTCCATCTTCCTATATGCTTGCGAAAGGACCCTCACAGCAGATCTCCAACGAAGAATACAAAGCATGGAGATGAGGTGCTACAGAAGACTTCTGGGCATTTCCTATACCCAGCACATCACCAACGACGAAGTCCGACAGACCATCACACAAGCCATTGGACAACACGATGACCTCACAGTGGTGAAAAAACGGAAACTCCGATGGTATGGCCACATCACCAGATCATCAGGTCTTGCAAAGACCGTCCTGCAAGGCACAGTGCAAGGAGGTAGAAGAAGAGGGAGACCAAAAAAGAGGTGGGAGGACAACATTCGAGAATGGACTGGTTTGACACTGAGCGAAACAATCAGGGTTGCTGAGGACAGGGAAAGATGGAGTACGCTGGTTAAACGATCATCTGTGGTGCCCCTACGACCTCCGAGTTATGGGATAGGAAAGGATAGGATGGGACTGTTTCTCTCTCTCTCTCTCTAGCTCTCTCTCTCACCCCTGTTGAGGTACTGTGGTTTTCTGTATAAATAGTATCCCCACTTTGTGGAAATTTAGAGCTTTAAATTACCATTGTTTTTGTCATTCTCATTCTATTTTGTTTTTGTAAACTGGGGTTCGATAAATTAAGAGTAGAGGCCTCAGCGTTCCCTGCATGGGATACCTCTATTGTAAAATGATTGGCCAGTGAAGTGCCTTCAGTGTTACCATTAGGGTTGTTTCAGCAGATTTTTTTTATATGGAACAAGGGTAACTCCTCTTTCAACAAAGATGTGGTCCTGATTCAGCTCTTTGCATTCCGCTGGACCCTATAAATAATGACTAACTAACTAATCTCTCTCTCTCTCTCTCTCTCTCTCTCTCTCTCTCTCTCTCTCTCTCTCTCTCTCTCTCTCTCTCTCTCTTCTGCCTTTGTGTCTGTCTCTCTGACTGTATAGGTTCAGGGGTGGGAATTGCTGAAGTGAAAAATAAAGGAAACTAGGGGGGTCCGGGGGCATGCCCCCCCCCGGAAAATGTTCAAAATCAAGAACAAAATCTGTGCAATCTGGCGTATTCTGATTGCAAAATGTAAGTAGTTTTGAAGTATGAAAAACAATCTTTTTTGTCTTTTTTTCTTGTGCTTTTTGTTTGAATGACCAAAGAATATAATGCTGTGATGTAGTGCTGATAAACAATGTACAACTAACAGACACGTTGCATAAAGAAAATAACATAAATTCAAAAAGGATTTTTGTATATAACTGTATACATGTACAGTGATTATGTGTGTGAGAGAGAGAAAGAGGGAGAGAGAGAGAGAGAGAGAGAGAGCTGTACACACACACAAAATTTGTACATAGTAGCTGAACATGTACACAGCTGTATATTCAACATCTGAATATCAGCTGTCAAAACTAAACATAGCTCCAACATCAGTATGGCAAGCAATGACATTCCAACTTGCTCTTCAGCTAAAACAACCACAGAAAAAGAAAAACATATTTCCAGATTTGACTTCGTACTCCAACCAATCCCACCTCCATTTGTTTTTGACGCCAAAACCTTCTTGAAAAGTTTCACCACGCTGTACAATCATAGCCTTTAAAGACATGATGGCGGTGATTAAGTACAACGACCTCGACCTCTCACTTCCGGTGAGACTTCTGTTGCGCTGTGTCTAAACACCGCAATAGTGTAAAAAAAATTTTTTTTAATTTTTTGGCGGAAGCATTATTGTTTTTGGCGGATGGGATTTTTTTTATGGCGGAAATCCGCCAAATGGCGGACAATTCCCACCCCTGATAGGTTATATTAATTGTTACTAATAGGGACGAGGTTATATAGAAGAGTATCCAATAAGGTTATATTAATATTGTTACTGATAGGGACGGAGTTATATAGAAGAGTATCCAATATGGTTATATTAATTGTTACTTATAGGGATGGGGTTATATAGAAGAGTATCCAATATGGATTATATCAAAGAGCTTAATGATAGAAAGAGGGGGAACTTGATACAGAACCGCGAGACGAAAAGTACGAGTTATGCTCCCTTGTCGACATGCTGAAAATGGCTCGTGGCAGACAGTCAAAAGGCGACCGAGTGAAACAGGTCGGTGACCTTTGCACAGCTATCAATTGCCATAATGCCAGATACAAGAAAAGTTGTGTTGGCAAGTCCTTTTTGAAATTTCCAAGAGACAAAGAAAGGTAAATTGCAATTGAAAAACTTCATTTTTTTGTGTTTATGTAGGCCTAAACTAAGACCGCTGCATGTTAGTGTTAAAACAATCGGAGAGCGGCTTGAATGATTCATGTTATACCTATGTGCTAAATCCAAAACAGTTTGCTTGCTGATAGTTTACGTTCAACAGGTCGCTCACTGTTTACGTTATTGCTAGGTTGTTTGACTATAATTGTGATTATATTTCAAAAGTAGATGTCAGATTGGCAGTTTGGCTTCGTCAAACTGCTTATGTTAACAAGTTAAATTAGACTAAGCCTGTTTTCTCCTCGTGATCAAATACTGTGCAAGATAACCCCTTACCTAGGCACAAAAATGGTCCTTGATCTGTTGTAATCCCTTTTCGTTTGAGTGTAAACGGGAAAAAAAATGTAATGTAGAAACTCAGTCCTTGTTCTGATCTGTGAATTTTTGCGCATTAGATCTATATTGCGTGGAATGTTGTAGTCTAGGTTCTGATTGTTCTGTCTGATTAATTAATTATTTTCCATGAAGTGACTGATGTTATTAAGCCAGTGATGTGGGAGGTGAGAGGGTTGGGGGGTAGGGGGACACCTAATATAAATTAAATTCACACTATTAGTGAAACATTTTGTTATTGTGCTTTATTGTGATTAATTGATTGAATGACAGAGCTCTCTCTTCCTCCAACCCCTCTCTCTCTCTCTCTCTCTCTCTCTCTCTCTCTCTCTCTCTCTCTCTCTCACGATAACGGATTTACACAGTTTCGGATAAATGAAACAGTCTGTCATGCATATTTTAATTTTAAAATATCTGTCGTTGATTTAAAAATAATAAATTCCAGGGCAGAAAACGAACCTATGACATACACACATAAGCAGCATAAAAGCACCTAATAAATGTCAATAAGTAAACATAAACAAAAACACAAAAAAAAGACAGCAGTAGCGGAATGTTAATAATAATGATGGTTAAAAGTTTGGTTTTTGCAAACATTGTCATAAAAATGTTCTTTTGCAATGGCATAGGCTCAATAAGTTACCACGCACAGATCATTCATATAGCAGATGATGAAATTATTATAGCCAACCTGAGCAAAGGGAAATAATCCGTGAGAGCGTCTCGCATTTTTGTATAGGACATAATGGAAGTTCCCCCTCTTTCCATAATAAGCTCTTTGATTATATCCAGGATGCTGTTGTTTCACTCCATTGGTGTAGGTGATTTTTAATTTTTGGTGTTGTGTTGATGTTCACCCATCCAAGTACTAATCCAGGTCGACTGTGCTTTAAGAAACATCTGTAGAGTGCTTATACAGCACCACCCTACTGTGCGATCCTAGGTGTGGACCAACAAAAGACAAAGGACAAGTGTGTACAGCTGATGCCATGTCTGTAGTCTTTGCACAAGGTGGTGGTGGTACTAGATTATTTTTAGGAGAACAAGAAATATTTTCAGTGCAGTCTTGAATGGCTGTGGAAAGAGTAAGCTTTTGGGTGAGAGTATAAACCGAGGTCTAGTCTGCACGCATGCATACTTTCCATTGCATGAATTATAAAGATCTTGATGCTCGTGTCTTAGTTATTATACTTATTTCATTTCCATTTTCGTTTCAGGAACATACTTCATCACCCTGATTTTGTGTACAAGTGGACGGCCAGCAATAAGGAGTACCTGCAGCACTGTGACTCTGTCCATCGCTTTGCTGAAAACATCATCTCTGCAAGGCGACAGGTTTTGGTATGTTGTTTATGGTATGCCATTGGTATCAAATGATGTGTGTGTGGGTGTGTGTGAGTTAGTGTGTATTTGTGTATTTTCTATGATTTTATGATGTAGCAAGTGTTTTTGTTTTAGTTTTGTGTGCAAGGTATTTGCTGTTGCATTGATATACAATGCTTTGGGTGAGAATATTTACCAAGGTCTAGTCTGTGCATGCAGCAATAAAATTGCATACTTAAAGATCCTGATGCTCATGTCTTAGGTGAGTGCCAGCTACATAAATACACCCAGAATGCACTAGGTTCCTTCTCCCTAGTCCTCATTTGCTCTGTCAGGATTAGTTCTCGGGTGCATCGGATGAGGCAACTAAGGTCGCAAGTTGTCACCTCGGGCGGCTTGAGTTAATCCTGTATTGTTCAGAGCCTTGAGCAGCCCATCAGCTGGAAAAGCAATTTATAATAAATAAATAAATGTCAACTAAATAATATAGTATCAGTGTCTCTATAGCTTTAGCTGTGTGAAGTTTGGGCTGGGTCTATCTCAGTTAGTAATGTGTGGATGGTTTCAGGAGAAGGAAGGACCACCAAAGAAGCGCTATTTGGATTTTGTAGACATTCTGCTGATGTCAAAAGATGAAAATGGAGAAGGGTTGACACTGAAAGAGATCAGGGAACAAGTGGACACTTTTCTTTTCGCAGGTACGTACAGACATTTCTCTTTGCTGGTACGGACAGACATTTCTCTTTGCTGGTACGTACGGACACTGTTCTCTTTGCTGGTACGTACTGACACTGTTCTCTTTGCTTGTACGTACAGCAGATCTGTTTACATTACGATTTGAGCGTAATAAATTCCGTTTTTTGATATCTCATTCCTCTATTCCGCTTTTCCTCTTCAAATTCCACTTTGCCAGCTGCTAAAATTACGTTTTTAGCAAATGCTGCTTGAAAAAAAAATTAGTCTAATTTTCGGTTATAAGACAGCCCGAGTTTAGTCGTATAAATGTTTCTGGTTGTGTTTACGTTCGAGGTTATTCAGGAATATCGCGGATTAGATCTATTTTGTGGTAGCAATAGATAAGCATTTGCCTATTAAAAGAAATGTACTCGCCCATATCCCCATATATTCAATACTCAAAACGTTTTTATAGTCTCGTGACCTCCATAGGAAATCGAAGTTCCGTGTAATCGGAGGTCGGAGACCGCATGGTAGCGTTTTTGACAGTGCTGTGAAAATGGCTTCTTCAAGTAGATCGAAACGTCTGCACAAGACAGATGAATCAGATGATGTTGTGGACATTACAGACACTGTTGAAACAGTTAAGAAAAAGAGAGTCATGCAGAAATTCAAACATTCCTATACTGAGAAGTATGCTTGCATCATAAAGTCGAGAAAAAGGGCTTCTCTGAAACATTAACTTGTGTGACTTCTCTTCAGGAATGTCTGAAAAAGTAAAAGTTGAGTTAGCCTTTCAGGTTAATTAGACCAAATGTGTAGGCTGTCTTGAAGGAACATTTATATTTTTGGATTGAACTACATATGCTTTTTATGATGCACTTGCATTTATCTGCTATTGTCACACACACACACATATATATAAAAGTGTTTTGTGGAGTGTTCAAAGACAGAATTGCCAAGAAAAAGCAAGAGTATTAATTAAATTATTTATTTTCAAGTGGAAACCTGACTTGATATTGAACCTGCAAATTTCATTATAAGAAGCTTCTCTGAGATATTAACTTGTGTGAGACATGTCATATGTCACCCAACTGAGTTTGTGCTTCAGTACTAGCTTGCATAGGAGCAGTAAAGCAGACAAGGTATTTGTTAGTTTATTTATTTTATTTTTGTATGTTTATGATGTAAAGTAACACTGCTGCGCTCCCTTGTCATCTCCATCTTACTGTATGCTTGCGAAGCATGGACCCTCACAGCAGATCTACAATGAAGAATACAAAGCATGGAGATGAGGTGCTACAGAAGACTTCTGGGCATTTCCTATACCCAACACATCACCAACGACGAAGTCCGACAGACCATCACACAAGCCATTGGACAACACGATGACCTGCTCACAGTGGTGAAGAAACGGAAACTCCGATGGTATGGCCACGTCACCAGATCATCAGGCCTTGCAAAGACCATTCTGCAAGGCACAGTGCAAGGAGATAGAAGAAGAGGAAGCCCGAAAAAGAGGTGGGAGGACAACATTCGAGAGTGGACTGGTTTGACACTGAACGAAGCCATCGGGGCTGCTGAGGACAGAGAAAGATGGAGTATGCTGGTTAAACGATCATCTGTGGTGCCCCTACGACCTCCGGGTTACAGGACAGGATAGGATAGGATAGGATTATGATGTGTTACTGATGATTTAAAAGAAGTAAAAACCAACTTAAACTAAAGTGATTATCTTTTCTTGAGCTAATATATGATTCCTATTTAGACCAAAATTGCGCGACAAAGAGATTCCTCTTTGGACTCTCAAATTCCTCTTTTTGGCCTTCTGGATTCCTCTTGGTTCTGCTTGGGTGTAAACAGGTCTGGTACAGACATTTCTCTTTGCTGGTACGTACAGACACTGCTCTCTTTGCTGGTACGTACTGATACTTCTCTTTGCTGGTACGTACTGATACTTCTCTTTGCTGGTACGTACTGATACTTCTCTTTGCTGGTACATACTAAGAAGATGAAGCGTCTTTGCTTGAAGACAAGAGTGCATTGTTTGCTTGTGGGTCTTTGTGAGATCTAAACAATTGTGAGAATCATCTGCCTGCAAGATCAAGGTTGTTGGCACCGAACAATATAAAATGTTTATGTGTTATTGTGGCTATTGTTGACAGTAATATTTAGTGGCCCACTGATAATTTGTTTGTCAGTCAATTCTTTTTAAATGTTACGATTTGTTTTTGTCAAAGTGGCAATTTTGATTTTTGTCAAGGTCATGAGACATCTTCAACAGCCACAAGTTGGTTATTCTATCTGCTGTCCACCAATCTACAGCAGCAACAACAGGCGCAGGAAGAAGTGGATGATGTTATCAGGGGAAAAGACTCCGCAGACATTCAGTGGTAAGTGCTTCATAATCAAATGTGGAGTAATTGCCAGTCAATGAGGACAGTGAATGTTTGTATGTCTTGTGGTTTTGCAGGACTATGAAGGATTTACTATTGTGTGTTATTGCAGGTCCGACCTCCCCAAGCTGGAGTACCTGTCATGCTGCATCAAGGAAGCGCTGCGTCTGTACCCCCCAGCGCCTGGTATAATTAGGCGCTTGACCAAGGACGTGGAGCTGGATGGTGTCACCATTCCTGAGGATACCAGAGTGCTGATACAATTCTACTTCCTTCACCGCAATCCTGACATTTACCACCACCCGGATGATTTCATGCCTGAGAGGTTCAGACAAGATGCCACAGTCGAGAGAGACCCCTTTGCCTTTGTGCCGTTTTCTGCTGGACCCAGGTAGGGCTGCTTCATGTTGTTGGTGGAAGAGAGAGGGCAGGAGTGGGGAGGAAGTGTGTGGTGGGCATAGGTATTTCCTTTGTTCTTTCCTACTTTTAATGGTTGATAATGTGAAGAACTGGCTACCATCCAGTTGGGGTAAGAATTGATCACAAGCTGCTGGTATACTCCTGCCTTGATGGCTCGGCACCATCATACCTTCGAAGCTTCAAGAAATCCTTCATCTTGTCTCATCTTGTTCACTTCGATCATATTCCCAGTCACTCCTTCAAGTTGCTCTCATCGACAGCCACACGGAAAAGACCAAGAGGGAGGAAAGGGGGTCGTGCTGGGTCCGTTGGTCAATATTTGTAAAAAAGTTTGTATTGTATGTTTTTTAAAATATCTCTGATGTACAGTGCCTCCCAAAGTCCTTGTGCGTCATGATGAGAACAATAATGAAATGGTATTTGTAATGTTTTGCAGAAACTGCATTGGGCAGAATTTTGCCTACAATGAGATCAAGGTGCTGGCATCCAAAGTCCTCAGCAAGTAAGTCATTTGTCTTTGCCTCTCACTGTGTTTATGTGTGCATGTGCATGTGTGCGTGTATGGGTGTGTGTGTTTGTGTGCATGTGTGCGTGTGTGCGAGAAGATAAAAATGACAGATACAAGTTTTCCATTTATGAAATTCTGATTCATGTAAAATTATGTGCTGATAAGACAGTTTGCTCGTAATTTGCATATAGGGGCAATCTTGCTTTTGTGAAAGTTTGTGTAAGTGTCGCTACATGGTGTGTGGTTTGGGTATGTGTTGTGTGCCTAAGTGATTCATGTGTGTGTATGTATGTGTGTGTGTGTATGTGTGTGTGTGTGTATGTGTGTGCACGCAAGTTGGACTTCATGTGTATGTGCGTGTGGTCATGTATGCAGGTTTGTGTGTCTGAAGTGTCATAAGAGTATTTGAGAGCTTTATCAACAATAATTACGTTTGCAGTATTTAAAATGTTTGTAGAATTAATTTCTGCTATTAGTATTTTGATTTGTATATTTTATTTTTATTTAATTTTGTTTAAAATGTTATTTACTCAGATTGGTTTTATTTATTGTGTATTATTTTTATTTTTGTATTTTAAAAATGTTACAGGTTTGATCTGCGCCACGACACAGAGCATTCTATTTCTTTGTCTATGATGCCCATGACAACATCAGAAACTGGATTCTGGGTCTATGCTAAGCGCCGAGACCAGTCACAAAAATGAACATTAATTAATAATGTTGAATAAGGTTGCAAGGCAGTTCCCTGACACTCTATGGCTAGACGTCTTCAGTATATCACAGTTCCACAATTTTGGAATTTTGTGCAACGTACTATTACAAAATATTGTGCTTGTTAATGGTGAATGTGTGCTTTGAACTATAACTATATAAGTTAACTATATAACTATAACTATATAACTATAAATATATAACTATATAACTATAACTATATAACTATAACTATAACACTATATAACTATAACACTATATAACTATAACTATATAACTATAACTATATAACTATAACTATGTAACTATATAACTATATAACTATAACACTATAACACTATAACTATAACACTATAACACTATAACTATATAACTATAACTATATAACTATAACTATATATCTATATAACTATAACACTATAACTATATAACTATATAACTATATAACTATAACTATATAACTATATATTGTTCAGAAAAAGAGCCTTATAAATAATAATAATTATTATTATTATTAATATTATTGTTGTTGTTATCGTTATTATTATTATTACATTATTATTAGTAGTAGTAGCTTTAGTAGCGTTAGTAGTATTAATAGTATTACTATCTTGAGAGAAAAAATGCTTTGAATAGCCTACATTCCATGCTACCCTATGCTATATTATTAGTTGTAATGATGTTTGCTATCTATCCTATCCTATCCTATCCTATCCTATCCTATCCTATCCTACCCCGTAACTCAAAAGTCGTTGGGGCACCACAGTTGATCGTTTAACCAGCGTATTCCATCTTCCTCTGTCCTCAGCAACCCTCATGGCATTGCTCAGTGTCAAAACAAAAGAAAATACTCGTAAGACAATCTGATACTGTAATAAGCTGTTACAAACGGAAGCGATAAAATATCTTTCGTTCATGTTAGTTGTTTACTAACAGTACACAGTTCCACAGTACTGATGATGATATGTATTCCACTGCCTTGAGCCACTCTTGCACTGGAAAAGAGCTATATAACAATGACTTTTAAAAATAATAAAATGTAAGTAGACTTAACATTTAACATTATATATATATATACTCTGATGACGATGATGAAGTCTTGTATAGTGCAGTTCTCCACACACAGGACAAAATCAATTGAAAGTGTGATGCACATAGTGAGACAAGATGATGCTCCCCACCTCTGTTCCCAGTCGGCCGTAGCACTAACGGTGGGTGTGCACCAAAACGTTCAATGTTCATATTTGAGCTAGTGGCTGAAAGCTGTGTATAAATGACAGCCTATCAGTCTATCTCACACTGTCAGTATATATGTGATAGTCAAACAGTGAATCTCACACTGTCAGTGTATATGTGATAGCCAATCAGTGAATCTCACACTGTCAGTGTAAGTAATAGCCAACCAATGAATCTCGCAATGTCATTGTAGATGATAGCCAATCATTGAATCTTGCCCTGTCGGTGTAGATGATATCCAGCCAATGAATCTCGAACTGTTAGTGTAGGTGACAGCCAATCAATGAATCTCAGATATGTAACCATGGAAGTGTTCACTGTCCGAATTGTTGAATCTCAAGTGCAGTGAGAGAGAGGTGGTTTTAATAATAATAATAATTAATGGATGCTATACTTATCTAATTCTTAAATCAGACACAAAGCGCCACGATCAGTAACCTACATGCACAACACACATTCATCACTCAAACATGTGGTGTAAGAGGCAAGTCTCTATTAGAAGATAGAAATCGAAATCAAATTTTGTTGTTTTTAAAATGTTTGAGAAAATTATTGGTTGGAGGGAGAAAACTGGAGTACCTAGAGAAAACCCTCTGTGTCCTAAAAAGTTTCGTACCTAAGTCAACTAAGTTTGGCCCATACAGGGTTCAAACCCGCGACCTTCGATATTGGAAACCAGCTGATGATCCACTGTGCTACCAAGACACCCCTTATTGTGAGGTGATGCTGTTGATATCCATACTATAGTCATGTTATGTTCACTGTGCTGCTTACTTTATTACTTTATTGTGAGGTGATGCTGTTGATATCAATACTATAGTCATGTTATGTTCAGTGTGCTGCTTACTTTATTCAAGCTTGTTTATCATTTTTATTTCTTTCAAGCGTTTTTATTGTTATTTGTATATTATATATATATAACACATTTCCTGTACTTGTATGGGGACAGTACAAATTGTGAATGTGATACTGAATGTGGATTATTTTGTAATATTGCTAAACATGAAATCACCTTTTCTAAAATCATTTTTTATATCTTGTTATTGGTAATTATTGCTATATAAACAAAAAAGAAAATTAGTATTGTATTGTTCTGTGTTGTGCTGTATTGTACTAACAAAATTGTTAAATCGTTTTTTTTTGTTTTTTTTTGTTGTCGTTTTATTTTACATTGGAACGTTAGTTGTAATATTAAACCAGACCGCTCATTTGTGTCTTCCTATTTTTTGTTTATTGATGTAATTAGTATGCTTGATTGATGTGTGATGTGGTACATGATTTGACGCCTCTTTGTGGCTCAAATGTGGGACAATATTTTACGTAAGGTACCTGGAGCTTCTTTGCGAGCCAGAGGCATGCTTTTTAAATGAATTAAATTATAATTATTCTTAATGTGACAACACGAGTTTTCAGCACATACTAGAGATAGCTACATATCATGCAGAGTTGCACATCTCTAGTGGTACAGTGTACATAATCGATTCGGCAGTTTCTTTTACTGCGTATGAAAGATTAGTATGTGTGGGTTTCACTTGTTTAACGCAAAGAGCATAATGCATAAATGGGGAAACTGGGTTACTGAGCTCGACTCGATGCTGTCCTGTGTGCCGGTATGTGATTTAGTTAGCAGAGTCAATGTGGTTGCTTTTGCAAGCAGTCAGTCTTTTTGGACAGAAGTAACTTTGTGACTGTGTGTCAGGTTAGAGTAACCCCCGTTGGTGTGCCGGGGGTTTCAGTATAAATAGTATCCCCACTTTCTGGAAATTTAGTGCTTTAAATTCCCACTGTCGCTGTCTTTCTCATTTGCTCTTTCTCATTCCTGCTCTGTTCTATCAATCTGCTATACTATCGTCTTCTTCGCTAGACCAGTCTCCTACCTTTTTTCTTGAAAACTCTTCCGGGACAAGACTCCTTATTTGTGTATAGGGTCTGTTGGATCAGCTTGGGAATATTGGACGCTTTCTGCCAGGTGGTCACTAGGGCTTCCTATGATGTTATTATTTAGCAATGTAGGCATTTTATATGTATGTGTTTTGTTGATAATTTATAATGATGTTTGTATTCTATTTTGTTTTTGTAAACGGGGGTTCGATAAGTTGGGGTGAAGCCTCAGCCGTCCCCTGCGTTTAATGTCTTTATTGTAAATTGACTAGCTGGTGGAGAGCTTTCGGTTTTACCACTAGGGTTGTTTCAGCAGATCTTTTATGCGGATCGGGGGTTGTCCGGTCCTGATTTGGCTCGGAAGAGTCCGCTGGACCTAAAGCAATAATAATGTAATGTAATGTAATGTAGGTTAGAGTACGATCTTCTGTAAGGGTAGATTGTTCGTTGTGTTTCGAACCACCCAAGGTCTTGCGCCCTCGTCGGGACAAGAATGTCTAAAGTGGGAGGACTGTAACCGCCATTATTGGGAAATAATAGTGTAGGGTTCAGTTCTAAGGTTGTGTGGCCCTCGATTGGGCACCTGCCAAAGCTCAAGTACTTCAGCAGTATTGAGATGTCCCAGTGCATAGCTAAGCATTAGCCAGAAAACGAACTTGATACTCTCATCTAACCAGTGTGTGCCGTACTGTTCGTTTTGTGTTGTATGTACGTGCGTCCGTTATCACAGGCCGAGAACTTAAAAGGTGAGTGTGAATCCTGTAATTATTTTCCTTAGTGGCTGTTGCATTCTGATTCTGCGTACGTGAATGAATGATGATGAATGAGGGGGAAAAGGGATATATATTGATGAATAGTAGTTTGTTGATTTTTATATGATTTTCATATGATTTTCTTGGTGGAATATGTGTGTGAATAATGTCGTTGCTGTTGTTGCCAAACCGGGGTCAAAGGGTGACAATGAAGTATGCATGTTAAAGAGAGAGAGAGAGAGGGGTGATGAAGGTAATGAATATGAGGGAAGCATGTTTGTATTATAGCGTGATAGAGATAATTGTGAATGAAGGGAGATAATGTGTCATAACGTGGAGAGGGGTGATGAAGATGGAGGTGTGGATGAGATGAATCGGTATTGTGTGACTGGAAGTGCAGTTGTAATCATTATGTATATTTGTATAAACAACTATGTTTCATGGAAGAGATAAATTATAGATTTAAGAAGCGCATTGTGTTATTGAGATGCATGTATAAACAGGTCAAGAGGGCGGACGGTGAAAGGCATATCCTGTTATGAAGTGTTTAAGTTTTGTGGACGAATTAGTGAGACTCTTTATTTGTCCACAGATTGGGCTTTTCCACTTTTGCCATTGCTGTTGACTTCTGTTTTGTCTACTGCTACTATATTCTACTTCTGCCATTGCTTCTGCTTCTTCTACTGCTACCACTACTGTTATGCTACTACCACTGGTATAATTCTAAGAGTTCTATGTGTCGCTGCTGTACTACTGTGCCGAGTGTACATCAGCTCTGAGACCTCTGCCTTTGCCGCTGGGAGGTGTGGAAGTTGCCTGGCCTCGCCGCCACCACAGCCACTGGGTGTGGCCCTCCATCATCGCCTGGACCTGCCGTTGCTTCGGACAAGCTTTCCGTCGGCTACAGGATCTCAGCTACACCGCACCCACACACATTATTTTGTGACATACAGATTCGCACTTCACACACCTAAAAACATATCTAGTGTAAATCACTTCCTTTATCTGTGTGATTAACAGCACTGCTTTAGTTTACTCTGAGCTCAGTTAATAGATAGTTAGGTTACAAACAGTGATTCTGAACTGTAAAGCTAGCTTAGTCAATGCAATTGAATTTTAAGATTTTCTGATTGTGGATTCAGCTTGGGATTGTATTTATCTGAAATTTAATTGATTGTTACTATTGTTGCATATTGTTGTGGGCATTCTGTTTGTATATAGTTCTGGGGTTTTCAGTTAGACAAGGTGGTGGTAATTGTTTAGTAAATACTCGGTTGGGGGTCTTGATAGGAGTTGAGGGGGGTTTAGTATCCCATTATCCTGTGAGTGTGTGTGTCATTGTTGAATAAAAGAGTGTGATTGTTCATCTGGCATTTTGTGTTAGTTTCTTTTGTTTTTCTATCCTACCACTCGTTGTGGAGCTGAACGTTGTGGAACCCACTCGGGTGACGCGACACTTAAAAATTAATTTTTAAGGTTAGTTTTTGCTTACCTGTAATGTACTTTGGGAGTTTGTAATACCCAAAAATTTGACTTTTATGTGAAGACTTGTTTTAAACTTCTCCCTCTTTTTATTTCTCTCTCTCTCTCTCTCTCTCTCTTTTTTATTTTTACCTTTAATATTTATTGACTATTCACAAGTATAAATCTCAAAACAAATAAATTTGTTCAATGTTTATTTAACAAAATAAAATAAAATCATCCACAGGCATACTTTAAATAGGGAGCAATTGCGAAATCATGCTAGAAGAACAATATGCATCTTAGGCCTATAATAATAATAATAATAATAATAATAATAATAATACCCAGAGAAAACCCTGAGTGATCTATGGCATTTGTATTCCGCATGTGTAATAACAATATAAAATAACAAGAATAGAAGTACTATAGATAGAAATCTGCCTTTGGTCAAAATGAATCAGTGGTGAAAATTCCAAAGAAATATAGTAATAGAAGACAAAATACATTGCAACTCCTCATCTCATCTCATTCCCTTAAATTTTCTGGTCCTTAAGGGGGAAGGGAGGGAATAGAAGCACATCTCCCTTATCGTAACATCTTTAGGTAAAACATATTTAAACACTGTCCAAGTAGAATGATTTCTTCAGTGTATACACATTTCCATACAAACTGCATTATCACAGAGCTGGTACAAAATTAAATAAATACATAATATTTTGTTAAAGTGAGAGAAAAACTAAACCATATGAACCAGATTAAGTAGTATACAGTTTTAATTATTATAATAGATATAATTAATGCATGATTGACTCATGCTTCTATTTCCTGTTTCTTTAATTAGTAAAAACGTTATTGGAATTGTACATACATGTACACACTCAGCCATACAAATGGGCTTTACCTCAAACCTCGTGATTTACACTGAGAGGAAAATATACAGTAAGTAAATACATACTTTATTGGCAAAAATGTTTGAGAACAATCAATGTGTCTCTTTCTTCAAAAATCAGCAAGCTTCAGCATTGTTGTAAGAGGATTCCACAGTTTTTGAGCTGTTATTCACTGTTAAAATATTCTCCATCTTGAACAACGACTTTCCTTGTACTTTCAATAATGGAACATTCTGCATTTAATACTATTAACAATACTGCAGCATTTTACATGCAAAAGAGGGTTGTCCCTGTACACACAAACACACTATTTCTTCTATTGAATTTGAAGCATGGTGATCTAAGGAGATCACAAATATAGAAAACTGCAAGGAAATACATTTTTTTATGTTTAAGGCATCTAATAAATAAAGATTTGTTGATTAACCGAGTTCAGTGAATCATATGCTGTCACAGTTGACCCACCCGGCAACCAGTATCAGTGCACTGAGCATGCAACTGTAGAATGGATAGAATGGACAGCAGTTAGCTGTATAATTACAAGGTCCAAATCATTCTGTCATCATCCTTCATTTCACTGATGTCGGCGTTTAGCGTACACCCAGATGCCAGTCTCTGACGATGTCATGGCCTGCATGTTAAGAGACATGGGGTGTTCTGGGTCATTGTGTAGATCAAACCTGAAACAAAAAATACATAAAATTAATAACAGAATAAATTTGATAATCACAATAATAGAAACTGAAATTGACCAAAAAGAAATAGTGGAAGTAGAAGCTTGAGAATCTTCACTGACTTCAAACACATATACCACCACTGACTTCAAACACATATACCAGCACTGACTTCAAACACATATACCAGCACCGACTTCAAACACATATACCAGCACTGACTTCAAACACATATACCAGCACTGACTTCAAACACACATACCAGCACTGACTTCAAACACATATACCAGCACTGACTTCAAACACATATACCAGCACTGACTTCAAACACATATACCAGCACTGACTTCAAACACATATACCAGCACAACACATATACCAGCACTGACTTCAAACACATATACCAGCACTGACTTCAAACACATATACCAGCACAACACATATACCAGCACTGACTTCAAACACACATACCAGCACTGACTTCAAACACATATACCAGCACTGACTTCAAACACGTATACCAGCATTGACTTCAAACACATATACCAGCACAACACATATACCAGCACTGACTTCAAACACATATACCAGCATTGACTTCAAACACATATACCAGCACTGACTTCAAACACATATACCAGCACAACTACGCCTTTGGATGAGAGTGTAAACTGAGGTCTAGTCTGTGCACGCACTCATTCCATTGCTTTACAGACCCTGACGCTCATGTTCTATGGGTGAGTGCCAGATATATAAATACACCCAGAGAGCACTAGGTCCTTCTCCCCCATCCATGGTCAGCCAGGGTGGTGCTCAGTTGTCTGATGTACCTAAGGCAGTAAGTGGGCGTCTCAAGCAGCTTGAGCTGGATCCTGCATTAGTTATGGCCTTCAGAAGCTCTTGAGCTGGATCCTGCATTAGTTATGGACTTCAGTAGCTCTTGAGCTGTATCCTGCATTAGTTATGGACTTCAGTAGCTCTTGAGCTGTATCCTGCATTACTTATGGACTTCAGTAGCTCTTGAGCTGTATCCTGCATTAGTTATGGACTTCAGTAGCTCTTGAGCTGTATCCTGCATTAGTTATGGACTTCAGTAGCTCCTGAGCTGTATCCTGCATTAGTTATGGACTTCAGTAGCTCTTGAGCTGTATCCTGCATTAGTTATGGACTTCAGGAGCTATTGAGCTGTATCCTGCATTAGTTATGGACTTCAGCAGCTATTGAGCTGTATAACATTACATTACATTACATTACATAATTGTTGCTTTAGGTCCAGCGGACTCTTCCGAGCCAAATCAGGACCGGACAACCCCCAATCCGCATAAAAGATCTGCTGAAACAACCCTAGTGGGAAAACTGAATGCCCTCCACCAGCCAGTCACTTTACAATAAAGACATCCCACGCAGGGGACGGCTGAGGCTTCACCCCAACTTATCGAACCCCCGTTTACAAAAACAAAATAGAATACAAACATCATTATAAATTATCAACAAAACACATACAAATAAAATGCCTACATTGCAAAATAATAACATTATAGGAAGCCCTAGTGACCACCTGGCAGAAAGCGTCCAATATTCCCAAGCTGATCCAACAGACCTCATACACAAACAAGGAGTCTTGTCCCGGAAGAATTTTCAAGAAAAAAGGTAGGAGACTGGTCTAGCGAAGAAGACGATAGTATAGCAGATTGATAGAACAGAGCAGGAATGAGAAAGAGCAAATGAGAAAGACAGCGACAGTGGGAATTTAAAGCACTAAATTTCCAGAAAGTGGGGATACTATTTATACTGAAACCCCCGGCACCCCAACGGGGGTATTGAGCTGTATCCTGCATTAGTTATGGACTTCAGTAGCTCTTGAGCTGTATCCTGCATTAGTTATGGACTTCAGTAGCTCTTGAGCTGGATCCTGCATTAGTTATGGACTTCAGTAGCTCTTGAGCTGGATCCTGCATTAGTTATGGACTTCAGTAGCTCTTGAGCTGGATCCTGCATTAGTTATGGACTTCAGTAGCTCTTGAGCTGGATCCTGCATTAGTTATGGACTTCAGTAGCTCTTGAGCTGTATCCTGCATTAGTTATGGACTTCAGTAGCTCTTGAGCTGGATCCTGCATTAGTTATGGACTTCAGTAGCTCTTGAGCTGGATCCTGCATTAGTTATGGACTTCAGTAGCTCTTGAGCTGTATCCTGCATTAGTTATGGACTTCAGTAGCTCTTGAGCTGGATCCTGCATTAGTTATGGACTTCAGTAGCTCTTGAGCTGGATCCTGCATTAGTTATGGACTTCAGTAGCTCTTGAGCTGGATCCTGCATTAGTTATGGACTTCAGTAGCTCTTGAGCTGGATCCTGCATTAGTTATGGACTTCAGTAGCTCTTGAGCTGTATCCTGCATTAGTTATGGACTTCAGTAGCTCTTGAGCTGTATCCTGCATTAGTTATGGACTTCAGTAGCTCTTGAGCTGTATCCTGCATTAGTTATGGACTTCAGTAGCTCTTGAGCTGTATCCTGCATTAGTTATGGACTTCAGTAGCTCTTGAGCTGGATCCTGCATTAGTTATGGACTTCAGTAGCTCTTGAGCTGGATCCTGCATTAGTTATGGACTTCAGTAGCTCTTGAGCTGGATCCTGCATTAGTTATGGACTTCAGTAGCTCTTGAGCTGGATCCTGCATTAGTTATGGACTTCAGTAGCTCTTGAGCTGGATCCTGCATTAGTTATGGACTTCAGTAGCTCTTGAGCTGGATCCTGCATTAGTTATGGACTTCAGTAGCTCTTGAGCTGGATCCTGCATTAGTTATGGACTTCAGTAGCTCTTGAGCTGGATCCTGCATTAGTTATGGACTTCAGTAGCTCTTGAGCTGTATCCTGCATTAGTTATGGACTTCAGTAGCTCTTGAGCTGTATCCTGCATTAGTTATGGACTTCAGCAGCTATTGAGCTGTATCCTGCATTAAATAGGGCCTTCAGCAGCTCTTGAGCTGTATCCTGCATTAGTTATGGACTTCAGTAGCTCTTGAGCTGTATCCTGCATTAGTTATGGACTTCAGTAGCTCTTGAGCTGTATCCTGCATTAGTTATGGACTTCAGTAGCTACTGGATCCTGCATTAGTTATGGACTTCAGTAGCTCTTGAGCTGTATCCTGCATTAGTTATGGACTTCAGTAGCTCTTGAGCTGGATCCTGCATTAGTTATGGACTTCAGTAGCTCTTGAGCTGGATCCTGCATTAGTTATGGACTTCAGTAGCTCTTGAGCTGTATCCTGCATTAGTTATGGACTTCAGTAGCTCTTGAGCTGTATCCTGCATTAGTTATGGACTTCCGCAGCTCTTGAGCTGTATCCTGCATTAGTTATGGACTTCAGTAGCTCTTGAGCTGTATCCTGCATTAGTTATGGACTTCAGTAGCTCTTGAGCTGTATCCTGCATTAGTTATGGACTTCAGTAGCTCTTGAGCTGTATCCTGCATTAGTTATGGACTTCAGCAGCTCTTGAGCTGTATCCTGCATTAGTTATGGACTTCAGTAGCTCTTGAGCTGTATCCTGCATTAGTTATGGACTTCAGTAGCTCTTGAGCTGTATCCTGCATTAGTTATGGACTTCAGTAGCTCTTGAGCTGTATCCTGCATTAGTTATGGACTTCAGTAGCTCTTGAGCTGTATCCTGCATTAGTTATGGACTTCAGTAGCTCTTGAGCTGTATCCTGCATTAGTTATGGACTTCAGTAGCTATTGAGCTGTATCCTGCATTAGTTATGGACTTCAGCAGCTATTGAGCTGTATCCTGCATTAGTTATGGACTTCAGTAGCTCTTGAGCTGTATCCTGCATTAGTTATGGACTTCAGCAGCTATTGAGCTGTATCCTGCATTAGTTATGGACTTCAGTAGCTCTTGAGCTGTATCCTGCATTAGTTATGGACTTCAGCAGCTATTGAGCTGGATCCTGCATTAGTTATGGCCTTCAGCAGCTATTGAGATGGATCCTGCATTAGTTATGGCCTTCAGCAGCTATTGAGATGGATCCTGCATTAGATATGGCCTTCAGAAGCTCCTGAGCTGGATCCTGCATTAGATAGGGCCTTCAAACGCTCTTGAGCTGGATCCTGCATTAGATAGGGCCTTCAGAAGCTCTTGAACTGGATCCTGCATTAGATAGGGCCTTCAGAAGCTCTTGAACTGGATCCTGCATTAGATAGGGCCTTCAAACGCTCTTGAGCTGGATCCTGCATTAGTAAGGGCCTTCAGAAGCTCTTGATCTGGATCCTGCATTAAATAGGGCCTTCAGAAGCTCTTGAGCTGGATCCTGCATAAGATAGGGCCTTCAAACGCTCTTGAGCTGGATCCTGCATTAGATAGGGCCTTCAGCAGATCTAGAGCTGGATCCTGCATTAGTTAGGGCCTGCAGAAGCTCTAGAGCTGGAAAAGTGCTGTGATAAACAACACACTCACACAAGCATGTATTCATGGCAATCTGGGGTTTGGGACGAAATGTAGGCATCTGAAAGTTGTTGTTTTTTCAACGGCAACCCGTCCAGGATAGAGCACTCCCATGTACTTCAAACACTCCCATGTACTTCAAACACTCACATGTGCTTCAAACACTCCCATGTACTTCAAACACTCCCATGCTCTAAAAGAGCTCTCCCATGTATTTAGAAAAAGTGGGGTTCTGTAAAGAAGTGGGGCGCTAGCTAAAAGCCCAATTTTGTGCAAATAAAGGCAAGTTTAGCACCCCATTTGTCCACAAATACACACCCACACACACATACACAACACTTACTTGCTCAGTACTTTCGCCGCAATCACTTTGATCTCATTGGATGCAAAATTCTGCCCAATGCAGTTTCTGTAAAATAATAATAATAATAATAATAATAATAATAATAATAATAATAATAATAATAATAATAATAATAATAATAATAATAATAATAATAATAATATTAATAATAATAAAAATCATCATCATCCAATAAAAATACTAACCTGTTTGTAAAGCAATATGCAAATGACCACCTTAATAACAAAAGGAGATTAAGTGAATAAACAACAGGGCTGAACCAAAGGTAGTTTTTGTCATTTGTTTCCTGTTTGGCATGTAGAAGGAAAGCCTGCTTAACAGGCAGCAGTTTCTGATTACCCAAACTTTGCGTGTACGTAGATTCTGCTAGAGACAGCCCTGGCAGACTAGCTTTCAGGGAAGCTTAACATAAATCATTACACTCCAGCTTAAACATTAGTATATGTAACAATACCAATACAATAACAAAAAGTGTATTATCTCACTGACAAATGACATTGTGTTATAAGGATTATAGCCAAGGGGCTGTAACTCCAGTCCCATTTCTTTGAGTGAGACAACTATGACCTGTGTTCCAGACACACTTTTTGTCTCCCTTGAACGTGTAATCTTTCATTGTACATACAAAATCAGATACGAAAATCTCCAGAATCATGTTCCCAAACAACAATTTACAAATTATAACAGAAAAAAAATAACACACACAAACACCCACACATACCCACACCACACACCACAATACACCGCCTACAAAAACACACCGCACACAAGAACACACCACCCACAACAACACACTGCCCACCACAAGACACCGCCGACAATAACAAACCGCCCACCACAAGACACCGCCCACAACAACACACCACCCACAACAACACATCTATTTACAGATCTAAAATGTAGGACTACATACCTGGGTCCAGCAGAAAAAGGCACGAAGACAAATGGATCCCTCTGGCGTGCTGTGTCTTGATGGAATCTCTCAGGCAGGAAATCGTCAGGGTTGTCAAAGACCTCAGGGTTGCGGTGAAGTAGGTAGAAGTTTATGAACATCCTGGTTCCTGCAGGAATGGTGACACCGTCCATCTCCACGTCTTTGGTGATTTGTTTGCCCACGCCCGGGACAGGCGGGTACAGACGCATCGACTCCTTGATGCAGCATGACAGGTAGTCCAGCTTGGAGAGGTCTGACCTGCAACAGCACACACTTTGCTGCATTGGGGTCATAGGACGCTTCTGCCATAGACGGGTGAAAGCCAGCTACATTGGGGTCATGCGACGCTTTATGCCCTAGACTTTATGCCCTAGACTTTATGCCCTAGACTTTATGCCCTAGACTTTATGCCCTATACGGGTGAAAGCCAGCTACATTGGGGTCATGCGACGCTTTATGCCCTAGACTTTATGCCCTAGACTTTATGCCCTAGACGGGTGAAAGCCAGCTACATTGGGGTCATGCGACGCTTTATGCCACAGACTTTATGCCCTAGACGGGTGAAAGCCAGCTACACAAATTCACCCAGCAAGCACTAGGTCTCTTCTCCCCCATACTCCGTGGCCCAGGATTGTGCTCAGTTGTTTGAGCATCCAGCAGGGTTCCCAGCACAAAAATATTGCAAAATTCACAAACTTTTCACAAACTTTCAAGTACCGAGAGAGAGAGGCGACTAAGAAATTGAAGGCTAAGTGAAGAGAGAGAGAGAGGGGCGACTAAGAAATTGAAGACTAAGTGAAAAGAGAAAGAGGCGACTAAGAAATTGAAGACTAAGTGAAGAGAGAGAGAGGCGACTAAGAAATTGAAGACTAAGTGAAGAGAGAGAGAGAGAGAGAGAGAGAGAGAGAGAGAGAGAGAGGTGACTATTATAAGAAATTGAAGACTAAGTGAATAGAGAGAGAGAGGCGACTAAAAAATTGAAGACTAAGTGAAGAGAGAGAGAGGCGACTAAGAAATTGAAGACTAAGTGAAGAGAGAGAGAAAGGGGCGACTAAGAAATTGAAGGCTAAGTGAAGAGAGAGAGAGGCGACTAAGAAATTGAAGGCTATGTGAAGAGAGAGAGACTAAGAAATTGAAGACTAAGTGAAGAGAAAGAGAGAGGCGACTAAGAAATTGAAGACTAAGTGAAGAGCGAGAGAGATTGAAGACTAAGTGAAGAGAGAGAGAGGCGACTAAGAAATTGAAGGCTAAGTGAAGAGAGAGAGAGAGGCGACTAAGAAATTGAAGACTAAGTGAAGAGAGAGAGAGGCGACTAAGAAATTGAAGGCTAAGCGAAGAGAGCGAGAGATGACTAAGAAATTGAAAACTAAGCGAAGAGAGAGATGGAGAGAGAGCGGCGACTAAAACCTGACAACTGGTTTGTATCACTGCTTAGCCTTAGTGCACCAATGTGGTGACCTTGCTACTCAATCAGCACAGTGCTTCTAATCCTTTGAATAAGAGTACAAATCAAGGTCTAGTCTCTATACACATACATTGCATTGCACAGACTTCAAAGATCTTGATGATCATGGTCTAGACCGACTAGCATTACATTCAAAACACCTTGCAAAGTCTATAATGAACGTGGTGGCACTGCTCTGCGGCTGTTATGCTTTTGCTGGGAAAGCAACCCAAATTTTGCCGGTATGGCACTGTATGCTGCAGTAGTTTATAAGACCCTGTTCATCATCATCATCATCATCATCATCATCATCATCATCATCATCATCATTGTCCACTCATTATCATCATCATCATCACTATCATTATCATCATTGTCATCATCATTTACCACTGAATGTCGGTGGAGTCTTTTCCCCTGAGAACAGCATCCACCTCTTCCTGCGCCTGTTGTTGCTGTTGTAGATTGGTGGACAGCAGATAGAATAACCAACTTGTGGCTGTTGATGATGTCTCATGACCTTGACATACAAATCATGACCTTGACATATGAATCATGACATATACAAATCAAGACCAATAAATAACCCTAGAAGACTTAATTTTACAACAAATTTAACGTTTACATCTGGTCTTGTGTTTAAACTATGACCTTGAACTTGAAGTGAGACTATCTGCAACTAAGTAGTATTGGCTCTATCAAAGATCATTTAGATCTGTACTTTCTGTCAAAGATCATTTAGATCTGTACTTTCTGTCAAAGATCATTTAGATCTGTACTTTCTGTCAAAGACCATTTAGATCTGTACTTTCTGTCAAAGACCATTTAGATCTGTACTTTCTGTCAAAGATCATTTAGATCTGTACTTTCCAACTAAGAGAAAATTGTCTGTACGTACCAGCAAAGAGAAAAGTGTCTGTACGTACCAGCAAAGAGAAAAGTGTCCACTTCAGACCGGATGTCTTCCAGGGTCAGCCCTTCTCCATTTTCATCTTTTGACATCAGTAGAATGTCCACAAAATCCAAATATCGCTTTTTCGGTGGTCCATCCCTCTCCTGGAAGTAGTGTTGCATCAACAATGATATACATATGCCATTACAAAGACACAAAATTGGCGTAGACGCTGAGGCGTGACAGGTAGAAGGCAAACAGTATCAGTGACTGGACTGCAGTTTTTGATGGCCAGTGTTGATGCCACTAACACTACACCAACATGTCATTAGCTATCTTGCCTCCACTAGCCTTGGCCATTTTTGTGAAGTATTACCCTAATTTGCCCAAAACGCCTGGCAATGCAGATGCACATTTATCATTGTTATTATTATTATTATTATTATTATTATTATTATTATTATTATTATTATTATTATTATTATGTCTGGCACTGAACAGGTTAAAGCAGGAGTGCCGAGAATCGGTACTTTACAGTGAGTGTGAGGCATTTTGTCAAACTGTTACACTAGTTAGTATCATTATAGGACATTATTGATAGTATCATCACAGGACATAATTGATAGTATCATCATAGGACATTATTGATAGTATCATCATTGGACATTATTAATAGTATCATCAGAGGATATTATTGATTGTATCATCCACATTATTGGAGCAAACCCTTATTGATCAAGTGTATACAAATGTTTGTAGGGAGGGGAAGGGGGGAAGGATGAGATGGGAAGAGAGGGGAGTGGAGGGGAGGAGAGAAGCTTCACACCTAAGTTAAGTGTTTCATCCCCCATGGGAAACGAACCCACGTCCTTTGGTACTTGAAACTTGGGAGACAAGGTCTCACCCCTGTACAAAAAGTCTGCACGCCTGTCCCTTACCACCTACCAAAATCTGCCTGCGTGCAGAGATGATGTTTTCAGCAAATCGATGGACAGAGTCACAGTGCTGCAGGAACTCCTTACTTTTGGCCGTCCACTTGTACACAAAATCAGGGTGATGGAACACGTTGCTGAAACACAAATGAATGAAATTCCAGAAAGTATACTAACATCAAAACTTGTTTAAAAGAATCCAGGTCAATAGATTAAATAAACAATTCCACCATTTTTTTCTCCACTTGAAATCAGGAACAACTGGGATCTTCTTTATATTCCTTAATTAGGCCTTGGTCCTTCCCACTGAGATAGAGTATAAACCAAGGTCTAGTCTGTGACTGCATGCGGTCCCTCACACAGACTTTAAACCTCTTATTATCTTAACACTCATTTGCTAGACGGGGTATGGCCAGATACAGCAACACACACTGCAAGGACCATTCTCACAGATGGCATGTGGATGCCTTTATGGCAGAATGCAAAAAACGGTCAGTGACACAAAAATCTCTAGCTTGGCAATCCCCAGAATTGTAACCGTAATTGTAATCCACTCCGTGAATGAGAGTATAAACTGAGGTCTAGTCTGTGCATGCACGCATTCCATCACATGGACTTCAAAAGATCCTGACGCTCATGTCCTAGACGGGCAAGTGATGGCTACACAAATAACCCAGCATGCACTAGGTCCCTTCTCACCATCCCCTGTTGTGCTCAGTTGTCTGGACATCAGACCATGCACCCAAAGGCTGCAAGTGAGCGCCTCAGGCGGTTTGAGTTAGATCCTGTATCGGCCAGCACCTTAAGCAGCTCAAGAGCACAAAATGCTCTTATAAGAATAATAAAATAAATAAATACATGAAAAGAGTGAACATAATTAGAGAATGAAAGAAGCCACCACTCACGGGATTCTCTCCCCCCATAGGTGTGTCAGTCTCTCGCATGAATGCATGTAATCCCCGTACATTTCCCTGTTCAAACAAGCAAATAAACACATGCAAGTGAAAACTGGATTATAAGTCTGCTTTAACTGGGATGATTTGCCGTCTGTGGGTGGTACAGTACCATAGTGGACTGGACACATGCTGGATAATGTTACTGAAACAACATCAGGCCCACTTAGTACTTGGATGGTACAGTACCATAGTGGACTGGATACATGCTGGATAATGTTACTGAAACAACATCAGGCCCAGTTAGTACTTGGATGGCACAGTACCATAGTGGACTGGATACATGCTGGATAATGTTTCTGAAACAACATCAGGCCCAGTTAGTACTTGGATGGTACAGTACCATAGAGTGGACTGGATACATGCTGGATAATTTTTTCTGAAACAACATCAGGCCCAGTTAGTACTTGGATGGTACAGTACCATAGTGGACTGGATACATGCTGTATAATGTTACTGAAACAACATCAGGCCCACTTAGTACTTGGATGGTACAGTACCATAGTGGACTGGATACATGCTGGATAATGTTTCCTGAAACAACATCAGGCCCAGTTAGTACTTGGATGGTACAGTACCACAGTGGACTGGATACATGCTGGATAAAGTTTCCTGAAACAACATCAGGCCCAGTTAGTACTTGGATGGTACAGTACCATAGTGGACTGGATACATGCTGGATAATGTTTCCTGAAACAACATCAGGCCCAGTTAGTACTTGGATGGTACAGTACCATAGTGGACTGGACACATGCTGGATAATGTTTCCTGAAACAACATCAGGCCCAGTTAGTACTTGGATGGTACAGTACCATAGTGGACTGGACACATGCTGGATAATGTTTCCTGAAACAACATCAGGCCCAGTTAGTACTTGGATGGTACAGTACCATAGTGGACTGGATACATGCTGGATAATGTTTCTTGAAACAACATCAGGCCCACTTAGTACTTGGATGGTACAGTACCATAGTGGACAGGATACATGCTGGATAATGTTACTGAAACAACATCAGGCCCACTTAGTACTTGGATGGTACAGTACCATAGTGGACTGGATACATGCTGGATAATGTTACTGAAACAACATCAGGCCCACTTAGTACTTGGATGGTACAGTACCATAGTGGACTGGATACATGCTGGATAATGTTACTGAAACAACATCAGGCTCAGTTAGTACTTGGATGGTACAGTACCATAGTGGACTGGATACATGCTGGATAATGTTACTGAAACAACATCAGGCTCAGTTAGTACTTGGATGGTACAGTACCATAGTGGACTGGACACATGCTGGATAACGTTTCCTACAACATCAGGCCAAGTTAGTAATTTGATGGTACAGTACCATAGTGGACTGGATACATGCTGGATAATATTTCCTAAAACAACATCAGGCCCAGTTAGTACTTGGATGGTACAGTACCATAGTGGACTGGACACATGCTATATGATGTTTCCTACAACAACATCAGGCCCAGTTAGTACATGGATGGTACAGTACCATAGTAGACTAGACACATGCTGGATAATATTTCCTAAAACAACATCAGGCCCAGTTAGTACTTGGATGGTTGACCAGGCTTGGAAGACAACCACTGAACGACACAAATAATGAAACTAGCACACCACACCCCCCCATGGCCCAGTCCACCCAGCTGTGAATGGGTACCTGGCTCTTCTTGAACCGGGGTGGGTTAATCTCAGCTAGGGACAGGAGATAGGAACCACCCTACTTTAGCTGGCCCAGAGAAAAGAGAGGCCCCATTAAACGCCTCTCTCCAACTACCAAAAGGTAACGGAATCGCTTTACCTTTCTTAATTCAAGTATCTCGCTTTCGCTCAAACCTATCTATTATTCAGGTTCATTTTCTAAGATTATAAATGCAGTTTGTGTGCAGGACAACAATATTCTATATTTTCCTGTTCATCATTTGGTTCACTGTACTGTGGCATTCCATTTTGAAATCGATTTTCTCTTCCACATTTTACAGAACAAAGCAGCAAGTTCAGTTTTGCTTGCTGTGTTTTCAGTTTGTTTTATTCTGGCAAAATAAAAAGTGTGGGTACAAAGACTGGCTGTATTTTCAAAGTGTTGAATGTAGTCCAGGTCCTTGACTATAGCAAAATAGATAAAAGTGGTAAATTAGACATCCATTTTTATTGTAATTATCTCTGACCCTATGTAGTCTTCTCTGTAAATACGTACGTTTTACGCTGAACATCTAGGTCCACGGACATGGCACATTTGAGGATGATGTCAAAGGTACACCGCTTCAGCAATGGGTAGATGTCAAAACTTTCACACTTGTCAGCAAACTCTCCTATCTTTTCCTGCAGACAGACAGACAGACAGACATTTATTTATGACATCACAGCTCAATGGTACAATACTCGCCTGACACCTGCACCCTGTTGCTCAAGCACAGCAGAGAGAGTCCAAAGTGCTTTCATCACCCATTATCAGTCTATGCCATCGATTGTTATAAATAAAATATTAACAACATAAAAGGAAATGAAGAAGCAAGAGTAAGCAGTTTGTTATGATTGCTTTGCTTACTCAAAGAAACATAAGCGGCTTTTGTCAGCAATAAAAAGGACTGTTGAACTGAGCTTGCAAGGGTTTCACATTACTGACAGAAAGCGACCCTGTTGCTGCCCTAAAGCGGAGCAAACCTAGGGAAGCGCTTTGCTTGGACAACATGCCAGCTACTGGGTTCAAATCTTAACGGTGACAAGACAGACGTTATTCACATAACACTTTATCATGATGTTTACTTTTCCTCTGTGTACCCAAATTGCACATCAAAGTGCTTCCTATCCTATCCCATAACTCGAAGGTCGTTGGGGCACCATAGATTATCGTTTAACAAGCGTACTCCATCTTTCTCTGTTCTCAGCAACCATCATGGCTTCGCTCAGTGTCAAGCCAGTCCATTCTCGAATGTTGTCCTCCCACCTCTTTTTCTGTCTCCCTCTTCTTCTGCCTTCTTGCACTGTGCCTTGAAGGATGCTCTGGTGACGTGGCCATACCATCGAAGTTTCCGTTTCTTCACCATTGTGAGCAGGTCATCGTGTTATCCAATGGCTTGTGTGATGGTCTGTCGGACTTCGTCATTGGTGATGTGCTGGGTAGATTGATCGTCTTGTCTTTCCAAATGGGCTCCGGACCCATTGTCTGATACCATGGCTCCTGAATATTTGAAGCTATGCACTGCGTTGAGGGATTGGCCTTGGACTTTGATGTCCGTGTTGATGCCATTGGTATTGTTGTCATCATTTTGGTCTTCTCTGCACTTATTTCCATTCCATAAGCTCTGGAGGTGGTGTCAAACCTCTGTACCAGCTGTTAAAGCTCTTGTTCCTCTCAAGCCAATCCATCAATGTCATCCGCAAAACGAAGGTTAGAGATTGCTCTACCCCCTTTGCTGACTTTGCCTTCATGATCTGCAAGAGCATATGACATGATGCGCTCTACGAAGATGTTGAAGAGTGTTGGAGAGAGTAGCACTCTTGACGCACACCGATTGTTGTTTTGAACCAGTTTCCGATGGCACTGTTATGAAGGACTGCACTGGTAGCCTTGTCATACTGGCTTTTGATGACTTCAATAATTTTAGGGCTGATGTTATATACTCTCATGGTTGCCCACAGAGCTGCATGCCAGACTCGGTCAAACTCTTTCTTGAAGTCTAGGAACATGTGATATTGATGTTGTTGGTGCTTAGTCATTTAAAAAAAGAATTCAAAGCAAAGATTACAACAGAGTAGAATAAACAGGCCAACAGCAAGACCTGCAAGGGTGGTTCAGTGGTCTGGGCTTTGAACAGTGCTCTTGATACAGCAAGCTGGCATTCTAGTTGCCTTGACATCCATCCTGACTGCAGATATAGTAGTATAAGCAGCTCTGTGAGTTGGCATAACAAACATGGCTTGACTTTAAACACAATGACTGTACTGATTACCTACATCAGATTTCCACTTTAAAGGGTTGCATGTTCACACATTTCAGCGTCACAGATCACACATTTCAGCGTCATAGATCACACATTTCAGCATCACAGATCACACATTTCAGCGTTACAGATCACGCATGTCAGCGTCACAGATCATGCATTTCAGCGTCAAAGATCACACATTTCAGCGTCACAGATCGCACATTTCAGCGTCACAGATCACACATTTCAGCATCACAGATCACACATTTCAGCGTCACAGATCACACATTTCAGCATAACAGATCACACATTTCAGCATCACAGATCACACATTTCAGCGTCACAGATCTTTTTCAAATTCACGGTGAGTGGTACCCTCTAGCAGAAAATAAGATTAAGCCAAACAATGTAGCTCTTTCAAAATCTGTTTTTATATAGATCCATAAATGCATTAGTTTATGTGCCTAAATAAATAGCATCAAGGTTAATTCTAAAAATAGCATAACTGCCAAAATGTGTATAGTATGCACAGTTGTTTAAGTAGTGGCCACATTTGGTGTATGTTCTACGGCTTCAGCATTGGATTATGAGATTTTTCACTGACCAAAATTCTGGTGGGTGGCCACCTCTTATGAGTTTAATGGCCACATTTGGCTTACTTTTTATGGCTTATGCATTGGGTCGAAGGTAGTGGCGCCATGTTTATATCGCCTGGTTCAAATTTATGAACGTGTGTAGCTGTGTAATTTCACTACAAGGCACTTTTTCATGTAATGTACTCTTTGATATGAAACAACTTTACTAAGATCGACAGGCAACAAGTTGCTTTGCTTTGCTTATGTAAATTAACGTCCCCGGACACAATGCGTATAGGGGACAAGTTGCGCAACAAGTGGATTCAACTGCCTTTATATAGCTCAGCAAGTCGTGTGTAGTAAAAAACCTTTGTTGCATGTAATCATGGGTGTGGGAGTAGTTTAGGTTGACCTCTAAACTTGTGATGACACACTCTCGCTTCTGATTGGTCCTCGTAAGTCCCGCTTACGTATGTGTGAAGAAGAAATCAAACATATGCTGTCCTTGTGAAATTCTACATTAGCCAGTACGCAAGGAAATATATGAAGAATTCATAAGCATAACAAAATGTGACCGGGTGCGTAACACAAGTGTGGCCGGGTGCGTAACACAAGTGTGGTGGGGTGCATAACACAAGTTTTGCTGGGTGCGTAACACAAGTGTGGCCGCATGCGTAACACAAGTGTGGCCGGGTGTGTAACACATGTATGGCCACGTGCATAACACAAGTGTGGCCTTGTGCGTAACACAAGTGTGGCCTGGTGCGTAACACAAGTGTGGCGGGTGCATAACACAAGTGTGGCCTGGTGCGTAACACAAGTGTGGCCTGGTGCGTAACACAAGTGTGGCGGGTGCGTAACACAAGTGTGGCCTGGTGCGTAACACAAGTGTGGCCTGGTGCGTAACACAAGTGTGGCCTGGCCTTTATACAGCAAGGAAGGGGCGCCTAACATCCAATGGTCAGTTTTAAAAACGATTACCATTATATTATCTGTTAATGTCACAACAATGCAATTTCCCAAGGGAACTCACTGCCACCCAAAATAAATTATTTCCCTTTGTACCCCAGCCCTTTACAGTTTTGAATCCCAACAGATTGAATGTTTATACCAGCATGATGTCGGTGGCAGAGTTGTAAACATCCACGTATGGCCGCAGGATGTCAAAATGAAAGGCAGGGGTGAGAAGATGGCGTGACCTTTGCCACTTGCTGCCATTGGAGGTCACCAGCCCCTCCCCTAACCAAGGGGTGATCAGTTTCATGACATCTCCCACTCCCATTGGCTTGACTGCATCAGAGGCTAAAAACATAATAATAAAACTAATGATAATTAATTAACAACAACTATAATTATGACAGTATTCATGTACATGTGCATCGACTTAATACAAGTAAAGTCAGGTATTTTAAATATCTTTCTTACCCACTCACTCTCACTCACATACAGACATTTTGCATTACAATTCCACTTATTTTCTTATATTTAAAAACATGTAGAAGCAAACAAAATGAAAAACGAAAAAACAATTAAAAAACACAACACCATCCAAATACATAGGGGTTGGCCTTGTGGCGCAGTGGGATAGTGGCTGGTTTCCTTTGCCAAATGTCCCGTGTTCGATTCCTGCAAGGGGTAAATTTATGTGACTTTGGTATGAGGCTATTTAGGTCACCAAGGGTTTTCTCTGGGTACTCCATTTTCTCCCTACCTTTAATAATGATATTGGATGTAGTCAATACCTAATCTAACAAATAAAACTTCGATTTTCTTTCCGTCTTCTAATAAAGACTTGCATTTACACCACAATTTTGAGTGATGAATATGTGTTTGTTGGGTATAAGTAGTGTCTGTAACATGAGTGATGAATATGTGTTTGTTGGGTATAAGTAGTGTCTGTAACATGAGTGATGAATGTGTTTGTTGGGTATAAGTAGTGTCTGTAACATGAGTGATGAATATGTGTTTGTTGGGTATAAGCAGTGTCTGTAACATGATTGATGAATATGTGTTTGTTGGGTATAAGTAGTGTCTGTAACATTGAGTGATTGATTTATGATTGATTTATTATTGCTTTAGGTCCAGCGGACTCTTCCGAGCCAAATCAGGACCGAACATTGAGTGATGAATATGTGTTTGTTGGGTATAACTTAAGTAGTGTCTGTAACATGAGTGATGAATATGTGTTTGTTGGGTATAAGTAGTGTCTGTAACATGAGTGATAAATATGTGTTTGCTGGGTATAAGTAGTGTCTGTAACATGAGTGATAAATATGTGTTTGCTGGGTATAAGTAGTGTTTGTAACATGAGTGATAAATATGTGTTTGTTGGGTATAACTTAAGTAGTGTCTGTAACATGAGTGATGAATATGTGTTTGTTGGGTATAAGTAGTGTCTGTAACATGAGTGATAAATATGTGTTTGCTGGGTATAAGTAGTGTCTGTAACATGAGTGATGAATATGTGTTTGTTGGGTATAAGTAGTGTCTGTAACATTGAGTGATAAATATGTGTTTGCTGGGTATAAGTAGTGTATGTAACATGAGTGATGAATATGTGTTTGTTGGGTATAAGTAGTGTCTGTAACATGAGTGATGAATATGTGTTTGTTGGGTATAAGTAGTGTCTGTAACAGGAGTGATAAATATGTGTTTGTTGGGTATAAGTAGTGTCTGTAACATGAGTGATAAATATGTGTTTGTTGGGTATAAGTAGTGTCTGTAACATGAGTGATGAATATGTGTTTGTTGGGTATAAGTAGTGTCTGTAACATGAGTGATGAATATGTGTTTGTTGGGTATAAGTAGTGTCTGTAACATGAGTGATAAATATGTGTTTGTTGGGTATAAGTAGTGTCTGTAACATGAGTGATAAATATGTGTTTGTTGGGTATAAGTAGTGTCTGTAACATGAGTGATAAATATGTGTTTGTTGGGTATAAGTAGTGTCTGTAACATGAGTGATGAATATGTGTTTGTTGGGTATAAGTAGTGTCTGTAACATGAGTGATGAATATGTGTTTGCTGGGTATAAGTAGTGTCTGTAACATGAGTGATGAATATGTGTTTGTTGGGTATAAGTAGTGTCTGTAACATGAGTGATGAATATGTGTTTGTTGGGTATAAGTAGTGTCTGTAACATGAGTGATGAATATGTGTTTGTTGGGTATAAGTAGTGTCTGTAACATGAGTGATAAATATGTGTTTGTTGGGTATAAGTAGTGTCTGTAACATGAGTGATAAATATGTGTTTGTTGGGTATAAGTAATGTCTGTAACATGAGTGATGAATATGTGTTTGTTGGGTATAAGTAGTGTCTGTAACATGAGTGATGAATATGTGTTTGTTGGGTATAAGTAGTGTATGTAACATGAGTGATGAATATGTGTTTGCTGGGTATAAGTAGTGTCTGTAACATGAGTGATAAATATGTGTTTGTTGAGTATAAGTAGTGTCTGTAACATGAGTGATAAATATGTGTTTGTTGGGTATAAGTAGTGTCTGTAACATGAGTGATGAATATGTGTTTGCTGGGTATAAGTAGTGTCTGTAACATGAGTGATGAATATGTGTTTGTTGAGTATAAGTAGTGTCTGTAACATGAGTGATGAATATGTGTTTGTTGGGTATAAGTAGTGTCTGTAACATGAGTGATAAATATGTGTTTGTTGGGTATAAGTAGTGTCTGTAACATGAGTGATGAATATGTGTTTGTTGGGTATAAGTAGTGTCTGTAACATGAGTGATGAATATGTGTTTGTTGGGTATAAGTAGTGTATGTAACACGAGTGATGAATATGTGTTTGCTGGGTATAAGTAGTGTCTGTAACATGAGTGTGTATGTTGGTTACAGACTGCCGTGCTTTGAGTCTGATTTAGGAATAAGGCGCGTACAGCATCCATTATTATTATTATTATTAGTAGTAGTAGTAGTAGTAGTAATAGAAGTAAAAGGCCACAAACCTGAAGCCTGAAGAATGATTTTGGCAAGTTCATGGTGATAGATGAATATTACAGGACGTAACGGAGTCATCCACAGCAGGAACATGCGTCGCGATTTCTCAGGCAAAGACTCCATGTAGGCTATCCACCCTTTGGGGTCATTTGGAGGTGGGAACTGCACAAAGAATTTTAAAAAGAGTTTAGAAGGCATCCCAAATATTGCCCTCATGAGTCACAAATATCCCCAAACCAAAACTGTAGTTTTTGATTTTATAGTGTGTGTGTTTAAAACCCCAGTACTTGGGCCAAGTAAAAACCAAAACTGTAGTCTTTGTTTAATACTCCAGTACTTCGGCCAAGTATAAAAATAAAGTGATAAAGGTAATAATACAAAGATAATATGGTTGTTTACATGTCATCGATATATTCCAATCCGTATTAAGGTTTAGGGCAGAGCAAATGTAGTTTACAGATGAACATTAATAAGGTTTAGGACACAGCAACTGTAGTGTTAAGATGAACATTAATAAGGTATAGGAAACAGCAACTGTAGTGTAAAGATGAACATTAATAAGGTATAGGACACAGCAACTGTAGTGTAAAGATGAACATTAATAAGGTATAGGACACAGCAACTGTAGTGTAAAGATGAAGATTAATAAGGTATAGGACACAGCATCTGTAGTGTAAAGATGAACATTAATAAGGTATAGGACACAGCAACTGTAGTGTAAAGATGAACATTGTCTGCAACAGCACACCACCATTTAACACCATAACTTTCACAATGACACTCTCTTACTTGTTTTGAAAATATGTCTCAATTGTATTTCTTAGCCATCTTGACCAGAAAGCTGTTTCTACTACGGGGGCATCTTCAGTGGTTGGTGGGGCTGGTGAGACAGAAAACTTGGCTCACATGCTCACAAGACTATCTCCACAGCCTCTAAAATGATCGAAACAGTTTGCTTGCCAAAGTTTCCTCTTATGCTGCTACAAGGCAGAGCATGAAGAGTCATCAAGCTACAATTGGAAGAAGATTGGAAGTGATGAATAGCAGTAATTAGGGTCAGCTTTAACTAATAACTCTGGTAGTTTACCTGCCAACATTCCATACTGCCAGTTATTAACCATTTGACTGCTTATTACGACTTATCTCATCATATAATGCTGTGAAGAAATATGGGGTGTCAATGAAGTGTATGTTATCTGTTCATGATCATTGTGATGCTTGTTACTCGGTATGGTCTGCAGCACAAATACGCACCAGCTGTAAAACTCAGAACATTAGCTACTTAACATTCATAAGTTATGACATCTCTTTTCATTGGTGGGTGGCAATTGACAGCCAAATTTACCTGGCAAATGGTTGTAACTCAGTGCAATTCCCCCTTGGCAGCGAAAAGCTTATTGAAGATAACATTTTGAGTTGAGAGTTACTGTAACAGTGCACTTAATTTAAGGAGATTGTTACATGTTAGATGTGTGTGAGAGAAACAAAGAAGGAGATTGTTAGATGTTAGGTGTGTGTGAGAGAGCCAAAGAAGGAGATTGTTAAATAGGTGTGTGTGAGAGAGCCAAAGAAGGAGATTGTTACATGTTAGGTGTGTGTGAAAGAGCCAAAGAAGGAGATTGTTACATGTTAGGTGTGTGTGAGAGAGACAAAGAAGGAGATTGTTACATGTTAGGTGTGTGTGAGAGAGCCAAAGAAGGAGATTGTTACATGTTAGGTGTGTGTGAGAGAGACAAAGAAGGAGAGATAGGGAAGGGGAGAGAGAGGGTGGGGGATATCAAATATATAGGTATCTGTGAAATTCATACATGTCAAGTCTTACGTTTTTTCCGTAATTCTTACGTATTTTCAATTTTTTTTTCACCTTACGGCGTAAGATGAAAATCTTACGTATTTTTTCTTTTCCCCGACCCTTTTTTTTTTAATCCGAAATTTTTATTTTATTTTAATCCGAAATACAGCTAGAGAACAATTCTGAGTCACGCTCGCTCGCGATCGTGATCTCGGAGGAAGTACGGGCCTTGCGCATGCCCATAGCATTTCTATACACTGTTTCCGTCTTGGAGGAAAGGTTTCCGTTCATTCAGCTCCAGTGTCAGAATGCTGGAGAAGGGGAAGTAATGCACTGATGATTATAACAAAGATCACCAGTGACATAATTGTGTGCAACGCAGTGTATTTCTTTTTTCTATTAAGTAATTTGGATTGTTTTGTTTTTTTGTTTGTTTGGTGTTTTTTTGAGGGGGGAGGGGAGGGAGGGAGAGACGGGTGTTTTTTATTTTCTGCAATAGATAAAGCACAGTAAGTAAACAATAAAGCACAGTATGAAAGTTGTTTTTTTTTTAAATCGTATTAAGTTGCTTGCTTGTATGGTACAGTGTTTGCTATTTTAAAAAAATGCAGGTGAATTTGCATGTGTTTGCTAAAATTATTATTATTATTTTTGTTTTGTTTTTTTTAAATTATTTGTATGTGCGTGTTTACCGTTTTACGCATTTCTTATGGTTTTCGATAGAAAATTATGGTCTCTCGGGGAAAAAAATTATGGTCAGAAGCTCCAAGAGCTTGACATGTATGGAAATTAATTATATAATTACATATTTTACATACAGAGAGAGAGAGAGAGAGAGAGAGAGAGAGAGAGAGAGAGTGAGAGAAGGGAGGGAAGACAGAGAGAGAGAAGCCAGGACAATAATGTGAATGTGGGTCATATTGATACCTTGTGAGCAGTTCCTAACAAGAGAGAGAACTCCTGTTCCTGCGCCAAGCTAGAGAGTTGTTTGTATTGGCGCCGTAGACGATAGATCTTGTTTAACAACCAGCCCCCGCCTACCACTGCAACAATCACGTCATGATGTGTGTCAAACAAAATAAAACTAAAATACAATTCACCTATTAACTGAGTGGACACACACAATTAGAGAGAGAAAGAGAGGGACAGAGAAAGAGAGGGACAGAGAAAGAGACAGAGACAGACATAGACACAGAGAAAGACAGACAGAGAGAGAGAGAGAGAGAGAGAGAGAGAGAGAGAGAGAGAGGGAAAGAAAGAAAGAAAGTTATAGGTAATTAATAACAAATAGATAATAAATTAAGTCTGTCATTGCATAGCATATATATTAGCATAGTTTGATAAATATATAGGCTAAAAGCCTTTGGCCCACATTTAATTATGATTTTTTAAATATTTAAGTAACAACCCTTTTGATATGATGATGATGATCATTGTTGTCAAGGTGGTGACGTGGTGATTCGTCCTTAAGGCTAACGCAATAGGACGTTAAGTTTCGCCATTCCTTCCTTCCTCATTTAATCGGGGTCACAGGCCCAGACCCTCGATTTTCATGCGTTTCAATTTAGAACCTTATTGACTCCTAAGTAGTGGAGTAGATCTAGATGCTAGCTTAATATCTGATCAGCACATACTGTTTTTAATTCAACATCCACAGCCTCTGCAGACAAGTCATTCCATGAGGTTATAATTCGCGGTTAGTAAAATACCGTTTGGATGAACATGTATGATAAAAAGTTGCAGAAAGGTTAAAATGATGGCCTCTTGTGATACCAACATTGTTAAAATTCAAGAGAGAAGAAGTATAGTGAAGAAGTATAGTAGTTATAGAGGATCATACCATTTGTGCACTATTTTAGAAACGATGATGAAATCATCCCTCACTCATTGGCATTGGGAGTGGGGATATAAGAATGGATAGAAATCGTCCCTCACTCACTGGCATTGGAGTGGGGATATAAGAGTGGATAGAAATCATCCCTCACTCACTGGCATTGGGAGTGAGGATATAAGAGTGGTTAGAAATCATCCCTCACTGGCATTGGGAGTGGGGACATAAGAGTAGAAAGAAATCATCCCTCACTCACTGGCATTGGGAGTGGGGACATAAGAGTGGAAAGAAATCATCCCTCACTCACTGGCATTGGGAGTGGGGACAGTATAAGAGTGGAAAGAAATCATCCCTCACTCACTGGCATTGGGAGTGGGGACATAAGAGTAGAAAGAAATCATCCCTCACTCACTGGCATTGGGAGTGGGGACATAAGAGTGGAAAGAAATCATCCCTCACTCACTGGCATTGGGAGTGGGGACACGTGGAAAGGGGAGAAGGAAGGAGGGCGTAATGTGCAAGTGAAAATTATCCTTGTTAGTGATGATGATAACATTATCCTTGTTAGTGATGATGATGATAACATATCCTTGTTAGTGATGATGATAACATTATCATTGTTAGTGATGATGATGATAACATTATCCTTTTTAGTGATGATGATGATAACATTATCATTGTTAGTGATGATGATAACATTATCCTTGTTAGTGATGATGATAAATTATCCTTGTTAGTGATGATGATGATGATAACATTATCCTTGTTAGTGATGATGATAACATTATCCTTGTTAGTGATGATGATAATAACATTATCATTGTTAGTGATGATGATAAATTATCCTTGTTAGTGATGATGATGATAACATTATCATTGTTAGTGATGATGATAAAAAATTTTCAAATAAAAAATGGACAATAAAGTGTCAAAGGTCCAAAGTCCAATTATACAAAACAAGACATGGTTGGCCCCACACATTGACAAGACAGGAAATTGTCATCTTTCCTTTTTTATTTATAAATTAATTAATTATTATATTATTATTGTACATCAATAACAAAATTATTATTATTATTATTATTATTATTATTATTATTATGATGATGATGATGATGATGATGATGATGATGGTGATGATGATATGATGTCTGAATTTTCTAATCCACTCACCTCCAACAGCAGTCCACAGGAGAGGACTGAACAACAGATCTGCAATCATCTTCACACCTTGACAGGTAACCAACTATAGTCCAGCTTCTACAGTTCTGTTCAATATGATAGGCCTATTTGTTATCAGGACGATTTCGAGAAGAATTTCATTCAAAAACCAGCACTGATCTACGGCTAATTCGTTCATGTGGACTACATCCCTATATAAATATATAAGCCTATAGAAGTCCTCGGAAAACTTAGCGGAAGATCAAATGAAGTTCGGGATTGGCTTCTTCACTAACTCTAGCAAACCAGGGAACGATTGTAATATGTTGTTTCACTCTAAACACATCAACAGTGCATTAATAATGTGACCTACTTTAAGAGTTACTCCGTACCCATTGGGGTTATAAAAGTGCAAACGCACCATAACGAAATCAATAAAACTTGAGAAGAGTGAAATGCGTGAAATTCTTGAGTGCGTGCAGTAAAGCAGAAGCTTGAAAAGATAATAAATCTACAGGGTTGCAAACCTTCTGCATTAATTTATCCTGTAATGACTTGTGTCGGTAGTAGTGCATAAGAACGAATGTACCGGAACTCAAGGTAAGCTAACCTTGACCTTCACCGTTTTCTGCACTGTTTCCTCATAGGCGTTTTTAATTTGTGTGTGTTTGTGTGTGTGTGTGTGTGTGCGCGCGCGCGCGCGCGTGTTTAGGTAGATAATAATTCTGACCTATGATTAAAGAAATTTGTAATTTGCTCATTTGAGAGAGAGAGAGAGAGAGAGAGAGAGAGAGAGAGAGAGAGAGAGAGAGAGAGAGAGAGAGAGAGAATGAACACTAAAAAGATCACCTTGCTACACAGCAATGGTCGATGCAGCCCAGTTTGAACCTTGTGTAACTCAAATTAGTTATCTTAACCAGGGTCCGTACAGAAAATCAATAACAAAATTCCAGACTTTTTCCAGACTTTTTCCAGACTGAAAGTTTTTTTTTCAAGACTCAATAATTTTAACTGGTGCAATTCAATTTCAATTTCAATTTATTTTTGAAGCTTTAACAAAGTTAATTGCATGACAACGTTTCACAGACATACCCTCACTACAGTCACTTTTTTTTTTCAAGCGTTTCCAGTTCTTTGGTCAAGCCATCAACTTCGGCTTGAATCTCTTTCGCTCTCTTTCTCAGAGCATTGGATTCCACCAGAAGTAGCATCTTCTTGCTTTCAGCTGCTGCTTCTGCTAGCCGGTCAGCAGATTCAAATAGGCTTTTGGCATCTGTCATCAGCCTCTGCCGCTTTGTCTTCAGGCCACTGAAGGTCGCAGTTTCTTCTGTTTTTCTTTTCAAGGCAGAGATCGTCTCCTTCTCCTTCTCCAGATACTCTTGATACTTGGCACGAGCTGAGGATGCATATAACAGCATTTCTTTGGTGATCTGTACGTTTACAGGACCCATTGCCTCCCTGACAGCTTGCAGGACAAGACGTTTGGCTTTCAGAGCTTCTTTACTCAGATTTTCACAGGTAGTTTGCAGGTTGACACTAAATCCTCTTTCTACTGAAGCTTGTCCATGTGACAAAAGGAGCAGTTGCTGCACAACTGACCACAAGTCTGGATACTCTGTTCCAGATGCTGACATGAGACTTGCCAACAGTTCATCTAGCCTATGGTCTTCTTTTTTCTTCTGGAAGTTGTTAAAGTTTTCTGCATGAGTTTTGTGTACATCTCTGCAAAACTTGGAGTACTGTCTCTTCACAGCATCACATCTTTCTGGCATAATTCGCTTACAGTCTACGAGAATGTTCAGAGTGTCATCAAGAAGACTCTCTCTTTCGTGAGACTCGGGCTGAACCATGATGGATGGGTTAAGCCAACCCAAAGACTTCACCAAAGAGATTTGATGGTGTTTTGGTCATGATTTTTACAAGCATGGCCTTTATGAAATCTCTACACTCCATGCGAAAGGTATATCTTTGTCTATCAGATGCATTCTTGGTTACAGATGACCTCTTTGCAACAAAGCCGATGTCTACCTGGCTTGGGTCCAGGAAGTTGGCATTGTCATTCAGATGCAATGTGTGAAGTGCTCCTTTGTGCTTGGCCAGGGCATCCTCAGTGATGATCCTTTTCATCAAACTTATGGTAAGTTCCTGCAGGTCTGCAGCAAGGAATGGTATCATAGGCCTGTCTGTCTGATAACAGGCAAGAAAGGGCTCTACCTCTTGTGCTATACAAACAAAAAAATGAAGTTTGGAGGTGATGAGGGGGTCCGACAGAGCATGCAGAACGTCTTTGAATGATTTGCATGTTGGCTCTGTGACCTTCCTGGACTTTGCTAAGGTGCAGTATTTTACCAGGTGTGGCATAATGTCAATAAGGCGTTGTGCAGGGCCCACATTTTCCAGCCATCTGCAACATACATTCCTTACTTAACCCAGATATCTTTACAATAAAAAGAAATAAATTATTTGAAGAGTAACAGAACATCCAATTTTACTATAAACCAATGGCAGTTGTCGAAAACAATGAAACAATTGCTTGGTTAAAACTACTGACTACTGTTACAAGTCACAGCTCGACCCTCAACAATAACGTCACTAACAACAATTACCACAAGAAAAATTACCCTAATGCTTCAAAGAAACTGTTTTTCATGCACTGTTTTCATCAAATGGCATACACGTGAAGCAATAAAAAAACAAAAACAAAAACAAACAAAAAATCCAAACTAGGTTTAAAGCTAAGTCTTCTTTGTACAAACCTGTGCTTGCAGTACTTCAGGGGAAAGTGTGACGCTTCCGCAACCTTAATGAAATCCTCTCTTCTTGCTGGTGAATCGTGGAAGAGATTATATGCAGCAGACAACAAGGTTTCCAAATCCCAACCACTTGCATTGCACCCTGCCCGGAAAGCGTTGTGCATGGTGTGCAGGCCACAGGTTCCGATGTCTAAAAGTTTCATGGGGGTGTTGGCATGAAGGTCCTTCTTCAGCATATCTGCAAACATTATGCATAAACATTTTAAATTATAGTTTCTCAAATTTAGCACTAAATGCTACATGTTTTTTTTTTAAATATTATTTATACATTTATTTATACATTAGAACTATTGAAGACAATAGCCTGTACCAACTTTTTGAAACTCGTGTTTAACTTGCCATGTGTTTATTATCTGTTTTATTTAAACCAAGCAAAACGACTATGCAATAAAGGCTTCTGTAAAAACAAGTTAAAAACAAATTAAAATAATATAGTATTACACATATTGTTTCAGTAGAGTGAAAATTCTTCTTACCAGCAAGTGCCAGGTTTACATTTGGCCCATCCATGGACAATTGCAGAAGTTTGTTGTGACCAAATTTGGCTATGACAGGTCTTAATCGGTGGAAGAGGTCAGCAGCTGTTGCATGGCCCATGTAAGTTGACTCGTAGTACTTGGTGATAACACGGTTGTTATTCCAAACTCTGACATATACATCCATCTGCTTTTCTTGTAAGTCTTGATTGAGAGTTTCGTCAAAAAGCAAGACGTAGTGTGGAGCACTTGCAATGTCTTTTGACAACTGATGGGCAAAATAGGGGCCCAGGCCAAAGGTGCATAAGTAAGCAGTCTTTTTTTCCCCACACTGAAACTTATCAGCAATTGCACTGTCAGGAAACATAGCCTTGAAAAGGCGATTCATGCCATTTGCAGAGGATGAGCTGTAGTGGGCATCAACACACTTCATAACCCACAGAAGCTCTGCTTTCAGAACACTTGCTGAAGAGCATGTCTGAGCATCTAAATTCCCTTGACGGAGTGACTGTGGTGCAACAGCTGGAGTTGGACTTTTTACAGTATTTTCTACTGCGTCATTTGTAGACGTAGAGGCTGTTGCTGGCCTAAGGAAGCTTGAAATGGAGGACACCACAACAGGTTTCTTGGCAACATTGGTCATGTGTTTAGCACCTGAAAAACAGAAAAAAATACTCAGTTCTTTTCTTTTGGTTTGGCTTTTTATTTTAAATTAGTATGCAGTGCATAACCAGAATTTACGATAGGCACAGACTAGTTGAGTAATATAACAGACTGAGCATGTTTGAATGTTTGATTCATTTACATATAGGCCTAATCGTTGTTGCTATATTTATATATTTTTCAAATAAAAATACTCATATTTGTAATAGGCTAGTAGTAACAGCTCTTGTTAAAAAAAAGATTTGGAAATTAATAATTACATGTGCCTTGTCTTTTTTTTTACCTTATTTTTTTTTTTTTATAAAAAAGTTAGCCTATATTACTAGTCTGTGATGAAAACTCTTAGTTGTGTGACAGAAAACTTTTTTTAATGAATCTGCATAAATAAAAGGAAGAAAATTACATTTCTGAATAGAAAGGGTCCAAATTTTTTGTTGTCGATTTATTTTCACATAGAATTTCAACAAACTCAACAACTAAAATAATTTAGTCATTCATTGTAACAATACTCAATAGTCATGTTGTACTTACCTTTACTGTGGCTCATAACGGCATATTCTCCCATGTTGGAAACATCAAACTTTTTTCCACCACATGCTAGGCACACTGCAACCTTTTTGTCTTTGAAGTCCTTGGCTAGCCAAGGCTTGTATTCGTCTTTTGATAGCCAACTATCGTTGAAAAGACACTTTCCCATTTTGACAGATGACAGGTCACAGTAAACGCAGAATCGTCGTTAATTCTATAGTATACGATACCAAAAGTAAGAACGCGGCAAAATGGAAGCACGATTAGGCGACGGACTTTATCTCACTCTCTAGAGAGGAAAGTAAGGGAAGCAACTGGATGCGCTTCCTGGCATTGAAAACGAAATTGAAACAGCCAAGTGTGTTTTGAAGCAATATCGGTCGATTTCATTGCAATAAAATTAAAAAGTCAGCTGTAACTGGTGACTTTCTAGTCAGCTTTTTATACGTTTTATCACTTGAAAAAAACGAGTCCAATTTTCCAGACTTTTCCAGACCTTACTGTGAATTTCCAGACTTTTCCAGAAGTCTGGAAACCCAATTTCAATTTTCAAGACTTTTCCAGACTTTTCCAGACCTTGTACGGACCCTGTTAACAACAAAAAACAACCCCCCCAAAACCACTTTTTTGTTTTTGTTTTTGTTCTCTGTGTGCTTGAGAACTTATTTTACTGTGTAAGTTTTGTATATATTGTTTTTTTCTTTGCAATGGTGTCTAGGTTGATTAGTCTCCCTCAACCCCGCATCTTGTCAAGCTCAGTGAGCACTTCCTTATCTAGAAGTGATACTGCGCTAATAGACCGCTAGATAGTTCCGACATTACATGGCACAATGAAGGCGTAGCACGTGATCCGTTCCTTCATTTTGATTGGTTGCTATGTTTTTTTTACGTAAACTATCCGAAGCCAACATGGCAGGAAGGTAGAAACTAAAACAGACCGATCCCAGTAGTAAATCCTAAAGTATTTCTATCGTTGAAGAATTATAAATTACTATGGCATATCATTGCCCAGTCATCGGATGCAGTAATGGATACTATCGGCTGATGAAATGGAAAGCTGCTGTCTGTGAAATTCACGGAGTACCACACGAATCTTCTGCATGTCTGTGCGACCCACCGTCCAGGTAAAACATTTTAAAAAACTCATTTTAATTAACATTTTGTAGCTTAGGTTGTTGAAAATAATATCTTTGCGTAAATAACAAAACCGCAGATACCATAAAAAGGCAACTTCTCAAATGCAGACGTTTAAAATAAGCATATTTGTGTCAAGTTGTATCGACTAGAATCTAAGTAGGCTAAGCATTAGGCCTACGTACGCTACTACACTAGGCCTACTTGGCTGTGTTATGTTATGTTATGTTATGTTATGTTATGTTGTTCCAGGACTTTGTGGAGCCTTGTCCTTTGTCCGGTTCTTGTAGCGGTCACTTGTTTTTCAATCGCTTGACTTATTTTATGGGCTTTTGGCCTAAGTGGGTGGCATACTTTAGTTTTAAACTTATAATCTTAAAATTTAATACTTTATCAATCTGATTTTTAAAACTGTTCAGTGATGAGGCATCTGCAATGTCGCTGTGGAGCATGTTCCATGTGTCTACCACTCTGTTCGTAAAGAAATGGCGTCGCATATCTGTCCTGCTATACTGCTTTTTAAGTTTCAGCTTATGACCTCGAGTGCGAACGTCCAGGTTGTATTTGAAAGGAGACTCACTGTTATATACATTCCATGTGTAAATTTGTATACCTCAATGAGGTCGCCCCTTACACGTCTGTAGCTCATGCTGGGCAGATCTAGCGCTTCTAGTCTTTGCTCATACTCCAGGTCCCTGACACTAGGTACGCATTTAGTGGCTCTACGCAAGACGTTCTCGATTATTTTTTTGTCCTTCTCATAGCGCGGGCCCCACACACAGTTCCCGAACTCCAGATGAGGTCTAACTAGCTCTATGAAGAGCAGCCTCATAGACTCCTCGTCTAGGTATTTGTATTATCGACGTATTAGTCCCAGCAGCCTGTTTCCTTTGTTGACTTGTGTTTCAGCATGTTTAGAGAATTTTAATTCGTGATCTATCTGAATGCCTAAGTCCCTCTCCATATGAGAGTGTTCCAACTGAACTGTATTAGTGCTGTTATGTGTTCTCATGTTGTAGGCTCTATTTTCGTTGCTACTTCCTAGATGGAGCACGTTGCATTTACCAGCATTGAACCTCAGCTGCCATTTGTCCGCCCAGTTGACCAAACTATCCAAATCCTTCTGAAGCGATTCATATTCTTTGGCTGGACCATAGACCTTGGTGTCATCTGCGTACATGCTGCACACACTCTTTACAACCTGTGGGAGATCGTTGATGAATATGACGAAAAGGACTGGGCCCAGAACGCTCCCTTGAGGGAGTGTTAGTGTGTAGACTAGACGAGCCACACGTTTCGTGTTTCTACAACCATTTAATAATAATAATAATAATAATAATAATAATAATAATAATAATAATAATATTAATAATAATAAAATACTGCCCAGATAAGTTGTGGTTATGTTATGTGCAGAACATAGCCTATACTGTTTGCTCTATAAATACCAGTCATCCAGTGTTGCAGATAGTTGTAGGTTTAGCAATTCAGTGGTTATGGCCAGCACTTTGTACAGTAATGTACTAATCATAATGTATTTTTTTTACTTTTATATCAAGAGAAGGGGTAAAACATTCTTAATTATCCTTTTACAATTACAGCTTGTATGCACTCCCAACGCGCAAGAAAAAACCTGCAGAGAGGGATAAATGGATAAGACTTATAAGCCGCGTTGATGGCACTGCAAAAAGATAAGCTGTGGTCTCCTACAAAAAATGCTCGTGTCTGCTCAAAACATTTCATTGATGGAAAACCTACAGAAAAAAATCCGTACCCAACAAAGGACCTTGGCTATCAAGGATTTGAAGAAAAGGTATTTGACATTTTTTTAGACATTAACACTTCATTTTCTCATGTAGCATGCTCATGTATCTACCATTATTATTGGCATACTGTTGCCGTGTTGGAAAATTATAGGGTTTATAAGGAGAGTGAGAGGGACTATCCTATTCTGGGTGGGTAGGTAGTACTTGAATATGAAGTATCTCACTCGTTTATTCTTTACAAATAAGTACACCACTTCGAGCATCCATTTTAAACACCCAACTGAAAAATATATCATCTGTCCCTACCCTTTAAGTTGAAAATAAACATCACCTTTCGATCAATTAAGGAGTTCACCTCCAATTCACAAGCACTCGCAGCACTTTTGCATCACCGACTGTTAAAACTACTCCCAAAATAAGAGTATAATTTATTCCAAGCACACTCACCGTTATAATTTTGTTTAATGTATAAATAATGATTATGCATTTGATAGCACAGAGTGCATGTTATTCTGGACCTGTTATGCTTTAATTTTTGTTCAGAAGATATATATATAATATGCGACTGTGTTTGGAATAAATTTTTAAATAATTTTTTAGAAGCCCATGTTTTAATAAATGTATTTAAATGTGAAGAGCTTGATGTATCAGCATTGCATTTCATGCTAGATAAAATTTTAATTTAATACTAATAGACCAAAAAAAAAAAAAGTGTTTCTGACATGAAGGTTAGATGGTGTAGACTCTTTAAAAGGCCTTTGGTGTGTAAGTGTACTTATTTCAAAATAGCTTTCATCTATTCTGAGTAAAATTGTATCGATGCCTAATTTTATTATTGGTTTGCTTTACAGGCTGCTCGTGTTCTGCGGTATGATCCAGCAACAAGTCTAGGCCCCAGCAGAAGAAAGCGACTAAGGCTAGATTCACCACCACCAGCACCTGGTATAACACAAACCAATGAAACCATAGACACAACTATACCAGAAATGTTGCCAGCTGCTGAAAGCACTTTCTGGACCTGGCTCTTGGCTGCCTACATTGTCATCCTGTGTGTAACATGGCAAGGTAGACAGTTACAAAAAAAATATGCACAGAGCCATGTGGCTATTGTGAAACTGACCAAACAAAACATTGCTCATCAGAAAGAGCTAGAATCATTAAAAAGAGAGAATCAGATACTCAGTAACCAGATTCAAGCAATGTTGAAAGAAAAAAAAAGCAAAGAAAAAGCTGAAAAAGAAAAAAAAACTGTGTCTTCAAAAAGCTCATAACTCAAGCAAACATTAATTACTACACAGGTGTAAAAACAAAAGAGCTGTTTAAAAAACTGCACAACCTCGTTGTACCATTTGTCCAGAGGAGATGGCATGGAGGTTTGAAACAATCCAAACCAAAACGACACTTCCAGTCAAGCCCTTCTAAATTTGGGCCTGTGAGAATCTTGGACAGCCTTGATGAAATGCTACTAGTTTTCATGCGGCTTAGATTATGTTTGGATCTCCTTGACTTAGCGGCCCGGTTTTCGGTGTCTGCCAGTTTGGCAGGTAGAATTTTTACTTCTTGGATTTCTGCCCTTGCAGCTACACTTGGGAAAGCCCTTGTTTATCTACCAGACCAAGAAACGATTATTGCCACAAAACCAAAGCGTTATAAGGACACAAAAGATCTTGCTTGCATTATCGATTGCACTGAGTTCTTTATTGAAACACCGCAAGACTTACACTTACAAAGTGCAACGTGGAGTGAATATAAGCATCATAATACACTCGAGGTTCTTGTGGCTGCCTCGCCGCCACCACCGCCACTGGGTGTGGCCCTCCATCATCGCCTGGACCTGCTGTTGCTTCGAACGAGCTTTCCGTCGGCTAAAGGATCTCAGCTACACCGCACCCACACACATTATATTGTGACATACAGATTCGCACTTCACACACCTAAAAACGTATCTAGTGTAAATCACTTCCTTTATCTGTGTGATTAACTGTATGTTGGTATGGAAGGTTGTCTTTGGACAGTAGGAATGTGTTGGATAGAGTGGTGAGAGTGTGTGGGAAGGTTGTGGGAATGCAACAAGTGAGTATGATAGCGATGTATGAAAGGCGAGTGGCGAGAAAGGCCCGTCGCATACTTCAAGACAGCAGTCACGTGCTCGCGCACCACTTTAATCTCCTGCCCTTGGGTAGGCGCTACAGGACACCAAAGTTCAAAACTGTACGCACTAAAAATAGTTTTATACCCACCGCAATCTCTTTATTAAATGATTGAGAATTTGAACGTATGATGCTTCTATTATGACAGTGTGCGTGGCATGATTTATATAATTAATGTCCAATCCGCATGAGATAGTGAGTATGTGCACCTGTGATCTTACATTTCCGTTTGTGTAGGCCTATGTACTTAGCGATTTTTAAATTCTTTTATGAACATATTTATCTAAAAGTCTTACGTTGTTGTATATTGATGCGATTATTGCTTGCCAATAGTGATTGTTATGTTGCAATACCTTATATCATGATTATGACACTGAACGTAAATCATGTGATAGGTATTTGTTTTCCCCATGTAACTTCTTATGACTACAGTTCTAAATGGTTAATTCAGTAATGTCTTCTTGATATACTTTTATCCTGTTTTATTGTTTATTGTTGTTATACTGTCCTTTATCGTCTTGTAACATTTATATCTGGCACCACGTGTGAATTTCTCTTTGATTGAGATAATAAAGTGATCGTATTAGTATTCGTAACTGCTTTAGTTTACTCTGAGCTCAGTTAATAGATAGTTAGGTTACGAACAGTGATTCTGAACTGTAAAGCTAGCTTAGTCAATGCAGTTGAATTTTAAGATTTTCTGATTGTGGATTCAGCTTGGGATTGTATTTATCTGAAATTTAATTGATTGTTACTATTGTTGCATATTGTTGTGGGCATTCTGTTTGTATATAGTTCTGGGGTTTTCAGTTAGACAAGGTGGTGGTAATTGTTTAGTAAATACTCGGTTGGGGGTCTTGATAGGGGTTGAGGGGGGTTTAGTATCCCATTATCCTGTGAGTGTGTGTTTCATTGTTGAATAAAAGAGTGTGATTGTTCATCTGGCATTTTGTGTTAGTTTCTTTTGTTTGAGTTTCTATCCTACCACTCGTTGAGCTGAACGTCGCAGAACCCACTCGGGTGACGCGACACTTAAAAATTAATTTTTAAGGTTAGTTTTTGCTTACCTGTAATGTACTTTGGGAGTTTGTAATACACAAAAAAATTTGACTTTTATGTGAAGACTTGTTTTAAACTTCTCCCTCTTTTTATTTCTCTCTCTCTCTCTCTCTCTCTCTCTCTCTCTCTCTCTCTCTCTCTCTCTCTCTCTCTCTCTCTCTCTCTCTCTCTCTCTCTCTATTTTATTTTTACATTTAATATTTATTGACTATTCACAAGTATAAATCTCAAAACAAATAAATTTGTTCAATGTTTATTTAACAAAATAAAATAAAATCATCCACAGGCATACTTTAAATAGGGAGCAATTGCGAAATCATGCTAGAAGAACAATATGCATCTTAGGCCTATACTACTACTACTACTACTACTACTACTACTACTACTACTACTACTCTCTCTCTCTCTCTCTCTCTCTCTCTCTCTCTTTTATTTTTACATTTAATATTTATTGACTATTTACAAGTATAAATCTCAAAACAAATAAATTTGTTCAATGTTTATTTAACAAAATAAAATAAAATCATCCACAGGCATACTTTAAATAGGGAGCAATTGCGAAATGCTAGAAGAACAATATGCATCTTAGGCCTATACTACTACTACTACTACTACTACTACTACTACTACTACTACTACAAATGGGCTTTACCTCAAACCTCGTGATTTGATTGATTGATTGATTGATTTATTGTTGCTTTAGGTCCAGCGGACTCTTACCTCGTGATTTACACTGAGAGGAAAATATACAGTAAGTAAATACATACTTTATTGTCAAAAATGTTTGAGAACAACCAATGTGTCTCTTTCTTAAAAAATCAGCAAGCTTCAGCATTGTTGTAAGAGGATTCCACAGTTTTTGAGCTGCTACTCACTGTTCAAATATTCTCCATCTTGAACAACGACTTTCCTTGTACTTTCAATAACGGAACATTCTGCATTTAATACTATTAACAATACTGCAGCATGCTGGACAGACTCTTTCTTTTATTTATGACATTTTATGTGCAAAAGAGGGTTGTCCCTGTATACACAAACACACTATTTCTTCTATTGAATTTGAAGCATGGTGATCTAAGGAGATCACAAATATAGAAAACTGCAAGGAAATACATTTTTTTATGTTTAAGGCATTTAATAAATAAAGATTTGTTGATTAACCGAGTTCAGTGAATCATATGCTGTCACAGTTGACCCACCCGGCAACCAGTATCAGTGCACTGAGCATGCAAATGTAGAATGGACAGCAGTTAGCTGTATAATTACAAGGTCCAAATCATTCTGTCATCATCCTTCATTTCACTGATGTCGGCGTTTAGCGTACACCCAGATGCCAGTCTCTGACGATGTCATGATCTGCATGTTAAGAGATATGGGGTGTTCTGGGTCATTGCGTAGATCAAACCTGAAACAAAAAATACATAAAATTAATAACATAGAATAAATTCGATAGTCACAATAATAGAAACTGAAATTGACCAAAATGAAAAAGTGGAAGTAGAAGCTTGAGAATCTTCACTGACTTCAAACACATATACCAGCACTGACTTCAAACACATATGCCAGCACTGACTTCAAACACATATACCAGCACTGGCTTCAAACACATATACCAGCACTGACTTCAAACACATATACCAGCACTGACTTCAAACACATATACCAGCACTGACTTCAAACACATATACCAGCACTGACTTCAAACACATATACCAGCACTGACTTCAAACACATATACCAGCACCGACTTCAAACACATATACCAGCACCGACTTCAAACACATATACCAGCACTGACTTCAAACACATATACCAGCACTGACTTCAAACACATATACCAGCACTGACTTCAAACACACATACCAGCACTGACTTCAAACACACATACCAGCACTGACTTCAAACACACATACCAGCACTGACTTCAAACACATATACCAGCACTGACTTCAAACACACATACCAGCACTGACTTCAAACACACATACCAGCACTGACTTCAAACACACATACCAGCACTGACTTCAAACACATATACCAGCACTGACTTCAAACACATATACCAGCACTGACTTCAAACACATACCAGCACAACTACGCCTTTGGATGAGAGTGTAAACTGAGGTCTAGTCTGTGCACGCACTCATTCCATTGCTTTACAGATCCTGACGCTCATGTTCTATGGGTGAGTGCCAGATATATAAATACACCCAGAGAGCACTAGGTCCTTCTCCCCATCCATGGTCAGCCAGGGTTGTGCTCAGTTGTCTGATCCTGCATTAGTTAAGACCTTCAGTAGCTTTTGAGTTGGAAAAGTGCTATCAATAAACAGCACACTCACACAAGCATGTGTTCATGGCAAACTTGGGTTTTGGACGAAATGTAGGTATCTGAAAGTTTGTTTGTTTTTTTCAACAGAAAGAGCGCAAAATTCATCTAAAAATGTAAGAATTAGATCCCAAAATGGCTCTTTTTATCAAGACCTATTTCGGCAACCCGTCTTGGATAGAGCACTCCCATGTACTTCAAACACTGCCATGCACTACAAGAGCACTCCCATGTACTTAGAAAAAGTGGAATTCTGGAAAGAAATGGGGCGCTAGCTAAACGCCCCATTTTGTGCAAATAAAGGCAAGTTTAGCACCCCATTTGTCCACAAATACACACCCACACACACATATACACAACACTTACTTGCTCAGTACTTTCGCCGCAATCACCTTGATCTCATTGGATGCAAAATTCTGCCCAATGCAGTTTCTGTAATATAATTTAAAAAAAAAATCATCATCATCATCATCATCATCATCATCATCATCATCATCATCATCATCATTATCCATTAAAAATACTAACCTGTCTGTAAAGCAATAACCAAAATGCAAATGACCACCTTAATAACAAAAGGAGATTATGTGAATAAACAACAGGGCTCAACCAAAGGTAGTTTTTGTCATTTGTTTCCTGTTTAGCATGTAGAAGGAAAGCCTGCTTGACAGGCAGCAGTTTCTGATTGCTAAAAACTTTGCGTGTACGTAGATTCTGCTAGAGACAGCCCTGAAAGACTAGTTTTCAGGGAAGCTAAACATAAATCATTAAACTCCAGCTTAAACATTAGTATATGTAACAATACCAATACAATAACAAAAACTGTATTATCTCACTGACAAATGACATTGTGTTATATATAGTACATGTAACAATAGCAATACTATAACAAAAACTGTATTATCTCACTGACAAATGACATTGTGTTATAGTACATGTAACAATAGCAATACTATAACAAAAACTGTATTATCTCACTGACAAATGACATCGTGTTATAGTACATGTAACAATAGCAATACTATAAGTACAAGAACTGTATTATCTCACTGACAAATGACATTGTGTTATAGTACATGTAACAAATAGCAATACTACAACAAAAACTGTATTATCTCACTGACAAATGACATTGTGTTATAGTACATGTAACAATAGCAATACTATAACAAAAACTGTATTATCTCACTGACAAATGACATCGTGTTATAGTACATGTAACAATAGCAATACTATAACAAAAACTGTATTATCTCACAGACAAATGACATTGTGTTATAGTACATGTAACAATAGCAATACTATAACAAAAACTGTATTATCTCACTGACAAATGACATCGTGTTATAGTACATGTAACAATAGCAATACTATAACAAAAACTGTATTATCTCACAGACAAATGACATCGTGTTATAGTACATGTAACAATAGCAATACTATAACAAAAACTGTATTATCTCACAGACAAATGACATTGTGTTATAGTACATGTAACAATAGCAATACTATAACAAAAACTGTATTATCTCACTGACAAATGACATTGTGTTATAGTACATGTAACAATACCAATACAATAACAAAAACTGTATTATCTCACAGACAAATGACATTGTGTTATAGTACATGTAACAATAGCAATACTATAACAAAAACTGTATTATCTCACAGACAAATGACATTGTGTTATAGTACATGTAACAATAGCAATACTATAACAAAAACTGTATTATCTCACAGACAAATGACATTGTGTTATAGTACATGTAACAAATAGCAATACTATAACAAAAACTGTATTATCTCACTGACAAATGACATTGTGTTATAGTACATGTAACAATAGCAATACTATAACAAAAACTGTATTATCTCATTGACAAAGGACATCGTGTTATAGTACATGTAACAATAGCAATACTATAACAAAAACTGTATTATCTCACAGACAAATGACATTGTGTTATAGTACATGTAACAATAGCAATACTATAACAAAAACTGTATTCTCTCACAGACAAATGACATTGTGTTATAGTACATGTAACAAATAGCAATACTATAACAAAAACTGTATTATCTCACAGACAAATGACATTGTGTTATAAGGATTACACCCAAGGGGCTGTAACTCCAGTCCCATTTCTTTGAGTGAGACAACTATGACCTGTGTTCCAGACACACTTTTTGTCTCCCTTGAACGTGTAATCTTTCATTGTACATACAAAATCAGATACGAAAATCTCCAGAATCGTGTTCCCAAACAGCAATTTACAAATTATAACAGAAGAAACACACACACACATCCACACCACAATACACCGCAAACAAGAACACACCGCCCACAACAACACACCGCCCATGACAACACACCACCCACCACAACACACCGCCCCCCACAAGAACACATCTATTTACAGATCTAAAATGTAGGACTACATACCTGGGTCCAGCAGAAAAAGGCACGAAGGCAAATGGATCCCTCTGGCGTGCCGTGTCTTGATGGAATCTCTCAGGCAGGAAATCGTCAGGGTTGTCAAAGACCTCAGGGTTGCGGTGAAGTAGGTAGAAGTTTAAAAACATCCTGGTTCCTGCTGGAATGGTGACACCATCCATCTCCATGTCTTTGGTGATTTGTTTGCCCACGCCAGGGGCAGGCGGGTACAGACGCATCGACTCCTTGATGCAGCATGACAGGTAGTCCAGCTTGGAGAGGTCTGACCTGCAACAGCACACACTTTGCTGCATTGGGGTCATAGGACGCTTGTGCCATAGACGGTGAAAGTCAGCTACATTGGGGTCATGCGACGTTTTATGCCCTAGACTTTATGCCCTAGACTTTATGCCCTAGACTTTATGCCCTAGACTTCATGCCCTAGACTTTATGCCCTAGACTTCATGCCCTAGACTTTATGCCCTAGACGGGTGAAAGCCAGCTACATTGGGGTCATGCGACGCTTTATGCCCTAGACTTTATGCCCTAGACTTTATGCCCTAGACTTTATGCCCTAGACTTTATGCCCTAGACTTTATGCCCTAGACGGGTGAAAGCCAGCTACACAAATTCACCCAGCAAGCACTAGGTCTCTTCTCCCCCATACTCCGTGGCCCAGGATTGTGCTCAGTTGTTTGAGCATCCAGTGATGCGCCTACTGCAGCAAGTGGGCGCTTCAGGCGGTGTGCGTTAGATCCTGTATGGGCCTCTGCCCTCAGCAGTTCTTGAGGCGGTGTGAGTTAGATCCTGTATGGGCCTCTGCCCTCAGCAGTTCTTGAGGAGGTGTGAGTTAGATCCTGTATGGGCCTCTGCCCTCAGCAGTTCTTGAGGCGGTGTGAGTTAGATCCTGTATGGGCCTCTGCCCTCAGCAGTTCTTGAGGCGGTGTGAGTTAGATCCTGTATGGGCCTCTGCCCTCAGCAGTTCTTGAAGCGGTGTGAGTTAGATCCTGTATGGGCCTCTGCCCTCAGCAGTTCTTGAGGCGGTGTGAGTTAGATCCTGTATGGGCCTCTGCCCTCAGCAGTTCTTGAGGCGGTGTGAGTTAGATCCTGTATGGGCCTCTGCCCTCAGCAGTTCTTGAGGCGGTGTGAGTTAGATCCTGTATGGGCCTCTGCCCTAAGCAGTTCTTGAGGCGGTGTGAGTTAGATCCTGTATGGGCCTCTGCCCTCAGCAGTTCTTGAGCTGGAAAAGTGCTATATAAGTTAGATCCTGTATGGGCCTCTGCCCTCAGCACTTCTTCAGCTGGAAAAGTGCTATATAAGGTAGATCCTGTATGGGCCTCTGCCCTCAGCACTTCTTCAGCTGGAAAAGTGCTATATAAGTTAGATCCTGTATGGGCCTCTGCCCTGAGCACTTCTTCAGCTGGAAAAGTGCTATATAAGGTAGATCCTGTATGGGCCTCTGCCCTGAGCACTTCTTCAGCTGGAAAAGTGCTATATAAGGTAGATCCTGTATGGGCCTCTGCCCTGAGCACTTCTTCATCTGGAAAAGTGCTATATAAGGTAGATCCTGTATGGGCCTCTGCCCTGAGCACTTCTTCAGCTGGAAAAGTGCTATATAAGTTAGATCCTGTATGGGCCTCTGCCCTCAGCACTTCTTCAGCTGGAAAAGTGCTATATAAGTTAGATCCTGTATGGGCCTCTGCCCTCAGCACTTCTTCAGCTGGAAAAGTGCTATATAAGGTAGATCCTGTATGGGCCTCTGCCCTCAGCACTTCTTCAGCTGGAAAAGTGCTATATAAGGTCGATGAAATAAATAAAATGCTAGCCAAGCAAGGAGGCCTCTAACAAATTGAAGGCTAAGTGAAGAGAGAGGGAGAAAGAGCGGCGACTACGAAACTGAAGCAAAGGAAGAGAGAGAGAGAGAGAGAGAGAGAGAGAGAGAGAGAGAGAGAGAGAGAGAGAGAGAGAGAGAGAGAGAGAGAGAGAGAAAGAGAGAGAGAGAGAGAGAGAGAGAGAGAGAGAGAGAGAGAGAAAGAGAGAGAGAGAGAGAGAGAGAGAGAGAGAGAGAGAGAGAGAGATGACTAAGTAAGAAATTGAAAACTAAGCGAAGAGAGAGATGGAGAGAGAGCAGCGACTAAAACCTGACAATCTGGTGACCTTGCTACTCAATCAGCACAGTGCTTCTAATACTTTGAATCAGAGTACAAATCAAGCCTTCAAGGTCTAGTCTCTACACACAAGCATTGCATTGCACAGACTTCAAAGATCTTGATGATCATGGTCTAGACCGACTAGCAGCACAGTCAAAACACCTTGCAAAGTCTATAATGAACGTGGTGGCACTGCTCTGCGGCTGTTATGCTTTTGCTGGGAAAGCAACCCAAATTTTGCTGGTATGGCACTCAGCATGCTGCAGTAGTTTATAAGACCCTGTTCATCATCATCATCATTATCATCATCATCATTATCATCATTATCACTATTGTCATCATCATTTACCACTGAATGTCGGTGGAGTCTTTTCCCCTGAGAACAGCATCCACCTCTTCCTGCGCCTGTTGTTGCTGTTGTAGATTGGTGGACAGCAGATAGAATAACCAACTTGTGGCTGTTGAAGATGTCTCATGACCTTGACATACAAATCATGACCTTGACATATGAATCATGACATATACAAATCAAGACCAAGAAATAACCATTGAAGACTAAATTTTACAACAAATTTAACATTTAAATTTAGTTTTGTGTTTAAACTCAGACCTTGAACTTGAAGTGAGACTATCAGAAACTAAGTAGTCTTGGCTGTATCAAAGACCATTTAGATCTGTACTTTCCAGCAAAGAGAAAAGTGTCTGTACATACCAGCAAACAAAAAAGTGTCCACTTCAGACCGGATGTCTTCCAGGGTCAACCCTTCTCCATTTTCATCTTTTGACATCAGCAGAATGTCCACAAAATCCAAATAGCGCTTCTTCGGTGGTCCATCCCTCTCCTGGAAATAGTATTACATCAACAATGATATACACATGCCGTCAGAGACACAGTGTAGAAAAGGCTGAGGTGTGACAGGTAAAAGACAAACAGTGTCAGTGACTGGACTGCAGTTTGTGATGGGCACTGTGTTGATGACACTAACACTATATGAACATGCCATTAGCTATCTTGCCTCCATTAGCCTTGCCATTTTTGTGAAGTATTACCCTAATTTGCAAAAAAACGCCCTGGCAATGCAGATGCACACTTATTATTATTATTATTATTATTATTATTATTATTATTATTATTATTATTATTATTATTATGCCTGGCATTGAACAGGTTAAAGCAGGAGTGCTGAGAATTGGCACATTACAGTGAGTGTGAGGCATTTTGTCAAACTGTTACACTAGTTAGTATCATTATAGGACATTATTGATAGTATCATCACAGGACATTATTGATAGTATCATCATAGAACATTATTGATAGTATCATCATTGGACATTATTGATAGTATCATCAGAGGATATTACTGATTGTATCACCAACATTACTGGAGCAAACCCTTATTGATCAAGTGTATACAAAAGTTTGTAGGGAGGGGAAGGGGGGAAGGATGAGGTGGGAAGAGAGGGGAAGAGAAGGGAGGGGAGGGGAGGGGAAGAGAAGGGAGGGGAGGGGAGGGGAGAAGCTTCATACCTAAGTTAAGTTTTCATCCCCCATGGGAAACGAACCCACGTAGTTTGGTACTTGAAACTTGGGAGACAAAAAAGTCGGCCCGACTGCCCCTTACCACCTACCAAAATCTGCCTGCGTGCAGAGATGATGTTTTCAGAAAATCGATGGACAGAGTCACAGTGCTGCAGGAACTCCTTACTGTTGGCCGTCCACTTGTACACAAAATCAGGGTGATGGAACACGTTGCTGAAACACAAATGAATGAAATTCCAGAAAGTATACTAACATCAAAAATTGTTTTAAAAAATCCAGGTCAATAGATTAAATAAAAAATTCCACCATTTTTTTCTCCACTTGAAATCAGGAACAACTGGGATTTTCTATATATTCCTTGATTAGGCCTTGGTCCTTCCCACTGAGATAAGAGTATAAACCAAGGTCTAGTATGTGCCTGCATGCGGTCCCTCACACAGACTTTAAACCTCTTATTATCTTAACACTCATTTGCTAGACGGGCTATGGCAAGGACCATTCTCACAGACGGCATGTGGATACCTTTATGGCAGAATGCAAAAAACGGTCAGTGACACAAAAATCTCTAGCTTGGCAATCCCCAGAATTGTAACCGTAATTGTAATCCACTCCGTGAATGAGAGTTTAAACTGAGGTCTAGTCTGCACATGCACGCATTCCATCACATGGACTTCAAAAGATCCTGACACTCATGTCCTAGACGGGCGAGTGCCAGCTACACAAATAACCCAGCATGCACTAGGTCCCTTCTCACCATCCCCTGTTGTGCTCAGTTGTCTGGGCATCAGACCATGCGCCCAAAGGCAGAAAGTGAGCGCCTCAGGCAGCTTGAGTTAGATCCTGTTTCGGCCACCACCTTGAGCAGAAAATGCTCTATATAAGAATAATAAATATATAAGTACATGAAAAGAGTGAACATAATTAGAGAATGAGAGAAGCCACCACTCACGGGATTCTCTCCCTCCACAGGTGTGTCAGTCTCTCGCATGAATGCATGTAATCCCCGTACATTTCCCTGTTCAAACAAACAAACAAACAAATGCAAGTGAAAACTGGATTATTGGAAGTCTGCTTTAATTGGGATGATTTGCCGTCTGTTGGTTGGTACATTACCATAGTGGACTGGACACATGCTGGATGTTTCCTGAAACAACATCAGGCCCAGTTAGTACTTGGATGGTACAGTACCATAGTGGACTGGATACATGCTGGATGTTTCCTACAACATCAGGCCCAGTTAGTACTTGGATGGTACAGTATCATAGTGGACTGGATACATGCTGGATGTTTCCTACAACATCAGGCCCAGTTAGTACTTGGTTGGTACAGTACCATAGTGGACTGGATACATGCTGGATAATGTTTCCTGAAACAACATCAGGCCCAGTTAGTACTTGGATGGTACAGTACCATAGTGGACTGGATACATGCTGGATAATGTTTCCTGAAACAACATCAGGCCCAGTTAGTACTTGGATGGTACAGTACCATAGTGGACTGGACACATGCTGGATAATGTTTCCTGAAACAACATCAGGCCCAGTTAGTACTTGGATGGTACAGTACCATAGTGGACTGCATACATGCTGGATAATGTTTCCTACAACATCAGGCCCAGGTAGTACTTGGATGGTACAGTACCATAGTGGACTGGATACATGCTGGATAATGTTTCCTACAACATCAGGCCCAGTTAGTACTTGGATGGTACAGTACCATAGTGGACTGGACACATGCTAGATGATGTTTCCTACAACATCAGGCCCAGTTAGTACTTGGATGGGTGACCAGGCTTGGAGACAACCACTGAAAGACACAAATAATGAAACTAGCACACCACACCCCCCATGGCCCAGTCCACCCAGCTGTGAATGGGTACCTGGCTCTTCTACAACCGGGGTAGGTTAATCAGCTAGGGAGAGGAGATAGGAACCACCCTACTTTAGCTGGCCCAGAGAAAAGACAGGCCCCATCAAACGCCTCTCTCCAACTACCAAAAGGTTACGGAATCGCTTTACCTTTCTTAATTCAAGTATCTCGCTTTCGCTCAAACCTATCTATTATTCAGGTTCATTTTCTAAGATTATAAATGCAGTTTGTGTGCAGGACAACAATATTCTATATTTTTCTGTTCATCATTTGGTTCACTGTACTGTGGCATTCCATTTTGAAATCGATTTTCTCTTCCACTTTTTACAGAACACAGCAGCAAATTCAGTTTTGGTTGCTGTTTTCAGTTTGTTTTATTCTGGCAAAATAAAAAGTGTGAGTACAAAGACTGCTGTATTTTCAAAGTGTTGAATGTAGTCCAGGTCCTTGACTATAGCAAATAAGATAAAAGTGGTAAATTAGACATCCATTTTTATTGTAATTATCTCTGACCCTATGTAGTCTTCTCTGTAAATACGTACTTTTTACGCTGAACATCTAGGTCCACAGACATGGCACATTTGAGGATGATGTCAAAAGTACACCGCTTCAGCAATGGGTTGATGTCAAAACTTTCACACTTGTCAGCAAACTCTCCTATCTTTTCCTGCAGACAGACAGACAGACATATATGACATCACAGCTCAATGGTACAATACTAGCCTGACACCTTCTTCTTCTTCTTCTTTCATTTGGGGCTGCCAACCTCAACTTATTGAGGACGCTGCAGCCAACATTAGGGGAGATGGTACCTTGCGCTTATAAAAGTACAACACACACAAACAAACAAAAAAAAAAAAGAAAAAAAAAGGGGGGGGGGGGTGTTAGGGTTGGGGGTAGAGTGGCGGGTGGGGGAGGTAGGAGGAAGGGGAAGGAGGGGTTACAGCTGGGATTTGAAGCTCTCCAGCTCAGGGTCTAAGACCACATGGGCAGGGAGCTTGGTCCACTCGTTGATTGTTCGAGGGAAGAAGGACTGTTGTCAGTAGACTGTACGGCAGGATGGGAGTTGGAAAGTCAGGGGGTGCTTCTGACGTGTGGTCCGGCGCTGAGGATTTGGGTTTGGTTTGTTGGTGGTGTTGATGATGGCAAGTCCGTTGACGTACTTGTACATCATCGTCAGGCGGGCTTTCCGCCGTCGCTCCTGGAGGGTGGGCCATTTGAGGTCTGCAAGCATGTCGTCCACACTGGAGGTCTGACGGTGTCGCTTCACTGTCCAGCGTGCAGCTCGACGTTGGACGGCCTCCAGCTTGTGGGTCTCTTTAACTGTGTACGGGTCCCAGACTGTCCCTGCATATTCCAGGATGGGACGTACCATGGCTTGGTAGGCTTGCTGCTTTGCTCGCTGGGAGCCAACCTTCAGGTTACGCCGCAGGAACCCAAGTGTCTTGTTGGCTTTGTTGGTGGTGTTTGTTATATGGTGGTCCCATCGTAGATCGTCAGTGATGGTAACGCCAAGGTATTTCGTTTCGCTGACTGCTTGCACCCTGTTGCTCAAGCACAGCAGAGAGAGATCAAAGTGCTTTCATCACCCATTATCAGTCTATGCCATGAATTGTTATAAACCAAATATTAACAAAATAAAAGGAAATGAAGAAGCAAGAGTAAGCAGTTTGTTATGATTGCTTTGCTTACTCAATGAAACATAAGCGGCTTTTGTCAGCACTGAAAAGGACTGTTGAACTGAGCTTGCAAAGGGTTCACATTACTGACAGAAAGCGACCCTGTTGCTGCCCCAAAGCGGAGCAAACCTAGGGAAGCGCTTTGCTTGGACAACATGCCAGCTACTGGGTTAAAATCTTAACGGTGACAAGACAGATGTTATTCACATAACACTTTATCATGATGTTTACGTTTCCTCTGTGTACCCAAATTGCACATCAAAGTGCTTCCTATCCTATCCCATAACTCGAAGGTCGTTGGGGCACCACAGATTATCGTTTAACAAGCGTACTCCATCTTTCTCTGTTCTCAGCAACCATCATGGCTTCGCTCAGTGTCAAGCCAGTCCATTCTCGAATGTTGTCCTCCCACCTCTTTTTCTGTCTCCCTTTTCTTCTGCCTTCTTGCACTGTTCCTTGAAGGATGCTCTGGTGACGTGGCCATACCATCGAAGTTTCAGTTTCTTCACCATTGTGAACAGGTGATCGTGTTATCCAATGGCTTGTGTGATGGTCTGTCAGACTTCATTGGTGATGTGCTGGGTAGATGGATCGTCTTGTCTTACCAAATGGGCTCCGGACCCATTGTCTGATACAATGGCTCCTGAATATTTGAAGCTATGCACTGCGTTGAGGGATTGGCCTTGGACTTTGATGTCCGTGCTGATGTCATTGGTATTGTTGGTCATCATTTTGGTCTTCTCTGCACTTATTTCCATTCCATAGGCTCTGGAGGTGGTGTCAAACCTCTGTACCAGCTGTTCAAGCTCTTGTTCCTCTCAAGCCAATCCATCAATGTCATCCGCAAAACGAAGGTTGGAGATTGCTCTACCCCCTATGCTGACTTTGCCTTCATGATCTGCAAGAGCATATGACATGGTGCGCTCTATGAAGATGTTGAAGAGTGTTGGAGAGAGTAGGCACTCTTGACGCACACCGATTGTTGTTCTGAACCAGTTTCCGATGGCACTGTTATGAAGGACTGCACTGGTAGCCTTGTCATACAGGCTTTTGATGACTTCAATAATTTTTGGGCTGATGTTGTACACTTTCATTGTTGCCCATAGAGCTGCATGCCAGACTCGGTCAAACGCCTTCTTGAAGTCTATGAACACATGATATAGATGTTGTTGGTGCTGTAGGTGTTTCTCACAGATTATTCTGAGGTTGAAAATCTGTTCAGTGGTACTTCGCCCTGCCCTGAATCCTGCTTGTTCTTCAGCTATGATTTGTTCAGCTTGGGGTTTCAACCTGTTGAGTATTATTTTCAGAAGGACCTTGCTGGGATGGCTGATGAGGTTGATGGTGCGGTAATTTTTACACGCCTGAAGGTTAGGTGTTGGTGCTTAGTCATTTAAAAAAAGAATTCGAAGCAAAGATTACAACAGAGTAGAATAAACAGGCCAACACCAAGACCTGCAAGGGTGGCTCTGTGGTCTAAGCCTTTAACAGTGCTCTTGATACAGCAAGCTGGCATTCTAGTTGCCTTGACATCCATCCTGACTGCAGATATAGTCGTATAAGCAGCTCTGTGAGTTGGCATAAGAAACACGGATTGACTTTAAAGACAATAACTGTACTGATTACCTACAACATCAGATTTCCACTTTAAAGGGCTGCATGTTCAGGCATTTCAGCGTCACAGATCCTTTTTCAAATTCACATTGAGTGGTGCCCACACAGCAGAAAATAATGTACCCCGGCCCTTTACAGTGTTGAATCCCAACAGATTGAATGTTTATACCAGCATGATGTCGGCGGCAGAGTTGTAAACATCCACGTATGGCCGCAGGATGTCAAAATGAAAGGCAGGGGTGAGCAGATGGCGTGACCTTTGCCACTTGCTGCCACTCGCTGTCACAAGCCCCTCCCCTAACCAAGGGATGATCAGTCTCATGACATCTCCCACTCCCATTGGCTTGACTGCATCAGAGGCTAAAAACACAATAATAAAACTAACGCTAATTAATTAACAAGAACTATAACTATGACAGTATTCATGTACATGTGCATCGACATAATACAAGTAAAGTCAGGTATTTTAAATTTTTTTCTTACTCACTCACTGTCACTCACATACACACATTTTGCATCACAATTCCACTTATTTTCTGATATTTAAAAACATGTAGAGGCAAACAAAATGAAACACGAAAAAACAATTAAAAAACACAAATAACATAACACCATCCAAATACATAGGGGGTGGCCTTGTGGCGCAGTGGGATAGTGGCTGGTTTCCTTTGCCAAACGTCCCGTGTTAAATTCCTGCAAGGGGTAAATTTATGTGACTTTGGTATGAGGCTATTTAGGTCACCAAGGGTTTTCTCCGGGTACTTTGATTTTCTCCCTCCCTTCAATAATGATACTGGATGTAGTCAATACCTATTCTAACAAACAAACATTCGATTTTCTGTCTGTCTTCTAATAAAGACTTGCATTTACACCACAATTTTGAATGAAGAATATGTGTTTGTTGGGTATAAGGAGTGTCTGTAACATGTCAGTGTGTATGTAGGCATGTCTGTAACATGTCAGTGTGTATGTAGGAGTGTCTGTAACATGTCAGTGTGTATGTAGGCGTGTCTGTAACATGTCAGTGTATATGTAGGAGTGTCTGTAACATATGTTAGTGTGTATGTAGAAGTGCCTGTAACATGTCAGTGTGTATGTAGGTGTGTCTGTAACCTGTCAGTGTGTATGTAGGAGTGTCTGTAACATATGTTAGTGTATATGTAGGAGTGTCTGTAACATGTCAGTGTGTATGTAGGAGTGCCTGTAACATGTCAGTGTGTATGTAGGAGTGTCTGTAACATGTCAGTGTGTATGTAGGAGTGTCTGTAACATGTCAGTGTGTATGTAGGAGTGACTGTAACATGTCAGTGTGTATGTAGGCATGCCTGTAACATGTCAGTGTGTATGTAGGCGTGTCTGTAACATGTCAGTGTGTATGTAGGAGTGACTGTAACATGTCAGTGTGTATGTAGGAGTGACTGTAACATGTCAGTGTGTATGTAGGAGTGTCTGTAACATGTCAGTGTGTATGTAGGAGTGTCTGTTACATGTCAGTGTGTATGTAGGAGTGTCTGTAACATGTCAGTGTGTATGTAGGAGTGTCTGTAACATGTCAGTGTGTGTGTAGGAGTGTCTGTAACATGTGAGTGTGTATGTAGGAGTGTCTGTAACATGTGAGTGTGTATGTAGGAGTGTCTGTAACATGTCAGTGTGTATGTAGGAGTGACTGTAACATGTCAGTGTGTATGTAGGAGTGACTGTAACATGTCAGTGTGTATGTAGGAGTGACTGTAACATGTCAGTGTGTATGTAGGAGTGACTGTAACATGTCAGTATGTATGTAGGAGTGACTGTAACATGCCAGTGTGTATGTAGGAGTGTCTGTAACATGCCAGTGTGTATGTAGGAGTGTCTGTAACATGTCAGTGTGTATGTAGGAGTGTCTGTAACATGTCAGTGTGTATGTAGGAGTGTCTGTAACATGTCAGTGTGTGTGTAGGAGTGTCTGTAACATGTCAGTGTGTATGTAGGAGTGTCTGTAACATGTGAGTGTGTATGTAGGAGTGTCTGTAACATGTCAGTGTGCATGTAGGAGTGTCTGTAACATGTCAGTGTGTATGTAGGAGTGTCTGTAACATGTGAGTGTGTATGTAGGAGTGTCTGTAACATGTCAGTGTGTATGTAGGAGTGTCTGTAACATGTGAGTGTGTGTGTAGGAGTGTCTGTAACATGTCAGTGTGTATGTAGGAGTTTCTGTAACATGTGAGTGTGTGTGTTAGTTACAGATTGCCGTGCTGTGAGTCCGATTTAGGAATAAGGCGCTTACAGCATCTCTTATTATTATTATTATTATTATTATTATTATTATTATTATTATTATTATTTTTATTATTATTATTATTATTATTATTATTATTATTATTATTATTAGAAGTAAAAGGCCACAAACCTGAAGCCTGAAGAATGATTTTGGCAAGTTCATGGTGATAGATGAAGATTAAAGGACGTAACGGAGTCAACCACACCAGGAACATGCGTCGCGATTTCTCAGGCATAGACTCCAGGTAGGCTAACCACCCTTTGGCATCATTTGGAGGTGGGAACTGCTCAAAGAATGAAAAATAAAAAGTTTAGAAGGCATCCCAAATGTTGCCCTCTTGTGTCACAAATATCCCCAAACCAAAACTGTAGTGTTAGATTTAAAGTGTGTGTGTTTAATACCCCAGTACTAAGGCCAAGTAAAAACCAAAACTGTAGTGTTAGATTTAAAGTGTGTGTGTGTTTAATACCCCAGTACTTAGGCCAAGTATAAAAATAAAGTGATAAAGGAGAACAAGTGTTGTTTACATGTCACCCCATATATCCCAACCCTTCTTAAGGTTTAGGTCAGAGCAACTGTAGTGTACAGATGAACATTAATTAGGTTTAGGACAGAGCCACTGCAGTGTAAAGATGAACATTAATAGGGTTTAGGACAGAGCAACTGTAGTGTAAAGATGAACATTAATAAGGTATAGGACAGAGCAAGTGTAGTGTAAAGATGAACATTGTTAAGGTATAGGACACAGCAACTGTAGTGTAAAGATGAACATTAATAAGGTATAGGACAGAGCAACTGTAGTGTAAAGATGAACATTAATAAGGTATAGGACAGAGCAACTGTAGTGTAAAGATGAACATTAATAAGGTGTAGGACAGAGCAACTGTAGTGTAAAGATGAACATTAATAAGGTATAGGACAGAGCAACTGTAGTGTAAAGATGAACATTAATAAGGTATAGGACAGAGCAACTGTAGTGTACAGATGAACATTAATAAGGTATAGGACAGAGCAACTGTAGTGTAAAGATGAACATTAATAAGGTATAGGACAGAGCAATTGTAGTGTACAGATGAACATTAATAAGGTTTAGGACAGAACAACTGTAGTGTAAAGATGAACATTAATAAGGTATAGGACAAAGCAACTGTAGTGTAAAGATGAACATTAATAGGGTTTAGGACAGAGCAACTGTAGTATACAGATGAACATTAATAAGGTTTAGGACAGAGCAACTGTAGTGTAAAGATGAACATTAATAAGGTTTAGGACAGAACAACTGTAGTGTACAGATGAACATTAATAAGGCTTAGGACACAGCAACTGTAAAGACGAACATTAGTAAGGTTTAGGACAGAGCCACTGTAGTGTAAAGATGAACATTAATAAGGTGTAGGACAAAGCAACTGTAGTGTAAAGATGAACATTAATAAGGTATAGGACAGAGTAACTGTAGTGTAAAGATGAACATTAATAAGGTATAGGACAGAGCAACTGTAGTGTAAAGATGAACATTAATAAGGTGTAGGACAGAGCAACTGTAGTGTAAAGATGAACATTAATAAGGTATAGGACAGAGCAACTGTAGTGTAAAGATGAATGTTGTTAAGGTTTAGGACAGAGCCACTGTAGTGTAAAGATGAACATTAATAAGGTGTAGGACAGAGCAACTGTAGTGTAAAGATGAACATTAATAAGGTTTAGGACAGAGCCACTGTAGTGTAAAGATGAACATTAATAAGGTTTAGGACAGAGCCACTGTAGTGTAAAGATGAACATTAATAAGGTTTAGGACAGAGCCACTGTAGTGTAAAGATGAACAATTAATAAGGTGTAGGACAGAGCAACTGTAGTGTAAAGATGAACATTAATAAGGTGTAGGACAGAGCAACTGTAGTGTAAAGATGAACAATTAATAAGGTGTAGGACAGAGCAACTGTAGTTTACAGATGAACATTAATAAGGTGTAGGACAGAGCAACTGTAGTTTACAGATGAACATTAATAAGGTGTAGGACAGAGCAACTGTAGTGTAAAGATGAACATTAATAAGGTATAGGACAAAGCAACTGTAGTGTAAAGATGAACATTAATAAGGTATAGGTCAGAGCAACTGTAGTGTAAAGATGAACATTAATAAGGTATAGGACACAGCAACTGTAGTGTAAAGATGAACATTAATAAGGTATAGGACAGAGCAACTGTAGTGTAAAGATGAACATTGTTAAGATATAGGTCACAGCAACTGTAGTGATGCCGGGAGGCACGGTGGCCTAATGGTAGAGCTTTGGCTTGCAAATCTGAAGGTCCCGGGTTCGAGCCCAGGCCGGGGCATTGTGTTGTGTCCTTGGGAAAGACACTTTACTCCCATTTCCTACTCCTTCGGATGAGAGTATAAACCGAGGTCTAGTTTGTGCCGCATACATTCCATCATAACGGACTTTAAAGATCCTGATGCTCATGTCCTAGACGGGTGAGTGCCGGTGACAAGAACACACCCAGCATGCACCTAGGTCCTTCTCCCCTATCCCTGGCTGCCCAGGATTGTGCTCAGTTGTCCGGGCGTCAGACCATGCGCCCAAAGGCTGCGGCTGGGCGTCTCGGGCGGCTTGAGTTAGATCCTGTATCGGCCAGCGCCTTGAGCAGCTCTTGAGCTGGAAAAGCGCTGTATAAGAACGATTAAATAAATAAAATAAATTAAATAAAAATAGTGTACAAACGAACATTAATAAGGTATAGGACACAGCAACTGTAGTGTACAGATGAACATTAATAAGGTTTAGGACACAGCAACTGTAGTGTAAAGATGAACATTGTTAAGGTATAGGACAGAGCAATTGTAGTGTACAGATGAACATTATTAAGGTTTAGGACAGAGCAACTGTAGTGTACAGATGAACATTAATAAGGTATATGACAAAGCAAATGTAGTGTAAAGATGAACATTAATAAGGTATAGGACAGAGCAATTGTAGTGTACAGATGAACATTATTAAGGTTTAGGACAGAGCAACTGTAGTGTACAGATGAACATTAATAAGGTATATGACAAAGCAAATGTAGTGTAAAGATGAACATTAATAAGGTATAGGACACAGGAACTGTAGTGTAAAGATGAACATTAATAAGGTATAGGACACAGCAACTGTAGTGTAAAGATGAACATTAATAAGGTATAGGACACAGCAAATGTAGTGTAAAGATGAAGATTAATAAGGTATAGGACACAGCAATTGTAGTGTAAAGATGAACATTAATAAGGTATAGGACACAGCAACTGTAGTGTAAAGATGAACATTAATAAGGTATATGACACAGCAACTGTAGCGTACAGATGAACATTAATAAGGTATAGGACACAGCAACTGTAGTGTAAAGATGAACATTGTCTGCAACAGCACACCACCAGTTAACACCATGACTTTCACAATGACACTCTCTTACATGTTTTGAAAATATGTCTCAATTGTATTTCTTAGCCATCTTGACCAGAAAGCTGTTTCTACTTCGGGGGCATCTTCAGTGATTGGTGGGGCTGGTGAAACAGAAAACTTGGCTCACATGCTCACAAGACTATCTCCACAGCCTCTAAAATGATCGAAACAGTTTGCTTGCCAAAGTTTCCTCTTATGCTGCTACAAGGCAGAGCATGAAGAGTCATCAAGCTACAATTGGAAGAAGATTGGAAGTGATGAATAGCAGTAATTAGGGTCAGCTTTAACTAATAACTCTGGTAGTTTACCTGCCAACATTCCATACTGCCAGTTATTAACCCCTTGACTGCTTATTACGACTTATCTCATCATATAATGCTGTGAAGAAATATGGGGTGTCAATGAAGTGTATGTTATCTGTTCATGATCATTGTGATGCTTGTTACTCTGTATGGTCTGCAGCACAAATACGCACCAGCTGTAAAACTCAGAACATTAGCTACTTAACACTCATAAGTTATGACATCTCTTTTCATTGGTGGGTGGCAATTGACAGCCAAATTTACCTGGCAAATGGTTGTAACTCAGTGCAATTCCCCCTTGGCAGCGAAAAGCTTATTGAAGATAACATTTTGAGTTGAGAGTTACTGTAACAGTGCACTTAATTTAAGGAGATTGTTATATGTTAGATGTGTGTGAGAGAAACAAAGAAGGAGATTGTTAGATGTTAGGTGTGTGTGAGAGAGCCAAAGAAGGAGATTGTTAAATAGGTGTGTGTGAGAGAGCCAAAGAAGGAGATTGATGTTAGGTGTGTGTGAAAGAGCCAAAGAAGGAGATTGTTACATGTTAGGTGTGTGTGAGAGAGCCAAAGAAGGAGATTGTTACATGTTAGGTGTGTGTGAGAGAGCCAAAGAAGGAGATTGTTACATGTTAGGTGTGTGTGAGAGAGACAAAGAAGGAGAGATAGGGAAGGGGAGAGAGAGGGTGGGGGATATCAAATATTTAGGTATCTGTGAAATTAATTATATAATTACATATTTTACATACAGAGAGAGAGAGAGAGAGAGAGAGAGAGAGAGAGAGAGAGAGAGAGAGAGAGAGAGAAGACAGAGAGAGAGAAGCCAGGACAATAATGTGAATGTGGGTCATATTGATACCTTGTGAGCAGTTCCTAACAAGAGAGAGAACTCCTGTTCCTGCGCCAAGCTAGAGAGTTGTTTGTATTGGCGCCATAGACGATAGATCTTGTTTAACAACCAGCCCCCGCCTACCACTGCAACAATCACGTCATGATGTGTGTCAAACAAAATAAAACTAAAATACAATTCACCTATTAACTGAGTGGACACACACAATTAGAGAAAGAGAGGGACAGAGAAAGAGAGGGACAGAGAAAGAGAGGGACAGAGAAAGAGACAGAGACAGACATAGACACAGAGAAAGACAGAGAGAGAGAGAGAGAGAGAGAGAGAGGGAAAGAAAGAAAGAAAGAAGGTTATAGGTAATTAATAACAAATAGATAATAAATTAAGTCTGTCATTGCATAGCATATATATTAGCATAGTTTGATATATATATATATATATATAGGCTAAAAGCCTTTGGCCCGCATTTAATTATGAATTTTTTATTTATTTAAGTAACAACCCTTTTGATATGATGATGATGATCATTGTTGTCAAGGTGGTGACGTGGTGATTCGTCCTTAATGCTAATGCAATAGGACGTTAAGCTTCGCCATTCCTTCCTTCCTCATTTAATCAGGGTCACAGGCCCAGACCCTCGATTTTCATGCATTTCAATTTAGAACCTTATTGACTCCTAAGTAGTGGAGTAGATCTAGATGCTAGCTTAATATCTGATCAGCACATACTGTTTTTAATTCAACATCCACAGCCTCTGCAGACAAGTCATTCCATGAGGTTATAATTCGCGGTTAGTAAAATACCGTTTGGATGAACATGTATGATAAAAAGTTGCATAAAGTTTAAAATGATGGCCTCTTGTGATACCAACATTGTTAAAATTCAAGAGAGAAGAAGTATAGTGAAGAAGTATAGTAGTTATAGAGGATCATACCATTTGTGCACTATTTTAGAAACGGTGATGAAATCATCCCTCACTCACTGGCATTGGGAGTGGGGATATAAGAATGGATAGAAATCGTCCCTCACTCACTGGCATTGGGAGTGGGGATATAAGCAGGGGCGGATCTGAGGGGGGTGCAACGGGTGTACGTGCACCCCCCCCCCCCCCCCCCACGGATGACCAAAAAAAAAAGAAGAAGAAGGAAAAGAACAAAGAAGAGGAAGGAGAAAAAGAAGAGGAAGAAGAATATTCAGAATATCCATAATATTCATAATAATCATCATGCTAATAATCATGCTAATCATCATCATCAGCAGCAGCAGCAGCATAATGATAATAATAATAATAATAAAAAGAAGAAGAAGAAGAATAGAGGACAATAATAATAATAATAATAATAATAATAATAATAATAATAATAATAATAATAATAATAATAATAAAGGACAATAATAATAATAATAAGAAGAAGAAGAAGAAGTTGTTTAATGTATTTAAAGTCTTTCCACCAAAGTGATACAATAATAATTTATTTAAAGTCTTTCCACCAAAGTGATAAAATAATAATAATAATAATAATAATAATAATAATAATAATAATAATAATAATAATAATAATAATCGTCATTTACCCCAAAGATGCTGAAAAAGCGCTATATAAGAATGATAAATAATAATAATAATAAAGATGCAATCTCTCCTATTTTCTTTCCCATATCAATCCCTGCCCTCTTCACGCCTCAATCTCCTGTTACCCCCACCCCTCCATCCTTTCTTCTTTCGTTTACTCACACTCACCAATCGGCCTACACATGTTAGACATGTAACAGCTCAACTTCAAAGAACGCCGGCCAATTATGATGTGTAACATCCGCTAAAACGTCATATGTCGCTTGCATTTTCAGTGTGTTTATGTAAGAGGTTTATTTTCAATGTAAAACATTTATTTCCTTGTGTGCTGGGCTCATTGTTGATAGAAGCAGGGACTGTCCAGCCCGTAGACTAAACAAGCACAGTGTCAATGATTAGCGCATGATGACAAGACTGGAAAATGGGCGAGAATACCTCTGCTTATTTCGTTAGTGCACCTTTCCCCTTAATCCTTACACTCCTCTCATTCCCGCTCTATGTAGAAGAGTTCATTTTATATTGTGTCACTCTTTATTTAGACGTCAAAGAAGCGACAGCCTAGCGTTGTTGCACAGCATTAGTGTTAGTTACCAGTTTTTAGGAGTATTTCTATTTTGTGAAAAGACATTTTATATTGTGCTGAACCATTTTGTGACCTACCTCACACTGAAGTGGTGTGTACATATTTTGTTTGATGATGATGATAGGGATAGAGATAAAGATATTTATAATTTATTTTATTTGTCGTTTATTCTTGTTAATATTATTCTAATCCTGTTTATTCTTAAAATGTATATTTACAGCAGTTATAGCAACAGCTTGATCTAAGTACAATTAGGTAGCAACTCAACAACAAAAGAAAGTGTAACACATGTATGTCAGGGCGTTTTGCCCATAAACTGTTGTTTTGAAAGAATAACTGTTCTTTGCTATGAATCTGAGGTAAGATACCAAAACTTCTCTCTATCGCTCCCCCCCCCCCCCCCCCCCCCAAAAAAAAAAAAAAAAAAGTGCACCCTCCCACGTGAACCTGCTGATCCGCCCTTGATAAGAGTGGATAGAAATCATCCCTCACTCACTGGCATTGGGAGTGAGGATATAAGAGTGGTTAGAAATCATCCCTCACTGGCATTGGGGAGTGGGGACATAAGAGTAGAAAGAAATCATCCCTCACTCACTGGCATTGGGAGTGGGGACATAAGAGTGGAAAGAAATCATCCCTCACTCACTGGCATTGGGAGTGGGGACAGTATAAGAGTGGAAAGAAATCATCCCTCACTCACTGGCATTGGGAGTGGGGACATAAGAGTAGAAAGAAATCATCCCTCACTCACTGGCATTGGGAGTGGGGACATAAGAGTGGAAAGAAATCATCCCTCACTCACTGGCATTGGGAGTGGGGACACGTGGAAAGGGGAGAAGGAAGGAGGGCGTAATAAGCAAGTGAAAATTATCCTTGTTAGTGATGATGATAACATTATCCTTGTTAGTGATGATGATGATAACATATCCTTGTTAGTGATGATGATAACATTATCATTGTTAGTGATGATGATAATAACATTATCCTTGTTAGTGATGATGATGATAACATTATCCTTTTTAGTGATGATGATGATGATAACATTATCATTGTTAGTGATGATGATAACATTATCCTTGTTAGTGATGATGATAAATTATCCTTGTTAGTGATGATGATGATGATAACATTATCCTTGTTAGTGATGATGATAACATTATCCTTGTTAGTGATGATGATAATAACATTATCATTGTTAGTGATGATGATAAATTATCCTTGTTAGTAATGATGATGATAACATTATCATTGTTAGTGATGATGATAAAAAAATTTTCAAATAAAAAATGGACAATAAAGTGTCAAAGGTCCAAAGTCCAATTATACAAAACAAAATCGGTTGGCCCCACACATTGACAAGACAGGAAATTGTCATCTTTCCTTTTTTATTTATAAATTAATTAATTATTATATTATTATTGTACATCTATAACAAAATTATTATTATTATTATTATTATTATTATTATTATTATTATTATTATTATTATTATGATGATGATGATGATGATGATGATGGTGATGATGATGATGATGATGTCTGAATTTTCTAATCCACTCACCTCCAACAGCAGTCCACAGTAGAGGACTGAACAACAGATCTGCAATCATCTTCACACCTTGACAGGTAACCAACTATAGTCCAGCTTCTACAGTTCTGTTCAATATGCTATTTGTTATCAGGAAGATTTCGAAAAGAATTTCATTCAAAAACCAGCACTGATTACGGCTAATTCGTTCATGTGGACTACATCCCTATATAAATATATAGGCCTATAGAAGTCCTCGGAAAACTTAGCGGAAGATCAAATGAAGTTCGGGATTGGCTTCTTCACTAACTCTAGCAAACCAGGGAACGATTGTAATATGCTGTTTCACTCTAAACACATCAACAGTGCATTACATGTAATAATGTGACCTACTATAAGAGTTACTCCGTACCCATTGGGGCTATAAAGGTGCAAACGCACCATAACGAAATCAATAAAACTTGAGAAGAGTAAAATGCGTGAAATTCTTGAGTGCGTGCAGTAAAGCAGAAGCTTGAAAAATTAATAAATCTACAGGGTTGCAAACCTTCTGCATTAATTTATCCTGTAATGACTTGTGTCGGTAGTAGTGCATAAGAACGAATGTACCGGAACTCAAGGTAAACTAACCTTGACCTTCACCGTTTTCTGCACTGTTTCCTCATAGGCGTTTTTAATTTGTGGGTGTGTGCGCGCGCGTGTTTAGGTAGGTAATAATTCTGACCTATGATTAAAGAAATATGTAATTTGCTCATCTGCGCAGACCCCTAATAGTAACATAGTGATCGACACGACGATTGTGGTTACTTATCAGGAAGAAGAAGAAGAGAGAGAGAGAGAGAGAATGAACACTAAAAAGATCACCTTGCTACACAGCAATGGTCGATGCAGCCCTGATGTTTGAACCTTGTGTAACTCAAATTTGTTATCTTAACAACAAAAAACAACCCCCCCAAAAAACACTTTTTTGTTTTTGTTTTTGTTCTCTGTGTGCTTGAGAACTTATTTTACTGTGTAAGTTTTGTATTGTTTTTTTCTTTGCAATGGTGTCTAGGTTGATTAGTCTTCCTCAACCCCGCATCTTGTCAAGCTCAGTGAGCACTTCCTTATCCAGAAGTGGTACTGCGCTAATCTATACAAATTGCCACATTATTATTATTTATTATCCACCCAGCCCATTCACTCCGTAACAAGGCAGGAGTGGTTATGACGTTTACCAAATTTATTCAACAAACGGCATTTAACAATTATACAAACAAAATCTCTTTCTGGCACCCCACTTTAGACAAGCAACGAATGGTATAGTCTATTAACAATGTAGAAAATTACAGAACATTCCAGAATGAGGCAATCAACAATCAATGGAAATAAAACCCATCACCGGTGTAACGGATGGATATTTAGTGTGGGTGCTTGTTTACAATATCTGCGTGCATGCAAAATATATTTGACTCCTAGAACGAAATAAGCGTGCGTGCAAGTTCTCTGTTTACTATCACACCCACAAACGTAGACTCTTTCCAATACAAGCAAACAACAACACCAAAATATGTGTTCCACTTTCTCTACTTTATATAAGCAAACAACAATAATTCTTATCAATCTTTCACTCCCGTCCTTTCATACATAGATTCTAACACAGCTAACCCTAACACATGTCTCTCTCAACACCAGCTTCACACAAGCTTGAAGAAGTCGAACCTGAATGCTCGAGGTGGATAAACCAGGGCCGGCAATTACTTAGGATACGTAGGGTTTTCTCCAGGTACTCTGGTTTCCTCTCTCCCTTCAATAATGGTGGAAAAAACTCCGTATCCTGAAAAGTCTCTACCTAAGTCTCGTAAGTTCATCCCATGAAGGATAAAATTCATCCCATGCAGGATACAATCCCACAACACTCGGCATAGAAAACCAGCAACCTATCAAAGTCACATAACTTCATCCCACGTGGGATAAAGTTCATCCCATAAAGAGTTCAACCCCACAACCATCGCCATAGGAAATCCGCAACCTATCATAGTATCAACTGTGCTAATTGATTGATTGATTGATTGATTGCTGCTTTAGGTCCAGACTCTTCCGAGCCAAATCAGGACCGGACAACCCCGAGCATAAAAGATCTGCTGAAACAACCCTAGTGGAAAATTGAATGCCCTCCACTGGCCATCACATTACAATAAAGACATATCTGGCAGGGGACGGCTGAGGCATTTAAACTCGAAATAAAAAAACAAAATAGAATTCTAAAACATCATTATAAAAACAAGAACACATACATAAAAAGATAATTATAAAAGAAAAGAAAAAAAAAGTTTAAAAAAAATAAATCTTATAGATAAAAATATTGAAAAAAGAGTACTAAGATTCTCTTGATTTGAAACAAAAAAGAATAGACAAAAAAAAACATTTAAAACAAAAAATAATTTTTATGTCTCTTAAAGACCTGGAAACAAACTAATAAACTGAAAAGAAAGTATTTTCTCTTTAAAAAAAAAAAAAAACTTGTAAAAAAAAAAATATTGAGGATCAAAAACGAAATAAAAAAAACATCTCAAAAAACAAACACATTTTTATTTAAACATATAAAGTAGAAACAAAAATATTTAAATGAAAAAGAAAAGAGAAAAATCAAATTTTGAATTGTTTTATAATGAGTAATGATTATAAACTATTGAAAAAAAAACAACATAAAAATCAAAATACTTTGAAAAAGGTAGTAATCCTCACAAATGTATAATACATATGAACTTCGGCCAATCATGGTAGTGAATTGGTACTGTAGATTGGATTACATGAAAAATGAAATTCACAACCTAAAAATTAGTATCTTACTTATGAAAAAATTAAAAAGATGTTTATTTTTATGATTTATGTTTTTGATGTTTCACTTTTAATAAAAAAAAAGTAAAGTGAAATAGAGGGCTCAACAGAACACAAAACACATATAAAAACTATAAAAAGTGGAGGACAAAATGATATGAAAGGATGTAAGTAGTTAAGTGATTATGGTATGTCTTCATATTTGGTAATCAAACAAGTTTGAAATTATAAATCAGAAAAAGTTATAATTAACAAGATGAAGAATATATCATCACAGGAAGTTTTAAAATTAAAAATAAAGAAAAAAATTTTAAAAAACAACAAAATTATTAGTTGTGAATGAGAGTTGATTTGCTAGTTATTGTGAGTATACTCAGAATTGTAATTTTTCACATAAGAAGTATATCTAAATTAAATTTGAAATAGTGTTACACAGAAAGGTTAGAAATTATTTGTGAGAGAATGTAAGCTATAAACTTACTACTAATCAGAAGTGGATGATTCTCAAAAAACAACTCAGAATTTAATTTAAAAGTTTATTTAAAAATATAAAGAGACTAAACTAATACACAAATCAGAAAAATTAATACTTACACCAAAATATGATATTTATATAATAAATTTAAAAAAGAATATATTGAAAAAGAGTAGAGGAGAAGTAAAAAAACAGAAAAAAATAAACATAAATATGTAATTATATTAAAATTGCTTAAATAGAAAAAGAGTAAAAAAAAAATTAATAAATTTGACTTAAAAAGAAAAAAAAAATTAAAAAAAAAAATAAAAAAAAAAAAAAAAACAAAAACAAAAAAAAAAACTCATCATATCGAAATAAAAAAAAAAAAAAGAAAAAAAAAAAAAGACAAAAATAAAAAAATTGTAAAAAGGGGGGTAGCAAATTTAATTAAAAATTTATAAAATAAAACATAAAGTAAAAAAGAAAGGGATGGCAATTTGTTGTAAAAAAAAGAATGATAGAATAAAAAAGAGATTCACTTATTTGCAAAAGGCTGCCAAATAGAATGTGCAATTGAGATGGTTGATTTATTAAAAAAAATAAAGTACAGAAGTGAAAATTAAATAATATAAATAGTGCAGCAAGATTTATAACAAAAAAACTTGTCAGAGGCAGACTATTCATCGTGTTTATTTTATGCAAAAAATTTTTCTAATAAAGTGATAATAATTAAATCCAATAAAAACTTGTGTTGTTATCAGCTTAAATAAAAAAATATAAATTTTCATCATTTCTCTCATAATTAGATTCTTATACAATAACTAAATCATACACAAAAATTAAAAACAAAATAAATAAAATGTTACAACACACAGAATTAATCTTACAATAAATCCTTATTGCTGTTGTATCATAGAACATGCATAATATATTCTAAGGATAGAAAGAACAAGCGGAGAGCACAGTATGGTTTTGCTTGTAGAAACAGCACTCTAATCCAGAACCTTGAAATATGAAGTTTTTTATAAATGAATAACACCGAGATTCCACATTTAAATAAAAGTGTATAATAAGAAAAGTCTTAGTATATAAAACACTTAGAAATAATTACATAAAAAAAATGATAAAAATTTGTTGCTATCCATTATTGTTTACGAGTTTTAGTTTATTAATTTCTCTGGTATTTCACCTGTTGTCAACATCTGTTAGGAGTGTTAGACACTCACTGGCTTGTACTTTTGGTTGAGATAATCTCACAGTTGAAGACATTTTGTTTAACGTTATTTAGACTTGGTGTGAATACTTGGAGGAATGTTGAACATAGTATTAATATGTAGAAAATCTTAGCTTTATCTTTTTGACTGTTAAATATATATTTATTTGTGAAATTATAAATATATTTTACACCTTTATATTCACCGTTAGGTTTGTTGCATAGAGGTATTTTTTGATTTTTTTAAATCGTTTTGTTTAAGAATGTTCTTGATCTCTTGAGAGCACGTTTGATGGTTTGAAAATCTTGGTGAAGTTTGATTTTGTGTATAGTTATTATATATTCAATTTTATTAAAGTGGTTGGGGAAATTGTTTTGTATAGAGAATGGACAAGAATTATGTCACATTAAAAATAAAAATACAATGCGCGATTATAGATGGGAGTGTCGTGTGCTACATGTATAACTCTCTACTTCCCCTAGATGATCAAATGTAAAAATCTGTTTCCAAAAGACTGCTGCTAATTCTGGTCGCTAAAGTACCGGTTTTGGCAGTTCACTATTTTGTGACCCGTTGGTTTTGCACACAGGTGAAAATCTGCTTGCTGACTTCTAAAACAACGGATTATTTGAGCCCAACAAGTATTTACCCCCAGACCGCGTGGGACAGCGACTCACACACCCAGCACGGTTTGGTCCAGGACCATACTCAGCAACCACTGCGAATCCGGCAGGCAACGACGTCAGCAGCTGAGCGAGTTTTGCCTTGACCTAGCTTCTATCACTGGGCACAGTCAAACAGGCGATTGCCGATCAGCCATAGCCTGAAAGTGCGATGTTAATACTATTCAGCTGATCCACAGTGGGGCACAGTTCTGGGGTCACTTTAGCGGTAAGGTCTTGCTTGAAAGCATCCCTATCCATGGTGCGCAGGCTGCGAGCCTTCCTGAACATGGGGGGAGGAGGGGGGGCTGCGACGCTTAGTTCGCACATGACACAGAAATGGTCAGATGTTAATTCCTGGGTGACTGAAGTTGATCTAACAACATTATCTTGAGGCCTATGCATAACCCAATCTATGATGTGACCACGGCTGTGTGTGGGTTCTGTGACTGACTGAGAAAGACTAAACTGATCTAAAAGTTCAATCATCTTTGCGGTGGAAGGTTGCTGGGGTTGGTCAAAGTGAAAGTTAATGTCTCCTAAAACTATGTATGTTCCTGACAGTGTGTTGCAATAATCAAGCAGGACTGGAAATTCTTGGTGGAAAATTGCATCAGTTAATTTATTTTTCTTGCTTGGAAAGGTGCGATATATGCATATGAAGTGAATGTTCTGCTGTGGAACGGACAGGCTAAGTTGAACAACTTCAAAGGACGAGTGGGTGAAAGCGAAGTCTGTAATGAAGCCAAGGTGACGGGACAGACTGTTTCTGTAAATGATAGCAAGGCCACCTCCGCGATTTGAGCGAGGCAGCGAGCATACAAGTAGTCAGAAGGGGTTAAATCAGAGCATTTACCCTCGTCGCCAGTCTGCCGAAACCAGGTTTCCTGGATGAACATTATGTCAGTCTGCTTGTGTGAGATGAAATCTTGCAAAGCGGTACGTTTTTGAATGGGACCTAGAGATTGAGCATTGAATGATGCAATGCGTAGGCCTAGAGGGCTATGGCTATCGAGGTGTGAAGATAGGGGTTGGGGGGAGAGGTTGATGTGAATGAGATTGTCTGTGTTACAGCGATGGGTCTCAGGCCTAGTGGTACTCTGTTGGTGTGATGCAACATGAAGCATGGGGTCAGCGTTGGAAAGCGTAGGCGATGATCTGTGTGTAAGGACAACAGGGATAGACGAGATGTTTTGTTTGCGTTTGCCTCCACGACTAGTCCGTTTTCTGGGCATATAAAATGTCTATATTGCTAAATAATAACATCATAGGAAGCCCTAGTGACCACCCGGCAGAAAGCGTCCAACACTCCCAAGCTGATCCAACAGACCTCATACACAAACAAGGAGTCTTGTCCAAGAAGAGTTTTCAAGAAAAAAGGTAGGTCATTGATCTAGCGAAGAAGAAGATAGTATAGCAGAGTGATAGGACAGATCAGGAATGGGAAAGAGCAAATGAGGAAGACAGCGACAGTGGGAATTTAAAGCACTAAATTTCCAGAAAGTGGGGATACTATTTATACTAAAAAACCCGGCACTCCAACCGGGGTACTGTTGCCGCAGTGAATCGGTCTTGCCTACAAAGTCAAGACAGGTTTTCAACTGGGGCTTTCACTTTTCGCTTTATAGGTTAGAACAATCTACAGTGGCAAGATTGCTCATGACCCCAAGGGGTAACTGTGCTAATGGGCCATCCTGCATTTCAATAAATGTGACCACGACAGGGTCATTTGAAGATACAATGATCACAGCTGGCTTCCATTTACAGCAAAGATCATAGTTATTATTGCATTGTGTAAAAACTATATATTGAAACAGTATAAGTGACCAAAACATCACCAAAATATTTATTATGAAACATCAACACATTGATTCAAGGGAATGTATGAGAGTAACACTTGAAGAGAACACTTTGTGCAACATACTATAACTATAATTATTATCAAAGCAATCAGAAATGGCCGACCAAATACCTCAAAGCACTCAAAAGGCATATATGGCACCACTGAAGTGCTACAACCACCAATACTTATGTCAATCTGTACAGACTGCTTATTCTATTTTGAAAACAACTTTGATGGCACATGGACCATACAAGGGAATGAGGCTATTAAAATTAATATGAACTACAATGTACATCAGCTATGTTTAGTGCTGAGGAGTAAATGTATAATGCACTCTAATCTACTGAATATAGTGGCAACAACTGATCAGTTTTAGTTAAAGTGCTGTTTAGCTCCCTTTGTAAAAGGATGAAGCTGAAAAATGATGGTGAGAAGGTCTGATACAAAATGACAACTAAAAAGAACATCAAACAACAACAACCAATTGCTGACTAAACATAATAGTACAAAGCAATAGATATAACAAGCTCAGTACAGGGCAGAATAAATAGCCATAACATTGTACATAACATTCAGCACAGGGCACAATAAATAGCCATAACATTGTACATAACATTCAGTACAGGGCACAATAAATAGCCATAACATTGTACATAACATTCAGTACAGGGCACAATAAATAGCCATAACATTGTACATAACATTCAGTACAGGGCACAATAAATAGCCATAACATTGTACATAACATTCAGTACAGGGCACAATAAATAGCCATAACATTGTACATAACATTCAGTACAGGGCACAATAAATAGCCATAACATTGTACATAACATTCAGTACAGGGCACAATAAATAGACATAACACTGTACATAACATTCAATACATGGCCAACTTTCAATGACATGATGAAATAAAGTCACTCTTGATCACCATATTGTATGAAAGTTATGCTATGAGAACATCAGTCAGTTGACAGGTACTTTCATTTGATCACCATTGTATGAAAGCTATGCTGTGAGAACATCAGTCAGCTGTCAGGTACTTTCAATTGATCATCATATTGTATGAAAGCTATGTTGTGAGAACATCAGTCAGTGGTCAGGTACTTTCTTTGATCACCATATTGTATGAAAGCTATGCTGTGAGAACATAAGTCAGTTGTCAGGTACTTTCATGAGAATTAAGCCGCCTTTACTCGAGATCTCCAGCTGCTGGACTATCATCACAGCAGGCATTAGGAGTGGACCACAACTGACCACACTTGGGACTGATTTCTTTTTAAGCTTTTGTGAACACAAGACCAAAGGGGTTACTGGGTCTGACGTTCTGGTTATTATGATGGTCTATAACCATATGTTAACACTTTGTAGATGCACGTGGGTTTTTTCTTTTTTTTTTCTTTTTTTTTAAAAAGATAAGTTGACATCATAGAGGAAAACATCTTACATCTACATAAAGTTCAACCCTTACTCTGTAAATAAGGCAAACAGAAACAACTGAGTAAATAGGCCTTTATGTTGAAAATATACATGAAAATGATTCCACAAAATAGTTTTTGTCGCTCAAGAGAATGCACATTATGCAGTCTTATCAGATCTTGTCAGTCATCCAATAATATCACAGAACAGAACAATATTCTACTGTGTCCTCACATCAAGCTTCAAAATAATATTATATACTGCGTCCTATTATCAAGCTTCAAAATATGTGAAGTCCTCTTGATAATCTTATAATCCACACAGCTCTCCAAATGTGACATGTACCAGGTTTTTTTTTTTAATGAAGTTGTGCGGTATACAAATCAACATCAGTTTGAAATGTTGCCAAAATAGTTGATATAAAAGGTAGGAAATAATTCCAGGGAAGTGGCGTACTGATAGGGGAAAAGATTTAAGTGTCAAACAATATAATGGGTACCTTCACTTTGGCCCTTGGTGGCCTATGAAAATTGCATACAGCTGCCAGAGAATTAGGATCATTGGCTAACACATCATGTCAACAAACAGTTAAGGTGAATCCTTGCAAGCCTTTCAAACTCATGAGGGCCACTATGACAAGGGCGGGTGAGAGCTATGCTGGAGGGAGTTGCCAACATGACGATCTGAAAGGCAGTAAGATCATCTTGTTGGTGGCGGGCGAGGTCATCACTGGGAAGAGAGAGAGGGCTCAAGAGCGGGATTGGAAAGGCTTTGTCTGCCGTCTGCCAATGGTCATGGGGCAGCAAGTGACTTAGGTGGGCGAAAGCCTCCTCCCCATCGCTGTAGTCCCGATCACGGAACATCAAAAAGTCTTTCATTTTGCTGGCCAAGGGCAGCTGTTCAATGGCGCTTTCTATTTCCGTCACCACCACACGTGGTGAGCTGCAGGAAATGGGATGCACAGGGTTGGAGATAAAAACCTGTACAGAGTTGCGTCCCTGCACCGTGTGGCCACTGCGGCCAGCGTAGGGGTCCACAGGCTGAGGAGGAGCAGTGCTTGTTCTAACAGCAGACAGCTGTCGTCGTATTGCCAGTCTGGCTGTGTTTTGCAAAGTAAGAGGGTTGGCTTGCCGCAGCACCAGGTAGGAGTTGAGCGTGTCCAGTGTCAGGTCCTCCCCTGTAAAAACAAACACATCTCACACTACATCAATACATTCCATACAACATACAAAACAACATTAATACATCTCACACAACATTAATACATCCCATACAATATACAAAACAACATTAATACATCCTAGACAACATACAAAAACAACATTTCAGTGTTTCTAGACTTATCCGGGAACATTCGGAAATAGTCAAGAATCAGAACGAGCCAAATATCTGTCGCTCGGTCCATCTATCTTTTTGTTGGTTTGTTTCACACTGTATCTCAAGAGACACTGTACAGATATTGTTCAAACTTCATTGAAACATTTCCTCTGTTCATAGCTGCCAACCAGGAGGCAACAAAAACCCTGAGTTGCTGAGACACTTCACGCATGACAGCTTATGGACAGAAAACAAACTATGCACATCACTGCCTTTCCCATTCTCAGCGCCTCTCAGCCATGACCCACTTTCCTCCTGCTGCAGACCTGCCTACTGCTACGATTTTGCCGTAGCAGCTACGAAAAATAAAGCTCTGCTACGATGCTACGGCAAACATAAAATTGCTACGGGAAAAAAAAAAACGACTTTTTTTTTTTTTTTTTACCCTTTACCGGGTTTTGACGAAGGTCTAAACAGGCAAAACGCCCAAAAGCGTCCGTATCAACTACATTTATATTCTCGCGTTGTCTAGTTTTCTCTTTGATGCGTTCGTTTTTTCGTGTTTTTTTTCTATTTTTTTTTGTGTGCAAGTGTCTAGAATGGATGGTTTGGATTCTTCGACTGATGAAGGAGAATTTACAGGCTTCCATTTATTAGACATTGAAGTGAGAGTAATAGACTTTAAGTCGGAGGAAGAGATCGGTACTGACATTAGTGTCAGTAGCATGCATGCATCCGATTTAGATGGGCAGGAAAGTGAAGAAGAGGAGTAGGCTTGTTTGGACTTTTTAAAACATTTTGTTTCATTTTTTGTAAACACATGGAGTAATAAAAAACAAGACATGACAAGAGAAAAATAAAAACTAAAAAGGTATATAATAAAAAAATAAGTTATTTCTGTTAATTTTGCATTTTATTTCATTTAAATCTATGCACTAATACCTAAGATGTGGTGCTTTTACTAACGTACTCTGAAATATCTCTAAGATTATAAGACTTCTTGCCTGTTTAGAGCTAAAAAAATAGACAAACGTGTGCCCAGTATACCTAAAGGGTTAATTTTTTTTTTTAGTTTGGGGTTTGTCTCAAGCCAATTGTGCGCGTAGAAAGTTGAACTTCCGCTATTTCTAAAGTCCATCGTACACGATGCAGCCAGGGCGTGACCAATCAGACGGCTCCGTTTCTATTTGCCTTTGTTACAACATGGTGTCCATCCTACAATTCCACACTCAAGTGCTCACTGCGAAAGAGTTTTCTCATGTGTGAGGAAGAACAGAACTGACCAAAGAGCAAGCTTGGGAGAGGACACTATGGAGGCTCTGATGGTGGTGAAGAGTCAGCAGCCAGATGGCATTTTAAACAGGCATCTGACCAAAGAAGACCTTTTTGCTGTTATGCTGACTCTCTGCGAAAGTAAACAGTAAACCCCGACACCAAGCATTGTATTTCTTATCATGTGTGCTGAGGCAGGTAGAGACTGATTTTGTGCTTTCTCAAAACGTTTTCAATGTTAAAATATATTTTTTAAGTACACAATTAACTTGTCGTGGCGTCCTACATCGACGGTTGTGCATGCTACTGAAAACCGGGCTTTGCTACTGAAAACTGGACCTTTTGCTACTGATTTAAAGAATTGTAGGTAGGCAGGTCTGTATACTCTGTACACTCCTTCTCGCACCCTTCGCTCTTTGAGTGATACTCGACTCCTCCGTCAAGGCCGCAACAAATGGAAATCACATGGTCTCCGCTATTTTTCTGTCTATGGACCTCAGCTCAGGAACTCTCTTGCCTTCGATGTCAGTCACTCTCCTTCAATTTAAAGTTTTAAAAGCAACATGAAAACCTTTCTCTTTCAGCAGCACTTTACATAATTTAAATTCTTTCTTCATTTAATATTTTTGTTTTGTGTGTGTCGTGTGTCTGCGTGCATTTGTATGCTGTCTAGTGTTATATATAACATGAATGCATGATTAGATGAATGTTGGTGTGTGCGCGCCTAGATCCACAGGGTAGGTGCCTTAGAAATGCTAATTATTATTATTATTATTATTATTATTATTATTATTATTATTATTATTATTATTATTATTATTATTATTACACTAGTAGGCCTATTTGAAGTGTTGTTGTAACCATGCATGTCTATACTACAACATTTTAACACCCGCAAATGATGTAAACATATATCATTTTGTATATTGTCAAAGTTTTATTCATTTTGGTGGCGCAGACTACGTTTGCTGACAATTTAAAACTGAACATTTGTATTGTTGTCAACATGCACAGCACAGTTGCTAATAAGCATCCCCCCTTCTGTTTAAATGAGAATGGTATGAAACAGTGTACTTCCAACACTATTGTGTTTACAGTCAGTATGAACATTGCTTTCTTGCCAGGAAGTCTATTACATGTGTAAAGTTTATTATGTTGGAAGTTTTGAATCCTTGCATTTTAAAAGGATGGTGCGTGTTCTTAAGGCTTACTGGCTGTTGCCTGGGCCAGTGCAGGTCAAGCTGGGAAAGGAGGCTTGGCTTGTACTACATGGGTGTAGAGTGCGCTGTAGTGTATGATATAATATATAAAAGAACATCATATGTAGCTGAGCGGAGTATCTGACTCACGCCTCTCGGCCACGCTCTTGAGAACAGGGTCCAACCTGAAATGTTATTTTCAAGTATCCCTCGTAAGAGGTACATACTAATATTTGCCCTGCAGGGCGGTGAAGCGTGTTGTTAGTAAACGGGATTGCCGGCTACTAGTACCACGACACTCTCTGCAAGCCACTGCCACTAACCTGCATAAAATGCCTGCCGATGATGTAGTCCTGCTCGCCACCAAAAGCAAAAGACAAATGGTCAGGCGGTGAGAACATATGTCGTGTCGCCTTGTCCTGCATAACTCAATGGCCACACCAAAGGATTCTGCACAGCAGGAACCACCCAAGGCTAGACTAACCAACAAATGGAAGGTGGACAATCTCTCCCAAGCGAGACAAGTCACTTCCCATTCCGTCCCAAATCCCACAGCTCAAATCGAGCCATGTCCTCATGGTTTCCCAGTTCCAAACAGGTATGTCTGGAACCCCCACTGACTATGCCCAGTCTCCATTCACTGACTTAACAGTGAATAACTGCCTTAAACCGTTACCACGGTCCAGCATCATCCTGTTCCCAGTTGTTGTGCACCACTAGTAGCCGAGAGGAATATTTGACTCCCCTTGACCACGACCTTGAGAACACGGTCCAACCAGAACTGTTATTTTCTTGTATCCCTGGTAAAGAGATACATACAAATATTTGCCCTGCAAGGTGGTGAAGCATTTTGATAGGAGGAGAGGAGGAGGACTAACAAAGCTTAACGTCCTATTGCCTTAGAGTTAAGGACCAATCACCATGTTGCCACCTTGACTAGTACTTCCACACTCTTTGCAGGCCACTGCCACTAACCTGCATAAAGTGCCTGCCGACAATGTAGTCCTGCTCACCACCAAAAGTAGAAGACGAATGGTCAGGCGGGGAGAACATATGTCGAGTCGCCTTGTCCTGCATAACCCCATGGCCACACCAAAAGGATTTTGCACAGCAGAGCCACCCGAGGCTAGACTAACCAATAAATTGAAGGTAGACAATCTCTCCCAAGGCGTGAACAGTGGCCTCCCATTCCGCCACACAGATATAAAATAATATAATATTAACATATAGGAGGGAGGGAGGGAAGGGAGAGAAAGAGGGACAATCCACAATCCAGGGTGCAGCTGTCTTGTTCAATTGCACAATAAATAATTCCCAATTAAAGCGTATGTTTAAGAAGCTTTTAAGTCTTCTTATTCATTACTATCAAACTTCAAAAAGTTTGATCAGAAACTAACACAAAAACAACCCCCCCCCCCCCCCCAAAAAAAAAAAAAAAATCATTAAACTGAACTGTTTTATAGTCTTCTCATATATGATAGGTGGAAATGTACATATATACATATATATTTTATTACTTTATTGTTGTCTTTATAACTTTATTGTCGCCTGTTGTTTTGTTATAGTCTATGTCAATTTTCTATGACAGAATAGCTCCGTGAAAATGAACACTTTTGAAATGCTGTTTTCAGCTATACTTGTCAACATCTGAAAATAATTTGAATGGCTTGCACAGACAAACAGACAGAAAGTTTTGGGATATTATTTTTAGACTATTTAGGACACATATCAAGCAGATTTGCAAAAAATGTAAATTGTTCAGGGAGGGGGGAGGGGGAGGGAGGGACAAGATAGGGGGTGAATACATCTACAGACTTCCATTGCTGCACACAGGACTCACCACGGATGAGTGAGATAGGGGGTGAATACATCTACAGACTTCCATTGCTGCACACAGGACTCACCAGGGATAAGTGTGATAGGGAGGTGAATCCAGTTAAATAGAAGTGTTTTGGATGGCACTCCATGGCGAGATAACGTAACCTCCACAGGGGTTTCCTTGCTAACAGGCCAGCCCACACTGTCCAGATAGTACACTGCACTTGATAAGTAGGCCTGCCTGGCCAGGCACAGCAAATGGCAGTAGCTAAAATACCACAAACAAGACAACAAATATCAATCTAACATTTCAAACAACAATCTAACATTTCAAACATCAATCTAACGTTTCAAACATCAATCTAATATTTCAAACATCAATCTAACATTTCAAACATCAATCTAACATTTCAAACATCAGTCTAACATTTTAAACATCAATCTAACATTTCAAACATCAATCTAACATTTCAAACATCAATCTAACATTTCAAACATCAATCTAACATTTCAAACTCATAACTAATGTACTTTCCATCATTCAAAAGCAATTTCCTGACATTTCCACCACAGAGAGATGAATTTAGTTTTAATTGTTTATAGGGTCTAGCAGACTGCAAATATGGTGTACGAACAGGGTCATCGCGCATTTCCGAGTTCTTCCGAATACACAGTATGCAAATTTTCCAAAAGTTTGATCGGAACTAAAGCGGAACACAAAACAGGCAATCGCGCCAATCTGCTTGCTTTCCTTTCGTTTTGCGTTACTTCAGGCGGGAAGATGAATGCAATTGAAATTATCGACGATCGAATGAGAGAACTTGAAGAGAGACCTGTTATATTTACTAATTAATTTGCTCTGCAAAGGACAATTGGAACTGCGGAATGTTACATGTATATTATTTCATTAGCTTGACCGATTTCAGTTTTGCAGAAACAGTATGTTTCGCCTCGGTAAACTTCGGAACTGTGCAATGAAACTGCTCGAGCTAAAGTATCGATGCAAAGTGGCGATACTTTTTAAAAAGTACTTTTCAGAAAGCATCGATACTTTCGCAATTGGCGTTCCCTTTGAGAAAATGTGCGATCCTTTCGAGAAAAGTAGCGGATGGATCCTTATGAGAATAGTATCGATGCAAAGCATCGCTACTTTTCATCGCGCGTTTGACCCTGTTCGTACGCCATATGCAAAGAGCCGAATCAGGACCACTTGATAGATGAATGAGTGTACTGACGTGTCTATAACACTGTGTCTGACGTGTCTATAACACTTTGTAACAAGCACGCATGATGTATGCTGGTTTCAGGTGGTCACACTTTCAGTCTCAGTTAGGAGTAAACATCTTGCATTATTATTTTAATGTTTTTAATTACCATTATTAATTTTAACATACCGCTAAACCATTCCCAAAGGTTCACGCTAAAAGCAAACATGCTTGTATTATACAAATTCGTTTGAAAATGAACACACCTTTATTTTTGGAGGGGTGAAAGTGTTGAGGTGAGGTGGGGGGATAGGGAGGTGGTGGAGCAGTGGACACATTCAATTTACACTCACCCTGCCTGCAGGAATGCCAAAAGCAAACATACCAATGTGACTCCTGCATTACTGTATCCTCTAAAGTTCACAGCAATTTTCTCCCTCCGAGTCTGGGTTGCTTGTTAAAGCATACATCAGCCTGGCTAATTCTTACAAAGAACGTAGAAGAACACAACGACAACAACAGAAGCCAAATATAACAGCCAAGTAACTCACAAATAGCGTCCGTCTCTCTCTGCTGTCTGCAGTTGGCCGCAGTGCTGTCGGATGTAGAGTATGGTCCAACCCAAGGACTCCGTGGGTGGCTCTATTGTAGGTCTCCTGCCCAGCTGTTCTCGTCGCTAATTACAAAATAAAACAAATAAATAAATAAATAAATAATAACAATCAAATAAACTAGAAGGCCAAAGTCCATAATTATAACTCACATGCTCCTTAGAGAACCTATTTTATGTTCGGCATGAAAATAAGTGCTCAGTACAGATCACATTTAAAAATAAAAGGGCAAAGCCCATTTGACTGGCATGACCCTTAGGGAACTTCTTTACACTATTCCACATCAAAAGGAGTGCCCAGTATGGATTAGGTTTAACAAAAGGAAAACAAAACGGCTGCCTTAAAACACAAAGTAATACTGACTTTGATTTTGACATGACCTTTACCTTAGTTCCACATCAACGCTCACGGAAGCAAAGTCATTCAAACATGTATCATTTCCAAGCTCTTGTTCATAGGATTTCTTCCTACCAAGTTCAGTTGTTTAGCTAAATTAGGTTTTGAGTAATTAACCCATTGCCAGTGTTGCACAGGTGAATGGACAGACATATAGATAGACAGGTGGACAGACATATGGATAGACAGATGAATAGACAGGTGGACAGACAGATGGATAGACAGATGAATAGACATGTGAACAGACAGATGAATAGACATATGGATAGACAGGTGGACAGACAGATGGATAGACACATGAATAGACAGGTGGACAGACATATGGATAGACAGGTGGACAGACAGGTGAATAGACAGGTGAATAGACAGGTGGACAGACAGATGGATAGACAGATGAATAGACAGGTGGACAGACATATGGATAGACAGGTGGACAGACAGATGAATAGACATGTGGACAGACAGATGGATAGACAGATGAATAGACAGGTGGACAGACATATGGATAGACAGGTGGACAGACAGATGGATAGACAGGTGGACAGACAGATGAATAGACATATGAATAGACAGGTGGACAGACAGATGAATAGACAGATGAATAGACAGATGAATAGACAGATGGACAGACAGATAAATAGACAGATGAATAGACAGGTGGACAGACATATGGATAGACAGGTGGACAGACAGATGAATAGACAGATGAATAGACAGATGGATAGACAGATGAGTAGACAGGTGGACAGACAAATGAATAGACAGATGAATAGACAGGTGGACAGACAGATGAATAGACAGGTGGACAGACATTTATGGATAGACAGGTGGACAGACAAATGGATAGATCGATGAACAGACAGATGGACAGACAGATGAACAGACACATGAATAGACAGATGAATAGACAGATGGACAGAAGTATGGACAGACAGGCAAACAAACATTGTTTAAAGCTATAATTTCTGGACTATTCAGGGCTCACCTCGCACAGATTTGCAAAAATCTTGAAAAAAATTTCATTTGGGGGCAAATACATGTGTTACGTTGATACGTGCACGATAGTTGGTGTGTGACGCGCACGTGTTTCACGCACGATAGATGCGATCGTTTTGTTTTGCTAAGCATGCATGTATTTATCCTTGATTTGATTTTGCGTTGTTATTAGAAGAAGATTTGTATAACGTTGGTAATTTTAGTTGGTGGATATTATTTGAGAATTTTCTAGAGTTGGTTGTTTACTATCGATCGAAGCGTATGGATAATTCTAGTGGTAACTAAAGAAGCTCCCATCCCTAATAAGGTTGTATGACGTGAGACAGTGATGACGAAATGTGTTTTGATTGGTTATAATTATGTCTTGCCCGAACGTTCTTTATTTCTCTGGAGTTAGAGAGACTATATAAGTGCCGCACTGTTTCAAAAGTGGATTGTATTGTAAAGCTGAAAGTGAAAAGTTGAGAGTGGAAAAAGCGATTGTATGCAGTTGTTGATGTTCGCTGAATAAAGTTGGAAAATCGCATACGACCACTCCAGCCTTGTTGATAATTGAACGGGTTGCGTGGATAACGAATCTGAGTTACACCTATCAGGATTCAAGCATCGGGGCTGAATCAACTACTGATAGAAACAAAACCAACATCGAGTGTAACAACATGGACTTATATTACTAAAAGAATGAGAGTCAAATCTCCAATAAAGACCTTTGCGTCCACTAGTTGTTGGTCTGGAAATGGGGATCCGACTTCCACCAGGTAGCTGACTATCCTCATCATGGAATGATGGCGTTGATGGCAGCCAGTGTTCAACAGCTCAGCAATGGCACTCTGCAGTGGGGTCATGCCCTGTCCATTCTTGGCACCAAGGTCGGCTTTGTTGTGCACTAGCAGCTTCACAAAGTGGAGTGACTTATTGGCTACTGAAAACACACAACAAATGGATTACAATTCCTCTACCATGTTGCATCCTCACAGGGATAGAGACGACAGGCTCCACGTTATTAGGCACTGTCAAGTTACGGATATACGAACAGACATGTGTTTCGGATATCATTTTGGGACTATTTAGAATTCAATTCGTGCAGATTTTCAAAAAATCTTTTGGGGGTGGAGGGAAGTGGGTGATTACATACTGACATTGCTACATGTATGTGAGAGTCAACAATGGTACAATGGGCTTTGGGGGCCCAAACCTACCACTATTCTATCCTATCCTGTAACTCCAAGGTCGTAGGGGCACCACAGATGATCGTTTAACCAGCGTACTCCCATCTTTCTCTGTCCTCAGCAACCCTCATGGCTTCGCTCAGTGTCGAGCCAATCCCACCTCTTTTTTTGTCTCCCTCTTTTTCTGTCTCCTTGCACGGTGCCTTGCAGGATGTCCTTTGCAAGGCCTGATGCTCTGGTGACATGGCCATACCATCAGAGTTTCCATTTCTTCACCACTGTGATCATGTCATCGTAATATCCAATGGCTTGTGTGATGGTCTGTCGGACTTCGTCGTTGGTAATGTACTGGGTATAGGAAATTCCCAGAAGACTTCTGTAGCACCTCATCTCCATGCTTTGTATTCTTCGTTGTAGATATGCTGTGAGGGTCCATGTTTCACAAGCGTCTAGGAAGATGGAGATGACAAGGGAGCTTAGCAGCTTTACTTTGGAATGTAGACTGATGGTCCTATCTTTTCAAATGGACTTCAACCTTGTCAGGGCAGCAGTTGTTTGTGTGATCCTGGAGAGGACTTCATGTCAGGACCCATTGTCTGATACAATGGCTCTTAAATATTTGAAGCTATGCACTGTGTTGAGGGATTGGTCTTGGACTTTGATGTCCATGTTGATGCCATTGGTGTTGTTGCTATCATTTTGGTCTTCTCTGCACTTATTTCCATTCCATAGGCTCTGGAGGTGGTGTCAAGCTTCTGTACCAGCTGTTCAAGTTCTTGTTCCTTACTAGCCAAACCACCAATGTCATCCGCAAAACAGAGGTTGGAGATTGCTCTACCCCCTATGCTGACTGTGCCTTCGTGATCTGCAACAGCATCTGACATGATGCACTCTAGGAAGATGTTGAGGAGCGTTGGAAAGAGTAGGCATCCTTGATGCACACCGATTGTTGTTCTGAACCAGTTTCCGATGGCGCTGTTGTGGAGGATTGCACTGATAGCCTTGTCATACCGGCTTTTGATGACTTCAAAAATTTTATTTTAGGGCCGATGTTGTAAACTCTCATGGTTACCTACAACTAGGGCCCATATTTTGATTTGTGTTGGGTCCTATGTAAACACTGTCTCTGTTTACCAGAGGCTAGGCCAGACAGCCACCAGTGGTTGTTTTCAGGCTCCTCAGTTGTCTGGGGTATTAGCAAGTTAATGCAAAAGGCAGCTTGAGTTAGCTCCCATTTTCAGCCAGCATCCTGAGCAACTCTTTGGGCTGGCAAAGCTCTAAACAAGAACAAATCACCTACGTTGTCATGACCACCATTTAGTGTCATCATTATCTATATTGCTGTTGTCATGACCACCATTTAGTGTCATCATTATCTATATTGCTGTTGTCATGACCACCATTTAGTGTCATCATTATCTATATTGCTGTTGTCATGACCACCATGCTGACTGCCGTCATTATCTATATTGCTGTTGTCATGACCACCATGCTGACTGCCGTCATTATCTATATTGCTGTTGTCATGACCACCATGCTGACTGCCGTCATTATCTATATTGCTGTTGTCATGACCACCATGCTGACTGCCGTCATTATCTATATTGCTGTTGTCATGACCACCATGCTGACTGCCGTCATTATCTATATTGCTGTTGTCATGACCACCATGCTGACTGCCGTCATTATCTATATTGCTGTTGTCATGACCACCATGCTGACTGCCGTCATTATCTATATTGCTGTTGTCATGACCACCATGCTGACTGCCGTCATTATCTATATTGCTGTTGTCATGACCACCATTTAGTGTCATCATTATCTATATTGCAGTTGTCATGACCACCATGCTGACTGCCATCATTATCTATATTGCTGTTGTCATGACCACCATGCTGACTGCCATCATTATCTATATTGCTGTTGTCATGACCACCATGCTGACTGCCGTCATTATCTATATTGCTGTTGTCATGACCACCATGCTGACTGCCATCATATCTATATTGCTGTTGTCATGACCACCATTAACTGTCATCATTATCTATATTTGCTGTTGTCATGACCACCATTTACTGTCATCATTATCTATATTGCTGTTGTCATGACCACCATTTACTGTCATCATTATCTATATTGCTGTTGTCATGACCACCATTTACTGTCATCATTATCTATATTGCTGTTGTCATGACCACCATTTACTGTCATCGTTATCTATATTTGCTGTTGTCATGACCACCATTTACTGTCATCATTATCTATATTTGCTGTTGTCATGACCACCATTTACTGTCATCATTATCTATATTGCTGTTGTCATGACCACCATTTACTGTCATCATTATCTATATTGCTGTTGTCATGACCACCATTTACTGTCATCATTATCTATATTTGCTGTTGTCATGACCACCATTTACTGTCATCATTATCTATATTGCTGTTGTCATGACCACCATTTACTGTCATCATTATCTATATTGCTGTTGTCATGACCACCATTTACTGTCATCATTATCTATATTTGCTGTTGTCATGACCACCATTTACTGTCATCATTATCTATATTGCTGTTGTCATGACCACCATTTACTGTCATCATTATCTATATTGCTGTTGTCATGACCACCATTTAGTGTCATCATTATGTATATTTGCTGTTGTCATGACCACCATGCTGACTGCCGTCATTATCTATATTGCTGTTGTCATGACCATCATTTAGTGTCATCATTATTTATATTTGCTGTTGTCATGACCACCACTTACTGTCATCATTATCTATATTTGCTGTTGTCATTACCGCATTACCACCACTTATTGTGGTCTTGTCCACCCCTTAATTCTTTTGTCATAATAATAATAATAATATTTACAGAGCGATGTTTCCTATTTTAAAAATCCACTCAAAACGCAATTCTCATGCATTCACACATTAACAAAAGAAAAAATTAAAAAATGAATTTAAAAGGGATACAGTAATTAGAAAAATACTGTTTGGTAAAGACCACGTGGAACTAACCATTGTTGTTGGAGATGATTAATCAGCAAAGGAAGACGAGAAGAGACAAGTTTGTAGGTTCTGTTTGAAGGAGGAGATTTTGTCAAAATCACTACTTACTGTTGTCATGATCACTACTTACTGTTGTCATGATCACTACTTACTGTTGTCATGATCACTTACTGTTGTCATGATCACTACTTACTGTTGTCATGATCACTACTTACTGCTGTCATGATCACTATTTACAGCTGTCATAATCACTACTTACTGTTGTCATGATCACTACTTACTGTTGTCACGATCACTACTTACTGTTGTCATGATCACTACTTACTGTTGTCATGATCACTACTTACTGCTGTCATGATCACTACTTACTGTTGTCATGATCACTACTTACTGTTGTCATGATCACTACTTACTGTTGTCATGATCACTACTTACTGTTGTCATGATCACTACTTACTGTTGTCATGATCACTAATTACAGTTGTCATGATCACTACTTACTGTTGTCATGATCACTACTTACTGTTGTCATGATCACTACTTACTGTTGTCATGATCACTATTTACTGTTGTCATGATCACTACTTACTGCTGTCATGATCACTACTTACTGTTGTCAAGATCACTACTTACTGTTGTCATGATCACTACTTACTGTTGTCATGATCACTACTTACTGTTGTCATGATCACTATTTACTGTTGTCATGATCACTACTTACTGTTGTCATGATCACTACTTACTGTTGTCATGATCACTACTTACTGTTGTCATGATCACTACTTACTGCTGTCATGATCACTACTTACTGCTGTCATGATCACTACTTACTGTTGTCATGATCACTACTACTGTCATGATCACTACTTACTGTTGTCATGATCACTACTTACTGTTGTCATGATCACTACTTACTGTTGTCATGATCACTACTTACTGTTGTCATGATCACTACTTACTGTTGTCATGATCACTACTTACTGTTGTCATGATCACTATTTACTGTTATCATGATCACTACTTACTGTTGTCATGATCTCTACTTACTGTTGTCATGATCACTACTTACTGCTGTCATGATCACTATTTACTGTTATCATGATCACCACTTATTGCTGTCATGATCACTACTTACTGTTGTCATGATCACTACTTATTGCTGTCATGATCACTACTTACTGTTGTCATGATCACTATTTACTGTTGTCATGATCACTACTTACTGCTGTCATGATCACTATTTACTGTTATCATGATCACTACTTACTGTTGTCATGATCACTACTTATTGCTGTCATGATCACTACTTACTGTTGTCATGATCACTATTTACTGTTGTCATGATCACTACTTATTGCTGTCATGATCACTACTTACTGTTATCATGATCACTATTTACTGTTGTCATGATCACCACTTACTGTTGTCATGATCACTACTTATTGCTGTTATGATCACTACTTACTGTTGTCATGATCACTATTTACTGTTGTCATGATCACTACTTACTGCTGTCATGATCACTACTTACTGTTGTCATGATCACTACTTACTGTTGTCATGATCACTACTTACTGTTGTCATGATCACTACTTACTGTTGTCATGATCACTATTTACTGTTGTCATGATCACTACTTACTGTTGTCATGATCACTATTTACTGTTGTCATGATCACTACTTACTGCTGTCATGATCACTACTTACTGTTGTCATGATCACTACTTACTGTTGTCATGATCACTACTTACTGTTGTCATGATCACTACTTACTGTTGTCATGATCACTACTTACTGCTGTCATGATCACTACTTACTGCTGTCATGATCACTACTTACTGTTGTCATGATCACTACTTACTGTTGTCATGATCACTACTTACTGTTGTCATGATCACTACTTACTGTTGTCATGATCACTACTTACTGTTGTCATGATCACTACTTACTGTTGTCATGATCACTATTTACTGTTATCATGATCACTACTTACTGTTGTCATGATCACTACTTACTGTTGTCATGATCACTACTTACTGCTGTCATGATCACTATTTACTGTTATCATGATCACCACTTATTGCTGTCATGATCACTACTTACTGTTGTCATGATCACTACTTATTGCTGTCATGATCACTACTTACTGTTGTCATGATCACTATTTACTGTTGTCATGATCACTACTTACTGCTGTCATGATCACTATTTACTGTTATCATGATCACTACTTACTGTTGTCATGATCACTACTTATTGCTGTCATGATCACTACTTACTGTTGTCATGATCATTATTTACTGTAGTAATGATCACTACTTATTGCTGTCATGATCACTACTTACTGTTATCATGATCACTATTTACTGTTGTCATGATCACCACTTACTGTTGTCATGATCACTACTTACTGTTTACTGTTATCATGATCACTACTTACTGTTGTCATGATCACTATTTACTGTTGTCATGATCACTACTTACTGCTGTCATGATCACTACTTATTGCTGTCATGATCACTACTTACTGTTATCATGATCACTATTTACTGTTGTCATGATCACCACTTATTGCTGTCATGATCACTACTTACTGTTATCATGATCACTATTTACTGTTGTCATGATCACCACTTACTGTTGTCATGATCACTACTTATTGCTGTTATGATCACTACTTACTGTTGTCATGATCACTATTTACTGTTGTCATGATCACTACTTACTGCTGTCATGATCACTATTTACTGTTATCATGATCACTACTTACTGTTGTCATGATCACTACTTACTGTTGTCATGATCACTACTTACTGCTGTCATGATCACTATTTACTGTTATCATGATCACTACTTACTGCTGTCATGATCATTATTTACTGTTGTCATGATCACTACTTACTGTTTACTGTTATCATGATCACTACTTATTGCTGTCATGATCACTACTTACTGTTGTCATGATCACTACTTACTGCTGTCATGATCACTACTTACTGGTGTCATGATCACTACTTATTGCTGTCATGAGCACTACTTACTGCTGTCATGATCACTACTTACTGTTGTCATGATCACTACTTACTGTTATCATGATCACTACTTACTGTTATCATGATCACTACTTACTGTTATCATGATCACTACTTACTGTTATCATGATCACTACTTACTGCTGTCATGATCACTATTTACTGTTATCATGATCACTACTTACTGTTGTCATGATCACTACTTACTGTTGTCATGATCACTACTTACTGCTGTCATGATCACTATTTACAGCTGTCATGATCACTACTTACTGTTGTCATGATCACTACTTACTGTTATCATGATCACTACTTACTGTTGTCATGATCACTATTTACAGCTGTCATGATCACTACTTACTGTTGTCATGATCACTACTTACTGCTGTCATGATCACTACTTACTGTTGTCATGATCACTACTTACTGTTGTCATGATCACTACTTACTGTTATCATGATCACTACTTACTGTTGTCATGATCACTACTTACTGTTGTCATGATCACTACTTACTGTTGTCATGATCACTACTTACTGTTGTCATGATCACTACTTACTGTTGTGATCCTATCCTATCCTATCCTGTCCCATAACCCGGAAGTCGTAGGGGCACCACAGATGATCGTTTAACCAGCATACTCCATCTTTCTCTGTCCTCAGCAGCCCTGATGGCTTCGCTCAGTGTCAAACCAGTCCATTCTCGAATGTTGTCCTCCCACATCTTTTTCGGTCTCCCTCTTCTTCTACCTCCTTGCACTGTGCCTTGCAGAATGGTCTTTGCAAGGCCTGATGATCTAGTGATGTGGCCATACCATCGGAGTTTCCGTTTCTTCACCACTGTGAGCAGGTCATCGTGTTGTCCAATGGCTTGTGTGATGGTCAGTCGGACGTCGTCGTTGGTGATGTGTTGGGTATCTGACACAATGGCTCCCAAATATTTGAAGCTTGGCCTTGGCCTTGGTCTTTGATGTCCGTGTTAATGCCATTGGTGTTGTTGGTCATCATTTTGGTCTTCTCTGCACTTATTTCCATTCCATAAGCTCTGGAGGTGATGTCAAGCCTCTGTACCAGCTGTTCAAGTTCTTGTTTTTCTCCAGCCAATCCATCAATGTCATCCGCAAAATGAAGAATGGAGATTGCTCTAACCCCTATGCTGCTGTGCCTTCATGATAAGTATGACTGTATCACTGTTGTGATGATCACTACATATTGCTGTCATGATCACTACTTATTGCTGTCATGATCACTACTTACTGTTGTGATAATCACTACTAACTGTTGTGATGATCACTACTTATTGCTGTCATGATCACTACTTATTGCTGTCATGATCACTACTTGCAGTTGTCATGATCACTACTTACTGTTGTCATGATCACTACTTTACTGTTGTCATGATCACTAGATCTAAACAAGAACCAATTATCTACTTTGTAATTTTCACTACTTACTGCTGATGTGCAGTAACGTTGCACCTGCCAGAGGATTTAACAGCGGTAGTGGTGCACAGTTGGCCCTGGATTTATGCAGCCATACGTTGTAGACATAGTGCAGCATCCACTGTGAGGAACTGTCGTAGTCTCTTGCAGGTCGTCTGATCCACGGAAATCTGTTCTCCAACACTGTCTGCACTGACTGAAACACATAGTTTACATCCGCTCCATTCTGCAAGGAAAAGAATGAGCGAATGAAAGTATGAACACATAAAACGAATTAACAAATGCATTATAATTGACTGAGTTAACATAGTCATAAATGAATGGCTTTCATGTAACACTCTGAGCACCCATGATTTGAACTATACACATAGATAAAATAGGTTAATTTGCCATGTTACATTTTGCACAGACAAAACAGACATTTTGGAATATAAAATTTTTATAATATTTAAGACTCTTCTCATGTAGATTTGGAAAAATCAGAAAAATGCATGGAAGTCAACAAGTAAAGAAATCAGAAGGGCAAAGCCCATATGACTCACATGCTCCTTACGGAACTTGCAATAATTAACATGAATATATGAGTGCCCAGGAAAAAAAAAATTAAACAGTTACATTAAAATGCTAATACCGACTTTGATCTTTTGATGTTCTTGACCTTGAGATGGCCTTGACTCCCGGCTCCAATTACACTCATGCAAAAGTTGTATAATGCCCAAAAAAAAGTGACCTTGGGATGACCTTGACCTTTAGTGAACTTGACTTTAGTAAATAACCCAATGTTTTTGCATATTATGGGCTAAATCTAATCTCGAGAATGGACTGGTTTGACACTGAATGAAGCCATGAGGGTTGCTAAGAGCAGAGAAAGATGGAGTACGCTTGTTAAACGATCATTTGTGGTGCTCCAACGACCTTTGAGTTATGGGATAGGATAGGGCTAAATGGACTCATTTTACTGTATGATGACCTATTTTTAGTATGTTTTTGCAAGGTCTAAAATTACCTTGACCTTCAAGATCAACACAAAACTAAAACACGTATGAAATATCAATCTATCATCTTTAAATACAACAAGTTTGAAATGTATATTTCTCATAGTCTAGGGTCAAGAACACTTCAATGTATCGATACTAACCAACTTTAGATAGCTCCAGTGACCTTGATCTGAAGTGAGGTTGACCAAATGTGCAAAGTCTGTGTTTCTCATTGATATTTATCATGCATCAAAAAAGTCATAATATTAATAACTTTGAAAAAAAGTGAAATGTTGTTAAAAAATTGTCTTTTTTGTTTTTATTATTTGTTGAACCTGTGACCTTGACCTTGAAGTAAAATCATTAGTTAGTTAGTCATTGTTTATAGTCATTCATTCACTGATCATTTATGAGGTCTCATCGATATATACCATCTTACCAACTTTGGTGGGAGGACTACATTCGAGAATGAACTGGTTTGACACTGAGCGACACAATCAAGGTTGCTGAGGACAGGGAAAGATGGAGTACGCTGGTTAAACGATCATCTGTGGAACCCCTACGACCTCCGAGTTATGGGATAGGATAGGATAGGACCAACTTTGGTTGTGCTAGTTGAAATATTGCCCAGACAGACGGCAGACAGACGGAAGGATGGAATTTTTTTTTTAATGTCATTTTTGGATTATTGAGGACTCATTTCGCACAGATTTGCCAAAATCTGGAAAAAAAAAAATTTTGGGGGGGGAAGGGGGAGGGAGGGTGAATACATAGACTCACAATGCACCTTCGAACTTGACACTATGTGACACCCTATATTAGTCGTGGTCATGGTCGTCCATCATCATCAATCATCATCAATTATCACAAATCATCATCATCATCATCATCATCATCATCAATTTCTCACCTTGATGAGAAGTTGAAAAGTGTCAACGTCACCTTTCCTGCAGGCAATGTAGAGTGGGGTACTACTGAAGACGTCGACAGCATTGGTGTCTGCGCCATAGCGACACAACGTATCCACCAGGAAAGAGTTGTCGGCAAGCAAAGCTAGATGCAACGGTGACTGGCCTAAGGCAAAACAGACAAATGCAAACAAGGTCAGCAAGCAAAAAATGGTCACCATATGGTCAGTGTTCAATACATTTAATGTTAGGATAGATGTTTGTGCAAACCTCCCATGGTATTTGTTCTTGTAGTGAGAACACTGATAAATGTTAGGACAGATGTTTGTGCAAACCTCCTATGTTATTTGTTCTTGTAGTGAGAACACTGACAAATGTTAGGACAGATGTTTGTGCAAACCTCCCATGGTATTTGTTCTTGTAGTGAGAACACTGATAAATGTTAGGACAGATGTTTGTGCAAACCTCCTATGTTATTTGTTCTTGTAGTGAGAACACCGATAAATGTTAGGACAGATGTTTGTGCAAACCTCCCATGTTATTTGTTCTTGTAGTGAGAACACCGATAAATGTTAGGACAGATGTTTGTGCAAACCTCCCATGTTATTTGTTCTTGTAGTGAGAACACTGACAAATGTTAGGATAGATGTCTGTGCAAACCTCCCATGTTATTTGTTCTTGTAGTGAGAACACTGATAAATGTTAGGATAGATGTCTGTACAAACCTCCCATTTTATTTGTTCTTGTAGTGAGAACACTGACAAAAGTGTTTTGAGCAAAACCATGTTATAACAATTGTGGACTAAATGAAACTACCAATACTATAACATCACAAAAGGCAGCCAGAGATGCAACTTCTTCTGTAAAAATGGTTTGTAAACAACCTCCAAATTATCTCATGATTCGTTTTGCCTCAATCATATTGTGTAAACACGGTCTTTCTGAAACTTTCCACAAGCTGCCGTCAAACATGATTTACGTCCCTTGGCTTACACAAAATGAGCTGATATTAAAAAAGTCTACTGACTTTGATAGCGAGAGAATGAAGCAATATTAAGATTTAGTAGGTGTTTGTTTAAATTATACTAAGAGTAGCTATGGCCAGCTGTAAATGAGTTTCTATGAACACGTGTGTTCCATTGTTATTTCTGAACAGAGGTGGCTGGCTGACCCTGATTAATGAATGCGCTAGAACTATGTGTGATCTGATAGTTTGCACACACAACTAAGTTACAGCAAGTTCTAAAATAAAAAAAACACAAGAAAAACAGTTTCTGACATGGTCGCACAGGGAAACAGTAAAGCACTCAATCATGTTTCACGTCTTGTTGCATACGTCTGAGTATACTTTTACGAATACGAATACGAAAACTTTATTATCTCAACAGGGAGAAATTCGCATGTGGTGCCTACATTTAGAAACATGACAAATAAAACACTGATATACATGTGTTATAAGTTATCTAAAACATTTGCATTAAGAGTGTATTAGTCTAAAACTAACTAGTCTTAACTAGCAGAGCAGAACCCAAGACTGAGCAAATTGAACTTTGAACTGGGGATCAGCCGGTTGTGAGAGAGAACTCAGCTCACCTAGCTTGTTGCCGAGGTCAGCAGCCAATCCCCTCTCCAACAGTGCCTCCAGACATCTTAGCTGATGCCGCTTGAACTCTGCATCGCTGTGCTCACAAGGTCGCTTCTGCTGCAGGCACACCTGGTGCAGGATGGTGAAGTCTACACAAAAAAACCATCACTACAAAAACAACGCCAGCCTTTGCATATACCATGTACCACGTACTAAAATCAACATTAACCTTGATAAAAGCATACGCGTCCCCACAAGGGACCAACATATGTGACTTAGATAAAGAGACTTTTCAGGTCACAGAGAGTTTTCACTGGGTGCTCCGGTTTCTTCCCTCCCTTCAATAATGGCATTGGAGGCAGTCTATCTAACATTTTAAAAATAAATTCTGATTTCCTTTCCGTCTTCTAACAGCGATGTGCCTTCACACAAGTTTGAGTGATGAATGTGTGTTTGTTGTGTAGTGTAGGAGTGTCTGCAACATGTTGGTTACAAATCACCGTGCTGTGAGACTGACACTAGTTAGCGCATGCATTCTGTCTAGATTGGATTACTGTAATTCACTCCTTGTAGGTTGCACACAGAAAGTCCTTGGACCTCTTCAGCAAGTCCAAAACTCTGCAGCTAAACTCATCTTCAAAGCACGGAAATCACAGCATTGCACGCCTCTCTTTCAAGAGCTACACTGGCTCCCAATTGAACAACGAATTAAATATAAAACCTCATGTCTCTGCTACCACATCATCTCTGGAACTGCTCCTAGCTATCTTTCCGAACTTTTGACTGTCTATGTTCCTTCTCGGTCTCTCCGCTCGTCTACAGATGAAAGGATGTTCCGTGTACCAGAATACCACAGGGTGAGACACGGTGGTAGAGCTTTCAGTTTCTTCTCCGTTCAGACCTGGAACTCGCTACCTCGGTCCGTCCGTCACAGTCCTTCACTAGCGTCTTTTAAAACGAACTTGAAGACGCATCTTTTTAGAGAGGCCTTTTCTTAGGCGCCATGAGTGAGTGTTGTTAGTTATTTTTGGTGTTGAGATGTATATGTGGTTGCCTGTTATTGACCTATGTACGCATGTTGTGTTTACATTTGTTTGTGTAAAGCGCTTTGTGATTTTGAAAAGCGCTGTATAAATTGCCTGTTATTGTTATTATTATTATTATTATTATTATTATTATTATTATTTAGGAATAAGGCGCCTATAGCATCCAGTTTATTTTTATTATTATTATTATTATTATTATTATTATTATTATTATTATTATTATTATTATTATAAAAGATTAATAAAAACACCTGTCAGAACATAATGAACTGTTTCAAGAATAATACAACAGAAACTGACCACAGCGCATTCCGATAAGCGTGCGTACTGAAGGAGAGTTATCTCCACAACTCTTTCTTTTTCCCACAAAGTAAGAAGGAACTTTTTGACGAGCTCCCTTGTTTGTTGGAACCCAATAGTATTGCGGCATTGTCCAGGAGTCAGGAACAGGAAGAAAGTGAGAGGGGCCACTTTTTCTTGGCTTCTCCTCTCCCATTTCCTCTGCAACAGGCACACGTGAAAAAAAATTTATTTAAAAAAAGGAAGTCGACAATGGTGATGATGATTATCACGAATGACACAACAGCGATGACAGTGATCATGATAGAGACAATATGACTGGGGTGCTGACCGCACTCAGCCGGTGGCTAAGCGCCATGGAAAATCCTCTCAGGTGACCCAAGCCTTGTAGCTGACTTGGCCGACTGGACACAGTTTTTCGCTGCCCTCCAGTCCTTCCTTCCATTCTATTCACAATTATTCTTTCAAGTTTCACAATAAAAAATAATTGCTTTCTGTTATTTTTGTGTGAAAGATGTTACGAACTAGTGAGGAACGCTGCAGGCAAGTAACTTTGCCTAAGTCACTATCCCAGTGGCGGGATGAAATTTCTGGCTTTCAGCACTTTTGTATAATAATCCTAATGACGATGGTGATGATCTATACTGTTGTATGTGTTTCTTACCAAGTACCCAGTCGCCAGGAGGGTAATCCAGGGCTTGGAGGGACAGGATGCTTGGTAGAGAACCTGACATCTCTATCAGCATGGTGGCCTCCTGGAACAGTGACAGCTCCACACACTGACGGATCTTCTCTACACGGTTATCCTCATTCTCTACTTCCACGCGACGCTGGATCAGCAGTCTAACCATAGAACCTGCCGAACATGCCGGGCACTCAGTACTTTCTGCCTCAAGAAAGATTGGGTCATCTCTGCTCATCATACTTGTGAGGCTAGCTTGCAGTGGCTGAGTCAAGGAGAAGATGTTTCTGTGGAGGGTTTTGTGTTCACCGATGATCTCAATTGGACACTTATATGAGGGAGCTTGGTGCAGAAGGCTGTGGATGGTGTTCACCGTATTTTCGCTACAAAGCAGCGAGTCCAGCGCACACTGGAAAAAGCCGTTGTCGCTCTTAAGGTCCAGACCCGCATCAAGATAGGCAGTAATGAGAGTATCAGTACTTGACACTTTCCCTTTAGCAATGGAAACATGTAGAGCCGTCATGTGGTGGTGGTTTTTCAAGGCCAGCATTTTGCGTATTTTCTCTTCCACAAGACCAGTTTCCTGCTGGCTGGGCTGCACATGGGCGCCCGTTTGGCGTAAAAGCTGTTCAGGATACAGCATGGGAAAGTCCCCTTTAGGAAAAGCTAAGTCAGGAAGATGTTTCACCAGCAGCTCCACCAACATCTCACTGTTCTCTGCTGCAAGGTGGAGCAAAGAGTTATTGTTCTTGTCAATGCAAAACTCCATCCCCCCGGGAAGTCCACTCGTGCCTGAAAACAAGCATAATAATAATATAAACAGGAAAACAAATTGAATTGGATGTATGCATAATAGGGCAATAGCAGGGACAAATAATGCAGTATTTTTCATGTTTAGTTCATCGTTTTTATATAGAGCTTTTCCAGTTCAAGAGCAGTACCATACAGCTTACCAAATACCATCTACTTTTGTGTAACATATGTGTGTAAGTTCTACAAGTTCATTCTCAAATTCCCATCTAATAATACTAAAGACGTCTACATAATGATACTGAAGACATCTACCTAATGATACTGAAGACATCTACCTAATGATACTGAAGACATCTAATGATACTGAAGACATCTATTTAATGATACTGAAGACACCTACCTAATGATACTGAAGAAATCTACCTAATAATACTGAAGACATCTACCTAATAATACTGAAGACATCATCTACCTAATGATACTAAAGACACCTACCTAATAATACTGAAGACATCTACCTAATAATACTGAAGACATCTACCTAATGATACTGAAGACATCTACCTAATGATACTGAAGACACCTACCTAATAATACTGAAGACAACATTTATCACCAGAACAATGTCACTTAATGGAATTTTGAACTGAAAGTTGTGTTCTAGTTCTTTCTTCCTGAAACTACATAACTTAGAATTAAGATCTTGGCATCAACATTACTGTAAAAAAACAGCTGAACTACAGATATTTTTCTGCATAAAATCTGAGATTGAACATGAGAAGGGACCAAGGGCAGTTTGATACTTAGCCATAAAATCGAAAAATTGGCAGCCTAAAAAGATGTCACCTATGAACATTTTAACGAACAATTGTTAAGGTAGGAAATTCATAAAATGAACAATTATAACATAAAGATTATTGCCTAACCCAACAAAATTTTGTCACAAGAAAAAGTCACCTGATATCCAAGCTGATGCAACCTTGATTTTGTTCATCATCACTGCCAAAGCTAGAGGCGTGTGACCTTCAGTTGACCTAGCGTTGGGCGATGCACCATGTTCCAGAAGCAAGCGAACCATCTCAATGTTGTCTGACAGCACAGCCATATGAAGTGGCGTAAACCTGTGGAGCTTGTCCAACAATGGGCCATTGCAGTCACTGCCCAAGTTCAGCAGAGCGGTGGCAGCGGCAAGCTTGTTGTGCCCACATGCCAACTGAAGCGGGGTCAGCAGGTCCTGGTAACTGAGCCTGTGCACAGAGGATCCACATTTGACAAGCAGCTCCACCAGCTCTGCATCATCACATAAGACGGCCACATGCAGCGGTTTGTTTTTCCCAAAAATAAAACGGTCTGGGTTGACGACCTTGGAAGAGGCCAGAATGACCTTAGCAGCTCGCACAAAATGGCATTCCATAGCAAGGACAAAGTACTTGTCAGGGTCAGTGTGAAAGATCTTCGTGACAACATTTTCCATTTTCTCCAGCCTCCTGTCCAGCATCTGAATGAAGGCAGATTGAGACTGCATAATGTCCTGCGGATTTCTGGTCAGCAGAGCACAGAGATAACCCTCCATGCAGGAATCTACTGCTCTTAGTGCAGCATCATGATCAAAGTATTTCTCACTCTTGCTCTTTTCAACCACCGACTTCTCGGAGTCTGATTCATCAGCCTTGTCTGAAGTGTCCTGATTTTCGGGAGTATGGTTCAAACTGTCCTGACTCCCAGACAGAATGTCTGAACTGTCCTGGTTCCCAGACAGAAGGTTTGGACTGCCTTTATTCACAGAAAGTGAGTCTGCAAAATCATCCTGGGGTTCAGAAAGAGGGTTTGAACTTTCTGGACAGTCCTGATCTTTAGATGATGGGTCTGCACTCTCTTCATTCTTGTACAGAGGGTCTAAACTGACTTCATTGCTAGACAGAAGGTCTGAACTGTCCTGGTTTCCAAGCAAAGGGACTGAACTTTTTGGACTGTCCTGACTCCTGGATGGTGGGTCTGAACAATCTTGCTTCCCAGGTGAAGGGTCTGAGCTTTCTAGATGGTCCTGGCTCCTGTAAGGAGGGTCTGAACTGTCCTCATTATTGGGTGGAGGGTCTGAACTGTCCTCATAATTCCAAGAATCTGAATGTTCTAAACTGCCCTGATTTCCACAAGGTGGGTCTGAACTGTCACGTTTTCTGGAATCCATTGTAGATATCTTAGTCTAGATCTGGACAGACTATTTGAGATTTTTACAATTTGTTTCTTCTTCTTTTTTGAAGTCTGCCACCTGCACTTTACTGAAGATTCTGGACACCTGCCACAATGTTTCACATAGATCCATTAGAACAACAAACATTCAAACAAGCGTGCATTCTTAAATCTAATTTTAAGTGCCAAATGTATCAAAGATTGATCCATATATTGCCAACCGTTCTGTTACATGAAACAAATGTTCATGTTTATGAAAAATTTCTCTTGCCTTTTCACGCTCCAGCCTTTTCCCCTCCTATCTATGATCCGAAAGACCATAAAACATCAGTGATCCAGTCACAACACAAACACCCATAACCTACAGAAAATGACATCTTTTCAATTTTTAATTTTAAGAGACTATTATAACATATTCTTTCAAGAATAGTACAACTGCAATAACATAAAAATAAAACAATGACAGAAAGAAAAAAAAATCATTAAAAAATATATCTATCATGTGCTAGAGAATATGTTACAGAATACTAAACTAAAGATGCCAAAACACCACTGACTCCAACCTCTCAATCGAACTCTCTTCCTGTCAGCAAAGGTCTAGATCTATGCTGCCAGTTTGGTCTTCAGACCATCGAAACAGTTTGTTGCATTAAGTATTTGTTATTTCTCTTTTGTGTGTGCGTGCATGTGTGTACAATTTCATCACTATGGAGGTCTTTTAGCCTAAATCTTTTTTTGTTGCATCAATTTTTTATTCCTCTGCCAGCCTACATGTAGACCCCACTGAAACAACGAGACAAATGACAGAAGTCTGAGGCTCTTGGAGTTTGGCATATGCAACAATCTGATAATGGCAAACACGCTTGGTCTCCACGAAAAATCCAGACGACGGACATGGCACAGTCCCAGCGGGGAGCATCACAGCCAGATTGACTACATCATGGTCAAGAAACGCTTCAGATCAAGCGTCAACATTGGCGGGACAAGCACTTTTCCAGGAGCAGACATCGGAAGTGACCACGATTTTGTGATGATGTCTTTCCGGATCCACTTAATTGAAGAGAGTACACACAGCAAAGTGCACAAGATTGAAGTTCGACTAGGACAAACTGCAAGATACGGAGGTGGCAGAAATATTCCAAGCCACAATTGGAGGGATATTTGCACCACAGCTCATTTTGGGAGCTGGTGAAGTAGATGTCAACACCATGACAACAACTTTCAATTTTGCTGTGACAGATGCTGCCACTGAGATCCTTGGCAAGCACCGTCCAAAGAAGAAACCGTGGATCACGCCTGAACTTTTGGACCTTTGTGACAAAGAGAGATGAAAAAGAAAAAGAACACCTCACATGGAGCTGCTTACCGAAAAATCAAGAATGACATCCGAAAAGGCATGCGCACAGCAAAGGAGAACTGGATAGAAGATCAATGTCAGGAAACAGAGAACAGTCTAAACAAGACCAACAGTAAAAAGGCTTATTAGACTGTGAAGCGGTTGACAAGTATTAAACAGCCCAAGGTCTCCACGATTCAAAGGAAATCTGGCATATACCTTACAGGAGAACAAGAAGTCTTGGATAGATGGACAGAGTACTGCTCTGACCTTTACAACACCAAACGGTGACCCACCAGTTCTAGCATGTCGCCAGAACAGAGAAGATGAAAAAATCATATCCTCCCAATTCTACGAACAGTTGAGGCAACAGTGCAATCGCTGAAAAAGGGGAAGCCAGCAGGAGTGGAAAACATACTCGCAGAATTGCTTCAAGCAGGAGGAAAAGCGATGATTGATGCCCTCACCATTATCTGTAACAAGATCTGGCAGAGTGGGGAGTGGTTTACACAATGGACCCAGTCGCTTGTCATCACTCTTCCCAAAAAGGATAAACTTCAGGAGTGTGAAAATTATCGCACCATCATCCTCATCAGCCGTCATAGCAATGTCTTTCTGAAAATAATACTCGACAGGTTGAAACCCCAAGATGAACAAATCATAGCTGAAGAACAAGCAGAATCGAGGGCAGGGCGACGTATCACTGAACAGATTTTCAACCTCAGAATAATCTGTGAGAAATACATACAGCACAACAACATCTATATCATGTGTTTGTAGACTTCAAGAAAGCGTTTGCCAGAGTCTGGCATGCAGCTCTGTGGGCAACCATGAGAGTGTACAACATCAGCCTTAAAATTATTGAAGTCATGAAAAGCCTGTATGACAAGGCTACCAGTGCTGTCCGCCAGAACAACGCCATCGGGAACTGGTTCAGAACAACATTCAGCATGCCCCAAGGATGCCTACTCTCTCCAACACTCTTAAACATTTTTCTAGAGCGCATCATGTCAGAAGCCTTTGCAGATCACGATGGCACAGCCAGCATAGGGGGTAGAGCAATCTCCAACCTCCCTTTTGCGGATGACATTGATGGATTGGCTGGAGAGGAACAAGAACTTGAAAAGCTGGTACAGAGTCTTGACATCACCTCCAGAGCCTATGGAATGGAAATAAGTGCAGAGGAGACCAAAATGATGACCAACAACACCAATGTCATCACCACAGACATCAAAGTCCAAGGCCAATCCCTCAACACAGTGTATAGCTTCAAATATTTAGGAGCCATTGTATCAGACAATGATCCCGACAGGAAGTCCTCTCCAGGATCGTACAAACAACTGCTGCCTTGACAAGGTTGAAGTCCATTTGGAAAGACAGGACCATCAGTCTACACTCCAAGGTAAGACTGCTCTTTCCTGTCATCTCCATCTTATACGCTTGCGAAATATGGACCCTCACAGCAGACCTACAACGAAGAATACAAAGCATGAAGATAAGGTGCTATAGAAGACTTCTGCGCCTTTCCTATACTCAGCACATCACCAGTGACGAAGTCCGACAGACGATCACACAAGCCATTGGATTGCACGATGACATGCTCACAGTGGTGAAGAAACGGAAACGCTGATGCTGTGGCCACGTCACCAGAGCATCAGGCCTTGCAACGACCGTCTTGCAAGGCACGGTGCAAGGAGGCAGAAGAGTAGTGAGACGGAAAAAGGTGGGAGGACAACATTCGAGAATGGACTGGCTTGACACTGAGCGAAACGATGAGGGTTGCTGAGAACAGAGATAGATGGAGTACGCTGATTAAACGATCATATGTGGTGCCCCAACGACTTTCGAGTTAAGGGATAGGATAGGATAGGACGCCTACATCATATATTTTTTCACATTAATTAATTTTTTTAACCATATACAAGTAAATCAACACACTACTTACAAACTACAAACACTTTTAACAACATACATTCACTTGTATCAATTTGTTTACAATAAGCAACAACAACAATACAAAGAAGAAAAAAAGAAGAAAAAAAAACAACCTTTTAGCTTCTTCTTTAAAGAAAGAAGTACTTAAAAATATACAGTTTCTGATTACGATCATTGGTGGTGCATGTCACAGAAGGCTAGTTTTAGACCCTGCACTAAGGATTCACACCCCAAATAGTTCAGCCTGCTGTAGCCTTTGTAACTTAAAGTCGCTGCCTAGAAGACGACAGAAGTCAGGGCTGTTCTAAGCATAGGTAAGCTAACTCTTCACTGGGTAGGCAGTGACCTCATCCCGCTGACGTATAGCCACAACCCCCGCAGAAGGGCGCTACAGGTATCTCACGAGATTTCACGGGCTTTGGCTAACCACACGGTTAGGTAGTCATTCTTTGCCTAACTCTCTCACGAGAAGGAGCAACGCTCTGAAAGATCTCTCTAGCAGTAGACTACGCAGGTGACGGGTAAAATTCAATTCATCGCTGTATAGCAAAAGCCTGACATTGTCAAAAAGACGATCAGGCTTGTTGGTCCGATGCAGGAGATAGACCACTGAGAGTCAACCCTGACATTCGGCCTGCAGTGGAGCATCGAGCACTGAGCTTCGATAGCCCAATAATCAACAACCAAGGAGGAGACACCATCACCTCACCTCAATGATTCAGCTAAGTGCCACAGAAAACGTGCACACACACACTGATCTAGAAGGACTGTGCGGTAGTCCACTCTGCTGAAAACGAGCATTAGGCCAACCAGAACAAATAGCTCAATGATCAGACAGTAGCAAATACCGAGAACAGTAGCAGCATAGGCCCATCAAGGAGCGAACTACTCGAAGTGAATTTGGACTTAAGCTAATTATAGTTATATTACGTTTTTGGCCATTTAAGTTAGTGTAGTGATTAGAAACTTATGTATAGAGTAGAGGAAATAAATGTGTGATATTTACTGTTAACAAGTGGCTGGACTATCTATGTTTCATAGCCGTGCGAGAGCTAGTGTGTCAGTGAATCTTTTACACGTTTCTCCCTATCTCTATAACCCTATCCTACCACAGAGCGGGCTAAACATATAAATGAATTAAGATTAGTCACAGGGTGATTATACTGGCCGAATCCCGCAGACGAAAGATGAGTGGATAATAGCATTCCATTGTGCAGAGCCCAGCAACAATAGACCAACCGTCACAGTGCCCCAAAGACCTTCGAGTTACGGGATAGGATAGGATAAGATAGGATGAAAAAACGTGGTGAAAAAACGTAAACTCCGATGGTATGGCCACGTCACCAGATCATCAGGTCTTGCAAAGACCATCCTGCAAGGCACAGTGCAAGGAGGTAGAAGAAGAGGGAGACCGAAAAAGAGGTGGGAGGACAACATTCGAGAATGGACTGGTTTGACACTGAGTGAAACTATCAGGGTTGCTGAGGACAGGGAAAGATGGAGTATGCTGATTAAACGATCATCTGTGGTGCCCCTACGACCTCCGAGTTATGGGATAGGATAGGAGAGGAGAGTGTAACTACAATTTGTTATGCTGTACACTTCTGATCAAAAGTGGAATCGAACCTGCAACCTCTGGAAAATGAGATGAACTATCCCTTACATCTAAAGTTGTTCTCTTGGAATAAAAAAAAAGTAAAAAAAAAAAAATTGGGGGTGTGGGAGGGGGGTGGTTGTGAATGTGTGTGGGAAGGGGATAGGGGGGGGGGTGAGAAGGGGAAGGAGGAAAAGGGCATGGGGCATATTTGTGAAATTGTAATGTTATACGCCTCATAGTCAATACATACAATACAAAACTGATTTAAAAAAAAAAAAGGTTATTAATTAGCCGATTAATTAAAACATTGGACTCATTAATGAGAAGTAATGCAACTATTTTTGCAGCAAATGTCGAGTACTAACTAGTAATGCAATTAAAATATATCTTATTGGACTGTTTCAGATCCGGACCTCTTACTTTCAAACAGCAAACGATGGTCAAAGACTTGGTTGAAATAAGCTGGTGAACTACACTATACTAAAGCAAACTGATGAACTACAATAGATAACTCCAGAATTTTCCACTTCAACCATGTACAAAGGACGCTACCCAGAGCCAGAAAAGAAAAGCCGGGCTGCGCAGCAAATGAAGACTCAAAGAGAGAAAAAAGGTTGGCATCAACATTTAAATTTTCCATCATTTGGGTGTGTGCTGATCTGAAGGAATATTCTGCATCACCCATACCATTAAAATTTGGATTGTCATCACAGAGCAATGGACCGCGAGACGAAGGGAAAGTAGGCTGTAGCACACAAGCGCTGTAGCACTATTGCTCAATGGGTTTTTGACACATGCATAGTCAATATACTGTCCCCAAAATAAATATTTTGAAGATTTTCGCAAATCTGCGGCAGAAGAGTCCTATACAGTCCAAATGTTTGTTTCAGGTATATTAAACTTAATCCGCATGTAGACTATTGTGAATACGTTCCCTAAGAGGTCTGTGAGTCATATGGTCTTTGCCCTTCTAGACACTCACTTGCCTAGGGCATGAGCATCAGGATCTTTACAATTCATGCAATGAAATGCACGCATGCACAAAATAGACTCGGTTTATACTGTCCTCCAAGAGAAATGGAATATTTAAAAGACATACGATCAGTTGAAATCATTTCCTGTTTTCAAAGAGTAGACTTGGAAAAAAAAAAAAAAAAAAAAAAAAAAAAAAAACACCAGCCAATGGACAGGTGGAAAAAAAAAGTTTAGAAAATGGAACGACTTTGACCAATAACAACACTAACAACAGCAGCAGCAATAATAATAATAATAATAATAATAATAATAATAATAATAATAATAATAATAATAATAATAATAATAATTATTATTATTATTATTAGAAGGACAATGCCCATATGACTCACATGCTCCTTATGGAACTTACAATATTTAAAATGAAAATGACTGCCCAAAAAAAAAAAAAAAAAGAAACAGTGGCATTAAAATGCTACGTCTTCAGCAACTTAACTGCCCGAATGGTGGTTCGGCGAATGACCCGAACAGCTATCGTCCGAACGAAAATGCTCGGCCGAACGGTTTTGAATCTAAACTGTTCGAGAACGAGTTCGCGGGATACCGTTTCGGGGCATTCGACGAGACCGATTCGGGTAAATATCTGCTCGGAGATCAAGCTCTAGGAGCTGGCTTCTCATTGGCTAACGATCTCTCCTTTGTTCTATGGAAATGGACATCGGACTGCTCAGTTAAGTGTCAAATCTAAAACTGGGGTGGATGTAGGTTACAATAGTCTGCTGTGTAACTAACTGAAAAGAACTGTAGGATTAGTTGGTTGTGTAAATGAAGAATTGCAAAGAGCTGTAGGAATGAGATCAAATCTCATGGACTGACCAAAGGGGACGCTGGTTTAGGCTGGTTGTCGTATTCCTCATCCTCATTACCTAACCCTCATTAGCGAGCGAGCTGTTGTGGCCAAGTGGGCTAAGGCGGGACTAACTTCCCTTGTCCACAAGCCAGAAACCAATGGCGCCTGACAGGTGTGGGTTCGATCCAGCATCTGGGCGTTATGTTTCTCCGAATATTATTTACTTTCGACTCGGGCAACGTCTCGGGGGTTTTCTCCGGGTACTCCGGTTTGCTCCCCCAGCAAAATTTCAAATATCACAAAATAATGTTAGGTAGGTTGGGTTTGGGAGCGCCACAGGCTGCGGCCCAGAGTTTCCCGATACTACCTCTGCGTGGTTATTTCTTTTGTAAGAAAGGATCGGGCCCTCGGCTCGTGACATAATGCCGGCTTTTATCTTTCTATGCTCTTGACCTTAAGATGACACTGACCTCCTGCTCCAAATACACCCAGGTCATATAAAATATACTACGGCAACATTTTTATTATGCCTCCTCCTCCTCCACCCCCACCCCCTCCAAAAAATAAATAAAAAAGAAAGAAAGAAAGAAACACAGTAAACTTGGGAGGACTTTGACTTTCAGTGACCTTGACTTTGGCCTTCATGTGACTTCTCATGCTCATGTATGATCAAATAACCCAATGTTGTTGCATATTATGGGTTAAAGAGAGCCATTCGACAGTTCCATGACCCATTTTTCGTATACTTTTGCAAGGCCTAAAATGACCTTGACCTTCAAGATCAACGCAAAAACGGAACGTATATGAAAGATCAATCTATCATATCTAAATACAGCAAGTTTGAACTTTATATCAACCATAGTTTAGGGTCATTTCAAAGTACCTAAACTGACTTTGGACAGCTCCAGCGACCTTGACCTTGGAGTGAGGTTGATCAAACGTGATTAAGATGTCTCTCATTGATATCTATCGTGCATCAAAGAATCATTGGTTCTAAAACTTTTTTAACAGCGAAATTTTGTTTAAAATTTTCATTTTTTTGACGAACATCTGTTGACTTTGTGACCTTTACCTTTAAATGGTCATTCATTCACTGATCGTTCATGGACGTACACCATCTTATCAAGTTGGGTTGTGGTAGTTTGAAATAGGTTGTGAAATGTTAATCCACTTGCAAGTTTTGCACATCAAGATGGCGGATAGCGGACAGACAGACGGATGGATGAACAAACTTAAAAAAAAAAAAAAGACATTTTGGGAGTATCCAGCACTATCTGGCACAAATTTGCAAACATGTGGATTTTTTTTTTGGAGGGAGCAGGGGGGGCGGGGGGGAGGAAACGAGGATGGGACAAGTAAATATTGCTATGCATGTGAGTCAATAATAATAAGGAACATATTAATAACTATACACTAAAGAAGACTATGTTTCACTATTTATGAGACATTTTTTCATGGAAACTGCAGCAAAGAGAAGTACGTAAACAGATATCTGGAGATTTTGCTAATTTAACAAAAACTTTACCATTTTTAGAAAATATGCGGCTTTCATTCAGAACCACTGTGTTTTGTAATATATGGCGGTTAAAGAGTTAAAGAAAGATAGTTAGTCAATGTTTAAAGGGTGTTAAAGATAGTAGTAATTATCCTATCCTATCCCATCCTATCCCGTAACTCGAAAGTCGTTGCGGCACCACATATGATCGTTTAATCAGAGTACTCCATCTTTCTCTGTTCTCAGCAACCCTCATGGCTTCGCTCAGTGTCAAGCCAGTCCATTCTCGAATTTTGTCCTCCCACCTCTTTTTTCGTCTCCCTCTTCTTCTGCCTCCTTGCACCGTGCCTTGCAGGATAGTCTTTACAAGGCCTGATGTCATGGTGACATGGCCATATCATCGGAGTTTCCGTTTCTTCACCACTGTGAGCATATCATCGTGTTGTCCAATAGCTTGTGTGATGGTCTGTCGGACTTCGTCGTTCGTGATGTGCTGGGCATAGGAAATGCCCAGAAGTCTTCTGTAGCACCTCATCTCCATGCTTTGTAATCTTCGTTGTAGATCTGCTGTGAGGGTCCATGTTTCGCAAGCGTATAGAAAGATGGAGATGACAAGGGAGCGCAGCAGCCTTACCTTGGCGTGTAGACTGATGGTCCTGCCTTTCCAAATGGGTTTTAACCTTTTCAGGGCAGTAGTTGTTTGTGCGATCCGGAAAGGACTTCCTGTCGGGACCCATTGTCTGATACAATGGCTCCTAAATATTTTAAGTCGGTGTTGATGCCATTGGTGTTGTTGGTCATAATTTTGGTCTTCTCTGCCCTTATTTCCATTTCAAAGGCTCTGAAGGTGGTGTCAAGCCTCTGTACCAGCTGTTCAAGTTCTTGTTCCTCTCCAGCCAATCCATCAATGTCATCCGCAAGATGGAGGTTGGAGATTGTTCTACCCCATACGCTGACTGTGCATGATCTGCAAGGGCATCTAACATGATGGGCTCTAGGAAGATGTTGAAGAGTGTAGGAGACAGTAGACATCCTTGGTGCATGCCGATTGTTGTTCTGGACCAGTCCCTGATGGCGTTGTTGTGGAGGACTGCACTGGTAGCCTTATCACAAAGACTTTTAATGACTTCAATAATTTTAGGGCTGTAATATACATAGTTTTATTATACAATGCACATTTTAAAAATAATTTTGGGTCGGAAAAATGAAAATCTCACAGCCATTAAACTAATTGAAGGAAATAAATATACAAACATAATTAATAATTCCTAAAGGATTCAGCAGATAACACAGCTATACAATCATACAACGACAATATATTGTTTTTTTTTAAATAATAATTTTAAAAAATATATTTCTTTCTTTCGAACTTATGAATTTGTTTTATTTTATTACTATTATTATTTTTTTAAATGTTATTTATTTATTTAATTTTTGTTTTGCATTCAGATCCGAAAAAGAAAAATGCAGCAGAGATCTTTGTTGATCGGAAGAGGGCTCAGCGACAAGTGATGCTATTCTCCAAAACGCATGTCCCAGAATGCAAAGTGGTGAAGGAGATGCTACAAACATTCATGTTTACGGAGGGTGTGTACGAAGTAACCGAGATCGAGAAGCGCCAGGACGTCAGCCAGATTGAGAACTACCTCCAGATTCTCTGCCTTAACGACAAACGTACAGTAAGAAGAAACGAAAAAAATATATAAATAAATAAAAGAGAAAAAGCGTGTTTTGAACCCCCCCAAAAAGTGAAATTCGAAGTGACGAAATGATCTACCGACTGACTTCCAGACTGCTTGTTACGTTGAAACGCGCATGATGGTGCGTGTGGAATGCGCACGATAGTATGTCTGGGGCGCGCGCGATAGATCTGATCGTTTCGCTTTGAAGGGTATTCAATAATAGAGTGTATTTACCTTTGATTTGAGTTTGCGTTGTTGTTAGAAGAAGCTTTGTATAACGTTGATAATTTTCGTTAGTCGATATTATTGGAGAATTCTCTAGATTTGCGTGTTTACGGTCGATCGAAGATTCCCGATAAATGTAAATATTAGAGAACATTCTTGGAATGTGAAGAAAGATGTATGACGTAAGTCAGTGATGACGAACTTTAGTTTGATTGGTGGTAAAGCGTCATCGGGAACAGTCTGACGTTATCTCGATCGAGAGAAAAACTATAAAATGGATGCTCAGTGTCTGTGTGGGGGTTGATAGTGAGTTGGAAAGTAAAAAGTTGAGAGTGAAAAGGCGATTGTATGCAGTTGTTGATGTGTGCTGAATAAAAGTGGAAAACTTCATACGACGACTCCGTGTCTTGTTGCTGAGTGAGCAGGCTGCGTGGATAAACGAATCAGAGTTACACCTATCAGGATTTCAAGCATAGGGGCTGAATCAAATACTGATAGAAAAACACCAACATCGAATGAGTGTAACATTTTGCCCACTCAAGAAGAAATTTACTTAATTTCTTTCAACAACGTTGAAACGTAATGCACAAAGTAAGTCCTGAATTAAAACTTATTTCAGACTTTCTGAATACTGTCAATGCGCTCAGTTTATCTACACAGAGTCAATGGTTTTCATCTTCAAGTCTGTCGGGATACCGTCAATGTTCACAGTTTATTCACACACAGTCAATGTTTTTTCATCTGTAAGGAAACGACGCCCTCGTACGTTACGGTTGTGATCGGCCCAGGGTCAAAGACAGTGATCTCGTGGGCTTTCCTGGAGTCAGTGCATCCTCCGTTGTCTCCTTCTTCCATCGAATGTCCGATGAAGTCGACGTTGTCAGCTCCCAGAACGCACTTGCTGGGTCTCACGGTCAGGTTGGCTTCTGTGAGAGGGTAAAACAGCTCCCTCAAGGTCTGCAGATGCTCTTCCCAGGTGTGGGTGTGGACTAGCAGGTCGTCCCAGTAACACAAGACGTTGTCCATTCCTTTGAGCATCTTCTTCATTCCTCTCTTCAGGGTAGCTCCGCTGTTGACCATGCCAAAGGGCATCCTTAGGCACTCGTACGTACCATCAGGAGTTATAAAAGCAGTCTTTGGTATGTCCTGTTGACGCACGGGGACTTGCCAATAACCCTTGCTGAGGTCAATCTTTGAGAAGATTCTACTCTCCGATAATTGGCGGAAGAGGTCTGCTGCGGTAGGCATCGGCTCAGGGTCGAAGACGGTGATCTTATTAACCTTTCTGTAGTCGATGCATACTCTGTTGCTGCCGTCCTTCTTCTTCACAACCACAACAGGGGACGCGTAGGGTGAACTGGACTCCCTGATGATGCCCATCTTCAGCATCTCATCGATGTCTTTCTTCAAGGATTCACGGGCCTTGAAAGGGATCGGGAAGGGTTTGGATCGAACAGGGGTATTTGAAGTGAGGTGGACTTCATGTTCGACCAAAGTCGTAGAGCCTGGGACATCATTGAAGCTATGGGGAAACTCGCCCATAAGGTCCTTGAGCTCCAACTTTTGACCTTCCGTCAATCTCGGTCCTAGCTTAACATCATCGATGCCTTCTTTGCTGTGGAAGTCTTCAAGTTCCAACAGTTCCTCACTGTCAAAGCTGTCGTCGATCTCAGCTGCTGTTGCTGCGAGTACAGTCTCTGATGGCCTTTCCACGTACAGCTTAAGGAGATTGGCGTGGTATATCTTGGAATGCTGGCCGACCTTCACCTTGTAGTCGTTGATTCCCACCACGGTCTCCACTTTGTACGGGCCTTTCCACTGCATCAGCAACTTATTATGATCGGTAGGTAGCAGCACCAGCACTTTGTTGCCAGGTTTGAACTTCCTGTTGACAGCCCTACGGTCATAGTAGTGCTTTCCACAGTCCTGGGACTTCTTCAGGTTTTCTCTGGCTATCTCGAGAGTCTGCTCAAGCTTCTCACGTAGCTCAAACACGTACTGGTAACTGTTCTTCACCTCTGGGGTGTCTACTTCTTTCGTCCACAGTTCTTTCAGGATGTGCATCGGCCCTCGGATGGTTCTTCCGTACAGCAGCTCGAACGGAGAAAAGCCGGTGGACTCCTGCGGTACTTTTCTGTAGGCGAAAAGTAAGGCGTTGATGTAGCGATGCCATTGTCTGGGCTGCTCGCTGCACAGTTTCTTCAGGGTGGACTTCAGCGTAGCATTGAACTTTTCAACAAGCCCGTTGCACATCGGATGGTAAGGCGTCGTAGTCAAATGCCGGATGCTCAGCAGTCTGTTGACCTCCTTCATGCAGTCAGATACGAACTGCGTCCCGAGGTCTGTCAGAATTTCTTCAGGTACTCCAAGTCTGCTGAACATGTCCACCAGCGCCTCTGCTACAGTTTCAGTGTCAATCTTCTTCAGTGGCACTGCTTCTGGGTACCGAGTCGCATAGTCCACTAAGGTCAGTAGCCATCGATGACCTTCACTCGGAGGTCTTATTTCGCCGATTAAGTCTAAGGCCACCCTCTTGAAAGGTCGGTCGATCAGGGGCATCCTCTGCATAGGCACTTTAGGAACCCTTCCTCGAGGTATGGTCTTCTGGCAAATGTCACATGATCGGCAGAAACGGCTGACGTCCGCATGAAGTCCTGGCCAGTAGAACACCGCCTGGATTCTGTCTGACGTCTTCTTGATGCCTAGGTGACCTCCCATGATTGAGTCATGTGCTACTTCCATCACTTGGCGCCTTATGGGTAACGGTACCAAGACTTGACGTAGTGGTTTACCTCCGTTGACCCTCGGGTGCTGGAAGATTCGGTACATGATCTTGGCCTTCACCTCAAACTAGACCGTGCCACTGCCTTTGGTCACGTGGTCTTGGTGGTTTCTTTACTTGTTTAAAGTGCTATCAGCTTCCTGGAGCTGGATCAGTTTATCTCTGTCCACGATGGCAGCTTTGGAGTTGTAGGCGACCTTCAGTGGCGTAGACGCCTTGTCTCTCTTGGCCTTGGCCCTGGTAGTAACAGCACCGACGATCTCTGGTCGGCAGGGCTGAGCCGGAGTAGCCACATTGTCCCGTAGCAGCTCTGTAAGGTCTCCATCGGGAAATGGCAATGGATCCTCCTCCACAACTTCGACACGTTGGGTTGAGGCATGACTCCATTCCGAATCGGGGTCGTCGGGTCGTCTCGCGCCGTCGATATTCCCGATCATCAAATCATACAGCGGCTTCTTCAGGCAAACCGCCTCTACTTCGCCTATGTAGAAAGGGGTGCTGACTTGAATCTTCGCAACTGGCGCTTTCACACATGTGCTGTCGGCCATGAGTGTCCATTTTGAATCGCCAGTGAACTGTTCTTTAGCGATTAGATTTTCTCTGACGATGACCCCACTGCAGCCATAGTCTCTTAGAACAGTCACTTCATGATTTCCGACGCGTCCCTTGGAAACAGGTATGTTCTGGACGGTCACAGCTGCGCTAGCGACGACGGGGATGGATTTCCCGTTGGCAAGGAGAAGTTGGCCATCAGTCATGCACTCTTGCACGTCCGCAGGAGTAGCTGTGCGCTCGGTCTCACTCGGAAGAATGACGCTCCCGCCGCACACTTGATGGTCAGATCCTCTGGTTTGCCGTAGATTGGAGAACCGCCTCTGCCGGTTGCCCGCCGCTGCATTGTCCGTACTGCCCCGCTGTCCGCTACTTTTGTTTTGAGGACAGTTAGCCGCTCTGTGGTCTGTAGCGTTGCAGGTGAAACAGCCTGTTGAATGCCCTTCCCTGGGAGGTGGCGCGGAGTCCGTCTGTCTCTGGCTCCTCTGGCTCCCCTGTATCTGGTTCCCATGGTTTCCAGTCTTCTGAAATGGTTTCGTCGCCTTGGGTGGCCCCAACGTTTTTCCGTGAGCGATGAGATATCTTTCAGCAACCTCGGTCACATCATTAAGCGTCTGCAGCTTCTGTAATTCTAAGTGGGTCGCCAGGTCCTTGTGACAGGCATTGAGGAATTGCTCCTTCACAATCAGGTCATGGAGACTATCATAAGACTTCCCTTTGCCTGATAGTTCCACCTACTTGTGTAAGTATGACGACAGGCGCTCCACAAAATGCTTTGGTGTCTCGTCTGAGAGAGGTCGGCATTCGCGGAAGCGTTTACGGTAGCCCTTTTCTGTGAAGCTGTAACAATGCAATAGGGCCTCTTTCAAGACGTCGTAGTTTTTGGCGTCATCGTTCGACTGGTGTAAACTTCCAGTGCTTGCCCCGTCAGAAGTGCACTTAGTCGAATCGCCCAGACTCCAGGTTGCCAGTTAGAGCTTTCGGCAAACCTTTCGAATCTCGCCAGATAACTGTCGATCTGGTCCTTCCCGTCGACGAACGCTGGCAATTTTGGAGCCATGTGGTCGCTGATGACTTGTGGCGCATGCTGATTGTTTTGGATACGCGCCAACTCTAGCTGGTACTGACGCTCAGCCTCTCTTTCCTCTCTTTCTTCTTGGCGACGCTGCGCTTCGAGCTCTCTTTCTTCTCGGCGTCGCTGTTCTTCTGATTCTCTGTCTTCTCGGCGACGCTGTTCTTCTACTTCTCTTTCTTCTCGACGACGTTGCTCTTCTTTTTCTTGCCGCCGCTCTTCTAATTCTAGACGCTTCTGTTCTAATTCTATTTCTTCACGCCGACGTTGCTCTTCGAGTACTGTTGCTTGTATTCTCTCCTGAGACTTGACGTATTCCGTCAGCTGTTTGCCTTTTAGATTCAGTTCAATCCCTTTCTGCCAGAAGTCAGCCATCTTGATGCTTTTCTGGAAAGTTCTTTTCTGAAAAGTTCTTGAATGTGCTGTACCTTTCTAGACTGTTCTAGAACAGCACGCTTTCTGCAGTAGCGCTGATGCTTGCCACTAGTCGCTTTCGCTGACGCAGGCCCCGCTGTCCTCGTCGTATGCGACGCTGCACCACGCTGGTGTTGATGTACACGCTCCTGTGCTGAAGTAGACGCGACGTCCGCTCGTCGCTCCCTGTAAAACTGGCGATGTAGCACAGAGACTGTCCCTCGACGTAGTCTTGCGGCATCCACGTAGTCCCGATCTGTTGTTCGCTCGCGAAGCAACCTTTCAGCGACTACACGCCCTTGCAGCCAACCCGAAACTATCGGGGATGTAGTCCCAGTATGTTGGCCCCTCCCGACGCAACTTGTTGGCGGCTACCCTCGATGACTGCCTCTCGTAACGTTGACTCGCTTGTTGTCGCAGTTGAACCCTTGGCTATGGCGTGGATCGCGGCTTGACCCGGCTTGATGTTGGTGTTTTTCTATCAGTATTTGATTCAGCCCCGATGCTTGAAATCCTGATAGGTGTAACTCTGATTCGTTTATCCACGCAGCCTGCTCACTCAGCAACAAGACACGGAGTCGTCGTATGAAGTTTTCCACTTTTATTCAGCACACATCAACAACTGCATACAATCGCCTTTTCACTCTCAACTTTTTACTTTCCAACTCACTATCAACCCCCACACAGACACTGAGCATCCATTTTATAGTTTTTCTCTCGATCGAGATAATGTCAGAATGTTCCCGATGACGCTTTACCACCAATCAAACTAAAGTTCGTCATCACTGACTTACGTCATACATCTTTCTTCACATTCCAAGAATGTTCTCAAATATTTACATTTATCGGGAATCTTCGATCGACCGTAAACACGCAAATCTAGAGAATTCTCCAATAATATCGACTAACGAAAATTATCAACGTTATACAAAGCTTCTTCTAACAACAACGCAAACTCAAATCAAAGGTAAATACACTCTATTATTGAATACCCTTCAAAGCGAAACGATCAGATCTATCGCGCGCGCCCCAGACATACTATCGTGCGCATTCCACACGCACCATCATGCGCGTTTCAACGTAACACTGCTATTGAAGGATGGCCCATGATTTGAAGTACCTGTGTACCACTACTGAAGGATGGCCCATGATTTGAAGTACCTGTGTACCACTACTGAAGGATGGCCCATGATTTGAAGTACCTGTGTACTACTACTGAAAGATGGCCCATGATTTGAAGTACCTATATACCACTACTGAAGGATGGCCCATGATTTGAAGTACCTGTATACCACAACTGAAGGATGGCCCATGATTTGAAGTACCTGTATACCACTACTGAAGGATGGCCCATGATTTGAAGTAACTGTATACCACAACTGAAGGATGGCCCATGATTTGAAGTACCTATATAGTATATACCACTACTGAAGGATGGCCCATGATTTGAAGTACCTGTATACCACAACTGAAAAATGGCCCATGATTTGAAGTACCTATATACCACTACTGAAGGATGGCCCATGATTTGAAGTACCTGTATACCACTATTCAGACTGTTCACCCCCGTTGGGGTGCCGGGGGTTTCAGTATAAATAGTATCCCCACTTTCTGGAAATTTAGTGCTTTAAATTCCCACTGTCGCTGTCTTTCTCATTTGCTCTTTCTCAGCCCTGCTCTGTTCTATCAATCTGCTATACTATCTTCTTCTTCGCTAGACCAGTCACCTACCTTTTTTCTTGAAAACTCTTCCGGGACAAGACTTTTTGTTTGTGTATGAGGTCTGTTGGATCAGCTTGGGAATATTGGACGCTTTCTGCCAGGTGGTCACTAGGGCTTCCTATGATGTTATTATTTAGCAATGTAGGCATTTTATATGTATGTGTTTTGTTGATAATTTATAATGATGTTTGTATTCTATTTTGTTTTTGTAAACGGGGGTTCGATAAGTTGGGGTGAAGCCTCAGCCGTCCCCTGCGTGGGATGTCTTTATTGTAAAGTGACTGGCTGGTGGAGGGCATTCAGTTTTCCCACTAGGGTTGTTTCAGCAGATCTTTTATGCGGATTGGGGGTTGTCCTGTCCTGATTTGGCTCGGAAGAGTCCGCGGGACCTAAAGCAACAATTATGTAATGTAATGTTATGTTTCGGATTTATTTATGACATTTCGTAGTGTTGCACGTCATTTTCTTAATGTAAACTGTGTAAATCTGCTTGGAGCTTCCCTGTGTGGGACAAGCGTGCTTGTTAAATACATGAAATTATACTTTGTTTTGTTGAGGTGCCTCAGCTGTTCATACAAGGCATGCCAGCTGGAGGGTACGAGGAGCTGATACGTTTGTTCCAAAATGGCCAACTGAAGGCGACGTTGAAGAAGGGTAGACTGTTAGAAGGAGAGCCAGCAACGTTTGAAAGATTTGACATATTTTTCGAGGATGATCAAAAACCCAAAGGGAGAGGAAAGGGGAAGAAAGTGAAAAAGAGAGCCAATGACACTGACAGTAGCGCCAAAGACATTGATTCCGACGCTGGATCAGTCAAATCATTCTCATCCAAAGGAACGGGCAAAGGAAACAGGAGCCCCAAATCCTAATTTGACATCAGAGGAAATACAAGATCATAAAAGAGAGAACGAGAGAAAGAGAGAGAGAGAGAGAGAGAGAGAGAGAGAGAGAGAGAGAGAGAGAGAGAGAGAGAGAGAGAGAGAGATGAGGTTGACCAAGGAATAAAAGGAAAAACAATATCAAGATCATAAAGGGGAGGAGAGGGATTAGGAGAGGGGAGTGGGTGATGGTTGGGAGAGACCTGAAGATTGGGAGAAAAAAGAAAAAAAATACAAAGACCAAGAAAACGGAGTAAAATTAAGATGATAAAGGATAAGGAGGTGAGTGGGGTTGTGGAAGAGTGGATGGGGAAGGGGAGGGGGGCGGGCGGGCAGGAGGAGAAACAAAAATATTGTGGTAACTTCAGCTTTGGCCAGCTTCCTGAGCAGCTTGTTGGTATAATGCTATAGGAACAATTATAATAATAATAGCACACAGTAGTAAGGGGATAGCAGTATTATTTCCTGTTCCAAGCTTACAAAGCGAAATAGACTGAAACGAATAGTGAACGCATAAGAACAATGGAAGAGAGAGAAAGAGAAGAGAGTCATTTATCTAAAAATGCAAGCACTATTTTTTATTTTATACAATTTGGTATTCGTATTAAGATCTTAATTTATATTTTATAATATTTGTTGACAGCAAAAACAAAGTGTTCCCTCCTCCCCCTCCCCAAATAAATAAGGGTCCATGGAACTCACAGTTATCCAAATTTAAGAGTCCTTTTGGGGTTTGCAAATTTTAAAAGTCCCCAATTTGGTGAGCATCGACATAATTGCATTGGGGTACTCTTTTATGATGGTGTAGTCGGCTGTCATTTGCAGCATTGCATACAATTCTAGATGTCTTCCTTACAATATAAATAATAGTTTTGTTTGTTTGTTTGTTTAATACCAGCTTTAATTTGGTCACATAGTAGCTGTTTAACCCCTGGTCGTTTTTTTTAATTTTTAGCCGGTTGCCACGGCCAACAATGTAAAAGTCTCTTTTAATGCCTCCACTCCCCCCATCCTCACTCGTCCCCATTAACGAATAAAGACCAAACGTCCGGCATAGACAATAGTCTCAGAGAATGCTAAACTCTGAAGAAAATGAAGAAGATAATTGCATAGAGGAAATATACAATGCGCGCGCATGCGATTTTAAAGGACAACTCTCGACACAACCTTGAATCGTCTGCTATGGAAATCTTCGTTGAGAGGTTTGCCTTGAATTAGTTGGCCACCCATTTGTCATATTTTCGACTTCAGCGATTCGGGGAAATTGTGGACACCCGATGGACGTATACATACAAACTTTTCTGTGTCTTTTTGCATATTTTGTGCGTAGTTGACGCACAACTTTGCGTAATCTGGAGCACTGAAAACAAATAATATTTTTACACAAAACTTAACGATCCAACTATTTTATTTAAAAAAAGTTGACAAGTGGCCGGCACACTGTGTATTTTATATATTCTTTATCATCAATCAGATTGTTTACATTTGATGACTAAATTCAGTCTTTTGTGCATAGCACAACTATTTTAATTCTTCATCGTCCTTAGGGCTGAGGTAGGGCTGTCAATAATTAATTTACTTGGGTTTATTTTTGTGGTGTGATTCCACTCCCGGTGTTATTTCATATTCGCTTTTTTGTTTTTATAAACTTATTTATTTTTTAAATTTAGATTTAAAGAAACTCCCAGCATGCTATTGCCGTTTCTAACAGCTTTGAAATCTCCACCGCTCCCTTGGGATCATAGGTTTTTATAATATCTTTAACCAGCATGCTATTTTTGCGGTTAAAATTATATTATACGTATGTGTAGCTTCTAATTTACAAACGGTGATGCATTTTAATCTATATTATATAAAATAAACAACATTCATTCATCGATATTTTGCATGTTTTTTTGCAGCTCAGATTATTATGTATTTAAACGAGTTTCAAAAATACCAAATGTGATGTGTTCCAAACAATTGTTTGAATAAACTAAACACCACTGATACATTGTTATTCTGTCTTTGTTTGTCATTGCACATGTTGTGGGATTTCTCTTGACTTTTCAGCAATACCTTGGGTGAGTTATAAAACTAAAAGCTATATTTAAAATAAAATAAAAATCATGTCCTATCCTATCCCGTAACTCAAAGATCGTTGGGGCACCACAGATGATCATTTAACCAGCGTACTCCATCTTTCTCTATTCTCACCAACCCTCATGGCTTCGTTCAGCAGGGCTGTGCTTTTGGGGTTACGGGGGTTCCGACTCCCCCCCCCCCCCCCCCTCTTTCCGCCCTTTTTTTTTTAATACAATACATCATTTTAATTATCAGGAAATCTGAGGATAAGGTCTGCCCGTGTAAGTATCCGTTATAATACACGTTGTGTCAATGTGCTGTTTACAGACTGTCACATGAGACATCGTGCACTGCACTTTCTGGTTTTTCACAACTATCATATTTATTTCATTTCAAATTCTCTCTTTCTCACAAACACACACTTTCTGATTAAGTATAAAACACACATGCACAATATTAAACTATAATTAAAATTATAATTAAAATTGGTGTTGGTTTGTTGTTTCTGTCACTCACACTCGCCATCAGGCCCACTATTTTTCAAACAAGCAGTTGTTTTTTATTTACGCACAATTTTTGCATGCCAGGAAATTTGATTTCAGCCTTGCCAAATGTACTAAATGATCCTGCCCCTTGACAGTGTCAGGGAGCATAGACCCTGGACTCCAATATAATCCCCCCCCCCCCCCCTCCCTTAAAACATTCTGGCACAGGCCTGGTTCAGTGTCAAAACAGTCTATTCTCGAATGTTGTCCATCCACCTCTTTTACTGTCTCCCTCTTCTTCTGCCACTTTGCATTATGCCTTGCAGATGGTCTTTGCAAGGCCTGATGCTATGGTGACGTAGCAATATCATCGGAGTTTCCTTTTCTTCACCACTGTGAGCAAGTCATCATGTTGTCCAATGGCTTGTGTGATGGTCTGTCGAACTTCGTTGTTGGTGATGTGCTAGGTATAGGAAATGCCCAGAAGTCTTCTGTAGCACCTCATCTCCATGCTTTGTATTATCTGTTGTAGATCTGTTTCGCAAGCATATAGGAAGATGGAGATGACAAGGAAGCAGCAGCCTTACCTTGGAATGTAGACTGATGCTACTGTCTTTTTAAATGAGCTTCAGCCTTGTCAGGGCAGCAGTTGTTTGTGCGACCCTGGAGAGGACCCATTGTCTGATACAATGGCTCCTAAATATTTGAAGCTATGCACTGTGTTGAGGGATTGGCCTTGGACTTTGATGTCCATGTTGATGCCTTTGGTGTTGTTGGTCATAATTTTGGTCTTTGCACTTATTTCCATTCCATAGGCTCTGGAGGTGGTGTCAAGCCTCTGTACAAGCTGTTAAAGTTCTTGTTCCTCTCCAGCCAATCCATCAATGTCGTCCGCAAAATGGAGGTTGGAGATTGCTCTACCCCCTATCAGGGCTCAGCCTGACACAAAAAAGCTATGGGCCATTGGGCCCCTCAGATCAAATTTCAATGGGCCATGATTTCAGCAGTAATTTACGTACAGGTAAAAGATAACCTGGAGATATTATTACAGAAATTAAAACAAAATAGATTATTGTGAGTGTGCATGTGTTGTGAAGCATGTTTACCAACAAAACACTAACCAGAACAGGAATCAGTTTACTGTGCTTTTGAAGAGAATATAGCTCGTCGCTTTTCAGCACGCCACCTCTCTACAGCAGCTGTGAAGTTGAAATTCTTCAGTTCACCACCTTAAAAGCACGTTTGTCGCCTCCAATACAGTGCACTGTTATTGTGGTGGCGCACTGGTACCAAAAATCGAAGCGCCATTCGGCCCCTGGCAAGAATTGTAGATGGGTCATTTATAATTTTTATGCGTCAATGGCGCAGGGCGCGCTAGTAAACTGATCCCTGCCCTATGCTCTCTGTGCCTTCGTGACCTGCAAGGTCATCTGACATGATACGCTCTAAGAAGATGTTTAAGCGTGTTGGACAGAGTAGGCATCTTTGACGCACACCGGTTGTTGTTCTAAACCAGTTTCCGATGACGCTGTTGTGGAGGACTGCTCTGGTAGCCTTGTCATACCGGCTTTTGATGATTTCAACAATTTTTGTTGTACACTCTCATGGTTGCCCACAGAGCGGCATGCCTGATGTCACGAATTGGCTAGTTTAAACTCTGCCTATCGACTATTTAGCATTGTGTAGCCTTTGTAACAGTAGAGAGTTAGTATAGTACGCAGCAGCAATTAAATTACAGCACACTGCGAGCCTGAGCCACACACACAGCGCAGTGACGTCAGCACTTAAGTTTTGAATCGGACCGTTGGAACCAATGGGAGAGCTTAGGCAAAGTGGTTGGAGCCAGTTTGACTGGGTCCAAACCACGCACAGTTTTGGTCAGTTGGGAGGAATACACCGAAGTGTGAACAGCTAGATAGCTAGAGAAATCTCTACACACTTAGACCAGGAAGCAGGACTTAGAAGCATAGAATTCTATCAAGTCACAACGGGCCTGAACTTGTCAAACAGGTAAATGAACACCCTTCTGTTTCATCGTGATATATTTATATTATTGTTGAAATTATGTTTGTGGAATTTGCTATGCATAAATGTGAATTATTAATCCGAATTTGCCGTACCACGTGGAAGAGCCGACCACGAGGCGAAACACGACCGGTTGCGCCGCCATGTTGTATCCCGTACGGAACCACTGTTGTTTAACTTATATGTATGTTTGCAGACCAGTGGCTGTACCACGGAATGTTTATAATATTATTAATTCTGTATGTGTATAGTTAGCCACGTTTGATATTTATGTATGTATAGGAATTTAGAGTGAGATTCCAGTGGAACCCGGAAGTAGCAGAATGTTCGTCGCTTATGTATAGAGATGTGGAGCTATCACTGAGGGCTACTTTGGCTTTCAGTGAGACGCTCTGCACAAACCGATTATTCAGGGTTGTGCAGAATTTCGTCTCTTATATTACAGACGAGCAGGCGAGCTATCCCGAGCTATCCCGAGCTATCCTGGGCGCACCACTCCACAGAAACGACTAGTTGGCGGAGTATCCTCTACCGCACAAGACGGAAAGAGCGACCCGGAAAACTCCCTGTCAGACCCCACAGCGTGGCAAGGGAACCCAACTACACAACGACACAGGTGGACCAGAAGCTACCTCACAGAAGGACTTCGAACCCCCACTCATGAGTTAAGTGCATAACACGAAGGTGCACTTAAACTGATTATAACAGGACCACAGTAGTCCAACTCTTCAGAAACTGTAAAACGGACCACAGTAGTCCAAATCTACATGAATTCGAATAGAAAGTGCCCGATGAAGATATAACAGCTGCCTAGACTATCAGCGATCGAACTATTAGCAGTGACTGAGACATTTTAAGTTAGATTAGTACTTAGAGAATCTTGTATAGAGTAGAAGAAATAAATGTGTGATTTTAACTGTTATCCAGTGGCTGGACTACTTATGATTCATAGCCGTGTGAAAGCTAGTGTGACAGTATTCTTTTACCATTTTTCTATCTATTTCGTTACCCCAACCTTAACACGGAACGAGCTAAACAAATAAATTTATTAAAGTAATTCATAGGGTGACTTACTAGCAGTTCCCACCGAATATACGTGAGGGTCCATAATTCCATTGTGCAGAGCCCATAAACCCCACGTGACACTTTAATTGGCGAGCCTAGCCAGGATCTGTGTATAATAGGAATTGGGTATAACCGGACCTAAGTACAATAAAATTAGATAACAGTAGAAGTAGAATAACTTAGAATAGTGGTAACAAGGACTAATCAGTTTGGGTGCACTATTCTTTAGTTAAAAACTTTTTTGCTTCAAATATTTTTGTGCCTGTATGTGGCATTGTTCTTTTGCAGGTTTTGCTTAAGTAACTGTTGTATGCCATTTGACTCTTGTTTTATTCTATTATTGATTGCGAATTTGATGGTCTTTGCATTGTTTTTATTGACTTGCAATATTGCTAGTGTTTTGGTATTCCACGTGATTCAGAGGTTGTTCATAGACACGTTTGGCAATGTCGGACCCAGTGGCCTTGAGATTGCGCTTCAAAGAATTAGGGGAAGCTTTACACTTAGCAGGGGGAGACCTAATTGCGTATATCAATGCAGAGGTAGAGAAGCAGGAGGCTAAGGCAGAGAGAGCAGCAGAGAGAGAGGCGAAGAGACTCGAAGCGGCAGAGAGAGCTGCAGAGAGAGAACAGAAAAAAGCAGAACTAGAAGCAGAGCAGAAGAAACTAGCATTAGAAGCAGAGCAAAAGAAAGCAGAGTTAGAAGCAGCAAGAGAACAGAAAAAAGCAGAGTTAGAAGCAGCAAGAGAACAGAAGAAATTAGAATTAGAAGGAGAACAGAAGAAGGCAGCATTAGCAGCAGAGAGAGAAGCAGAAGTTAGGAAATGGGAGTATGAGCGGGCAGAAAAAGAAAAAGAGAGGGAAGAAAAGGAAAAAGAAAGACAGCATGAGTTAGAGCTAAGAAGATTGGGATCAGGAGCTTCAAGTTCTTCCTCAACCCCTCCCCACTCAGATCAGCTAGAGGTAGCATCCAACCCTGTACAAGGAATGTCATTTCCACTGGGAACATTCAATGAAAGAGAGGAAGGTCTAGATCTCTATCTGACTAGGTTTGAGCGTCTAGCAACAGAGTACAAACTAGATCCCACTCATTGGTCTTTTAAGCTTAGTCAAGGGCTTAGAGGAAAGGCTTATGACATCTACAGTAAGCTACCGACTGACAGAGTGACTGACTATCACAAAGTAAAAGAGGCACTCCTAACGGGATTCGAACTAACAGGAGAATGCTACCGGCAAAAGTTCCGCACCAATCGGAGAGTGAAAGGAGAGAGCTATGCGCAGTTCGCGGATCGGTTGTCCACAACGCTGGATAAGTGGATTAGCCAGTCAGCCACGGCTAAGACGTATGATGGACTGACAGAACTGTTAGTATGGGAACAGCTACGGGAAACCATGACCCCCGAGCTGAGAACATTCTCAGTAGAGCAGGGCGCGGAAAGACTGGAAGATCTGGTCAAGGTCGCAGATAGGTACGTGGCCGCACACGGAGAAGCCAAGAGCTTCAGGCGAGACCTAAAGCCTAACGGGAAAGAGGCACAGAAACGAAGCCCTACCCGGGAAGAGCGCACCGCGAATAAGCCGAATAACCCCAGACCTGGGCAGAATAAAGGACCCACCACGGAATTCGGGAAAAGAGGTCCTGCAGAACAGAGACGGTATTGTTCGTTCTGCAACAGAAACAATCACTCCACCGCAGAATGTTTCAAGTTGGCCGCACAACGTAGGGAAGAGCGCGAAAGCCGGCCAGCGCACAGAGTTCTAACTCAAAGCAGCGGTAACAAGCCACACACAATCGGAGATCACCCATCGGTGACAGACACGGTCAAGGTCAACGGAAAAGAAGCGAACTGTCTGTATGACACAGGTCTATCATACGACGCGATAGTTAGCGAATCTCTTGTATCGCGCGCGGACTTGACGGACAAGACAGTCGACTTACAAGGAGCAGACTTGACGAAACCGACGACTACTTGCCCAATAGCATGGATCGAAGTAGAGAGTAGGTACGTCACAGGACGAATCCAAGCAGCTGTTTTTACAGAAACCCCTGTATGATCTAGTGCTAGGTTGTAGGTATGTGTTCTTAGGCACGCCCCCTAAAACTGTAGAGATAGCTGCAGTGCAAACCAGGGCCCAAGCTAAAACCCAACCACCCCAGCCCGAGTTCGCTCCGAATCCAGGACTCGAAGAGATCAAAACAGCACAGAAAGAAGACACCTCGATAGCGAAGTGCTTCCAGAAGCTACCCAAGGCGCACACACCCCCGCACAAGGGAGACTTCTACATGGAAGAGGGAGTTCTACATCGACAAGGAGATGGAGATCACACCCAACTAGTACTACCAGCCACCCTTCGAGCCCAAGTACTAGAATTAGGCCACAGCATGCCACTCAGCGGACACATGGGAATTGGAGCCACAGTGCAGAGAATCAGCGCACACTACTATTGGCCAGGAATCACGGAGGATGTCAAGCGCTACGTGAAATCTTGCCACCAATGTCAACGATATTCCCCGCGACATCACACCGTACCAGTTACCTTAGGACCATCAGTAGTAGTCGGCGTGCCATTCCAGCAAGTCTCAGTAGACATAGTAGGACCACTGCCCATGACCAAGAAGCGGAACAGATTTCTACTCACACTCGTCGACGCATGTACGATGTGGTGCGAAGCAGTCCCGTTGCCAGCGATCGACACCAAGAAGATTGCAGATGCACTCATCGCCATCTTTACCAGAGTCGGATTCCCGGACAGCATTAGAACGGACAACGGATCTCAGTTCACCGGCCGCCTGATGCAAGACGTGTTCGAGTTGATACAAGTTCATCACATTCGCACACCACCATACCACCCCGCCAGCAACGGACAAGTAGAAAGACTGAATGGAACCCTTCTCACCATACTCAGGAAAGTCGCCGACGACAATCCAGAAGCGTGGGACACCTACGTGAATGCGGCACTGTTCGCATACAGAGAAACGCCCCATGCAGCCACAGGCTACACCCCGTCAACATTGCTATTCGGCAGACCTCTAGCAGGACCGCTAGAAGCCCTACGCAGAAGTTGGACGGAAGCCAAGATAGACGACACACCAAGAGGTGCCACCAAGTACGTCGCAGACCTGCAGGAAACCCTCAAAGCAACGTGGAAGAAAGCTGGTGAAGCACTGAAGAAGGCCAGAGCCCGTCAGGCGAAGTACTACAACCGCCACGCTAAGGACAGAGAACTGCAAGTCGGCGATCAAGTGCTACTCTTACTTCCAAGTGGAACCAACAAGCTGGACATCGCTTGGAGAGGACCGTACCGGGTGACTGCCAAGAAATCCAAGACAGTCTACCAAGTAGAGGTGAACGGGAGAGCCCGATACCACCACATTAATCTCCTCAAGAAGTATACGGACCGACCAGCGACCCCCAGCACTCACAACTTGCTAGCCATCGCCATTGCGGAAGAAGGAGAAAGCATGGAGACCAATGCAGTAGAGTATCCCCTGCACTCCAAAGAAACCTACAAAGACGTGATACTCAACGGAGACCTAGCCGCTAAACAGCAACAGCAAGTACGACAGGTCATTCGACAACATCAGACTGTGCTAACAGACCGACCAGGGAGGACAGACCTCGTCGAAGTAACCTTAACGGTGACCGACCCAACACCCGTCCGCCAGAAGCTCTACCCGATGCCCCTGTCTCAGCAGCGAGCCATCAAGGAAGAGATAGACACCTTACTGGCAGCCGGAATCATCTCAGAGTCTACTTCACCCTACAGCGCAGGCACGGTATTGTTGCGAAAACCCAACGGAGAGCATCGACTGTGCATTGACTTCAGACTGTTGAATGCCGTAACGCAGTTCCAGCCAGAGCCACTCCCGGACCAGACAGACCTATTTGCCAAGCTACAGCGAGCGAAGTACTTCTCACGCATCGACCTCAGCAAAGGATACTATCAGATACCAGTACAACCACAAGTCCGAAAGTACCTAGCTTTCAGCACTATGGAAGGACACTTCGAATTCAACGTGCTTCCATTCGGACTCCACAACGCACCCAGCATCTTCAGCGCCATGATGCGAAAACTCCTGGCACCCCTGAGCAGCGAGCACCTACATTCGTTTATGGACGACATCCTCATCGCAACACCTACGTGGGAGGAACATGTCACGCTCCTACAGCAACTACTCGCCCGCCTCAGAGACACGGGATTGACGGCAAGACCCACCCAATGTCAGATTGGATTCACGGAACTAGAATTTCTGGGACACACCATCAGTCAAGGAAGCCTGCGACCGGTAGAAAAGACAGTGAAACGCCTACTCGACGCTCCTAGGCCCAAGACCAAGAAGGAAGTGCAGTCGTTTCTAGGACTCTGCGGCTTCTACCAGAAGTTCATCCCCAACTACAACAGCATCGCCGTACCACTGACAAATGGAACCCGGAAAATCGCCCCGGACAAAGTCGTATGGACAGCGGAATGCGAGACAGCCTTCCAAACACTCAAGGACAGAATGACATCGGCGCCAGTACTCCATCTACCCGATTTGACTCAGCCATTCGTTCTTCGCACCGACGCAAGCGACTTAGGCCTCGGAGCAGTACTGCTACAGCGCGACCCCAAGAATGCGGAGACGCTATTCCCTGTCGCCTACGCCAGCAGAAAATTGAGACCCGCCGAGACCCACTACGCCACGTCGGAGAAGGAATGCCTTGGACTAGTCTGGGCCATACAGAAATTCCAACTCTACCTGTATGGGACCCACTTCACAGTTCAGGTGGACCACCAACCACTATCGTTCCTGGCAGCCTCCAAGTCTTTGAACTCTCGCCTGATGCGATGGGCACTCACCCTTCAGGCATACTCATTCCAAATCGAGTACATCCCCGGCAAAGAGAACCACGGGGCCGACTACCTCAGTCGCCATCTCGTGGAGGACACAGCAGCTGTCGCCCACCCAACACAACTAAGGGCCACAGCACCAGAATTCGTCCCCGCCCAGTAATACCCTGTCACTAGTGTCCATAGCTACCTGGCACAGCATTGCAGCTCAGGTAGAGCAACTTACTTAGCTTGTAAATAGGACCCTAGGATAGTGCAGCGTTAAACTAGGCTCTGTAGTAGAAAAAGGTCGAATCCAGTAGTCATCGCCTTTTTTCAGTTGAGGGAGCCTGTCACGAATTGGCTAGTTTAAACTCTGCCTATCGACTATTTAGCATTGTGTAGCCTTTGTAACAGTAGAGAGTTAGTATAGTACGCAGCAGCAATTAAATTACAGCACACTGCGAGCCTGAGCCACACACACAGCGCAGTGACGTCCGCACTTAAGTTTTGAATCGGACCGTTGGAACCAATGGGAGAGCTTAGGCAAAGTGGTTGGAGCCAGTTTGACTGGGTCCAAACCACGCACAGTTTTGGTCAGTTGGGAGGAATACACCGAAGTGTGAACAGCTAGATAGCTAGAGAAATCTCTACACACTTAGACCAGGAAGCAGGACTTAGAAGCATAGAATTCTATCAAGTCACAACGGGCCTGAACTTGTCAAACAGGTAAATGAACACCCTTCTGTTTCATCGTGATATATTTATATTATTGTTGAAATTATGTTTGTGGAATTTGCTATGCATAAATGTGAATTATTAATCCGAATTTGCCGTACCACGTGGAAGAGCCGACCACGAGGCGAAACACGACCGGTTGCGCCGCCATGTTGTATCCCGTACGGAACCACTGTTGTTTAACTTATATGTATGTTTGCAGACCAGTGGCTGTACCACGGAATGTTTATAATATTATTAATTCTGTATGTGTATAGTTAGCCACGTTTGATATTTATGTATGTATAGGAATTTAGAGTGAGATTCCAGTGGAACCCGGAAGTAGCAGAATGTTCGTCGCTTATGTATAGAGATGTGGAGCTATCACTGAGGGCTACTTTGGCTTTCAGTGAGACGCTCTGCACAAACCGATTATTCAGGGTTGTGCAGAATTTCGTCTCTTATATTACAGACGAGCAGGCGAGCTATCCCGAGCTATCCCGAGCTATCCTGGGCGCACCACTCCACAGAAACGACTAGTTGGCGGAGTATCCTCTACCGCACAAGACGGAAAGAGCGACCCGGAAAACTCCCTGTCAGACCCCACAGCGTGGCAAGGGAACCCAACTACACAACGACACAGGTGGACCAGAAGCTACCTCACAGAAGGACTTCGAACCCCCACTCATGAGTTAAGTGCATAACACGAAGGTGCACTTAAACTGATTATAACAGGACCACAGTAGTCCAACTCTTCAGAAACTGTAAAACGGACCACAGTAGTCCAAATCTACATGAATTCGAATAGAAAGTGCCCGATGAAGATATAACAGCTGCCTAGACTATCAGCGATCGAACTATTAGCAGTGACTGAGACATTTTAAGTTAGATTAGTACTTAGAGAATCTTGTATAGAGTAGAAGAAATAAATGTGTGATTTTAACTGTTATCCAGTGGCTGGACTACTTATGATTCATAGCCGTGTGAAAGCTAGTGTGACAGTATTCTTTTACCATTTTTCTATCTATTTCTGTACCCCAACCTTAACACGGAACGAGCTAAACAAATAAATTTATTAAAGTAATTCATAGGGTGACTTACTAGCAGTTCCCACCGAATATACGTGAGGGTCCATAATTCCATTGTGCAGAGCCCATAAACCCCACGTGACACCTGACTTGGTCAAACGCTTTCTTGTAGTCTACAACACATGATATAGATGTTGGTGCTGTAGGTATTTCTCGCAGATTATTCTGAGGTGAAAATCTGTTCAGTGGTACTTCGCCCTGAATCCTGCTTGTTTTTCAGCTATGATTTGTTCAGCTTGGGGTTTCAACCTGTTGAGTATTATTTTCAGGAGGACCTTGCTGGGATGGCTGATGAGACTGATGGTGCGGTAATTTTCACACTCCTGAAGGGTACCCTTTTTTGGAAGAGTGATGACAAGCGACTGGATCCATGGTGTTGGCCACTCCCCACTCTGCCAGATCTTGTTACAGATAATGGTGAGGGCGTCAATCATCGCTTCCCCTCCGGCTTGCAGAGATTTCGCGGGTATGTTGTCCACTCCCGCCGACTTCCACTTCTTTAGTGATTGCACTGCTGCCTCAACTTCTTCTCTGAGAATTGGGAGGATTTCTTCATCTTCTCTGTTCTGGGGACATGCTAGAACTGATGGGTCTCCGTTTGGTTTGTGGTTATAAAGGTAAGAGCATTAAGAATTTTTTTTTAATTGGCCGTTTCAAATGCAAATACTGCAAAACAATCAACATAGAAGGTTTACTTCGGTATCTTCCATCCCTTAGTGCTTTAAATTCCCACTGTCGCTGTCTTCCTCATTTACTCTTTCCTATTCTTGCTCTGTCCTTCACTCTGCTATACTATCTTCTTCTTCGCTAGATCAATGACCTACCTTTTTTCTTGAAAACTCTTCCTGGACAAGATTCCTTGTTTGTGTATGAGGTCTGTTGGATCAGCTTGGGAGTGTTGGACGCTTTCTGCCGGGTGGTCACTAGGGCTTCCTATGAATGTACTATTTAGCACTATAGGCATTTTATATGTATGTGTTTGGTTGATGATTTATAATGATGTTTGTATTCTATTTTGTTTTTGTAACCGGGGTGTTCGCGTAGTTGAGGTCAACCCTCAGCCGTCCCCCGCGTGGGATGTCTTTATTGTAAAGTGACTGGCCGGTGGAGGGCATTCAATTTTCCCACTGGGGTTGTTTCAGCAGATCTTTTATGCGGATCGGGGGTTGTCCGGTCCTGATTTGGCTCGGAAGAGTCCGCTGGACCTAAAGCAACAATAAATCAATCAATAAATCAATTCAATGATGGTTTTGGATGCGGTCAATCTAAAATTAAAACATTTTTTAAAAGAACACAATTTTCTTTCCTCCTTCTAACAGCGACATCTGTAAGCTTTTACACCAAATTCTTGAGTTATGAATATATTAATTTGTTATGTATGTAACAACATTGTAACATGTGACCATGTGTGTTGGTTACAGATCACTGCGCTTGGAGTCTGATTTAGGAATAAGGTGGATAAATATATAATTTGTTATTGTTGTGTTGTTATTATTATTATTATTATTATTATTATTATTATTATTATTATTATTATTGGCCTGGTGGCGCAGTAGATAAGTCGCCGGTTTCCTAGGCCGAAGGTAGCGGGTTCGATTCCCGCAAGGGTCGAACTTATGGGATTAAGGTACGAGACTATTGAGGTCACTGAGGGTTTTCACCTAGTACTCCGGTTTCCTCCCTCCCTTCAATAATGGTATTGGAGGCAGTCAATATAAAAATTTCACAAATTAAATTGTATTTCCATTTGGTCTTCACTCTTGTAAAAGCGGTCTCCCTGTCTTTACCACATGTTTGATGATAGATGTGTTTGTTGCCTGTGTAAGAGTGGGTAGAACATGTGAGCGTGTGTTGCTACAGATCGCCAAGCTTTGAGCCTGATTGAGGATTTGGAAAATAGAGCATAGACAGCATCTTTTTTTAAAATTTATTTTATTTTATTTTAAAAAGAATATTATTATTATTATTATTATTATTATTATTATTATTATTATTATTATTATTATTATTATTATTATTATTACTATTATTATTATTATTTCTCCTGTGGCCAAGTGGGCTAAGGCGGGACTAACTTGCCTTGTCCACAAGCCAGAAACCAATGGCGCCTGACAGGTGTGGGTTCGATCCAGCATCTGAGCGTTATGTTTCTCCGAATATTATTTCGTGCAACGTCTCGGGGGTTTTCTCCTGGGACACCGGTTTGCTCCCCCAGCAAAAATTTCAAAAATCACAAATAATGTTAGGTAGGTTGGGTTTGGGCGCGCCACAGGCTGCGACTACGCCTTCCCCAGGGGAGGCGGCCCAGAGTTTCCCGATAAAAAGGGATAATAAACTGCAACAACAAAAAATAAACAAATAAAAAATAATAATACTCAACAGGTTGAAACCCCAATTAAAGCTGAACAAATCATAGCTGAAGAACAAGCAGGATTCAGGGTAGGGCGAAGCACCTGTGAGCAGATTTTCAATCTCAGAATAATCTGCGAGAAATACCTACAGCATCAACATCTATATCATGTGTTTATAGACTTCAAGAAAGCATTGACCGCGTCTGGCATACTGCTCTATGGGCAACAATGAGAGTGTACAACATCAGCCCCAACATTGAAGTCATCAATGTATGACAAGGCTACCAGTGCAGTCATCCACAACAGCACGTCGGGAACTTGTTCAGAACAACAATCGGCGTGTGTCAAGGATGCCTAATCTCTCCAACACACTTCTACCTCTTTCTGGAGCACATCATGTTAGATGCCATTGCAGATCATGAAGGCACATTCAGTTTAGGGGGTAGAGCAATCTCCAACCTCCGTTTAGAGGATGACATTGATGGGTCGCCTGGATAGGAACAAGAACTTGAACAGCTGGTACAGAGGCTTGACACCACCTCCAGAGCCATTGGAATGGAAATAAAGGCAGAGAAGATCAAAACGATGACCAATGGCATCAACACGGACATCAAAGTCCAAGGCCCCTCAACACGGTGCACAGCTTCAAATATTTAGGAGACATTGTATCAGACAATGTGTCCCGACAGGAAGTCCTCTCCAGGATAGACAAACAACTGCGAGCCCTGACAAGGTTGAGGCCCATCAGTCTACACAAGGTAAGGTTGCTGCGCTCCCTTGTCATCTCCATCTTCCTATACTCTTGCGAAACATGGACCCCAACAGCAGACCTATAACAAAGATTAAGAATACAAAGCATGAAGATGAGGTGGCATTTCCTATACCCAGCAAATCGCCAAAGATGAAGTCCGACAGATCATCACACAAGCCATTGGACAACATGATGACATACTCACAGTGGTGAAGAATTGGAAACTCCGATGGTATGGCCACGTCACCAGAGAATCAGACCTTGCAAAGACCATCCTACAAGGAGGCAGAAGAAAAGGGAGACAGAAAAAAAGGTAGGAAGACAACATTCGAGGATGAACTGGCTTGACACTGAAGGAAGTTATGAGCGCTGCTGAAGACAGAGACAGATGGAGTACGCTGGTTAAACGATCATCGGTGAATCCCCAACGACATTCAAATTATGGAATAGGATAGTATATGATTATTGACTACATCAATTTCAAATGCAACAGAGGGTTTGTTCAATATTGAATAACAGTACTTAATTCTCCTTGGGTTGAGCAGCCAGAATCATTAATGACATTATGTTGATTCCTTTGCTGCTATAAGTTGTTAATAGGTGCATGGTTGCTGTGTTTTCCTGGTGGTGTGAACAAGAAAAGAAAAAGAAAGAAAGAAGGTAATAGATCTAGAGTACAGAATAATCCAGACCTAACTTGCTATAGGCACAATATAAACTACCCTAGAGAAACGAATGAAATTACAATACGTGATTATTGCTTTAGGTCCAGCGGACTCTTCCGAGCCAAATCAGGACCCCCCCCCCTCCCCTCCCCCAAAAAAAAAAAAAAAATATATATATATATATATATATATATATATATATATATATATATATATATATATATATATATATATATATATATATATATATATATATATATATATATATATTGTTACGTTGAAACGCGAACGAAAGTATGTCCGAAGCGTGTACGATAGATCTAATCGTTTCGATTTGCAAAGTATTCAATAATGGAGTTTATTTACCTTTGATTTGAGTTTGCATTGTTGTTAGGAGAGGCTTTGTATAACGTTGATAATTTTCGTTAGTCGATATTGTTGTAGAATCTTCTGGATCGGCTTGTTTACTATCGATCGAAGATTCGGGATAATTGTAGAAATTTGAAGGAACGATCCGGAAGGAGAAGAAATGTGTAATGACGTAAGTCAGTGATGACGATCTTTAGTTCGATTGGTGGCAGTACGTCATTTCTACCATGTACCAAATGGTTCCAGAAAAGAGAGAGGTTATTTAATCGTGTGCCGAGTTGCTGTTGAGAGATAGTAAAGTTGTTGATAGTGATTTGGAAAGTTGCTGTGAAAGTTGTTGAGTTGAATTGAGAATTGTATGCAGTTGTTGATGTGTGCTGAATAAAAGTGGAAAACTCCATACGTCGACTTTGTGACTTGTATGCTGATTGAGCAGGCTGTGTGAATAAACGAATCTGAGTTACACAACTATCAGGAATTCAGCATTGGGGCTGAATCAGATACTGATAAAGAAAAACACCATCATCAAACGGAGTGTAACATTTTGGGGGTCAAGCCGCGATTCACGCCATAGCCAAGGGTTCAACTGCTACAACAAGCGAGACAACGTTACGAGAGGCAGTCATCGAGGGTAGCCGCCAACAAGTTGCGTCGAGAGGGGCCAACATACTGGGACTACATCCGATAGGTTCGGGTTGACTGCAAGGGCGTGTAGTCGCTGAAGAGTTGCTTCGTGAGCGAACAACAGTCGGGACTACGTGGCTGCCGTAAGACTACGTCGAGGGACAGTCTCGGAGCTACATCGCCAGTATTAGAGAGAGCGACGTGCGGACGTCGAGTCTACTTCAGCACAGGAGCGTATACATCAACACCAGCGTGGTGCAGCGTCGCATACGACGAGGACAGCGGGGCCTGCGTCAACGAAGGCGACTAGTGAAAAGCATCAGCGCTACTGCAGAAAGCGTGCTGTTCTAGAACAGTCTAGAAAGGTACAGCACAGTCAAGAACTTTCTAGAAAAAGAACTTTCCAGAAAAGAACCTTCTAGAAAAGAACTTTCCAGAAAAGCATTAAGATGGCTGATTTCTGGCAGAAAGGGGTTGAACTAAATCTAAAAGGCAAACAGCTGACGGAGTACGTCAAATGCCAGGAGAGAATATTGCGTGAAGAAAGAGAAGAACAGCGACGGCGCGAAGAACGAGAATTAGAAGAGCAGCGTCGCCGTGAAGAAAGAGAATTGGAAGAGAAGCGACTAGAAAAAGAAATAGAGTTAGAACAGAAGCGTCTAGAAATTGAACAGCAACGTCAAGAGAGAGAAGAGCAGCGTCGCCGTGAAGAAAGAGAGTTCGAGCTGAAGCGTCTTGAAGGTGAGCGTCAGTACCAGTTAGAGTTGGCGCGTATCCAAAACAATCAGCATGCGCCACAAGTCACCAACGACCATACGGCTCCTAAATTGCCAGCTTTCGTCGACGGGAAGGACCAGATCGACAGCTATCTGGCGAGATTCGAAAGGTTCGCCGAAAGCTCTAACTGGCAACCTCAAGACTGGGCAATTCGACTGAGTGCACTTCTGACGGGGCAAGCTCTCGAAGTTTACACCAGACTGTCGAACGATGACGCCAAAAACTACGACGTCTTGAAAGAGGCCCTGTTGCAGTGCTACAACTTTACAGAGAAGGGCTACCGTAAACGCTTCCGTGAATGCCGGCCTAAGTCAGACGAGACGCCAAAGCAGTTTGTGGAGCGCCTGTCGTCATATCTACACAAGTGGGTGGAGTTATCAGGCGAAACGAAGTCTTACGACAGTCTCCATGACCTGATCGTGAAGGAACAATTTCTCAATGCCTGTCACAAGGACTTAGCGACCCACTTAGAAGAACAAAAGCTGCAGACGCTTAAAGATGTGACTGAGGCTGCTGAAAGATATCTCATCGCTCATGGGAAAACCCTGGGGCTACCCAGCGCGACGAAACATTTTCAGAAGACTGGAAACCATGTGAACCAGATCCAGGGAAGCCAGACGAGCCAGAGACAGACAGACTCCACGCCTCCTCCCAGGGAAGGGCATTCAAGGGGCTGTTTCACCTGCAACGCTACAGACCACAGAGCGGCTAACTGTCCTCAAAACAAAAGTAGCGGACAGCGGGGCAGTACGGACAATGCAGCAGCGGTGGGCAACCGGCAGAGGCGGTTCTCCAATCAACGGCAAACCAGTAGATCTGACCATCAGGTGTGCGGCGGGAGCGTCATTCTTCCGAGTGAGACCGAGCGCGCAGCTACTCCCGCGGACGTGCAAGAGTGCATAACCGATGGCCAACTTCTCCTTGCCAACGGAAAATCCATCCCCGTCGTCGCCAGCGCAGCTGTGACCGTACAGAACATGCCTGTTTCCAAGGGACGCGTCGGAAATAATGAAGTGACTGTTTTAAGAGACTCTGGCTGCAGTGGGGTCATCGTCAGAGAAGACCTAATCGCTAAAGAACAGTTCACTGGCGATTCAAAATGGACACTTATGGCCGACAGCAAATGTGTGAGAGCGCCAGTTGCGAAGATTCATGTCAACACCCCTTTCTACATAGGCGAAGTCGAAGCGGTTTGCCTGAAGAAGCCGCTGTACGATTTGATGATCGGGAATATCGACGGCGCGAGACGACCCGACGACCCCGATCCAGAGTGGAGTCCTGCCTCAATCCAACGCGTCGAAGTTGTGGAGGAGGATCCATTGCCGTTTCCCGATGGAGACCTTACAGAGCTGCTACGGGACAATGTGGTTACTCCGGCTCAGCCCTGCCGACCAGAGATCGTCGGTGCTGTTACTACCAGGGCCCAGGCCAAGAGAGACAAGACGTCTACGCCACTGAAGGTCGCCGACAACTCTAAAGCTGCCATCGTGGACAGAGATAAGCTTATCCAGCTCCAGGAAGCTGATAGCACTTTAAACAAGTACAGGAACCGCCAAGACCACGTGACCAAAGGCAGTGGTACGGTCTATTTTGAGGTGAAGGCCAAGATCCTGTACCGAATCTTCCAGCACCCGAGGGTCAACGGAGGGAAACCACTACGTCAGGTATTGGTACCGTTACCCCTAAGGCGCCAGGTGATGGAAGTAGCGCATGACTCAATCATGGGAGGTCACCTGGGCATCAAGAAGACGTCGGACAGAATCCAGGCGGTGTTCTACTGGCCAGGACTTCATGCGGACGTCAGCCGTTTCTGCCGATCATGTGACATTTGCCAGAAGACCATACCTCGAGGAAGGGTCCCGAAAGTGCCTATGCAGAGGATGCCTCTGATCGACCGACCTTTCAAGAGGGTGGCCTTAGACTTAATCGGCGAAATAAGACCTCCGAGTGAAGAAGGTCATCGGTGGGTACTGACTTTAGTGGACTATGCGACTCGGTACCCAGAAGCAGTGCCACTGAAGAAGATTGACACTGAAACTGTAGCAGAGGCACTAGTGGACATGTTCAGTAGACTTGGAGTGCCTGAAGAAATTCTGACAGACCTCGGGACGCAGTTCGTCTCTGACTGCATGAAGGAGGTCAACAGACTGCTGAGCATCGGGCATTTGACTACGACACCCTACCACCCAATGTGCAACGGGCTCGTCGAAAAGTTCAATGCTACGTTGAAGTCCACCCTGAAGAAACTGTGCAGCGAGCAGCCCAGACAATGGCATCGCTACATCAACGCCTTACTTTTCGCCTACAGAGAAGTACCGCAGGAGTCCACCGGCTTTTCTCCGTTCGAGCTGCTGTACGGAAGAACCATCCGAGGACCGATGCACATCCTAAAAGAACTGTGGACGAAAGAAGTAGAGACCCCAGAGGTGAAGAACAGCTACCAGTACGTGTTTGAGCTACGGGAGAAGCTGGAGCAGACTCTCGAGATAGCCAGAGAAAACCTGAAGAAGTCCCAGGACTGTGGAAAGCACTACTATGATCGTAGGGCTGTGAATCGGAAGTTTAAACCTGGCAACAAAGTGCTGGTGCTGCTACCTACTGATCATAATAAGTTGCTGATGCAGTGGAAAGGCCCGTACGAAGTGGAGACCGTGGTGGGGATCAACGACTATAAGGTGAAGGTCGGCCAGCATTCCAAGATATACCACGCCAACCTCCTTAAGCTGTACGTGGAAAGGCCGCCAGAGACTGTACATGCAGCAACAGCAGCTGAGACCGACGACAGCTTTGACAGCGAGGAACTGTTGGGACTTGGAGACTTCCACAGCAAAGAAGGCATCAATGATGTTAAGCTAGGGCCAAGCTTGACGGAAGGTCAAAAGATGGAGCTCAAGGACCTTATGGGCGAGTTTCCCCATAGCTTCAGTGATGTCCCAGGCTCTACGACTGTGGTCGAACATGAAGTCCACACCCAGACCTGGAAGGAGCATCTGCAGACCATGAGGGAGCTGTTCCACCGTCCCGCAGAAGCCAACCTGACCGTGAGACCCAGCGAATGCATTCTGGGAGCTGACAACGTCGACTGCGTCGGACATCCGATGGAAGAAGGAGACAACGGAGGACGCACTGACTCCAGGAAAGCCCACGAGATCACTGTCTTTGACCCTGGGCCGATGACGACCGCAACTGACGAGGGCGTCGTTTCCTTGCGGTTGAAAGAACATTGACAGTATCCAGAAAGATTTGCAGATGAGAAACTTTGACTCTGTGTGAATGAACTGTGAACATTGACAATATCCAGACAGATTTGAAGATGAAAACCATTAACTCTGTGTGAATGAACTGAGAACGTTGATAGTGTTCAGACAGGCTGAAGTAAGTTTTAATTCTGAACTTTGTTTGTGCATTACGTTTCAACGTTGTTGAAAGAAATTGGGTAAATTTCTTCTTGAGTGGGGGGTTATGTTACGTTGAAACGCGAACGAAAGTATGTCGGAAGCGTGTACGATAGATCTAATCGTTTCGATTTGCAAAGTATTCAATAATGGAGTTTATTTACCTTTGATTTGAGTTTGCATTGTTGTTAGGAGAGGCTTTGTATAACGTTGATAATTTTCGTTAGTCGATATTGTTGTAGAATCTTCTGGATCGGCTTGTTTACTATCGATCGAAGATTCGGGATAATTGTAGAAATTTGAAGGAACGATCCGGAAGGAGAAGAAATGTGTAATGACGTAAGTCAGTGATGACGATCTTTAGTTCGATTGGTGGCAGTACGTCATTTCTACCATGTACCAAATGGTTCCAGAAAAGAGAGAGGTTATTTAATCGTGTGCCGAGTTGCTGTTGAGAGATAGTAAAGTTGTTGATAGTGATTTGGAAAGTTGCTGTGAAAGTTGTTGAGTTGAATTGAGAATTGTATGCAGTTGTTGATGTGTGCTGAATAAAAGTGGAAAACTCCATACGTCGACTTTGTGACTTGTATGCTGATTGAGCAGGCTGTGTGAATAAACGAATCTGAGTTACACAACTATCAGGAATTCAGCATTGGGGCTGAATCAGATACTGATAAAGAAAAACACCATTATCAAACGGAGTGTAACATATATATATATATATATGTATGTATATATATATATATATATGTATGTATATATATATATATATATATTGTGGTGTTTAGACATTCCCATAATGTGTTATTCCTATTTGGTTAGATGGGAATAGAGTTTGACTGTTTGAGAACTCAACCCTAACTGGTCTAGTGTTCAGGCTGTCTGGATCTTCCTCTTATTCAACATACTACACAACGTCCACAATATGACGAACCAATCTTACATGGTGTCAAGAAGTGCGTGATCAAAACTGTGTTATTGAGACGCTGCTTTTATTTGTTATAGTAGTGTTTTTCATTATTTATTTTTTCTCTGTGACTGCCACAAAAGATACCTAGTCGTGTGACGTCATATCTTACGCAAGAACGTGTATGATGACGCAATCATAAACTGACGTTGTTCAGAAATAGTCCTTAAAAAAAAAAAAAACAAATAAAACAAAATATATAAAAAACATGGTTGAGCAGCAGCCCACTAGACGTTTTACAGCCAATGTTCCACCACCATCAAAACTTGAATTTTCCACGGAGTGTTTGGAGAAAAACTGGGAACGGTTTCAGCGTCAGTGGCAGCACTATAAAAAAGCCACTAGGCTCGACAAAGAGGTTCCAGACTACCAATGTGCGGTGTTTCTTGCCTGCATCGGTGAAGAAGGTCAAGAGATTTTCGAAGGGTTACCCTTTGCTGATGATGAAGACAAGAATGATATCGCTACTGTAGAGGAGAAGTTCAAGGAATTCTGTGCCGGCACTACCAATGAAGTATACGAATCGTACAAGTTTTATGCCAGACAACAAGCAGAAGGTGAGAACATTGATACATATGTAGCCGCTCTACGGAAGATGTCCAAGTCCTGCAACTTTCATGATGTTGACAGGATGATCCGTGACCGTGTAGTGATCGGGATCCGCGATGACAGCGTAAGGGAGAAGTTGCTTGAACATAAGAAACTGTCACTGCATCAAGCAGTAGATATCTGTCGTGCCAGTGAAATGTCTAAAGCACAGACAAAAACAATGACAGCAAGCGCTGAAAAACGTAACACGGGCAACGTCAGCAAGGTGAAGAAATATGACCGTGGCAGCAAGGCTGCACATGAACGACATCTCAACAGTAAGGCTGACAGGAAGCCCCAAAACAATCGACGGCCAAATTCAAAGCGCTACAACAAGCCCAATGACGATGGCAAATGTTTCCGTTGTGGAAGAGCTCCACGACATCAACGTAAAGATTGTCCAGCCAGATACACTGAATGTAACAAATGTTACAAATTAGGGCACTATGCTTCTGTCTGCAGGTCTTCAGTAAATGAACTGACAGATGAACCTGAAGAAATTAACTTCCACGAAGAAGATTTTTACGAAGACGATCATGGAAGCGATGACGTCGGTATTCTTATTAGCATTGAGAGCGTGTCTGTCGCTCCTTGGAAAATCCCCATACAAGTAGAAGGCAAGCCATGCACCTTCAAGATAGACACTGGTGCGGATGTAACAGTCATGCCCAATAAGATGGTTCCAAAGTCAAAGCGTCCACTACAGAAAACATCTAAGAGACTGTTCGGGCCTGGACGTTCGGAAATCAAAGTTGTTGGCAAATTCACTGCTAAGATTGCCTACAAGGGAAGATCGTCAATCCAAGACATCTTCATTGTCGAAAACTTGGAGGAGCCGCTGTTAGGCCGACCCGCCATTGCCGACCTAAAGCTGATAGAAAATGTCAGCGAAGTTAACGATCCCCAGTTGACTACCTTGTTCAGTGGCCTTGGACGATTACAGTACTCAGAGTACACAATCCGCATCAAGAGCAATAGCAAGCCATATGCAGTATCCACACCACGTCGACTTGCTTTGCCGTTGAAGAGCAAAGTGAAGAAAGAACTTGATAAACTAGAAAAGCTTGGTGTGATCCGACCAGTAACACAGCCCTCCGAGTGGTGTGCGCCAATCGTGGTCGTACCAAAGGCAAACGAAAAGATCAGACTGTGCGTGGACTATACAAAGTTAAATGAAGCAGTCAAGAGGGAACATTTTCCACTTCCGTCAACCGATCAACTCTTAGCTCAGCTGGATGGCGCCGTTCAGTTCTCAAAGCTAGACTGCAACAGTGGATTTCATCAAATTCCACTTGCAAAAGAGTCACAAGAACTCACCACATTCATTTCTCCCTTCGGAAGGTATTGCTATACTCGCTTACCTTTTGGTATCAGCTCAGGACCAGAAATATTTCAACGCACCATGACGCAGTTACTTGGAGATCAGCAAGGGGTTATCTGCGACATGGATGACATCCTGATTTTTGGCAAAACCAAAGAAGAACACGAGAAAACACTTCAGGCAGTGCTGACCAAGCTCAAAGACGCTGGCCTCACACTCAATGCCGAGAAGTGCGAGTTCAGGAAGACCTCTATCAAATTTCTGGGGCACATCATATCACCTAAAGGCATTGCTATTGACCCTGCGAAGGTAACAGCTATCACCAACTACCCAAGACCGACAAACGTTACGGAGTTGAGACGCCTGTTAGGCATGGTAAATCATGTTGCCAAATTTGCTGGAGCGAGCTTGGCAGATAAGATCAAGCCCCTCCGCGATCTCCTGAAAAAGGAAAACGACTGGCTGTGGAGCAGTCCACAGGAAGAGGCGTTCAAATACATTAAAAATAAGCTATCGTCCGCCCCAGTCTTGGCTCATTATAGCCCAAACAGAAAAACCCGTCTGTCCGCTGACGCATCATCGTACGGGCTAGGAGCAGTCCTGTTACAAAGACAGGATGATGGAAACTTCAAACCAGTGTTCTATACATCAAGATCACTGACTCCGACCGAGCAGCGCTACGCTCAGGTAGAGAAAGAAGCACTGGGAGTCACATGGGCATGTGAGAAGTTTTCAGAGTACATCACAGGTCTGAAAGATCTGACTATAGAAACAGATCACAAACCACTACTCGCTCTTCTCAAGACAAAGAGCATCGATGAACTGTCGCCTCGCATCCAAAGGTTCAGAATGAGGCTCATGCGCTATCAGTTTGACATTGAGTATATACGTGGCAAAAACCTTATCACAGCCGATGCATTGTCTCGAGCACCCTGCAGTACAGCCACTGAAGACGACCACATGTTCGAAGAAAACGTCAACCTCATGGTACATCAGGTCATCGCCAATGTCCAAGCCCGAGAGCCGAGACTTGAACTGATAAAGAAGCACCAAAAGGAAGACCAGGTCTGTCAACAGATCGCTATGTACTGCAAAACCGAATGGCCAGAAACCTGCCCCAAAGATTTCAGACTCAAACCATACTGGTCTGCGCGCTTCGATATCACGCTGGACAACGATCTACTTCTCTATGGGCCGAGACTGATCGTTCCAGAGAGGCTGAGGGCCGAAATCCTACAGAACATTCACAATGGACATCAGGGCATTGTGAAGTGTCGGGCGCGAGCAAGAGAAAGTGTCTGGTGGCCAGGTATGTCTACACAGATTGAAGCAATGGTGGAGAAGTGTCCTACCTGTGTGAGAGAAAGAAAAGTGCCACCTGAACCACTGGTCCCGACAGAAACACCAGACTATCCATGGCAGAAAGTGGCCATGGATCTATTCGAACTGAACAAACAGCAGTACCTGATCGTCATCGACTACTATTCCAGGTACATTGAGCTAGCCTATCTTACCACCACTTCCGCTTCTACCGTCATTGACCACCTCAAAGGCATTTTTGGACGTCACGGCATCCCTGAGGTCGCCGTATCTGATAATGGTCCCCAGTTTTCCAGTCGGCAGTTCAAAGCCTTTGCGGAGAAGTATGGATTTACTCACCAAACTAGCAGCCCTTACTACCCACAGGCAAACGGGGAAGCAGAGAGAGCAGTGCAAACGGTCAAGGCGCTGTTGAAGAAAGCAGAAGATCCCTACCTTGCCTTGCTCACATACAGGTCAACACCGCTGCAGAATGGCTCGAGTCCTGCTGAACTGCTCATGGGTCGTAAATTGCGGACTACTCTTCCGGCACTGAAAACCCATTACATTCCCAGAGCTGAGAGGGAAAACTTTATTAAGAAAGACAATATAATCAAAGCCAAGCAGAAGATAGTCTTTGATCGAGCTCATCGTGCCAGATCTGCAGTAGAACTCCATCCTGGACAGCCAGTCATTGTCAATCCAGGCCGAAGAGAAGGGATAATCATAAGAGCCCTAGGCAACAGGTCCTATGAAGTCAACATCAACGGTGACCGGCAGCGCAGAAACCGCCGACAGCTCATCCAGAACAACGAGAGACCAAGAACCAGAGCTCCGGTTCCCAGATCAGATGGCAACATCCTCCCAAGATCAGTGAATTGTGAACAAGATCCGCCAGAAAAACAGTCACTTGCAGATGAATCTGGTACATCCACTCAGAGCACCAATTATGTGACCAGAAGTGGCAGAGTAGTCAAAAAGCCTAAAAGACTTGATTTGTAAAATAGGATCACATAGACATGTTGATTCAAATTCTGACTTCTATGTTTTATAAAGTTTATTAGCTTAGTTTTAAAATTGCATTATGTGTTGTACATCTTAAGAAAAGGGGATGTGGTGTTTAGACATTCCCATAATGTGTTATTCCTATTTGGTTAGATGGGAATAGAGTTTGACTGTTTGAGAACTCAACCCTAACTGGTCTAGTGTTCAGGCTGTCTGGATCTTCCTCTTATTCAACATACTACACAACGTCCACAATATGACGAACCAATCTTACATATATATATATATATATATATATATATATATATATATATATATATATATATATATATATATATATATATATATATATATATCGCTTTATTGTCCCTTTTTATCGGGAAATTCTGGGCCGCCTCCTTTGGGGAAGGCGTAGTCGCAGCATGTGGCGCGCCCAAACCTAACCTACCTAATATTAGTTTTTTGGTTGTTTTTTTTTAAAAAATAATAATGGACATTTATATAGCGCTATTACTTGTCTTTTTATAGACAAGCGCATAGCGCTTTACATGAAAAGAAAGAAACATGAAACAACTTACAATATTACATTAAAAAAATTATACAATGAAAACAAAAATAAAACCCCACACACAAAATTAAAAAAAATACATTTTTTGTGGTGCTGTTGTTGAAATTTTGCTGGGGTAGCAAACCGGAGTACCCGGAGAAAACCCCCGAGACGTTGCCCGATTCGAAAGTAAATAATATTCGGAGGAACATAACGCCCAGATGCTGGATCGATTCCAAACCTGTCAGGCGCCATTGGTTTCTGGCCTGTAAACATGGCAAGTTAGTCCCGCCTTAGGGCGCGTTAACATGACGAGCTGCGCTTTGAGCTAGCGGTGGTGTAGCGTTGGACGAGCTTTGAGCTTTGAGCGGTGGGTGGCCACACCAAAAGCGTCAAAAAGCTAGCAGCTAACTAGCTGTACAGCTGGCTGTAAGCTCGGTGACAGCTTGGGTGGCCACATGACAAGCTGTTACAGCTAGCTGCCTGCGAGCGTGATGCTAGCTGTCGTTCAGAAGTTTATTATCTGTGGTTTTGCAAGGCATCGCAGACCCGCAACTAAAATTTATTTCTGTTGAAGTTGGAGCCTACGGGAAAAAGAGTGATGGAATATTTTCCAGGTTTCAGATGAAACTCTGCCTTGAAGGGAATAGAGTAAATATGTCCCACTACCAAATTCCAACATTCACCTTTCCTATTTTTTGGGTAGGTAACAAAGCCTATCGCCCAAGCCATACCTAATAACACGCATCAACACAGTTGATATCATCTTCAATTATCGCCATTCTATGGCAAGCCGTTGTGTAGAATGCGGGTTTGTAGTGCTTGCTGGAAAATGGTAAGTGCTGAAAACAGCAATCTGCACAATGTGACCACTGCTGACAACATTGTGCTAGCACTGTTGCCTTGCACAATGCAGTCATCCATCATGAGGTCGTTGATATAAAAAAGGACACGGAGATCTGGGATGATACTCAAGTCCGTGGCGAACAGGACAGACGGATGGGGTGTTACTCAGGTCGTACTGGACAATGCTTAGCATGGGTGAGAGAACAGCTGGTTGAGTATTTTGTCAGGGTTGGTGCAGTGAACTGGCAGGAAAACTACAGTTAATATAACTTTGCTGAACTAACTGAGGCAGTGATAATGAAGGATGAGACTCGTGACTTTAGTTTTCCCACAATGTTCATATACGTCACAAAGCTTGTGATTTTAAATCTAAAGTTGGTCACTTTTCTTTTAAGATCAACATGGAATGTACTATTTTAAAAAAAATAAAACAAAGGGTGCAGATTTTAAAAAGATGGACCTGCAATCATGCACTCCACCCAAATGTTGGTCATTTACTGTTCAGCCTTCCCCTTTTCTCTCTCTTGTTTCCCCCCACCCCTCCCCACACCCCTACAAAGAAATAAACCCAAGTTAAAACGTTAACTATATATTTTTGTAAATTGGCTGCCATCAAACACACAATACCTACATCATAAGTGTTCACTGATAATTTACCATCATAGCCCTTTTATTTATTTTTTATTTATATAATCCAGATCTAAATCTAGGTTGAATTTGGGACTATAAGCATGGTTCTAAATCCGAGTGAAAACATCAAATGTGAATTCGCTTAATAGATCTAGATCTGTATTTTATTTGCAACAAATTGTGTTAAAACATAATAAAGAAAAAAAAGCACTTACTGGGTACTATTATTGTTCAATGGCGACGGCACAAATGATAAAGCTGCAATTTTGTCAATTAGGCCTATACTATACGAAAAGAGCAAATGGTCATTTTATTATAAAATTTATAACCATCTTCACTCAATCACTAACTTGAGTGCCTTGCCATTTTAGGCACCTCCTGAAACAACTTTGCTCAAACCTCCCTGTTCGAAAATCTTTTTGTTTTTTTCTGCCACAATCTCTTATTTTGTAGTTCTCTGATTCCGTCAGCGAAGGGTGGTAAGAAGACTGATTCAAGGCCAAGGACACAAAACCAATCAAAGTCAAGGACCCAAAACCACCGCTTGAGCTTCGAGCGGCGATAAATGCCGAGAACATTACCGCCGCTCGAAGCTAGCAATAGCCGCACCCCCGTTGGGGTGCCGGGGGTTTCAGTATAAATAGTATCCCCACTTTCTGGAAATTTAGTGCTTTAAATTCCCACTGTCGCTGTCTTTCTCATTTGCTCTTTCTCAGTCCTGCTCTGTTCTATCAATCTGCTATACTATCTTCTTCTTGGCTAGACCAGTCACCTACCTTTTTTCTTGAAAACTCTTCCGGGACAAGACTCCTTGTTTGTGTATAAGGTCTGTTGGATCAGCTTGGGAATATTGGACGCTTTCTGCCAGGTGGTCACTAGGGCTTCCTATGATGTTATTATATGTTTTGTTGATAATTTATAATGATGTTTGTATTCTGTATTCTATTTTGTTTTTGTAAACGGGGGTTCGATAAATTAGAGTGCAGCCTCAGCGTCCCCTGCGTGGGATGTCTTTATAGTAAAGTGACTGGCTGGTGGAGGGCATTCAGTTTTCCCACTAGGGTTGTTTCAGCAGATCTTTTATGCGGATTGGGGGTTGTCCGGTCCTGATTTGGCTCGGAAGAGTCCGCTGGACCTAAAGCAACAATTATGTAATGTAATGTAATGTAATGTTATGTAAGCAATAGCCGCGCGGCTACCGCTCGTGATGTGGACGCTTCTACAGTAATTCTAGTTAGACTTTTCGCAGCGCAGCTGAAGCGCAGCTCAAAGCTTCGCTCGAAGCTTGTCATGTGGACGCGCCCTTAGACCACTTGGCCACAACGCCACATAAAAGCCACATTTAAAAAAATTATGAGAGAAACGTAAAACAAACTTTGAAGAATATGCCTATCCAAGAGCAAACCAAAGAGCCTACCTCGAATGTGAACCTAAGGTTGCGTTTAAAAAAATAAAAAAATAAAAAATTACATTGTACCAAACTAAATCTAAGTAAAAGCTCTTGGCTCTAGTAGCATCCGTTGAATGCATTGTAGAAGGGAAAGGTAAAGTTGTTGATTTGTTTGGGTTTTTTCCCCCACAATTCTATTGAAAATAAGCAATACTTAAATTTTATTCTACAACATATTCATGTTTCTGATTAATTTTAACAGTTTGGTCAATAATGACAGTGCAAATTACTGGAAAGTTTATAAAAAGTAGAGTGTCTTGTCCGTTTGCTTTAGATCTACATTTTGAAGGGAACATCTCGTTACTCCACCGTATCACTACTCCCCCGGCTCGTTACTCCCCCAGCTCGTTATTTTGAACAAAGTTCGACCGATTTCGTCGCCTATAGGAGACGAACTAGGTAAACTTTTTAGAAAAGGGTTCGGGTAAGGGTTAGTTGCAGAGCTATCCCTAACCCTTGCCCTAACCCTTTTCTCTACAAAAATCACTTTCCGATTCCTACATTCTTAAAATAACGAGCTGGGGGAGTAACGAGCCGGGGGAGTAGTGATACGGGGGAGTAACGAGCTGACCCCCTGAATATGAATCGACGAGGATGAAAATGCTTCCAAATGTCTAGCTCAAGTAACCACAACTGTTGGCCTATCACAGTAGTATAACGTTTCGAATTACTTAATAATTTATGGTGAATTAAAAGTCCAGTTTGTCACCTTTAATGAAAAATATTGTTTACTTATAGTGTCTGAAGGCCGGTTGTAAATTTATAGAACTTCATTGAGGCATGCTAATACCACAGGGTATGAAGATTCTTTTTTTTCATCTTTGTAAACTCGTAGGTCTTAATTACATACAACTTTCCAAGACTCTTCTTTCGTCTTTGTAAACTCGTAGGCCTACTATACAGTATGTAATTGAGGCCTGTGAGTTTACAAAGACGAAAGAAGATACTTCAGAGCCTGTGCTGACACGCTAGCCTAAGCGGACAATGCTGATCAGGCCTATCCTAAAAATTAGTGCAGATTTGCCTCCATTGTCTGGTTTATCTGAAGAGATGGTCTTCCCAACTCTGTTCAGAGAGTTGAGTAGTTCAGAATGATTGACTCATCTAGTTACGCCACTCATTACAATAGGCTGAAGCAGACGATGCCGAGACTGACTTGGGTGCCGCTATGCTGAGAAGCTCTTTTTCTTTTTTTTTAAAATAATTAAATCCCGCTCCTCATTCTTATTAATGATGACCAACTTTGAATAGAAGTAATTTGTACACAGTACACTCCTGTGGTTTGTTTACTGTGTTGATTGTGTAAGTGTAAAGTGATGGAAGACAAAATGGCAAGTCATTCCAATGTATACATATATATACATTTCCAGCCACTGACATAGATAGCTGAACAATCATCATTATCAAGAGTTACATTTCTTGGTGGTGTTGTGATTGGGCTTTATCCTAATGAAGCAAAGGAAAACATGGAGTGATATGCGCTATGTTATAATATGCATGGACATTTTTATTTGTGTTCATTTACTACTTGGTGCAAAGTTTTCCTCTCTTATGTATAATGTGAAAGTTGGACAATAAAGATGTATAGTTAGTATCTCCCCTAGTTTTAAAGGTACATCAATACCATAAACATTTGATTTCTGGCCCTTTTTCTGAGCGTACCAAGTGGCTTGACTAGTGCGTCTTTGATGTCTAGGGTAGGATATGGTTTATTTTACGAACCCCAAATGAAAAACCTTACAAGCAATTTATTTTACAGTTTGCGTTTCTTACCGGCTTTGGTAGATGCTATTTTTAGCTCAAGAATGTTGGCTAGCGTTTGCTATGAATAGGCACAGGAACCACAGAATGTATTCATTACAAAATATCACTATACTTTCCACAGAATGTATTCATTACAAAATATCACTAGACTTTCCACAGAATGTGTTCATTAGTTTACAAAATATCACTATACTTTCCACAGAATGTGTTCATTGCAAAATATCACTAGACTTTCCACAGAATGTGTTCATTACAAAATATCACTAGACTTCCCACAGAATGTATTCATTACAAAATATCACTAGACTTTCCACAGAATGTATTTATTACAAAATATCACTAGACTTTCCACAGTTTAGGCGAGCATTGTGGCCAAGTGGGCTAAGGCGGGACTAACTTGCCTTGTCCACAAGCCAGAAACCAATGGCGCCTGACAAGTGTGGGTTCGAGCCATCTCCGGGTACTCCGGTTTGCTACCCCAGCAAAGATTTGAAAAATTCACAAATAATGTTAGGTAAATAGGGTTTGGGGCGCGCCACTGGCTGCGACTACGCCTTCCCCGGGGGAGGCGGCCCAGAGTTTCCCGATAGAAAGGGATAATAAACTGCAGCAGATTTATTTGTTGATGTGAGCTTTTTTTTCTGTGGGACAACACTCACTAAAAAAAGGTAAAAGGCTCTGTCAGTGTCTATGTCAAAGTCGATGTCAATGTCATATGTCGATGTCAAAAGGGCAGTGTTAAAATGGGATCCTTTAAGGCAAAATGTGGATTAAACATAAAAGGGACATTTGGGAGTGAAAGGCCAACCAACAACCAAGCTAGTACTGACTAATCGTGTATGTTGGTATAGATCGCCGCGCTTTGAGCCTGATTGATTTGGGGAAAAGCGCGTATATAGCATCCTGTATATAGCATCCTGTATTAATCAATCAAGAGTTGAAGTAACTGAATTTTATTATTTAAAAAAAAATTTAAATCAACTAAATTGCTTTTGCCATTTTAGAGAGAGAGAGAGAGAGAGAGAGAGAGAGAGAGAGAGAGAGAGAGAGAGAGAGAGATAGCAAAACGTGTTTAGCAAAATAAAAGCAACCTGGACCTTTTGAGGTAGAACAAATTATGACATCATGGGTCGATGGCCACTTACCTCTGGGTACCCACTTCCAGTGAACAATCCACAGCGCTGTACTACAAAATACCCCCTAATATTTCGGTAATTGTTAAGTATGACAGATGGACATTAAAAGAAGAGCAAGGCTTACATTCTCTTTTGTGGAGAGGCAAAGGTCAGCCTCCGCTAGTCTCAGCTACGCAGTGTTCCTAAGAAGTTTTGGTCAAAATATGTTCAGTGAATGTTGAAAGATGTGGCAAGCAGTGGACCGACATCCCAGATAGCAGCGATTTTGTGGGCCTGGTGCTTCATTAGGATGGATAAATTGCACCTTCTGCAGCTCCATATCCAGCGGCTGCCTGTTATTTTCATTTGAGTTAGGGGTTATATTTTATTTCAGTTATAGGTGCTCTCTCTACTTGTTATTTTTTCCCTTTGCCTCCAGTGAAGAACCCACAGCGCAGTCCTACAAAATATACCCCCTAATATGTCAGTAATTGTTGATGTGCGACATTTGTAGGTGGACATTAAAGGAAGAAAAAGAAGAAATTATGTGGAAATACGAAAATGCTAGTGATATGATTGATTGAAACCATCAGACGAGTGTCAGTTACGACTCTTGACTTTGTTAAATTGCTCAACGCTGAAACAAAATAAAAAAGCACACAAGATCCCTCTTCAGGGCGGGACTTTGTTTTTAAACTTGAAACTTAAAGCGACAGACGTAATAATGTTGTTTAATGGTAATGATCGTTAATTTCACATGACGTATCGTCTTATCATTCTTTGCAGTAATTATTATTTACATTACGATCAAAAAGTATAAGGTTTTAGTTTTCCTGATGAAATAAAATGTGCCAAGCTTTACAAGCAGCATAAGCGTGCATTTACCTTGTTCCATTCTCACAGACGAGAAGTTTCAAAAGCTGAACTGAGAACCAAACTTGTCAAGCAGGAAGTGAGCGATGTACAAACACAAGTGCAAAGACTTAAGAGACTTGTTTCGCGACCTCCGCGACCCAACACATGCAGCGGTAAGGGAGGCAACCAAGGCGAAGAGAGCGCTCTTGTGGAGAAAAGGTAGAAAATTTACTCCCTGTCGTCAGCGTAAACAAAACCTTGAAATTTGTTTCTGTCTTCTAGAGGCAGTGTTTCAGTGTATTAATCATGTACAAATCACACCATGGGCAAGGTAATCAACACGGTTTTAATGTACACTTCTAGGTTTATCTTGGACCTATATTCATTATTGTTTTACGTTTTGATTTCCTCACTGCCTTAAGAAAAGAAATGCCAAGGCTTAAGCGAAAAAATGCATCCATAGTACTGATCATTATAATATATGATGTATCCCATCCTCCCAGCATCTTGTGCCACACCGTTACAAAGTGGTATGTTTATCTTCTGATTTGCCTTACAATAAAACGCTTTAATAACACACAATGTTATCCATTCAATTTCATTTGCCAAATTTTGAATTCTAATAACCTTTTTCAGGGCATTCCAATGTCAGTGTGATAAATGAACAAAGCGTGTTTCCTAATGAAATAAGAATTCATGACTATAATTCCAAAAACGCCACTCAAATATAACAAATAAACATGAACTCAACGCTGTTATAACCCCCCCACCCCCCCCACCCCCCATTTTTATGATTAGAATAGTTCATGAGTTTTGTTTGCTTAAAGCCCCACCCCCCTCTTTTTCATAAGATGGATATTTTTCTCTCTCTGTTCCTCTTTCTCTCTATTTCCCTCTGTCTTTTTCTCTGTCTGTCTGTCTGTCTCTTTTTTGTTCTTTCTGTCCACTGTGTGTGTTTATAATAGTGTTGAGTTCATGTTCATTTGTTATATTATTGTGGTGTTTTGTGAATTATACTAGTCATGAATTCTTATTTTATTAGGAAAAAAGCTTTGTACATTTATCACACTTACATTGGCATGCTCTGATAAAGATTATTAAATACTAAAAATTTGTCAAATCAAATTAAATTGAGTGGATAACATTTTGTCGTTTTAAAGTGTTTTATATATATATATATGATGCTGTCTCAAAAGGTCAACCTAGAAATGTGACATTGCAGCAAAAAATTGAAAAGTGACTGAGACTTGCAGTTTTGATGTTAATGTGTGGTCTTAAGCTTAAATTTCATAAAAATAACATTTTAAACAAAATGTCTTTTCTGTTTACAGAGATATGCTTGGTAATAGGGGTGAAGGTGGCATGTGTCGCGTGTGACAGTGGACAAAAGAAAATTTTTAATAAATTAAAGAAAATAACAGCTAAGCAATTTCCAAACACAGCCCAAGTAAGCATATGACTATTGAAGAAAAAGTATTAATTTACTTTTAGTATAAAGCATTTGCCAGTACAAAATTTTGAAATGATAACTTTGTCCTGTCACACGCAACCAAACCATGAAGTTTATTTTTTCAAGAAAACAATCAAAACAACTTTAATAAATACCATCCATAGTTTATGTGCCAGTTTACATCTCAAGAAATAAGATATTTTACTATAAATTACTAAGTTCTATTTTAATAAGCATGTACAATCCCTATATTTATATATTTTGTCTTTGTCACAACCGACACGTCACAACCAATGAACACTGAAATCATGAATTTACTTGTAAAAAGATGGTCATGGAAGAAAAAAGTAATTGCAGCATAAAAAAGTAAACAAAAAAGGACAATGCTTTTAAAGAAAATGTATAAATTTATTTCAAGTACATCATTATCAGTATAAAAGGGTAAAGTGAAAATGTTGTCCTGTCGCACGCGACCAAACCATGAAGTATATTTTTTCAAGAAAACAATCAAAACAACTTTAATAAATACCATCCCATAGTTTATTTGCCAGTTTACATCTCAAGAAATAAGATATTTTACTATAAATGAATAAAATCTATTTTAATAAGCATTTACCATCCATATACTCTTTTTTTTGTCTAAAGTCGGTTGTGACAACTTTGTCTTTAGTAAAGACAAAGTTGTCACAACCGACATGTCACATCCAATGAACACTGAAATCATGATTAACTAGTAGAATTTTAAAAAAGTAAATTGAGTAGAACACAAAAAAAGGTGAATGGCATATTTACGCATTTGCATATAGCACAGGAAAGATTTAAATAAACTCTGCAAAACAAAGCAGTCAAGGAATCACTTCGTCTTTTATCACTAAAAGTAAAAAACGAAAGCAAATTTAAAAGCACGTGTTTTCATCAGTGCATCAAGTGCGAAAAATGAAAAATAGCATCTGTAATTTAATTTTTAACATAGAATAAACCAGTTTATGTTAAGATAAAAATATTTTCTTACAATATTGATACTCTTTGATTGGTCGTAACATGTGGTCGGTCGTGACAAGGAAAAAACAAAATCGATAGAGAAACACCAACCTGGTCTTTTTAAAGCATCCATCTTGGAATGAAAACTTTGGTTCGGAAATCTCAAGAGACTTTCGCTGTAACTATTTCCGTGTGAAAAGGTACTAATCGTCATCAATTTGTTAAATTTTCGGATTGGAAATGATGGTTACCGAAAGACAAAGGAATTACTTACGTTCAATTTACGATAAATTTACTATGAAAGAATTATTATTTTCCTACAAAAAAACATAAATTAGTGAGGATAAGTAATGTTTAATCTGTCAATGATTTTTTTTCTTATTTAATCAGCATGGATGTTTAGCTATCTAAGAAGAAAGGCAAGCAACGTTGAGACAAAGTACGTCACGACCGATCACGTCATTTTTACAAACCTTCTAAACATAAATAAAAATGTTTTGCAAAGCTGAAAGACATTTAAAGTTAAAAATTAACATTAATGCAACACATCAAACATAAAAAGTTCATTTGTTTTACTCAATTTTATTGAAAAGGAGATGGAGTTTTTTCAGGTCACACAGAATGTCACATTCGCGCCAACAAAATTTTGTCAATTTTTAGTGGAAAAATAGCAATAAAAAACTTCTTTCAACCTTTGTGTGTGTAATGTTGATATATGTTAGTACCTAGTTATATTGCTTTTTTATAAATGCAAAGAAAAAGCTTTAATACATGACCGAAATATTTTTTTTTTATGGTTCAAAGACTGCATGCTTCCTTTTGGTCACCTTTTGAGACAGCATCATATATATATATATATATATATATATATATATATAGGCTTATAAACCATTGCTTCTGGGCACCTTAAAAGTCACCAACCGGTCATTTGGGTACCCGGCTTTGGATCTGGGGACCCAGCTGGGTCCCCGGATCCAAGGCGGCTCCCAGAAAACGATCTTAGGGTAAGCGCAGTGCCTCGACGATTAGGGTAAGGCAGTGCCTCGACGATGATTAGGGTAAGGCAGTGCGCTCGAAACGGGTTAGGGTTAGGGTTAGCGGTCCGTCTACAAGTGATAATTTACATGTAATTATAGTGGGGGTACCCAAAAGCAAGGGGGTATATCTATATATATATATATATATATATATATATATATATATATATATATATATATATATATATATATATATATATATATATATATAATGTGTGTATATATATCCTTATGTATTTATTATTATGTGTATATATCCTTATGTATATGTATATCCTTATGTATATATAAACAGTGATGGAGAAAGTTTTTAAGCTAGGGGTATTTATACCCTCAACCAAAACATGTGGGGGTTTTCATACCCTCATTGCAAACATAAGGGGGTTTTTATACCCCCTTTCAGTTTTTTAGGGTGTACACCAACATACGTAATAAACACTTTGTTTGCACAGCATAGAACCATTTTCTTTCAGTGTTAGCCACGGAAATTCCAGGAGCCATTTCTCCTGGAAAGTCTTTTCATCAGTTTGAGTTTCTTCAGCCGGGCCCGGTTGCGGCTCACCTTTTTCTTCTCTTACCGAGTACTCAAAGCCAAAATCTGACAAAAAAGTTTGTTTTTATTTTCCTTCAGCTTGTTTTAATTTTTTTGAGCAATTACTTTTGCTTCGGCTTCCCCTCAGATCGCTGCTTGTCGGCCGTGTTTAATGTTGGGTTGTTGTCAGTCTTATATAGCCAATCAAAAGCGTCGAGAAAAAATAGTGAATATTATCGTGCATATGATTGGCTGTTTCTCGGAAGCAACAGAATTAATAGGAGGGGGAGAGAGGGTGGTAGGCGGTCGCGCAGGACGCACCGGCACACGATCCAAATCGAGCGAAAGCTGTACGCACGACCGAAATAGTTGTACCTGATGATACCTCCCAGCAACTTAGCTTTACGTTTTAATACCCCTTTGGCACTGACTTTGTGCGTGTTTATACCCTTTCATTACATTTTCGTTATGTGATTTCCCAACTCAGTACGTGAAAAACGTACGATTGTACGTGATCTCCATCACTGTATAAATATCAGGGCTCGAAATTAGCGGGGGCCCGGGGCCAAAAACCCGCAAAGTTGATTTCGGGCTCGGAAAGTTGAAAAACGAAGGGCCCGCTTTGCCCGCAAAATAATTCGTCTACTACAGCTAGCTAGCTCTACTCGGCAGTTTCGTATTTGGGCCAAGGGAAGCAACCCACACCGGTGCCCTAAATTTGGACAGAAAAAAAAACAGAGAAAAGAAGCGAAAACCCTTTAATTTTGCACTCAAAAGTTTAAGTTTAATATACACTTCAATATCTTTTTAATATTACAAAAGGCTTTGGCACAACATAAGCATAAAATGTCCATCTTTGCAAGAACGAAAGTATGTCTACATATCGTCGCCATACAGTTGCTAAAACAATCCGCGATGGCGTATTTTCCAATTTTTGGGAAGCGAAAGACGCCAGAAGAAAACGTCGACGAAAGGAAAGAACAAGAAAAAGAGAGAAAAAAGAAGTATGAAGAGGAAAAAATCAAGGAACTACAATGAAGGGTGGAAAAAAAAATTTCCATGGAATGGCCTTTTAAGTGAACGAGGAAGAGTACTGTTAAGTTTAGTTCCCTTTCATGGTTTTGTTTTGAACTTTTGTGCATTGAGGTCAGATTTTTTGTTAGGTTACTCATATTAAAAATTTACTGATGTGTATTGTGCAATACTCAGTCACAAAACTGAAAAGTATTATACAAGAGACTCACTTGATTTTTTTCTATTTTGTTTAATGGCCATTTCAGGCTCACTATAGTCACTGGAATATGTGTGTCACTGAATGTGTGTGTGGGTTTTTTCCCCTTTTTTGTTGGTAATGTTTGAAAGTGAAAGAAAAGGCAAATAAAAATGACATCACTCAGCAAAATTGGAAATTCAATTGTTTTTAATTTAGATTATCAGACAAATTGTACTTTCTACTTATTATATTGTCAATAATTCTTTTGTTTTTTGTTTGCATTATTTTTCAAGTTGGGCCCCGAAAGTTGCTTGTGGGCCCTCAAATTTTTCAATCAAGGGGCCCGGTGGCCCCCAAAGAAAAAAGTTAATTTCTAGCCCTGAATATCCTTATGTATATGTATGTCCTTATGTGTGTATATCCTTATGTATCCTATCCTATCCTGTCCCGTAACCCGAAGGTCGTAGGGGCACCACAGATGATCGTTTAACCAGCATACTCCATCTTTCTCTGTCCTCAGCAGCCCTGATGGCTTCGCTCAGTGTCAAACCAGTCCATTCTCGAATGTTGTCCTCCCACCTCTTTTTCGGTCTCCCTTTTCTTCTACCTCCTTGCACTGTGCCTTGCAGAATAGTCTTTGCAAGGCCTGATGATCTGGTGACGTGGCCATACCACCGAAGTTTCCGTTTCTTCACCACTGTTAGCAGGTCATCATGTTGTCCAATAGCTTGTGTGATGGTCTGTCGGACTTCGTCGTTGGTGATGTGTTGGGTATAGGAAATGCCCAGAAGTCTTCTGTAGCACCTCATCTCCATGCTTTGTATTCTTCGTTGGAGATCTGCTGTGAGGGTCCATGCTTCGCAAGCATATAGGAAGATGGAGATGACAAGGGAGCGCAGCAGTCTTACTTTGGAATGTAGACTGATGGTCCTGTCTTTCCAAATGGGCTTCAACCTTGTCAGGGCAGCAGTTGTTTGTGCGATCCTGGAGAGGACTTCCTGTCGGGACCCATTGTCTGATACAATGGCTCCTAAATATTTGAAGCTATGCACTGTGTCGAGGGATTGGCCTTGGACTTTGATGTCCGTATTGATGCCATTGGTGTTGTTGGTCATCATTTTGGTCTTCTCTGCACTTATTTCCATTCCATAGGCTTTGGAGGTGGTGTCAAGCCTCTGTACCAGCTGTTCAAGTTCTTGTTCCTCTCCAGCCAATCCATCAATGTCATCTGCAAAACGAAGATTGGAGATTGCTCTACCCCCTATGCTGACTGTGCCTTCATGGTCTGCAAGAGCATCCGACATGATGCGCTCTAGGAAGATGTTGAAGAGTGTTGGAGAGAGTAGGCATCCTTGACGCACACCGATTGTTGTTCTGAACCAATTCCCGATGGCTCTGTTGTGTAGGACTGCACTGGTAGCCTTGTCATACAGGCTTTTGATGACTTCAATAATTTTTGGGCTGATGTTGTACACTTTCATTGTTGCCCATAGAGCTGCATGCCAGACTCGGTCAAACGCCTTCTTGAAGTCTATGAACACATGATATAGATGTTGTTGGTGCTGTAGGTATTTCTCACAGATTATTCTGAGGTTGAAAATCTGCTCAGTGGTACTTCGCCCTGCCCTGAATCCTGCTTGTTCTTCAGCTATGATTTGTTCAGCTTGGGGTTTCAACCTGTTGAGTATTATTTTCAAGAGGACCTTGCTGGGATGGCTGATGAGGCTGATGGTGCGGTAATTTTCACACTCCTGAAGGTTACCTTTTTTGGGAAGAGTGATGACAAGCGACTGGGTCCATGGTATAGGCCACTCCCCACTCTGCCAGATCTTGTTACAGATAATGGTGAGGGCATCAATCATCGCTTCTCCTCCTGCTTGTAGCACTTCCGCGGGTATGTTGTCCACTCCTGCTGACTTCCCTTTCTTTAGCGCTTGCACTGCTGCCTCAACTTCTTCCCGGAGAATTGGGAGGATTTCTTCTTCTTCTCTGTTCTCTGGACATGCTAGAACTGATGGGTCTCCATTTGGTGTATGGTTGTAAAGGTCAGAGCAGTACTCTGTCCATCTGTCCAAGACTTCTTGTTCTTCTGTAAGGCATATGCCAGACTTGCTTTGGATAGTGGAGACTTTGGGCTGTTTGACACTTGTCAGTCGCTTCACAGTCTGGTAGGCCTTCTTGCTGTTGTTCTTGTTCAGACTGTTCTCTATTTCCTGGCATTGACCTTCTATCCAGTTCTCCTTTGCTGTGAGCATGCCTTTTCGGATCATTGTTAATTTTTCGGTAGACATCAGCTCCCTGTGAGGTGTTCTTTTTCTTTTTCATCTCTCTTCGTTTATCACACAGATCCAAAAGTTCAGGTGTGATCCACAGCTTCTTCTTTGGTCGGTGCTTGCCAAGGATCTCAGTGGCGGCATCTGTCACAGCTGAGTTGAAGGTGGTGGTCATGGTGTTGACATCTACTTCACCAGCCCCCAAAATGAGCAGTGGTGCAAATTTCCCTCCAATTGTGGCCTGAAATAGTTCTGCCACCTCCGGGTCTTGCAGTTTGTGTATAAATAAATAAAATATGTGGGTGGGAATATCTGTGAATTTCAGTACTACGGATATACATATCATTATGTATATACATATACTTATGTATATGTATATCCGTAGTACTGAAATTCAGATATTCCCACTGCACCCACCCACCCCAAACATATTAATTAATTAATGAATAAAATAACATCAATAAATGAATAAAAATGTATTAATTGTTTTAATTTGAACACTAAAGGAGTCCACAATTGAGGGCGTGCTGCACTATTTATTTCACTGTATACATTGCAGGGGTCATAAAGTATTCTCCCAAAAATTGCGGTCAAATATTTGTGGACCTCAAGGTGGCACAGAGACCGGTCATGCTCTTCTCCAAGAGTTACGTCCCTGAGTGCAAGCAGGTCAAAGAGGTCATGGCATCGTTCACGTTCAAGAAAGGCTACTACGAGGTGACAGAGATTGAGAAACGGCAAGACGTCAACCAAATAGAGAATTACTTCCAAATCCTGTGTCTTACTAACAACCGTGCCGTGAGTATTAAAACATGTATTGATGATGATGAGGAGGAGCAGGAGGAGGAGGAAGAGGAGGAGGAAGAGGAGGAGGAGGAGAGCGAAGATTATGATGACGGTGATGATGATGATAATCATATCAAAAACAATAAATGTGGCATGACCAGTATTGTAGGCTGAGTGTGAAATGAGGTACATGGTAGTGATGGTACTTCTCCGCACTACACCAGCCTATAGTACACACTACACCAGTCTATAATCAACACTACACCAGCCTATAGTCCACACTACACCAGTCTATAATCAACACTACACCAGCCTTTAGTCCACACTACACCAGACTATAGTCCACACTACACAAGACTATAGCCCACACTACACCAGACTATAGCCCACACTACACCAGCCTATAGCATACACTACACCAGACTAGCCCACACTACACCAGCCTATAGCCCACACTATACCAGGCTATAGCTCACACTACACCAGGCTATAGCCCACACTACACCAGCCTATAGCCCACACTACACCAGCCTATAGTCCACACTACACCAGCCTATAGCCCACACTACACCAGACTATAGCCCACACTACACCAGACTATGGCCCGCACTGCACCAGACTATGGCCCACACTACACCAGACTATAGTCCACACTTCACCAGCCTATAGTCCACACTGCACCAGCCTATAGTCCACACTACACCAGACTATGGCCCACACTTCACCAGCCTATAGTCCACACTGCACCAGCCTATAGTCCGCACTACACCAGACTATGGCCAACACTACACCAGCCTATAGTCCACACTACACCAGCCTATAGTCCACACTACACCAGCCTATAGTCCACACTACACCAGACTATGGCCCACACTACACCAGACTATAGTCCACACTACACCAGCCTATAGTCCACACTACACCAGCCTATAGTCCACACTACACCAGCCTATAGTCCACACTACACCCAGACTATGGTCCACACTATACCAGCCTATAGTCCACACTACACCAGCCTATAGTTCACACTACACCAGACTATAGTCCACACCACACCAACCTATAGTGAGGGTGCTTAGAAAAAGATAAGCAAAGTGGTAGAAATATTGTCAGTGATGAAATAAGTGACCGACGGTTAAAGGTGTATTGAATGTGCCCAATGTGGACAATTAAATGCAGTATGTGGAGGGATAAATCAAACAACACAGGGACAGTTATGCACACACCAAACAAACGTTACCAGTAAATACAACAATGCTGAGCAGTAAATTCCTTCACAACCATACCACACTGCACGGACACTGCCTTTGGCAAAGAAGCCTCCATAATATATGTTGGTGAAACAGTCCCAATCACAGCAACAATGTTACACCACACAGTCAAGCTCAACTTTCACACTTCACTGATACTGACATCATGCTGGGAGTACTAAAAGCTGACCACTCAGCTATGCCAGAGGATTTTGTGACTGTCCTACTTTGATGTGTGTCTGGCTTTCCATTGTGCACATGTATCCACTCAATAACTGTTCGGTTGATTGAAACATTTCTCTTGCTGCAGGTGCCTCAGTTATTTGTGAGGGGCAAGTACCTAGGCGGACATGAACAGATCATGCGTATGCATGACAATGGGGAGCTGAAGCAAGCTTTGGCTGGAGTGTTACAATAGCTGACAGTGTGGTCACTGCCATAGATAACATTGGGTTTTATCGCCTCAAAATGGGTAGAAATTTCTTGTCCAAATGTGCCAATTTGGCCATGAACTTTTTTGGACTTGAAAATTGTGTGATACTGCAATATGGACTGTGTGCATCAATGATTGATGCTGATGATAGCGATGATTGATGCTGAGGATGGCGATGATTGTTGCTGAGGATGGCGATGATGGTGATAATAATGATGATGATGATGATGATGATAATGTACAGTTGTATAGAGGCATATACTGCAAGTCAGTTTGAGATGTGTGAATGGTTGCATGCATGAAATAGAGAACTAACGGCTAATTTGGCGACCTTTTCCTTTAAAACACTTGAATTCCATTACTTTGTCCTTTTGAATGTGCGATATCTTGTCTGTATTATTAGAAATGATACTGGGTTAAACATGTGGGAGGTTAAAAGGGATAGCCCATGAATTTAGCTGTGGTTTGTATCTACAGCTGTACTTAGGCTAGTGTTTTGCCAGTGGAGTGTGACGTTGAGCCTGCTTTTGTATAGTCCAGACCATCAGTACAGTACAGTACAGATATCATTAGGCTAGTCTTTGCTTGTGATAGATGTGCATGATTGGCCTAGAACATTAACTCATTTTGTAACATGGACTATATTTTACACTGTAAAGATGGTTTTTTGAGTTGAGATTGTTAGTCGTTGGATAGTGATCCTGATTGGGCTCTTTGCAGTCTGCTGGACCCTATAAACTATAACTTACTAACTAAATAGTTGGATATTATACTTCATCTCTATATCATAATCCTTGATTACACAGTTATGAAGTAGTTATAGAAATACAAAAAAATGAAACTGTTACATTTAAATAGAGTTGCATACATTTGCTTCAGTCCGCTGTTATCTTCAACTTCCAAACAGCACAATAATGTGTATGCATTGCATGAAAGAGAGAGGCACTGAGAACAAGCGACCTAAAGCCAGAACATTCACAAACGTAGCACATACCTTCTAAAGAATGACTCCAGAGGATATTAAAGCTTCAACAGATGTGCATTCTTTTGTCCGGAAGCTTAAAATCTGTCTCTTTTCACGACAGTAAAATGGGGTTATGCGTCATACAAGTGGGCATTGGATTGGATTACATAAAATAGCAACAGAAAATGTAGTCTTTGTCCCTCATGTAACAATATTTTACTGTAATACTATTTTTATATTATTTAAGTACCCCTGAGGTTCCAAGGTGGCTTGTGGTGCACTGTGCCAACATTTACTACCAGTAGTCTCATATTTACTGCAATGCTCACAGATTGAACAGTAGGAGTTTTCCTTTCAGAAATCAGGAACTAAAAATTGTCAAACACAGAACAAAAGAGTAATGTTGCAGCGTAGTTTCTGAAAGTTTGTTTTCAATTGTCCGCATCAAGTAAGTTAATACAACTGCACCTAATGATTGCTTCTGAGTGTGTGTGTGTGTGTGTGTGGGTGGGTGTGTGTGTGTGTGTGTGTGTGTGTGTGTGTGTGTGTGTGTGTGTCCAAGTAAGCTGTGGCGTGGTAGATATTTAGAAGTAAATCTTTTATAACATTACAACAAAATATTGTCAAATGTGATATTAAACAGTATACAGTATTTTAAAAAAAAAAGAATAACATTAAGTAGTAGTATTCAACAATTATTTTTATAATAATAATATATTTGAGTGACTGACATCTTAATTTAGGATTCAGTGTAACAGTACCATGTATATTTTGGAGCAATTATCCAATTCATTAATTTCATTTACTCATTGCATGATAACTTTGGGTACTGTCAGCATTATTGTAAGGGTTATCATGGAATATGTCCTGTCCTTAATAGGAAAATATTATGTCACATGTGTAATGTACAATTATCTTATGACAAGTTATTAAATTATATCATTTATGTAATGTGAATTTTATGAGAGAGAGCATAATAAAAATGTGTTAAGTTAATTGTTTTTAAAGTTTGTGTGCAATTTTGTGAGATATGAAGTGGTAGAGAAGCTTGGAGCTGTGTGTCATCGCAGGCTTTGTGAGATGTGAAGTGCTAGAGAAGATATGAGCTATGTGTCATCGCAGGTTGTGTTTGCAACACTTGTGAAGGCAAACTTTAGTGTTTCAGAGGACATGGCTTTGAATCCAGCAGCCATTTTACTGCTTGAAAAAGAGAATGACTTCTTCAGACGAGAGTATAAACTGAGGCCTGGTCTGCACATGCATGCATTCCATGGCATGGACTGTAAAGAAGCTGTACTGTACAGGTGAGTGCTAGAAACAATAACACACCCAGTCAGCACTAGGTCATACTCCCCTTCAGTTGTCGAGGATCGCTCAGCTGTAAGAGGGTGTGCATCAAGAAACAGTTTGGCACTTTGGATGTCAGGAGTTAGATCCCATGTTCAGTCCCCACCTTGAGCAGTTCGCTGGCCTAGTCAAGCGCTATATAACAACTATTCAACATCAGCCGCATAGACCATCTTACAGCTTCCATCATTCTAGCGGTCATGTCAGTCAATGGAATCAGGAGCAGATTTGAATAAAGAGCACCTGGTGGGTCTAGTATTCCACCTTGTCCTGGGTGGAGTAGTGCTACAACTGCGCTGTGCTTTCACTCCATGAGAAAGCAACAGGAATCTCACCATTCAATTTCTTTCAAACAGGAATTGACACATTTCACCCATGTGGAGGTGACCGGCATAATCCAAACACGGAGAATGAAGTATCCTAACAGCAAAGAACAATTAGACCGACACATAACATAAAAGATTTGAGTTACTTTATTCTTACAATCGCTAATCAATCACAAAACAGTCATATGTACTTTTGATTGGGTCACAGTAATTACATTCATATTATCACACTACGAAATCTGGAGAGAAAAAAAACACCACCTAAATCATTATTTAATGGTAAGAAACTGCCAAATCAAAGCAGTTGAATACCAATGCACCAGGTGCTATCAGAAAAGAAAATACATCTACCACTGAGTATCACTGCCACTCATAGGGCGTTCGCATGAAATGCATGAATCTGACACAAAACTCATATCTGACCCATTGACAGACAAATAACTACAGATTTTGTTTTCTTTTCCTTTAAGAAAATGTTATCTACCAACAACATTCAATTTCAAATGACAACAATGTTATTTGAAAGGAAAATACTCATAGATCAATGAATAACACATACCACATGTCATCTGAAGGCTTATCATGTCGCAGTTGACATGCGCTACTAACCAGATGCTATCTAAACAATATTTTGATTTAGGTCAGGTTTTTCTCATGAAGAAATAAGGCTACAACCTTTCATCTCACAGTGACGTACAATGTTTTATTTCACTGACCCCAATGTGGAAAACAAAATGTAAAAGCTGGATCTTATTCACAAATTTTATAACTTTAATTATATCCGTAAGTGAGATGAACAAAGTCAATATTCCAACTCCTAAAGCACAAGGATTCTGTATTCTAAAATCCAAAATCTAATTCTATCGTAATTTCCCTTACAATGCCCAATGCTTGTTGGGGTACCACACCATATAAGTCTACATTATTATTATTATTATTATTATTGCATTCCATCGACTGTAAACCTTTTACCTGTCAACCTCTGAGTGTTGTGTAAAGACCAGGTTTTCATCAATCCATATTACTACATCCCAACCTTTTCAAGATACCACTTCACTTCCTATACATTCCATCACTTTTATTTTAATGCTTGATCCATGTAAAAATGCCATCAAGATACCATTTCACTTCCTGTACATTCCATCACTTTTAGTTTAATGCTTGATCCATGTGAACATACCATCAAGATCAAAATCTAAAATCTTATCGGTTTATTGATTGTATGGCCATGCTACATTACACAAAAAATGATCAGGGCATACATATGATACAGATACACGATAAATAAAGATAAAGATACACAATAAATAAGATATTTAAGAAAAATATGAGATAGAGATCATTTAACCATCCACCAGAATCAATCACTATAAAAGAAATGTGTTATTTGAGTTAAAATTTGACAATAAATATATGGGGGTGTCGGATAGTGCAGTGGTTGGAGCACTCGCTACTGTGTCGAAAGTGAAGCACCGTCCGGTGCGGTTAGCACTTGGATGGGTGACCGCTAAGGCGTGAAGCGACAAATAACAACGCCCCCAGTTGACTCAACTGTGATTGAGTACCTACTCTCTTGAGGGTGGGGAAGGTAAAGCAGCGAGGGAGAGAGTTGGGCATCACCCTCATTACGCTGGCCCAAGATAAGTGTGATCTCCAACATCACGCTCCCCTACGGCCACAAGGCTATGGGACTACCTTTACCTTTTTTTTTTTAAATATATGAGTTGAGATTTTGTAAAGGTATTGCATACAAGTTGTTTTGAATTTACCTCTCAAACTAATTTCACTTAATTTTTTAAAAAAAATCAGTTTATCTTAAATAGTTAGTTGGTTAGTTAGTCATTTTTATAGGGTCCAGCGGACTGCAAAGAGCCGAGAATCGGGGCCACAACTTGTTTGAAAGGGGACTCAACCCCGATCCGAATAAAAGCTCTGCTGAAACAACTCTAATGGTAACACTGAAGGCACTCCACAAGCCAGTCACTTTACAATAAAGGCATCCCATGCAATTGACGCTGAGGCTTTACTCTAATTTATTGGATGTCCATTTACAAAAACAAAACAGAATATAAACATCATTATAAAATATTAGCAAAACACATACCTAGAAAATGTTTACATTGCTAAATAAAAAAGCCATAGAAAGCCTTAGTGACCATTTGGCAGAAAGCATCCAATAGCTGCAAGCTGATCACACAGACTCCATACACCATTGAGGAGTTTGGGGAGTTTTACAGAAAAAAGGTTGGTGACTGGCCTAGCAAAGAAGATAGCAGATCGATATAACAGATTAGGAACGAGAAAGAACAAATGAGAATGACAGAAATAGTAATAATGTAAAGCACTACATTTCCACAAAGAGGGGGTTCTATTTATACAGAAACACCCGGCACGCCCATGGGGAAGAGGGGATTCTATTTATACAGAAACACCCGGCACGCCCATGGGGAAGAGGGGGTTCTATTTATACAGAAACACCCGCCACGCCCATGGGGAAGAGGGGATTCTATTTATACAGAAACACCCGGCCCGCACATGGGGAAGAGGGGGTTCTATTTATACAAAAACACCCGGCACGCCCATGGGTAAGAGGGGGGCGGGAGTGGGGTAAAGAAGGGGGGATGTTAACTTAAATTTTTTTTTAAAATTAAGTGAAATTAGTTGTTTTACACAATACTTTTACAGAATCCCAATATGTTTATTGTTCCATGATGACGATGGAAAAACAGAAAGACACTATGATCAAAACCAAAAATACATATTAAAAGATAACAATTACTTTGTATTATGACTATAATTTATTACCACACATCTAGCAAGCAAAACACTATACACTACTGTTGTTGCAAAATTCCAATGATCATTTACTCATAAACAAAAAGATGTACATTCATTTATACCATACAAACAAAATGCAAATGGCCAGGGAAGATAGCAACAAAGGCTACCTCTGTAACCATACCTCACAACTGCTCCATGATCTAACCCTTCTGAATCAATACTTCATAAAATTACTACATCTTTTACATAATGAAGCCTACAACTTTACACAATAAATTCGACAACTTGATGTAATAAATTCTACAACCTAACAATAACATTTCTACAAAATAACTGTATACAATATTTCTGATAATGAACGTTTATGTTATATCTGAAACTTCATTTAAAAACAAAATTATACATCTGACCTACCATATGTTCACCATTTAAGTATCGGTTACAATCCACTAATATCAAAACAAACAAAAAACCACAATAATATGACGTGATTTTTCTCCTATACAACACAGCACACACAGAAATGATGAAGCCATCTTCCTATCACACCCATTCCACAATAGAACTCTTTATCTGCAGATGTCGCATCAGCAGACTCCTTGGCCTATGCTAGAGTCCAGCTCATCAGCAGACTCCTTGACCTATGCTAGAGTCCAGCTCATCTAATACTTCCACCTAAATCTCTGCCTCTGCTCTCTGTTCATCCCTTTTTGCTTTTTCCCATTCATCATCTGCCCTACACCCGACATTTGGTGCAAAAGTAGAGTAACGTTCATCCCTATCAGTCTTAAGTGCGGCAAGTTTTTTTTCAATAAACTGAAGTTGGCTGTCAGCAACAAAGAAAGAGCATCATGGAGAATAATGATGCCTGAGAGGATAAGACGAAGTGAATAATTAAAGGAGTATGTCTGCATATCTAAACACTCAAATCAACAGAGGTAAAAATATGATACAGCATCAATATAGATTTATGTACAACAGGCAATTATCACAAAAAGAACTGAATTATGAAAGAATGAATTATTATGTCTGAGCGTTTGAACACACAAAACCACCAATAAGGTAAAACATAGAGGAGGGAGTCAATGTAGATGTAATGTCAAGGGAATACAATAGTCAAAACAAACCTTTTCCAATACTGATGCTGGAAGATGTAAAATGGTCTATATATTTTATATTATCTATCATTCGTTGAATATCATTGTTGCAAAAGAGTAATGACATCCACTTTGGGCGAGAAGTTTACACTTGAAAGAATTGTAAAACGTGCTGCTAAAATTGTTGATTGCGATTTACCATCCCTAGCGTCTATATACAGCATTCGTTTGGTTAGCAGGCCCAGCAACATCATTGGCGATCCATCTCATCCCGCCAATCACCTGTTCAAACTCCTCCCATCCGACAAATGCTTCAGAGCATTAAACGTTAGAACCAGTCAGTTTAGACACAGCTTTGCCGAGGCTGTCCTCTCAGTACCAGTGACCTCAGTTGTTCACAGAGCACAAGTTTTGCACAATGTCTTGATGTTTTAAAGCACATTATATGATGTTTATGCCTCAATGTATATACCCATGTACAATTGTACGAGTATGTGTGTTACATTACATTACATGATCATTGCTTTAGGTCCAGCGGACTCTTCCGAGCCAAATCAGGACCAGACAACCCCTGATCCGCATAAAAGATCTGCTGAAACAACCCTAGTGGTAAAACTGAAGGCCCTCCACCAGCCAGTCACTTTACAATAAAGACATCCCATGCAGGGGATGCTGAGGATATACTATAATTTATCGAACACCCGTTTACAAAAACAAAATAGAATACAAACATCATTATAAAATATCAACAAAACACATACATATAAAATGCCTACATTGCTAAATAATAACATCATAGGAAGCCCTAGTGACCACCTGGTAGAAAGCGTCCAATATTCCCAAGCTGATCCAACAGACCTCACACACAAATAAGGAGTCTTGTCCCTGAAAAGTTTTCAAGAAAAAAGGTAGGTGACTGGTCTAGCGAAGAAGAAGATGGTATAGCAGATTGATAGAACAGAGCAGGAATGAGAAAGAACAAAGGAGAAAGACAGCGACAGTGGGAATTTAAAGCACTAAATTTCCAGAAAGTGGGGATACTATTTATACTGAAACACCCGGCACCCCAACAGTGGGAGGGGGGGGGGGATGTGTGTGGGGAGGATAGAGAAGGGAGGGGAGGGTGCGTGCATGGTTTACTTCTTTAAAACACTTTTTCACTTCCATCATTCAATGTCTTCCATCATTCAATGTCTTCCATCATTCAATGTGTTAATGTCCAGTGGAAGTATGTTTGTTGTTGTACAGTGACGGAATGTTTTACTGCATCATGAAAACAAAATCCTATATAGTTTGAATTCATTGAGTAATAAAGTGTCTTGACTCAACTTGACTAGTACCAGTGGGGAAAAAGTGTGCACAGCGGCAAAGTCTGTAAAATGACACAGGCGGCGGAAGCTGCTCAGGATTGGGGGGGCACACACACATTTTATTCACTGACATCAGGGCCGGACCTGGGAAAAGTCGAGGGGGGGAGAGGGGCGGGGGTTACAGATTCAGCGAAGGCGCGATGCGCTGAGCCTTCTAGGGGGGTCCGGGGGCATGCACCCCTGGAAATTTTTTTTTTTTCAAGGATGCAAAATGGTGTCATCTTGTGCAATCTGAACCTTGAAAAAGCCATCTGTGATGGTCTGGGACTTTGAGCTTTTTGAACAATTGAACTGACAAACTCTGGGGTACAAAAATTATCCTCTGCCCCTACCTTAAAAAAAACAACACACACACACACACACAAACATTTATTTGTCAGCAGAGATGTTTTGTATACTACCTATTGTAAGGCTTTACCTTGTAGTTTATGAACATCACCGCCCTGCTTTCACTTAATTCAGTCTTGCTGCACTATATGTTCCGCGGCATTAGTACCATTTGTGAATTGTATCTTCTGGCAAAACAGTTCACTGCCTCTTTGAAGTCAATATCAACATCCCTGTGCACTTTCAGTAAAGCAAGTCCATTGAATCTCTGTTGCCCCATTGTAGAGCGCAGGTAGTTTTTCAGGTTGCGCAACTGACTGTTTGAACGCTCACACTCGGCAGTAGTGACAGGCAGGGTGCAAAGGTTCTTTAGCATGATGAACAGGTTGGGATAAAAATCCCTGTCACAATGTTTCAGTGCTTCTGATGCCGTGGATGGGATGATAGCTGTCGCATTCTCAGCAGCACTTCGCCATTTGCAAACCCACCGTTGGTATTCTGCATCAAGGGTAGCGTTGTTTGGTAGGTCAGACTCCCACAACATTGCCAATGTCTTCACCCCTTCTGGAACCTGCATGAAATCATCCTGGTTGTCTATTAAAGTGCTTGGCACCAGACAGAGATCCTAGAGTTAGCCGCCTTCCTGGTGTCACCCAGTGCATGTGGGAGGAGTTCTAGCTGAGTTTTGAGTCTGTCCAAGTCGATGTCAGCGGAATATGTATCTTTGATTTCTTGAGGAATTTCTGGTCTCTTCCCTGCTGCTCCATCACTTAGAAGAACTTCAATTTTCCTTTGTAAATCGAGAGCTATTTGATCAAACTGGCTCTTTAAATGTTCTTTGATGTTGTCAATGGCCTCACAGTATTGCTGTCTGTACTAAGCAGATGGACAAGAGTAGCTGTGACCCTGTGAGCCATCGTCCAGTCTTCGTGGAGGCTGCTTCTGTCTAGGAACGCAGGGCTCATCACACAAATTTGCAGCTTTCGTTGTGATGTCAGCAAAAAATGTCTCATAACAATCTTCATGCCGCATGCTTTCCCGTGTTCTCAGACACATGTCAGCAGCGTTTACTGCGTCATCACAAGTCGTTTGTTTTCTTTGAAGAACTGCTGCCAGCTCTTCAGTCACAGCAAGGATCTCATCTTTGAATCTTTTTGCAACTCCTGACTCGTGACCCTGAAAATTACTCGCCCCGTCGTAGGCCTGGCCCCTGCAGTTTTGCACTGGCAAGTCAAGTCTGATCAAGCAGTCCTTCAGTGCTTTAAAAATGGTCTCAGCACAGGTATTGTTAACTTGCATCAGTCCAGAGAAAGGGGGAAAATATTGGTTTGAACCTCCAAATAGTGTTTTTTGAGGGGCTGAATATTGGGGGGGCAAATGTATAGGTTTGCCCCCCCAATATTTTTCTAGGGGGGGCCAGTGTCCCCCTTGCCCCCCCGCTTCCGCCGCCTGTGAATGACAAATGACATTCGAACTGGTGAAAAATGCTTCCAAACTAGAATAAAATGTCAACAAAGAAGGCTGACATCTTGAAAAATGAGGCATGAAAAGGTATCGGTGAAACACAAACTTGCACCGAGGCGAAATTTTGTCATATGAACAATGCCCTAGAACCACTGAGAAAAAAAGACATGACCAAAACAAATGTAGTGCAGAGATTAAATCTGTTACATGTTAAAATGCCACAAAATGACATCAAAAATGTAAACAAATATAGGCAGTGGCAGACTTTAACCGAACAACACAACACATCAAACAACACATCAAACAACACAACACATTAAACAACACAACACTTCAAACAACACAACACATCAAACAAAACTGTACTGTTTACAACAATGTACATGTAACAGTACAGATCAAATGTTGCACGCAATGGCAAAAGCGTAATTCTACGATTACATGCATTGCTATGCATGCCAGTCCAACTATTAAGCCTGTAGGTAAAATTCTTCATTTTGTTTAATTAAAAAGAAGTTGTTTGGGGTTATTATTTTTTTAAAAAAGTTTTTAAAATAAAGAAGCTTGAGACTGGCTTCTAAAGTGTAGGATTGGGAGGACTAGTAAAAGACCACAATGTATCTTCAACCTCTTATCAATAACCAGGCTTTCTCTCCCTACATCTCTCTCTCCCTGCTAGCACACACGAGCTGACAGACACGTAAAGACCCACACACGACACACTCTTAGTTAGTTATTCATTACTTACAGGGTCCAGCGGACTGCAAAGGGCAGAATCAGGACCACAGCTTGGACTCGCCCCTGAACCGTATAAAAGAGCTGCTGAAACAACCCTAGTGGTAACACTGAAGGCACTCTACCAGCTGGTCACTTGATAATAAAGGCATCCCACGTAGGGGACGCTGAGGCTGTACTCTAATTTATCAATATAAACATCATTATAAAATATGAACAAAACAATACATATAAAAATGCCTTTATTGCTAAATAATAATACCATATGAAGCGTCCAATATTCCCAAGCTGATCCAACAGACCTCATACACAAATAAGATTGGGAAGATTTATCAAGAAAAAAGGTAGGCGACTGGTCTAGCGAAGAAGAAGATAGTATAGTAGATTGATAGAACAGAGCAGGAATGAGAAAGAGCACAGGAGGAAGACAGTGACAGTGGTCATTTAAAGCACTACATTTCCAGAAAGTGGTGATACACAGTGGTGAAAAAACGGAAATTCTGATGGTATGGCCATGTCACCAGATATCAGGCCTTGCAAAGACCATCCTGCAAGGCACAGTGCAAGCAGGTAGAAGAAGAGGGAGACAGAAAAAGAGGTGGGTGGACAACATTAGAGAATGGACTGGTTCGACACTGAGCGAAACAATCAGGGTTGCTGAAGACAGGGAAAGATGGAGTACGCTGGTTAAACGAAAATCTGTGGTGCCCCTACGATCTCAGAGTTACGGGATAGGATAGATAGGCGATACTATTTATACAGAAACCCACAGCACCCCAACGGGGGTACATGCACTCTTACAAACATTCAGTGACTTCTCTTTCTAACACAAAACACATTTACTTGGAAGGGGGAGGGGGGGGGGGTGGAACATTAGGAGAAGGATGGGGAATGGGGAGAGAAACCAACAATAGGATTCCTTCAAACTTGAGCTGGAAAAGCACCAGACAAGAAGACTGAGTCAATTAAAAAACTGTAAAAACTGTTACTCAGTAATAGCATTGATGTCTAGCATACCGGCACTAATATGAACGATGAAACGCTTACACAATAAACTACAGCAACAAGTAAACCCAATGACTGGCAAACACGCAGAAGAGCACTGCATACCTCACTCAGTCACTGTAACACAACAGATCCAGCACTGTCAACTATGACAACACACAGCACAGGACAACAGCCACACACACAAATAACATCATTACAAATCCCCAACAAGACATTCATTACATCACTACACAACTGTAAAAGTACATTTGACCACCACACAACTGTAAAAGTACATTTGACCACCACTAACAGTAATACTGCTGTAGCTAAATATGGCTGAAGTTGATTTCTGGCAGGCAGATCCTGCTTAACCTAACAAAAGCCAACAAAATAATAACCACTCGCTTTATGGCATCATTTTCAATATACACAGCAAAAACATTTCACACTTTCTAGATACGAAAATAAATAAATGAATGGATATATTTGCGAGTGTTGTGGCCAAGTGGTCTAAGGCAGGACTAACTTGTCTTGTCCACAGGCCAGAAACCAATGGTGCCTGACAGGTGTGGGATTGATCCAGCATCTGGGCATTATGTTTCTCTGAATATTATTTACTTTGGACTCGGGTAACATCTCGGGGTTTTTCCGGGTACTCCGGTTTGCTCCCCCCAGCAAAATTTCCCCCCTCCTCCCCCCCCCCCCCCCCAAAATCCGCCACTAATATAAGGGTATAGATTGGGCTTGGGCTCACTACTGGTTGCAACTATGCCTTCCCCAGCGGAGGCAGCCCAGAATTTCCCGATAACAAGGAACAATAAAGTAAACCCCCCTGCCCCCCCCCCTCCCCCCCCAATTTAAATTTTTTAAATTTATTTTAAAGTTACACGAACAGTCAATACTGGCAATTTTGTTGTTGGCGTGTCCATACAGCTGAAAAACTCTCACTTAATAATAAATTTAACTCCAGATCATAATTATCAAACGCTGAAGCATGCTCTAGCGATGAAAAACATGTTCACCAATCAAGAGCATTGGCGCTTTGACAAAACAAAGTTGTTCAGTCATAAATGTAACATTTATACTTTTCAGAACAAAAGCTAAAATATAGGAACTGACAACAGTTGTCCAAATATAAAGCTAAAGCCACTAACAAACACTGAACCAAGTCTAGTTATCAAACAATGCTTGAATAAACAATACTGACGTTAGGAGTAAACACTGGAGTACTGAGCACATCGGCAAACAAGCCATATTCCCTAAATTTTACAAAAATCTAGAATGTACTCCCACGCCACACAATCTGCAGTGGTTTATAACAATATAAGCCATAAAAGACAAGACTGACATCAGACTGAAGACATATGATTAAAACATGATTTGACCTCGATGTGTCATCGGGAAAACCCACATCAGAAAAATCCACAAAACAAGCTGCGTCAGTATTTTAAGAATGGGGGTAAGAGTTAAGGGAAAACGCTGCGGCCAATACTCAACTTTTACAGTAGTAAAGATGATAAACAAAGACCATCGGTAGTTAAAAAAATGCCTATGATCTCCTCATACAAGTTATGTGATAATCTGATTGCTGCATGCAACTCCATAGATAATTGCATCAAATAAAATAGGGATTATATCTGAAATGTACATACCCCAACTCCGCTCAAAGACATAACAATATGTCCCTCTGCAAACTAAAGTGATCAATGTTGGGTATGAATGATACACCACTATACATACTATATAATATTGTTATATTCGCAGCATCCTGGACTCAATAGTGATTACACTTTGATGTACAAATTACACTACTTCTGTGCAATCTGCAATGCCCTCGACACGCAATAAATAAATGTAAATGACCTACTGCTCTGAAGCATTCTTGTCTTCTACATACTGATTCACAATGCAGACCGTAACATCGGCCAAATGGCTAGCACCGTTATACTTTCCAGTGACAAAGAATCCGTGTGGCAGCCTAGGCTAATACAAAGGTCACACACAGAATGACCTCCCTCCCAAAGCCCACAGCTGTGAATGGGTACCTGATTCTATTTACAACCACAGAAAGATAAAGCCACTAGGGAAAGGAGATGAGCACCCCCTCATAAGGCTGGCCTGTAGAAAAGAGAGGTTCTGAATGCCTCTACCCCAACGACTGAAAGATTATAGGAACACCTTTATCTTACATATGCTAGAATCCAGTACAATAAGCCTCCACAAATATACTGACATGACAGTGAAATGACCAAAAGTAAGTAAGTTCTACAGAACATTCTTGGGGTTTAGTGTGCTTTCTCAGGTTTAAAAAAATTAAATAAATAACAAAACCTTTTTTCTTGCGTTGCTGAACTAAAAGCAAATGAGAGAGCATTTTTTGGTGGCCTATCACTGGCCGCATTATAAACCTCCGCTGGCGGACTCGTTGTGGAGGACGTATTTACTGTAGGTCTTGTTCATCTGCTCCAAAAAGATGAAGGTCAGCACGGTGTGGGGACCCAGGCGAGCGTAGTACGGGGTAAAACCTTTCCACAGAGAGAAGAAGCCTTCACTGCGTACCACCTTGCTCAGCACGTCCTGTGATAATAAACACATTTTATATATAAATGGAATACAAGATACACAAACAAACAAACACATTAAGCAATAAACCAACCAATAAACTATATTATGGTGCATCTTGAATTCTCAGGAGTTATGTCCCTTTAATTTCCACCTTTGTTGAGCCCCAAAAGAGATGTATCAAATTATGCAGTAATAACCTCCTTGAGCTCAGAAAGATTATGGTGTGAATCCTTTTCACAAAGAGACAAGCACTTTGTTACTGACCACCTTTATTACCTCGTCTTGAGAGGTGGGAAAACAAAATAGCAGTAAGTGTACAGGTAACACTAATGGTAGTGCTTCGGCTTGTGGATCTGAAGGTCCCGGGTTCGAGCCCTGGCCGGGCCATTGTGTTGTGTCCCTGGGAAAGACACTTTACTCCTGTTTTCCTACTCCTTCGGATGAGAGTATAAACCGAGGTCTAGTCTGTGTCGCATAAATTCCATCATAACGGACTTTAAAGATCCTGACGCTCATGTCCTAGACAGGTGAGTGCCGGTAACAAGAACACACCCAGCATGCACCTTGGTAAAAAGTGCCATAATAATCAAAATTGATTGTGGGCATATACGGAAGAAGAACATGCGTCAATATAGTGACAAACAACTGTTACTTACAAATGCTCCCTTGTATTCAGGCTTGCCGTTGATCATTTTCATGTTCTGGATTCTGAAATCACACAAAACACATTTAAGCGTTGCTACACAGAGAAACAAGGAGCGTTGTTCATACATCACAAATGACACACTGAGCATTGTTCATACATCACAAATGACACACTTTCACTTTCAACTCAATCAGGTAGTTATTATTTTATCGAGTTTAACTGCTAGATTGTGTTAACATTTATAAAATGCTGCCTTCTGCCATCCTCTCCATTCCCAACTAACCAAATAATCCTTCTCCCCACTTCTCATTCACTCAAAGCCATAACAAGACAATAACAACACATGACATTGATCATAAGCAAATGGATAATGTTACATGCTCTACTCAGACACCAAATAACATTATCAGTAAGCGGATGGATAGATGGTCAGAATGGATAGTGGAGTGGTTTAAACAGACAGACTGATAAATGAATGGACACATGAGTGGATGAATGGATGAATAAAAAAATCAATGGCTACAGTGTTGTACCTGGTCTTGGCAATGTCCACAGGCATGGAGGCTGCGGTGGTGATCAGTCCGCTGATCATGCTGGCCACGAAATGCAAGAACAGGCCGTCATGAAAGTAACCTGCAGCAATCAATCATAATATCATCAATCGCCAATCATTATCAAATTTTCCAGAAGCCATTGTCAAGCTCTGGCCAACACCTAGGTCTAGTCTGTGCACACAGGAATAATAATAATAATAATAATAATAATAATAATAATAATAATAATAATAATAATAATGGGTTCGGGCATTAAATAGAATAGACCCAACGTTTCCCGGCGTGTCGTAAGAGGCGACTAACAGGGGTGATGTTAGCACGGCATCACTGGGCGAAAGTCTTCTACACAGAAGTCACCGGCCAGGGCGGAGGAACCTCACGTTACTACAGGTTCAACGACCATGTGCTCAGGGCCAAGGCGAGCCACACTGTATTCGTGGATTTCGGCTGTGGCCAACAGCCTGGAGAGGATTGGGCACCGCCAGGTCTTTTTGCCCAAGACACACTACATGATGACACAATCCACTAATTCCATACCGGATCGGTCGTCGCCCGGGCCGTCACCCGGCACAAGGACCGCGCCTTCCGTTGGCCACCAGGACGGAGGTGTTAAGTATGCTACTGATGGACAATATAGCAAGATCCGCACGAGAAACAACATCGTCATAGGAACCTGGAACGTCAGGACCCTAACTGCGGAAGGAAAATTAGAAGAACTGGCCCACGAGTTGGACCACTATCGATGGAACGTTCTAGGTATCAGCGAACTGCGATGGAAAGGCCTAGGTGAAACAACGACCGACAAAGGCCACAAGCTCTATTTCAGCGGTAGGGATGACAGGCACGAACACGGCGTTGGATTCTTGGTCCACAAGAACATTCTAGCGACTGTCATGGGTTGCCGCCCAGTCTCCAGTAGACTCATTACCATCCGCCTGAGAGCAGCCCCTTTCAACATCACCATCATCCAGGCCTACGCCCCAACATCAGACTATGACGACAGCGAAGTGGAGGATTTTTATAAAAATCTACAGGCGGTCCTTGACCAAGTGCCGAAGAAGGACATAGTCATAGTGCAAGGCGACTGGAATGCCAAGGTTGGCCAAGATGCGCACCGCAACTGGGGAGACACATGTGGACCCCACTGCAACAACGAGACAAATGACAGGGGTCTGAGACTCTTGGAGTTTGCCAGATACAACAATCTGGTACTGGCAAACACGCTTGGTCTCCACAAAAGCTCCAGACGATGGACATGGCACAGTCCTGGCGGGGAGCATCACAACCAAATAGACTACATCATGGTCAAGAAACGCTTCAGATCAAGCATCAACATTGGCAGGACACGTACTTTTCCAGGAGCAGACATCGGAAGTGACCACGATCTCGTGATGATGTCTTTCCGGCTCCACTTGAAGAGAGTAAATACAGCAAAGTGCACTAGACTGAAGTTCGACCTGGACAAACTGCAAGACCCGGAGGTGGCAGAACTATTTCAGGCCACAATTGGAGGGAAATTTGCACCACTGCTCATTTTGGGGGCTGGTGAAGTAGATGTCAACACCATGACCACCACCTTCAACTCAGCTGTGACAGATGCCGCCACTGAGATCCTTGGCAAGCACCGACCAAAGAAGAAGCTGTGGATCACACCTGAACTTTTGGATCTGTGTGATAAACGAAGAGAGATGAAAAAGAAAAAGAACACCTCACAGGGAGCTGATGTCTACCGAAAAATCAACAATGACATCCGAAAAGGCATGCTCACAGCAAAGGAGAACTGGATAGAAGATCAATGCCAGGAAATAGAGAACAGTCTGAACAAGAACAACAGCAAGAAGGCCTACCAGACTGTGAAGCGACTGACAAGTGTCAAACAGCCCAAAGTCTCCACTATCCAAAGCAAGTCTGGCATATGCCTTACAGAAGAACAAGAAGTCTTGGACAGATGGACAGAGTACTGCTCTGACCTTTACAACCATACACCAAATGGAGACCCATCAGTTCTAGCATGTCCAGAGAACAGAGAAGAAGAAGAAATCCTCCCAATTCTCCGGGAAGAAGTTGAGGCAGCAGTGCAAGCGCTAAAGAAAGGGAAGTCAGCAGGAGTGGACAACATACCCGCGGAACTGCTACAAGCAGGAGGAGAAGCGATGATTGATGCCCTCACCATTATCTGTAACAAGATCTGGCAGAGTGGGGAGTGGCCTATACCATGGACCCAGTCGCTTGTCATCACTCTTCCCAAAAAAGGTAACCTTCAGGAGTGTGAAAATTACCGCACCATCAGCCTCATCAGCCATCCCAGCAAGGTCCTCCTTAAAATAATACTCAACAGGTTGAAACCCCAAGCTGAACAAATCATAGCTGAAGAACAAGCAGGATTCAGGGCAGGGCGAAGTACCACTGAGCAGATTTTCAACCTCAGAATAATCTGTGAGAAATACCTACAGCACCAACAACATCTATATCATGTGTTCATAGACTTCAAGAAGGCGTTTGACCGAGTCTGGCATGCAGCTCTATGGGCAACAATGAAAGTGTACAACATCAGCCCAAAAATTATTGAAGGCATCAAAAGCCTGTATGACAAGGCTACCAGTGCAGTCCTCCACAACAGAGCCATCGGGAATTGGTTCAGAACAACAATCGGTGTGCGTCAAGGATGCCTACTCTCTCCAACACTCTTCAACATCTTCCTAGAGCGCATCATGTCGGATGCTCTTGCAGACCATGAAGGCACAGTCAGCATAGGAGGTAGAGCAATCTCCAATCTTCGTTTTGCAGATGACATTGATGGATTGGCTGGAGAGGAACAAGAACTTGAACAGCTGGTACAGAGGCTTGACACCACCTCCAAAGCCTATGGAATGGAAATAAGTGCAGAGAAGACCAAAATGATGACCAACAACACCAATGGCATCAATACGGACATCAAAGTCCAAGGCCAATTCCTCGACACAGTGCATAGCTTCAAATATTTAGGAGCCATTGTATCAGACAATGGGTCCCGACAGGAAGTCCTCTCCAGGATCGCACAAACAACTGCTGCCCTGACAAGGTTGAAGCCCATTTGGAAAGACAGGACCATCAGTCTACATTCCAAAGTAAGACTGCTGCGCTCCCTTGTCATCTCCATCTTCCTATATGCTTGCGAAGCATGGACCCTCACAGCAGATCTCCAACGAAGAATACAAAGCATGGAGATGAGGTGCTACAGAAGACTTCTGGGCATTTCCTATACCCAACACATCACCAACGACGAAGTCCGACAGACCATCACACAAGCTATTGGACAACATGATGACCTGCTAACAGTGGTGAAGAAACGGAAACTTCGGTGGTATGGCCACGTCACCAGATCATCAGGCCTTGCAAAGACTATTCTGCAAGGCACAGTGCAAGGAGGTAGAAGAAAAGGGAGACCGAAAAAGAGGTGGGAGGACAACATTCGAGAATGGACTGGTTTGACACTGAGCGAAGCCATCAGGGCTGCTGAGGACAGAGAAAGATGGAGTATGCTGGTTAAACGATCATCTGTGGTGCCCCTACGACCTTCGGGTTACGGGACAGGATAGGATAGGAATAATAATAAAAACAATGTGTATTTATATAGTGCTTTTTCCTAAATCAGTTCCAAGCGCAGAGATGTATTCCATCGCGTGGCCCCAGATGCTTAAGTCCACACACCATCCTGGCCACCAATTGCAAGCTATACTGAGACTAAATATGTGGGGCCATTGATGAAACACACTGCATGAAAATGTCCTGGAATGTTATTAGATGTTGGTGTGTGTTGTTGATAGTATAGTACTGTCATGGTCACAAATGCTGTTGTACATACTTGTGCTGAGCAGCATCTGTTTAGCTTGGGAGTAAGAGGCCAGTTGTGCAGCATTGACCACCATGGCACGACCCACTGTGGGAACACAACCCTGTAATACACAACACAGGAACAGTACAACCCTGTAATACACAACACAGGAACAGTACAACCCTGTAATACACAACACAGGAACAGTACAACCCTGTAATACACAACACGGGAAGAGTATAACTCTGTAATACACAACAAAGAAACAGTACAACCCTGTAATACACAACACAGGAACAGTATAACCCTGTAATACACAACACAGTAACAGACAACCCTGTAATACACAACACAGGAACAGTACAACCCTGTAATACACAACATAGGAACAGTACAACCCTGTTATACACAACACAGGAACAGTACAACCCTGTAATACACAACACAGGAACAGTACAACCCTGTAAAACAACACAGGAACAGTACAACCCTGTAATACACAACACAGGAACAGACAACCCTGTAATACACAACACAGGAGCAGTACAACCCTGTAATACACAACACAGGAACAGTACAACCCTGTAATACACAACACAAAAACAGTACAACCCTGTAATACACAACACAGGAACAGTACAACCCTGTAATACACAACACAAAAACAGTACAACCCTGTAATACACAACACAGGAACAGAACAACACTTTAATACACAACACAGGAACAGAACAACACTGTAATACACAACACAGGAACAGTACAACCCTGTAATACACAACACAGGAACAGTACAACACTGTAATACACAACACAGGAACAGTACAACCCTGTAATACACAACACAGGAACAGTACAACCCTGTAATACACAACACAGGAACAGTACAACCCTGTAATACACAACACAGGAACAGAACATAAACACAAGAAATCATTGTTATACAACTAGACATTGCTTTATTTAGTGAGGCGAAAAGTCTCCACTCATGGCTGGCTGGCAACAGAAAGAGGAAAGGAAACTAACTTTCTGAAAGGGAATTCGTAGCTGAAAATGTTAGAAAATCTCAGGTTGCATGCAGTCTTGGTAGTTTTGAAGAAAGGTTTCAGTGAAGAAAGTTTGAAGAAAGCTGTAAATAAGTTAGAAGCTGCACACCATGGAAAATGAAATGAATTACAAAAAGACCTTTTTTGAAAGCATACCCTCCACAAAGTCAGGACGCCCTCCTCTTTGACAATCCTGAGCAAGGCATCCACCACGTTCTTGTACCCTCTCCTCTCCTCTGGGGGTAACCTGCAATTAAAAACAAATCAATCAAATGCAGAATGTAAAATAAAATGAAGTCACGATTAGGAACACCAATCACAATAAAAAGGAATACAAAGATAAATAAATCCAAATAAATAACTAAATAAAAAGTAAGTGAATTGGTCAATTGGGGAAAAACTGAAGAGAGATATTCTCTTTAATCATGGACAACAGATGTGTTCCCAGTTGTCCATGCAATGTTATTGTTATTAGTATTCCAAGTGGGCTAAGGTGGGACTAACTTGCCTTGTCCACAAGCCAGAAACCAATGGCGCCTGACAGGTGTGGGTTCAAGCCAGCATCTGGGCATTATGTTTCTCCGAATATTATTTACTTTCAGCTCGGGCAACGTCTCGGGGGATTTCTCCGGGTACTGCGGTTTGCTCCCCCAGCAAAAATTAAAATTTCAAAAATTCACAAATAATGTTAGGTAGGTAAGGTTTGGGCGTGCCACTGGCTGCGACTACGCCTTCCCCGGCGGGGGGGAGGGGGGGCCCAGAGTTTCCCAATAGAAAGGAATAATAAACTGCAGCAAAACAAACCCAACAAAAAAAAAATGTGTAGACAAACGTCTCTTCAGTTGAAGAAGATGCTGTCCATATGTGTGTATTCCACAGTTTTGGAGCAGAATAAATGTTTGTATTGTCATCTCACTTGGCAGCACATTCAGATGATACTTGCTTGAAGGTCCAAGATTGTGCTCTCAATGATAGTGTGGCAGTGCACAACAGCATAGTTCTAGAAGATATTGCGAGGCACAATTGTGAAATGCAAACCAAATGCCAACCTTCCATCTGATGTCATGCGGATGAGAGCAACCTCAGCTGGAGTTCCAACAAAGGCACCAATACCTCCTGCTGTGATGCCAATTGCTGCCTTCATGAAGAAGTTGGGCGGGACGCCGTCTCTGAAAAGCAAAGCCCACAACCAGGATTAATAATGAGGAGAGAAATATAAGTAACAAAGCCCCACAACCAGGATTAATAATGAGGAATATAAGTAACAAAGCCCCACAACCAGGATTAATAATGAGCAATATAAGTTAAGTAACAAAGCCCCACAACCAGGATTAATAATGAGGAATATAAGTAACAAAGCCCCACAATCAGGATTAATAATGAGGAGTATAAGTATAATATCCAGGATGCTATCTAAACAACTCCAGTCTCATATCTTTAGGTCAAACACCCACTATTTCAGTCTCCTATCTTTAGGTCAAACACCCACTATTCCAGTCTCCTATCTTTAGGTCAAACACCCACTATTCAAGTCTCCTATCTTTAGGTCAAACACCCACTATTCCAGTCTCCTATCTTTAGGTCAAACACCCACTACTCCAGTCTCCTATCTTTAGGTCAAACACCCACTATTCCAGTCTCCTATCTTTAGGTCAAACACCCACTATTCCAGTCTCCTATCTTTAGGTCAAACACCCACTACTCCAGTCTTCTATCTTTAGGTCAAACACCCACTACTCCAGTCTCCTATCTTTAGGTCAAACACCCACTACTCCAGTCTCCTATCTTTAGGTCAAACACCCACTATTCCAGTCTCCTATCTTTAGGTCAAACACCCACTACTTGTGCTTTACACAAACCTTGTGTCTCCAACAACACACAAAGCTTTCACTGAGCTCACCTGATGGAAAATTGTGCTATAACAATGGTGTAGTTTTTGTATAGTGCAGGCATCCAATAATGACGTTTCATACTTCACTTTATTTTTTAAAAAAGCAGAGGGCGGCTATCAAATGTTTATAGAGTATTACATTTATTTATTTATTTATTTAATCGTTCTTATATAGCGCTTTTCCAGCTCAAGAGCTGCTCAAGGCGCTGGCCGATACAGGATCTAACTCAAGCCGCCCGAGACGCCCACCCGCAGCCTTTGGGCGCATGGCCTGACGACCGGACAACTGAGCACAATCCTGGGCAGCCAAGGATGGGGGAGAAGGACCTAGGTGCATGCTGGGTGTTTTCTTGTCACCGGCACTCACCCATCTAGGACATGAGCGTCAGGATCTTTAAAGTCCGTTATGATGGAATGTATGCGACACAGACTAGACCTCGGTTTATACTCTCATCCGAAGGAGTAGGAAAACAGGAGTAAAGTGTCTTTCCCAGGGACACAACACAATGGCCCGGCCAGGGCTCGAACCCGGGACCTTCCGATCCGCAAGCCGAAGCACTACCATTAGACCACAGTGCCTCCTTTATAGGCAGGACCAACATATTACAGGAATGTTACATGATGTTACACGAGTATTTAAGGACGTTACATGCTCTTTACAGGATGTTACAGGAGCATCACCGGTTGTTACATGATGTCACATGAATGTTCCAGAATGTTCAAGAAGTATTACAGGATGCCACACAAGTATTTCAGGATATTACAGACATAGTACAGATGCAACATTAGCATCACAGAACGTAACAAGAAAAATACAGGATGCTACACGGGTGTTAAAAGAGTGGAAATATTTGTTCTGAATGGTCACCGATTACATCTAATGTTCTCTACGATGTACAGCTGGTACAAAAAAGGAGCTTGTCTGTCTGCGTGTTGTTAAACAGTAGTGGTTTGATGCTGACAGCCACTTTTGCTGAATAACGCTGGATAAATGATATAACAATGACTCTGCTTTGTTTGTGAATGAACAGGCTGTGTGGATATCAACTCTACAGGCATCGGAGTGGAATAATACATTTGGTGTGAAACACCCAAACACAGTGTATGCTTGATAGATCTCCGACACAGTTTGTGTAGGGCCAACAAACAGGCAAGGTCTGCTCACTGACTGGAATCTGCTCACTTGAATTCAGTGCATAATGGCTGAGGGTGGCAAAATGGAGGTGTTTTTTTGGTTTTAAATGCGGTGGCGTTCGTTTTCCAAGGAAGATAAACAGTGCATCTTTAATGACATTACTACTCACTTGGAGAACATTTCAAACAGCGAGGTGTAGATTCCCAGACGTGTGGTGGTGTACGTAGCCTGCCTAAGCAGTCCAGCCGACAACCTGGACATCAACACAACCAAAAGACATCACACACCTTGACTTTTCCAAAAGATTCCATTTCAAAAGTTATTTCCGGACAAAAGTTGAGTTGTTCTTATACAGAGCGCTTTTCCAGCTTAACAAATGCTCAAGGCATACTACACCATACAGAATCTAACTCAAGCCAATACAAATTATATCTGGAACACAAAAATAACCATGGACATCATATATTTCTTTGATTAATAGGTAAAAAGGTAAAGGTGGTCCCATAGCCTTGTGGCCGTAGGGGAGCGTGATGTTGGAGATCACACTTATTTTGGGACAGCGTAATGAGGGTGATGCCCATCTCTCTCCCTCGCTGCTTTACCTTCCTTTGATTTAATAACAAGTTAAAATAAAATAACAGTAACAGTAATGACATAACAGTGCAGTGATGCTTAAGATGTAATGATGGTGACATTTACGATGATGAGAATTTTTTTTTTGTTTAAACATATGCAAAATGCTGGTAAACATTATTTGATGGGGGTTTATTACAACTGTACATTATTAATCAAATTAACATGTTTTGTTCTAAATTGCAAGAACTAACGTAGCTTTTTTCTTTGTGTTTTAATACTCGGTGCAGCTAAAATTGTGGTGAATCACAATGCTGGAGAGGTTTTTGTGAATGTCACCATTCTCTGACCAACTGTAAAGCTAGGCACATTGAGGATAGTATTGTGCCTGTAATAAAAGTTAGCAGTTGCCATAAACCATTCTGCAAGGCACAGTGCAAGGAGGTAGAAGAATTCTGAAGAGGGAGACCGAAAAAGAGGTGGGAGGACAACATTTGAGAATGGACTGGTTTGACACTGAGCGAGGCCATCAGGGCTGCTGAGGACAGAGAAAGATGGAGTATGCTGGTTAAACGATCATCTGTGGTGCCCCTACGACCTCCGGGTTACGTGACAGGATAGGATAGGGATAGTTGCCATAATTTTAATATGCAGGCAACACACACTTTACCGATTGTATTAATTACTGTAAAATGTAATGCTAAAAATCCCACACACACACACTTAGTCAAAGTTATTTAAGGGAGGTGTAATGAGAAGGAGAGAGAGAGAGAGAGAGAGAGAGAGAGAGAGAGAGAGAGAGAGAGAGAGAGAGAGAGAGAGAGAGAGAGAGAGAGAGAGAGAGAAAGAAAGAGAGATGGAGAAAGGGAAAGGGGTGATCGCAAAGAAGGGATATTGGTAGCTACCTAAGCAAATGACTCTCCTCCAACCCACTTTGATTTGTGTTGCCCCTTCCTGCATGTATACTACTGTTTAATCATGTGTATGGTACTGTTTAACTCTGTATAGTACTGTTTAACCATGTATAGTACTCTATAACCATGTATAGTTCAGTCTAACCATGTACAGTACTATATAACCATGTGTATAGTCCCGTTTAACCATGTATAGTACTGTTTTACCATGTATAGTAGTGTTTAGTATAGTCAGTACTGTCTGATTGTGTGAAGTAGCGCTTTGAACCATTTCTTCTTAGGAAAAGTGCCTTATAAATATCTGTATGATTGTTATTGTTATTCTTACCCTGTGTACATGGCTAGGAGACCTTCATTCTTGATAATGTGTCTGATGGCGTGCAGGCTGGTCTTGTGGGCCTTGGCCTTGCCCCCTTCACCTTTATATCACAAACAGGAAACTCATGATGATGATGATGATGATGATGATGATGATGATGATGATGATGATGGTGATTAGGGTGATCAAGTCAACTTGTTACTTGTGGTTCAATGTATAATTTTTTTATTTGTTTTAAAACATTTTGTTATTATCTCAATATCTGAGATATATGCATTGTGCTGTATGGATTGTTCATTATGGGTAATAAACAATTTGTTATTTGACTTTACTTGCCAATAAAATCTCCATGTCCTATAGTCGGATATGCTCATGGCAAACACACACTCACACACACAACCGTGTAAAAACGCCGTTGTTATGTATGACTTTCATGAAACTCTACATACGTTTCTTTCACATTAAAAAAAATTGTCCTTTTTTTAAAGCTAACCCAGACACTAACCCTAACCCTTAACCTAGCCCTAAGCCTAACACAGCCCTAACCCTACCGGAACAGTTTTTATGTCAAAATAACGAGAGCCCATCAAAATAACGTACGTAGAGGTTCAAGTGTTTGTCAAAATAATGACGTTTCTACCTAGCCACACACACACACACACATGCAAAATAAGTTACAATGTGCCAGTTTCCTGCATTCCTGCACGATATTATATATTATAAACTAATACAGTCAGTTTTACAATACCAAATGCATACAACACAAAGAAAACAAGAAAGAAAAACTGAAACACAAATAAAATCAGGCCTAGCGAAAAGATACTTTCTAAGATATGCCAATCCTGTGCTACTTCACAACACTGTGGCAGACACCCACACAAGCGTACCAACATCAACAACAACAAAAGGAGGCTGGTGGCAGCAGGCGTGTACTGTAATACATTTCTTTATTGTACCGTTCCATTATAGCGCTTATTCAGCTAAAATAGCTGCTCAAGATGCAAGGCCATAAGGGATGTAACTCCATACAGGACGGATATATAAGGGATGTAACTCCAGATGCCCCAGGCGCCCACTTGCTGCCTAAGGCAGGTCATGTGACTGTTCAGACAACTGAGCACAGTCCTGGGCAGAAGGGGCCTAGCGCTTGCTGGAATGAGAAGATCAAATAAAAAATCCACAAAGAAAGAAGAGGGAACAGAAGAAAGAGGACAAGCAGAAATAATGGAAGAGAAAGCGGGGAAGAGAAGGAGAGAAGAAAAAAGTGTGTTTGGGGAGAATGGGCAGGGAGGAGAAGGAGGTGGGGGGGGGGGGGGGAAGAGAGAAAGGGGGTTGGAGTTGAAGAAGAAGACAACAGCATCACAGAAGGGAACCCACCACTCATCTGCATCCTGTTCTTTACCAGATCCAAAGGCTGCACAAACACTGTTGCAGCCATGCTGAAAAACAAAGATTACATGTAAAATAAAAATGAATCATTACAACTACAAGGTCTACAAGATGATGATGATGATGATGATGATGATGATGATGATGATGATGATGATGATGATGATGATGGTGGTGGTGGTGGTGGTGGTGGTGGTGGTGGTGGTGATAATTTTTAAAAAAAAAGCAACAACAACAACATCAACAGTAATTTATTTCCAGAATTCTAACAGTGGCAATTTAATTTTCATTATTATTAACATATGTAATATGTTATATATATGGATTATGAGGATGTCAGACTCCTTAAATTTAAACAAGTTAAATATCTGTAACAACAAATACTCTCAGTGAAAGTGAATTGCATTACTACATTTCATTTGCACTAATAACACTGGTAAGATAGTGTGGTGTTAATGTAAAATAAGAAAGGTTATAATATAATTACTTATAACTTAAGTTAATATAGATTGTTTTGGGGAAACTTGTCTGTGCGTGATAATAAAATGTCATAATTCATATAAAGATCTGCATTGACTTCATGACAATGATCTTGCATAAATGCTGCTTATCACACAATGCACTGAGACTGGACGAGCGGTAAATCAGCATGACATTGCCCTCTGATTGAACTGAAAGGGCACCGTCCTTCAAAGAATGAAACAGAGGCCAGGTGCCCTTCAATTTTAACCAAAATCTGGCTACGTTTAAGAAATTATGGCATCACACGACGGTGAAATACAATCCAGAGAATCAATTAACTCACCCGGCAGATCCTCCGAAGAGGAACTTTATGCCTTTGCTGATCTGAGCCGGCTTCTTGTCATCAGAACTCCCGGAGGCTGACATCTTGCTTTTTGATATTGGCCTTGAACTTGGGTCAAAAGTACCCGGAATAGTTTCCCTTTGATATAGAAAATAATATAAAATATGGACTGGAATGTATTGTTTACTTTTGATTTCACATTCCGATGCAGGCTTTGGCGTTCATAACAAATCAATTTTGATAGTTTCAAGCACTGAAGAAGATGACAGAGATGTGTGACAAGAAAATTTCTGTGCACCCACCCCACTGAGGAAAATATTTCAGTGTTTGGAAGAAAGGGGATGGGGATATGGGCGAAATCTTAATTGTACGTAATTTTTATAAGTTATTATTTTTTTTTAAAAAAAAAAAGAAAAAAAAAGAAAAAAGAAAACCGCGTTTGTTGTTATGAATGAAGTGTTTACCAGATGAGTAGTAGATTGCAGCAAACACTGACCACAAAGTTGTGATGCTGCTCGCTGGAAGCAAAACTGCAGGCACTGAATCAAAAACAAAAATTAAATAATATTTATCTTTACCACGAGTGCTGGAAAGATTGTAAAAGCGTTATCTGAAGTTGAAGGGGGGAAAAAAAGAGCATTGGAAAGGGAAATATATATTAATGTTGGTGATTTCCATGCCTGTGGTTAAACAGTGCCAGACTTTCAGGTGAAGGTCGGTCAGCCCCAACCATAACATCCCGGGATTGGGTGGTCGAATGGCGAAGAGAAAGAAATTTTGTTGCTGTTGTTTCGGGTGCTGTACGTGCTGAAGTACGTCATGCTGCTGTTGATCATGAAAAGAAGAAGAAGAAGAAGAAGAAGAAGAAGAAGAAGAAGAAGAAGAAGAAGAAGAAGAAGAAGATGATGATGATGATGATGATGATGATGATGATGATGATGATGATGATGATGAAGATGATGATGATGATGATGAAGATGATGATGATGATGATGATGATGATGATGATGAGGATGAGGATGAGGATGATGATGATGATGATGATGATGATGATGATGATGATGATGATGATGATGAAGAAGAAGAAGAAGAAGAACAACAACAACAACAACAACAACAACAACAACAAGACATAAAACTGACTGAACAACCAATTTTCGGTGGCAGACACCCTTCCTCGGTTGCTCATGAACAAAACGCTACATCCGAAGATGATGATGATGATGATGATGATGATGATGATGATGATGATGATGATGATGATGATGAAGAAGAAGAAGAAGAAGAAGAAGAAGAAGAAGAAGAAGAAGAAGAAGAAGAAGAAGAAGAAGAAGAAGAACAACAACAACAACAACAACAACAACAACAACAACAACAAGACATAAAACTGACTGAACAACCAATTTTCGGTGGCAGACACCGTTCCTCGGTTGCTCATGAACAAAACGCTACATCCGTAGTTTTATAGTAGCAATGTTTGCTGTTTTTTAGCATCCTGATCTGCATGTTGGACCATAGATACTCTCTAGAGTATCTATGGTTGGACCTATGAAACACTATATACAGCTTCAAAAACGATGACGACGAGATGATGATGATGATGATGATGATGATGATGATGATGATGATGATGATGATGATGATGATGATGATGATAAATAGACTGCTGTCTACAAGTCTAAAAGGACATATCTTGACGAAATTTTCATTGTTGTATTCCTCGACTTATCTGGAAATAATTATGATGTAATTATCATTCGGAATCAAAGGGCGGTCTGTCGGTGAATGAATAAATAAAATGTATGAATACATGAAGCAATCAATCAATGAAGCAACAAAGTAACCGCCTTATAACGATTGCACAAGGTTGAATGGGATGGATTTTTGAAAAGGACTAAACCTCCCAGAACAAATTTAACCCAGTGAAAACATAGGCTGGAGTTTAGCAGCCACAGAATCACAGTGCTCAAGCCACCTCCCACCCCGCACCCACCCCTCGTAGGCTGCTTCCGAAAACCTTGCCCCTTTCCCTCTCTCCTTTCTATTCCTCCTCTCCTCTCATAAGGTTGAGTCTGCGAGTCTGGCATGCAACTGTAGTTAGCTGGCACGGAGTCGGTGAAGAAGTTTGGCCTCTGTAGTCTTGTATACAAGCGGCCATCATGATTACAGTCTACATCTCGTCAGTTACATTCCAAAAATCGGTGAGTTTGGGATGAATTTAAAATTGATATTGTGTTATTGCTATTACCATTACTATCACCATAAAGTTGAGCTTGATGATGATTAGTCTTCATCGCCGTTATCATCCCCGGAAACTGCGCTGCAAACTTCAAAATCATCATGGCTGAGTTTGCTGTGTATGTAACTTTGTTCTGCCTTGCATGTGTACATCATTTATACATCTTCTCATTAACGTATTTAAAAGCGGTGATTTTGGGGTCAATTGTATTGCTTGTAAAGTATTCCTAATTGATATGTAATATAATAAATGTGTTATTATCATCCTCGTTTTCTTCATCATCTTCTGACACAAGGTGCAAGGTTCGGCCAAAGTTGAAATATCCAACTTGCGTTTGCTGTTTAGACTATTTTATGGTTAAGCCTAGCCTACTATGTATTTTGGAGCAAATGTGTAAGTTTTGGAGAAATTTCATGTTGTATAAGCTTATTTTTTATTATTATAAACTACGTCATCGCTATTATTTTCCGAAATTATAGACTTGCTGAAAACGACTTAGGCTACATTCCATGATTCCACCGTCTTTGTTTTTTTTTGTTTTTTGTTTGTTTTTCTCTTGTATTTATAGATTTGTCTTGATAGTTGCTGTTTCTCTTACTTACTACTTTAAAGAAAGATGTACATTACTGTTGTTATTAACATCTTTATCGTCGTCGTTTTTATTGTTATTATTATCATCGTCATCATTTTCAGAGATAAAGTATTAATTTGATATTAAAAAAATACTATTAGAATCGCAAGCAATGGTTGTATCGTGCTGTATGTAAACATTGTGAATTTTTTATTTCAAGTTTGTGCATCGATATCGATATGCCATGATTGAGAACTTAACAATTTGAGAGAGAGAGAGAGAGAGAGAGAGGAGAGAGAGAGAGAGAGAGAGAGATTTTTTATTTTAAAGTTGTCGATTTCATCATCATCATCATCAGCAGCAGCAGCAGCAGCACAGTCAGCACTGTCATTCTAGTGGTTTGGTGATTAATGATGATGATGATAACGATGACGCTACTGCTGGCGCTGCTTGCTTGTTAGTGGTACATGGAGTAGTAGTGATGGACACTGCTTAGCTGACACTCACCAAGGCTTACATTTGGCCACCCTCCTCCAGTCTCAGCAACGTAGTGTAGGTAGTGAAAAGCGCGTTCTTGTTTCAACAATTTAGTAGTTCGTGATTGGGGGAGGGGTTTGGGGGGGGGGGGGCCCGCTCGCGAGCTATCGACTGTTGATGAGTGGGGGGGGGTTTGAATTTGTAGGGGTTGCGGGGGTGGAGGCGGAGGTAGTTGTGTAGTAGCGATAGCGATTATGTTGTGGCTGCTGTTGTTGTTAGTGTTGCTATTTCTGATGATGATGATGATGTGATGATGATGATGATAACGATGATGACGACGACGACGACGACGACGATGATGATGATGATGATGATGATGATGATGATGATGATGATGATGATGATGATGATGATGATGGATTTTGAACTTCTAGAAACGGTAGACGATGACGATGCCTGCCTCACGATCGAACCCATAAGTTGACAAGCAACGCAGTTAAGACAGGTGCATGTTGATGTGTATTCTTCACGAACAGAGGTCACAGTGTTGTGTTTCTGGAATAGGACAGCATTGAAGTCTCTTAATCTCTTTTGCTGGGCTTTGTGTACTGATCAACCCGAATAGTTATTCTTTCGTGTTTTCAACAAAATGACGGCACGTCTGGGCAAACTGGAGCTTTAACAAATATTCAGGAGAATTATTTTATTCTTATCTGTATTAACCAAATATATTTACTCGTCAACATTCACCTACGTGTTAAAATCATTGGAATGAAATTCACTCACTCCGAAGACAGTGTTTACGGGCATTAAGTTTTGCTCATAAGTCATGACGAATCATGGCCCTCCCTTCACAGAAAGAGGAAAACAAGGCCCGGGGTTGCTGTTGCCAAAATGCTGTGTTCTGGTCAAAGTTTTTTTTTTTTTTTTCGATGAAATCTTACGAGATAAGCACGCGTTGCTTCTTAATCTTCTTTGTTTTTTTAGTCTTCTTCTTCTTCTTCTTCTTCTTCTTCTTCTTCTTCTTCTTCTTCTTCTTCTTCTTCTTCTTCTTCTTCTTCCTCTTCCTCCTTCTCCTCCGTGGCATAGACTGTTATTGGCACGCTTCAAACATGATGCTAGTGAATGACATTTCTTGTGCCTGTGGCTCATCAGCAGCATGCACTCACTGCCAAGTTGCGTGAGCATTTCAATGCTTACATCGTAGATCAGGTTATGAGGGATCGTTTAAATGGAACAGGAAGCAGGTCTGAAATGTCCAGGCACTCTCTCCAGGCATATCGTGTGCACAGAGAGCTCATCAAAGAATATCACGCTGTGCAAACTAGGTTTGACACTAGCCTCGTCTGGCCAATTCACGGTCCACATTGCTTAGCGCAGGCTGATCCAATCGCCTCTACCTCAATCTCTGATCTGGCTACGAACAGATAGTAGGTTTTCTTAAAGTATTAGGTCAACGCTTTTCCCGTCCCGAACTGAAAAAGAAGGGGAGACTTAACGTGCAACTACTTTACGCCACCCGGGGTAATAGGCAGGCTCTACCACCAGCGGTAGAGATGGTGGAGAGACGACGTAAGCTTTGGCCGTGTCTGCTGCGTAGTGTGATCTGGGTAATGGCGCACATTGCCATTTCACGTAATAATTTACGTCGAAGACGATTAGCTGGAAAAATCGCTGACCTGGGCAAATCAAGATTATTTGGGAATAAGCTTCTAGAACATTACTGTAGATGAGCAACTTGCCATTTTTAGGGCGCAAGAATTGATTTGGTAAACAACAACAAGAAAATGATGATATGATAGTGATGATGATGATGATGATGATGATGATGATGATGATGATGATGATGATGATGATGATGCCGACGGCAACGGCGACAGCGATGACGACCACGGATAAGAAGAAAGAAAGAAAGAAAGAAAGAAAGAAAGAAAGAAAGTAGAAGAAGAAGAAGAAGAAGAAGAAGAAGAAGAAGAAGAAGAAGAAGAAGAAGAAGAAGAAGTGGTAGTAGTAGTAGTAGTAGTAGTAGTAGTAGTAGTAGTAGTAGTAGTAGTAGTAGTAGTAGTAGTAGTAGTAGTAGTAGTAGTAGAAGAAGACGTGTCACACAATAAACATGAATCAGAAACGTGAAGTTTGTGACAAATAGTCCCGTTGTTGCCGCTGTGGTTGCAACGTCGCCTACCACGTGTTGGAATGCACAACATAGGCTTCACAATCAGTGCTATGAAGCCAGTGTACAAATACAATACAATAATACAATACAATACTTATTTAATCATTGTAATGTAGCGCTTTTCCATCTCAGGAGCGGCTCAGGGCGCTGGCCGAATCTAACTGAAGACGCCCACCTGCTGCCTCAGGCGTATGGTCTGACTCCCAGACCACTGACCACAATCCTGGGATGGGGGAGGAAGGACCTAGCGCCAGCTGGGTGTATTTGTGTAGTGGGCTAGGACATGAGCGTCAGGATCTTTCAAGTCCCTGCGATGGAATTCGTGCCTTCGCAGGCCAGACCTCGGTGTATACTCTCATCCGTTATCATTATAATACAATATAACACAATCAATACAGCTTTTTGGACCGTTATAAAAAATACCAGACGTTTGCTTTTGGCCCTTTTGCTGGGGTGCTTGTGAAGAAATACAAGATTAATGGGCTGCTTTGGCTCCAGCTGCTGCTGTTGTTGTTATTGTTTCATATGTATCTACACTCCCCATAGATAACTGATGATGATCAATGACGATGATGACGACGACGATGATGATGATGATCATGATCATGATGATCATGATGATGATGGTAACAAAGTCTTGACGTTCGAGTGTAGTAATGTAGTACGCACTTTTCTTCACAAGCACTATCAAACCATTGTGCAACTAAAATTAATGTAAACTGCTTGTTAAATGTCGTACTTCCTGTCTCGTTAAACCTACCATAGGTCGCATTGAGGGACCACAGGCACATTAAAAGTATGGTAGAAAGAACTAAATTTTAACGCGCCTCTCTCTGGGGTCGCAGCACAAAACATGAGCCTACAACCTTTTGGCACAGGCTTACGCAGTAGCAATAGAACAAAGCAAGTCGCCGCGCGCCTATTACCAGCATGACTGCTACACTCACCACCAACCATTAGCTCAATTTATAAGAAAGTAATTCTTATCATGCGCCTGTGGAGTGTAGTACTAACCATCACAGTCCTACAACCTGTTTTGAAGCAAAATTCTTTTCGTCAACAGTAAATTAGGCTTGCTGCCATACGGCCTCCCACTATTTATGGATCAACATTGGACTATAATACTTATAGCACCGTAATTGCTTCAAATTTGCAGAAAACAAAATAAATGTGACCTGAATAAATGATCATGTTAATAATTTATTTTCGTTTATTTTTTTTTAATACTAAATACTGTTGTGCGCGCCTATCGCACAAGGGGTGCATAAATATTGCACTAACAAAAATTCCATAGTCTGCAATATTTTCCAACTATTTGTTAAGAATTGTAATTTCAAGGCTTCAGTTATTATTTATCTAATCAGTGTAACATTGTGTAATGATGGTTGATTTGGGGGTAGGGAAAAGGGCAGGAGATGTGAGATGATGGTGGTGGTGGGGGTTAAAGGTAACACAAAGAAGACCGAGATCATTTGCTAAGGAACAGTCTATGCGTACTTGTATACGCACATTTCTTATTCTCACCTGAATGCCCCGAGTCGTAGTAAGCATGAGTCATCCTATAATTAGGCCTACTTTTATAGAGGGAGGACTGGCTACAAACTGGTTTTCTGGAACTAGTGAAAGCTCTTTGGGTTGCTCACCTTGTCTCGTTATAAACAGTTCAGATTATACGCCGTTTCACAGGTAGGGCTAACTACATTAACATGACGCATGGATTGCCTTATGCTGTTTGAAGGATGCAAAATGAGTTTTGACAGGCAACGTTTGTGCGTTCATCGCACCGCTCCTTCCTCCCCTTCCCTCCCCCCCCCCCATCGTCCCGCCACCATCTCTTCTTTACACCCCCATTCCTTGCCCACACAGTACACTGGTACCAGCTGTTGATGTTCAGTTCAGTTCAGTTCAGTTCGAAGGAACTATGTTAAGCCTCTCGGCTTTTTTTTTATGTCCCTGTTTCTCTATGACATTAAATTGTCCAGTTAGTTTTGCAGTTGTTCAGGGAATTAAAGTTAAAATGACCATCAGTCATCAAACTCAAATTTTCAATCCACAATGAAACTTATCTTTATCAGAATTTTTTTTTAAAATATTAAGGTTGTCAGCTTTTTTTTCTTCTTTTTTTAAAATTAACGTAAGGGTAGTTTGTTCAAGAGTGGTGCATTTCTATGGCTAAAACAGTGCTTTCTGTGTTTTAGTATGACAGTGCTGGATACAAATTTTATGTTCTGAGTTTCTAATATTGCGTCTAGAATGAAATGTACAGAATGTATTAGCATTATCTTTGTCGATGTTATTTACAATTTCATTAGTTTGTATAGCTAGGATCATCTCTAGCTAACTTATAAATGTCAAACTCGGAAGGCCTAGTTTCTTTAATCTATCTACATAAAACAAATTTTATTTTTCATGGATGATACTGACTTATGCTCAGAGTTACATCCCTTGTGCTTCGTCGGTATCGAATCTCAGTTACAACCTTCTCTATCTTGTTTTTTTTTTAGGTGTACATTAAGATGCTAATCTCACTCGTCCAGAAACTATGAAAACGCCGGTAAATCGAGAACTGTAAAAACCACCATAATCGAAAGATAACATTTGGCGTCGCCTCAGATTTGTAACGATGACCTACAGCTTGTCACAAATGTTTTATCCACACCATCCTCAATACCATTAAAACAAAAATTAAAAGAAGAAATCGTAAGTGGATCGCAGTAAACCAGGATACATTTCAGTACGGTTTTTAGTACATGCATTTTAGGACGCCTTAAACGTTTGAATCCTGCCCTGCACTTCCACCTTTTTTGCCCAGATTGTGTGCGCATAGTATGGAATAGTAACTGTCTTTTTACTCAAATATTTCATAGGAAGACTGAAAAATACTGCGTGCTTAGAATGCAATAGTGACTATTCTTCTACTCAGTTTTTCATGGACTCTTTGTAGTTGACACAGTGTGAAATTAAATGCATTCGTGAGAATGACTTCCATATGAAATGAAATGGTAACTGTTCTTCGACGCTATCGGAAGATTTGTTGCTGTAATTCAGTATAGGATTAAAAAGTTCGTTTTGAGAATTAACATGTCTTAATATTTAACGTGTTGTGCTGTGAAAGTGCTGTACGTGCACACAGCGTGTCTAGTTCTGATAAGCTCCATTTCCGATAGTTCACTGAATAGGACCCTTGGGATCTTCTGGAGTAGACTTACAGAATCAGCTACTCTGTGTGGTGAAAGTGCAGTAGTTGCCTATTCAGCGTAGCTGACCTTGAAGACAGGTCTATACTACCTCTTCTTACACATCATCATCTTGTATCTCGTATCATAGCTAGGGCTGCACGATGTATGGAGGAATTCGTGAGGAAATCAGACTTCACTGTAATTAGTCAACTTCTTACCAATCCTAAAGCCATTAAGTTTACAGACAGGTCTGTCGGTACAGAATCGTCACAGACTACGTCAATTGCTTTCTGAAAGATTTCCTAACTCAAATTTCTCAACATTGTTGCGACATAGAGAGTTTATAAACTGTTGTAGCTATTGTGTTATGCGCTACCTACTTCTTACAAAGGTTGGTCTACTAGCTACATCATCACAAAATTCCACGTTGCTTCCTCAGTGATTTCCTAACCCAGATTAATGTTCTTAAGGCAACCAGTGCGACAAATACATTGATGTCGCATATCACCTCCTTACAGAAGTGCTACATTACTTATTTAGTGTAGTCAAGTCAAGTCATCAACAAACCTTTATTTCCTATACAAAATGAAAATTGCCAACTGTACAAAGACTGTGTTAAGAAGAAATTTGATTTACAAAAATCAAGTGCAGTGCATGCGATTCTTTTGAAAATAAAATTTATTTATTTAAACTGCTACCAAAGTTAAGATTTGGCAGACTACACGTAGAGTACACAGTTTTGTTCAGCATCATAGATGCCAACATTTAAGGGAAGAATTAACAGTTAATGAAATAAAGAGTAAGAGTGCTTAAGAAGGCGATCCAAGTGTTAATAGTTAGTCAAATGGCTCTAGGTGTTGACAGATAAACAAATTTATCCAAGTGTTAACAGTTCATCAGATAAAGAATATGTGTGGTTTAGAAGGTGTAAGCGATTCTTGAAAAGTAATTTATCTTTATTTCAGGTGTGTTAACATTTACTCTAAGTGTGAACAGTTAATTAACTAAAGAATTGCAAATACTATAGGTGTGTTTCAAAAGTTATATGTGTTTCATCAAGATTTTATTTGCCAAAACCATGGCTGGTGTATCACGGGAAGGAATTGTGGTTTATGTTGCCGGTGAGACATCGGACAGAAACGTAAGTTCCACATTGTTTATTACACAATTCATGCGTTTCTTTCCTTGGAAAAACCACGCAAAGCGGATATGGAATAACAGTCTTCAGCGTAGATGACACTGTGTGCCAAGATGCATTGCTTGTTGCTGTTGCTCTGCTTCTTCTGCTTCTTCTTCTTCTTCTTCTTCTTCTTCTTCTTCTTCTTCTTCTTCTTCTTCTTCTTCCTCTTCTTCTTTGTCGTCGTCGTCGTCTTCTTCTTCTTTTTGATTTGGCTTACCATATGATGAACATGTCTGTGCAAGGGTTGCGTGTGTTGTACGCCTGGGGTTGGTGTCGTGCGTGATGGAGTTGGTTTGTGAAGGTATAGATGCGGGAGTGTATAACGTAGGAATGTTTGGGGTGTGGGATAGTAGTGCTTTTATTATACTTTATGTGTTGCATTATTTGTTTTTTGTTTGTACACGTCATTCTTTTAATAATATTCTACATTTTACATTTACTATGTTTGTGCAGCTGAAAGGCTAATTTCTATATATATATATATATATATATATATATATATATATATATATATATATATATATATATATATATATATATATATATATATATATATATATATATATATATATATATACAACTTCATAGACTAATAAAGTCTCAGTCTTGTTGTTGTTGTTGTTGTTGTTTTGTTGTTGTTGTTTTGTTGTTGTTGTTCTTCATCATCATCATCATCATCATCATCATCATCATCATCATCATCATCATCATCTTTTTCTTCTTCTTCTTCTTCTTCTTCTTCTTCTTCTTCTTCTTCTTCTTCTTCTTCTTCAGTACAATAGAGGGAGTAGGCTGGTCAGTCCCAACCAAAGGGTATGACCTAAAGTGTGTTTTGATGTTGTTATGTTATGTTTACTGACTTTTTCACCTGTTCTGTGTTTTACCGTTCCTGCGTGCTGTGGCAGTGCAATATGGTCGGCAGTGGACTGGGATTTTTTTTATGAAAGAAGAAGAAGAAGAGCTAGATGAGAAGTGGGAGGAAAAGAAGAAGAAGAAGAAGAAGAAGAAGAAGAAGAAATTAAGCACGAGGAAGAAACGTCTCGAGCATGAGCTTTGTGGATTAAGCACCTTACAAGCCTGCATCATCATCATCGTCATCATCATCATCATCATCGTCATCATGAGGAGGAAGAGGAGCAGGAGATAGATGGTGAAGAAAGAACGCGAGTGATGACAGATAACGAAGATAAGCCTGCTGTAAAAAGCCAAATGTGCATTTCCTTGGCCTGTGGCCTCGCCAGGGTGAAAAGGCGCTTTCCACCTCCTTGTGAGATGTCGGAGCTCTGAGGACAGAGGCAGAGCAGAGTGTATGGCACTGCTGAGCCGCTCCAATTGTCTTAGCTGTCTCGAGCTTCGCAATGCGTTGCGTTGCGTTGCGTTGTATAAATTTCAAGTCCCCAACACATAAGCAAATAGGAGACTGTGGATGTTAAGATTGTCCGTAGAAATAGGAGTATATTTTGCTGAAGGAAGTCATTTGAAGAAGGAGCGCCAAGGCTGCTGCAACAACGTTGAATCAGAAGAATGACAGCATCGATGTTGTGGTATCAAGGTGTGGCAAGGGTGACCAGAGGGGCGGCAAGGCAGTCGGTTGCATACGTCGGAGGGAAGGAAAGGTCAGGGACCACTAACAGGGCAGAGGGTACTAGTTATTTACCATTACAAAAAAAAGGATAAGTAATTTTTATGTGAAGACAAAGGTCTGCCAGACAACACGGAGCAGAATCAGTCTACTATATAAAAATTAAAAGTCAAAAATTTAAGAAATCTACAGTCATAATTTATAAGGGTTAAAACAGAAGGCTATAAGCCAAAATTTTTAATGTTGAAAGTCAATTTGTGAGAACTTTAATGAAAGTTAAACATTAAAAACTATGGCCATTCAGGGCCAAGATGAAAATTTAATGTACAAAAAGTTCGGCGTTAAAACACTAAAACGCGGCAGAGGATCGAGGGGGAGCCCTAGCGACGATGGCTTCTCCCTGTAAACGGAAACTTTGGCCTCTCCTTGAGGTTCCACGGGGGACCCTTTGGCCGAGAGTCGTCGGCCAAACCCGAGTCATAAAGCCATCGGCGGTTCGCAATGTATTTGTTCATTTAGTAGTAGCCGTGGGTCAATTAACACGTGAAGGCCTACTTATAAGGAGTGTCAAATACAATCGTCCAGAGCTAGTAGGCCAGGATGAGAAGTGAGACATAGTAGTATTTAGCTCTCGGTAGATGCAAAGAGCTTATTATGGATCTATAATTAAGCTCTTTGATAGATGCTCGTGAAGGCAGTTCTAGGAGCAAACTCACACGGTGTCTGATACCATTTTTGAGGCGACGTCGTCTGCTGAGTGTCTAGCGTGGTCACGTAAAACACACACTGGGCTTAGCGCGCCGCGGTTTACCAGTCAAAGATTAGCTACAAAGCCTTGAGACGTGGATGCGTTGGATGGGGAGTGAGGGAGAGAGGGAAAGGAAATGAGAGAAAGAGAGAGAGAGAGAGAGAGAGAGAGAGAGAGAGAGAGAGAGAGAGAGAGAGAGAGAGAGAGAGAGAGATGGAAGGTTTAGTGGGTATGATGTTTGGAATCAGACAATGGGTCCCGACAGGAAGTCCTCTCCAGGATCGCACGAACAACTGCTGCCCTGGCGAGGTTGAAGCCAATTTGGAAAGACAGGACCATTAGTCTACATTCCAAGGTAAGGCTGCTGCGCTCCCTTGTCATCTCCATCTTCCTATATGCTTGGACCCTCACAGCAGATCTCCAATGAAGAATACAAAGCATGGAGATGATGTGCTACAGAAGACTTCTGGGCATTTCCTATACCCAGCACATCACCAACGACGAAGTCCGACAGACCATCACACAAACCATTGGACAACACGATGACCTGCTCACAGTGGTGAAAAAAAACGGAAACTCCGAGGGTATAGCCACGTTACCAGATCATCAGGTCTTGCAAAGACCATCCTGGAAGGCACAGTGCAAGGAGGTAGAAGAAGAGGGAGACCGAAAAAGAGGTGGGAGTACAACATTCGAGAATGGACTGGTTTGACACTGAGCAAAACAATCAGGGTTGCTGAGGGCAGGGAAAGGTGTAGTACGCTGGTTAAACGATCATCTGTGGTGTCCCTACCTACGACCTCCGAGTTATGGGATAGGATAGGATAGGGTAGGATGTTTGGAACAAGACAGATGGTCGGACACAATGACAATAAACTATTTTCAGTTTGTAATAAAGATGATTATTCTGTGTGTTGTTGCAGTTGCACGCGCAGCAGAACCACATCGAGACGGTGTTGAAAGCCAAACAACTGCAGTATGAACTGATCGACATCGCCACTGACACAGCCTACAAGGAGGAGATGAGACGTCGATGCAACGACGAGACCGCCCTAGCCCCACAAATCTTCAATGGCGATTATCACTGTGGGGTCAGTCTCCCCAATCGTGTTTCATCAGTTTGCTAACCGTATTCTTTTGACAAGTTCTTATTTTGCTATCGTTAACAATTATAATTAGATGCAGTAAATCTGAATTTCGAACATTCAAACTAATTTATTTCCGTCTTTTACTAACGATTTCTCTGTCTTGATACCACTGGTCTGTGTGTTGTGTATGTTAGAGTGTGCGTATGTTCTTCTACATTCTGAAGGTCCACGGTCAATGTGGAGTCTGTACACTGTAAAGCTTCCACAGTTTGCGGGCTTGTCATGGACTTCAACATACCAATTTATAGCCTTATAGGGTTTATTTTTTAAAACTTTTAATAGCTCAGCTGTGTATGGCGTTGATAGTTTATAACTCATGTTGGTTACAGATCGCCGCTCTTTGTAGTGAGATAAGGGTGAAGTGGGGTGGAACTGAAAGTATTTTGTAACGAGCCTTACAATGACAATGATTGATTGACTAGATTTGTTTAGCCATTGACTGGTGTATCCATTGTGTAATTTTTTTGTACTGTTTACAGGATTACAAATCCTTTCAACAGGCAGTGGAAGACGAAACAGTATTGGAATACCTCAAAGTAGTATGGTGAGTCAAACTTAGCTACCTTGTGTTGAGCACTCTTTTGGATAAGAGTATAAAGTACGGTCAGCAAGGTCCAATTTGTACAAGCATGCGTTCCATTGTACAGACTATTAAAAATCCTGATGTTAACATTGTAGACAGCTACCCCAACACGGCCATCCTGATGGTATTATAGACCAGTATCAGTTACCCAAACACAGCCATCCTGATGTTGGTATTATATAGACCAGTGTCAGTTACTCCAACACCGCCATCCTGATGTTGGTATTATATAGACCAGTGTCAGTTACCCCAACACAGCCATCCTGATGTTGGTATTATAGACCAGTATCAGTTACCCCAACACGGCCATCCGGATGTTGGTATTATAGACCAGTATCAGTTACCCCAACACAGCCATCCTGATGTTGGTATTATAGACCAGTATCAGTTACCCCAACACGGCCATCCTGATGTTGGTATTATAGACCAGTATCAGTTACCCCAACACAGCCATCCTGATGTTGGTATTATAGACCAGTGTCAGTTACCCCAACACAGCCATCCTGATGTTGGTATTATAGACCAGTGTCAGTTACCCCAACACGGCCATCCTGATATTAATATTATAGACCAGTATCAGTTACCCCAACACAGCCATCCAGATGTTGGTATTATAGACCAGTGTCCGTAACCCAAACAGCATACTCCATCGTTCTCTGTCCTCAGGCTGTCCATTCTTCGAATGTTGTCCTCCCACCTCTCTTTTTCTGTCTCCCTCTTCTCCTGCCTCCTTGCACCGTGGCTTGCAGGATGGTCTTTGCAAGGCCTGATGCTCTGGTGATGTGGCCATACTATCGGAGTTTCCATTTCTTCACCACTGTGAGCATGTTATCGTGTTGTTCAATGGCTTGTGTAATAGTCTGCCGGACTTCGCCGTTGGTGATGTGCTGTGAGTAGGAAATGCCCAGGAGTCTTCTGTAGCACATCATCTCCATGCTTTGTATTCTTCGTTGATCTGCTGTGAGGGTCCATATTGTGCAAGCGTATAGGAAAATGGAGACGACAAGGGAGCGCAGCAGCCTTACCTTGGAGTGTAGACTGGTGGTCCTATCTTTCCAAATGGGCTTCAAAATTGTCAGGGCAATAGTTGTTTGTGCGATCCTGGAGAGGACTTCTGTCGGGACACATTGTCTGATACAATGGCTCCTAAATATTTGAAGCTATGCACTGTATTGAGGGATTGGCCTTGGACTTTGATTTCCGTGTTGATGTCATTGGTGTTGTTGGTCATCCTTTTGGCCTTCTCTGCATTTATTTCCATTCCAAAGGCTCTGGAGGTGGTGTCACGCTTCTGTACCAGCTCTTCGAGTTCTTGTTCCTCTCCAGCCAATCCATTAATGTCATCCGCAAACGGGAGGTTGGAGATTGCTCTACCCTGTATGCTGACTGTGCCTTCGTGATTTGCAAGGGCATCTGACCTGATGTGCTCTAGGAAGATGTTGAAGAGTATTGGAGAGAGTAGGCATCCTTGACGCACACAGATTGTTGTTCTGAACAAGTTCCCGATGGTGCTGTTGTGGAGGACTGCGCTGGTAGCCTTGTCATATAGGCTTTTGGTGACTTCAACAATTTTAGGGCTGATGTTGCACACTATCATGGTTGCCCACAAAGCTGCATACCAGATTCGGTCAAACTCTTTCTTGAAGACTACAAACACATGGTATAGATGTTATTTGTGCTGTAGGTATTTCTCACAGATTATTCTGAGGTTGAAAATTTGTTCAGTGATACTTCACCCTGCCTTGAATCCTGCTTGTTCTCCAGCTATGATTTGTTCAGCTTGGGGTATTATTTTCAGGAGGACCTTGCTGGGATGGCTGATGAGGCTGATGGTACGGTAATTTTCACTCTCCTGAAAGTTACCTTTTTGGGAAGAGTGATGACAAGCGACTGGGTCCATTGTGTAGGCCACTCCCCACTGTGCCAGATCTTATTACAGATAATGGTGAGGGCGTCAATCATCACTTCCCCTCCTGCTTGCAGGAATTCCGGGGGTATGTTGTCCACTCCTGCCGACTTCCCTTTCTTCAGTAATTACACTGCTGCCTCAACTTCTTCTCGGATAATTGGGAGGATTTCTTCCTCTTCTCTGTTCTGGACACATGCTAGAACTGATAGGTCTCCGTTTGGTGTGTGGTTGTAAAGGTCAGAGCGGTACTCTGTAAATCTATCAAAGACTTCTTGTTCTTCTGTAAGGCATAATTATGCCAGATTTGCTTTGGATCGTGAAGACCTTGGGCTGTTTAACACTTGTCAACCGCTTAATTACAGTCACTGTCGTTCTTGTTCAGACTGTTCCGAATTTCCTGGCATTGATCTTCTATCCAGGTTTCCTTTGCTGTGCGCATGCCTTTACGGATTATACTGTTGATGTTTCGGTAGGCATCAGCTCCCTGTGAGAGTTCTTTTTCATTTTCATTTAACTTCGTTCGTCACCCAAGTCCGAAAATTCAGATGTGATCCACGGTTTTTTCTTTGGGCTTGCCAAGGACCTCAGTTAGTTAGTTAGTCAGTCATTGTGTACAGGGTCCAGCAGACTGCAAAGTGCTGAATCTTGACCACAAAATCAAGACCACAACTTGGCTGAAAGAGGACTCACCCCTGATCCACATAAAAGATCTGCTGAAATAACCTCCTTGGTAACTAACACTAACACTGAAGGCAATCCACCAGCCAGTCACTGTACAATAAAGGCATTTCGCGCAGAGGTTGCTGAGGCTATACTTTATCTAACCCACGTTTACAAAAACAAAATAGAATACAAACATCATTATAAAATATCAACAAAAGACATACATATAAAATGTCTACATTGCTAAATAATAATATCATAAGAAGCCCTATTGTGACCATTTGGCTGAAATCGTCCAATATTCCCAAGCTGATACAACAGACACACAAATTAGGAGTTTTGTCCTAGAAGAGTTTTCAAGGAAAAAGGTAGATGACTGGTCTAGCAAAAAAGAAGATAGTATAGTAGGTTGATAGAACAGAGTACGAATGAGAAAGAACAAATGAGAAAGAGAGTGACAGTGGGAATTTAAAGCACTACATTTCCAGAAAGTGGGGATACTATTTATACTGAAACCCCCGGCACTCCCATGGGGTGAAAGGATCTCAGTGGCAGCATCTGTCACAGCTGAATTAAAGGTGGTGATAATGGTGTTGAAATCTACTTCACGAGCTCCGAAAAGGAGCAGTGGTGCAAATTTCCCTCCCGTTGTGGACTGGAATATTTCTCCAGGTCGAACTTCAGTCTGGTGCACTTTGCTGTGTGTACTCTCTTCAAGTGGAGCCGGAAAGACATCATCATGAGAATGTGGTCACTTCCTATGTCTGCTACTGGAAAAGTGCATGTCCTGCCAATGTTGATGCTTGATCTGAAGCATTTCTTGACCATGATATAGTCAATCTGGTTGTGATGCTCCCCACTGGGACTGTGCCAGGTCCATCGTCTGGATTTTTTGTGGAGACCAAACATGTTTGCCAGTATCAGATTGTTGTATCTGGCAAAATCCAAGAGTCTCAGACCTCTATCATTTGTCTCTTTGTTGCAGTGGAATCCACATGTGTCTCCCCAATTGTGGTACGCATCTTGGTCAACCTTGGCATTCCAGTCGCCTTGCACTATGACTATGTCCTTCTTCGGCACTTGGTCAAGGACAGCCTGCATATAGAAATCCTCCACTTCGCTGTCTTCAATTGATGTTGGGGCATAAGCCTGGATGATGGCGGTGTTGAAAGGGGCTGCTCTCAGACAGATGATAATGAGTCTACTGAAGACTGGGCGGTAACCCAGGACAGTGGCTAGAATGTCTGTGTGTAGCCTACCAAGAATCCAACGCCGTGTTCGTGCCTGTCACCTCTCCTGCTCACATAAAGCTAGTGGCCTTTGTCTGTAGTTGTTTTATCTAGGCCTTGCCAACGCAGTTCGCTGATACCTAAAATGTTCCATTGATAGTGATGCAGCTCGTGGGCCAGTTCTTCTAATTTTCCCTCCGCAGTTAGAGTCCTGACATTCCAGATTCCTATGACAATGTTGTCTCTCGTGCGGATCTTGCTAAGTTGTCTATCTGTAGCACACTTATTACATCCATCTTGGTGGCCCACGAAAAGCGCGGTCCTTGGTGACCTGGCGACGACCGATCCAGTGTGGAGTGAGTGGTTCTTTTTCATCATACGGCGTGTCTTGGGCAAGAAAGACCTGGCAGGGCCCAATCCTCTCCAGGCTGTTGGCCACAGCTGAAATCCACGAGTACAGTGTGGCTCGCCTTGGCCCCGAGCACGTGGACGTTGAACTTATAGTAACGTGAGGTTCCTCCGTCATGGCCGGTGACTTCTGTGTAGAAGACTTTCGCCCAGTGATGCCGTGCTGATATCACCCATGTTAGTTGCCTCTTAACGAGGAAACGTTGGGTCTATTCTATTCAGTACCCGAACCCATACACAGCAAGCACACATTTGTCACTCAAACGTGTGATGTAAAGGCAGGGAGATCGCTATTAGAAAACGGAAAGCAAATAGTTTACTTTTGGAATTTTAGATTGACCATTTTTGAAGGGGGCGGAAGAGGGGGGGGGGGAGGGACGGAAGGAGTACCCAGAGAAAATCCTGGGTGACCACCCCATGCAGGAATCGAACCCATGACCTTCAGCACAGGAAACCAGCGACTAAACAACTGTCATGCCAGACCACCCCAAGCAACCAGAATTTCACCCGCCTGAGTGATGAAAATAATCCAAAATGTAAACTAAATTGTCCCAAACATTGAAAATGATAGGTCTTGGCTAAATGGCAGAATTTGTTTTGTGTGAAGAAACTTCAAGACAAGAGGAACAGAGAGAGAGAGAGAGAGAGAGAGAGAGAGAGAGAGAGAGAGAGAGAGAGAGAGAGAGAGAGAGAGAGAGAGAGAGAGAGAGAGAGAGAGAGAGAGAGATGAAAAGACAGGAAAGAAAAAGGCAGTGAAAAACATTAATACATAATGTCGTTTAATTATTTTTTTTTCCTTTACAGATTTCGAAGTCAAATCACCCAACAACATGACCAGACAAGCATCAATAAGACTTTTGTATTTTGACACCAAAGGCCTTCCATACACTCAACTCCAATACGAGACTTTGCCGTGTGATGAATGGAAGTATGGCTGGCGGAAGTGGACCAAAATACCGAAATGAAGGATACAACTTTTGAGAGAGAATTTTGAGGATTGTGTATCACAATTTGTTGTGATTTTGCAGACAGATGCTTGAAGAAGAAGCATCAATGGCTCACTTTTATGCAACTTTTATATTTACAGCTTTTTGCTTGTTTGGAATTACTTTTCATTCATTTTCAGTGTGAGCATGTGAGATGGAAGAAAGCGGCATTATGCAATTAAGTTAACTACCTGCCTTGCGTGTAAATAAATTTTCTTCATCAATGCCTTTTTTGTTGAATGAAAACTGCAGTGCATTTAAATTTAAACAAACAATATGATTTTATGAGGAAAAATGAGGACGAGTTGTAAGAAAACAGCACAAGAAAAGTACAACTTAAAATTACAAACAAGGAAATGTCAGTTCCCCTACTTTTTTTATTGGCAAATGTCTGAAGCATCTATGCAGTTTAGAAACAAAAACATGAAATGTTAGTTACTGTCTGGAATGTCTATGTATTGAGGAACACAAAATGTAAATTTCAATTAATTGTGTAGAATTCTCTAAAACGATAGTTTGCATTCTCATTATTTTATGATCAGCTGATCTGCCATAGAGTAAATTCTGTCATTACATTACATTACATAATTGTTGCTTTAGGTCCAGCGGACTCTTCCGAGCCAAATCAGGACCGGACAACCCCCAATCCGCATAAAAGATATGCTGAAACAACCCTAGTGGGAAAACTGAATGCCCTCCACCAGCCAGTCACTTTACAATAAAGACATACCACGCAAGGGACGCTGAGGCTGCACTCTAATTTATCGAACCCCCGTTTACAAAAACAAATTAGAATACAAACATCATTATAAATTATCAACAAAACACATACATATAAAATGCCTACATTGCTAAATAATAACATCATAGGAAGCCCTAGTGACCACCTGGCAGAAAGCGTCCAATACTTCCAAGCTGATCCAACAGACCTCATACACAAACAAGGAGTCTTGTCCCGGAAGAGTTTTCAAGAAAAAAGGTAGGTGACTGGTCTAGCGAAGAAGAAGATAGTATAGCAGATTGATAGAACAGAACAGGACTGAGAAAGAGCAAATGAGAAAGACAGCGACAATGGGAATTTAAAGCACTAAATTTCCAGAAAGTGGGGATACTATTTATACTGAAACCCCCGGCACCCCAACGGGGGTGTAAATTCTGTCAATAACATAAAGAAAATGTTAATAATTTATTCCTTGTGTCAGCTATAATTTCAGATCCAGAATGCTTGAGCTATATTTTGCCTTGTATTATTGGCAAGCGTGAGACATATTACTGTGCGTGTTCAAAACCTGTGTGATGCTGACCCACTGTTTTGTGTGAATTGTTCATGTTCACAATATGTTGACCCATTTACTGTACCATATTCATATTTTTTATTTGACCTCTTTTAAACCTTTTGATTTTACCTTTTTGTTGAACTTTTCTTAATTTTTAATAACTTTTTTATTTTTAACCCAAGCCATGGTAACTATTTTTGCCGACATTCAATATACTTGTGCGAGTGTGCTAAAAGAATGTGCATGATGCTTCAGGAGCAAATAATTGAACAAATAATTGCTTCAAATTTATTTTTCAACATTATATTTTATGATGAAACATGAACACCTTATACAATACTTTAACATATTTTATTTTTATGTACTTAGGATTCTTTGCCATACATGTAAGTTATAACATTGTAACTGTCCAAATTCACATATGTTGCTGTCTTTTAGCTAAGAAAGTTGACTTTTAATCAAATTCTTTTAAAGAATTCTTAATGCATTGATTTATCATTTCTGTTATTCTGTTGTCATGTTATTAATCCATTATGCTGGTTTTCATATGCTCTTCCGCTATTTTATTCAAACTCATGGTGCTATTTTGTATTCAACAATTTATATTGAATTTTCTGGCTTATTGAAAGAAGCAGTGTTTTGAAAATACCTAAAATGCATTTTTTAAAATTTATTTGATTTTGTACTTTGTTTTGATACACACCAGTAAGTTCTTTTTACTTTCACCCACTCATTTTCTTGCTGTCTCCACTTCTGAAACCAGTGACCATCAAATATGTTTATGAATAGAATCCGGAATCAGCATAGCTTATTTGAATATATCTAATCTTTTACAACAAACCCAAAGAATTAGTTGTGACTGGTCTAGCGAAGAAGAAGATAGTATAGTAGATTGATAGAACAGAGTAGGAATGAGAAAGAACAAAGGAGAAAAACAACGACAGTGGGAATTTAAAGCACTAAATTTCCAGAAAGTGGGGATACTATTTATACTGAAACCCCCGAATCCCCACAGGGGGTTTAAAATAAGTTTTTGATTGATTGATTTATTGTTGCTTTAGGTCCAGCGGACTCTTCCGAGCCAAATCAGGACCGGACAACCCCCGATCCGCATAAAAGATCTGCTGAAACAACCCCAGTGGGAAAATTGAATGCCCTCCACCGGCCAGTCACTTTACAATAAAGACATCCCACGCGGGGGACGGCTGAGGGTTGACCTCAACTACGCGAACCCCCGGTTACAAAAACAAAATAGAATACAAACATCATTATAAATCATCAACAAAACACATACATATAAAATGCCTATAGTGCTAAATAGTACAATCATAGGAAGCCCTAGTGACCACCCGGCAGAAAGCGTCCAACACTCCTAAGCTGATCCAACAGACCTCATACACAAACAAGGAGTCTTGTCCAGGAAGAGTTTTCAAGAAAAAAGGTAGGTCATTGATCTAGAGAAGAAGAAGATAGTATAGCAGAGTGAAGGACAGAGCAGGAATAGGAAAGAGTAAATGAGGAAGACAGCGACAGTGGGAATTTAAAGCACTAAATTTCCATAAAGTGGGGATACTATTTATACTGAAAACCCCCGGCACTCCAACGGGGGTACTGTTGCCGCAGTGAATCTGTCTTGCCTATAAAGGAAAGACAGGTTTTCAACTGTGGCTTTCACTGTTCCCTTTATAGGTTTGAACAATCTACAGTGGCAAGATTGCTCATGACCCCAAGGGGTGTTTAAAATAAGTGGAATTTGAAATGTAAGCAGATCTGAGAATAGCTGATCGTCACTGTATCATTCATCGCTATATTTTCTTTCTGACAAAAACAAAACCACACATATTCTGTCATTACACCGACATTTATTAAGCATGCATAATTTTCTTAAAAACATATACGTACGTCTTTTACAAAATTCAGCACACATAAAGTTGTGACATGATCATTAGGAAAATTTATGACCATTCGATCAACATAAATTGAAAAAACAGGAAGTGAAAAGCAGCATTGGTGCTTTTACATTTTGCGTTAAGTTCAACATTGCACGAATAAAACAAATGCAGACAGAGTACAATTTATACAAATTGCAGTGCATGTACACCAATGTAATACTATTTTCTAAAAAAAAGTGCAGCAACAATAATTTGCTTTAATGTTATTATATCCAACTAATAATCTTAATAAAAACCCAAATTTTTTCAATTCGAAATCAACGACTGAATTTTCCTGTAATATATATTCTAATACATACTTTGAATTCTTCCCTAAGAAAAAAAAGATACCATATTATTTCTTACTATATAATTCTTATAATTATTATTTAATATATAATGCTTAAGTTTCAAAGGGGAATTAAGAATTTTATATTCTCATTTGTACTAAATGTAGATTGCAGTAGTCTTTATTAAACTGCATCATTGGAACTTTGATTTTCCAAAATAAATTACATCTAAATACAGTTTGTACACAATGTTTTTCAATAATAAACATATCATGAATAACTATAGTAAGGTGTATAGTCTGTTGATGGTCTAAGAACTGTAAAACAAAGGGGCCAAAAAAAAGTGTCATTGTTTTAAACTACAAATATTTCTTGACGTCAAAAATCACAGATTTACAAATGAATGTAACATTTCAAATGGAATAACCTGTGTCAGGAATGTCATTTGCATTTTTCAACAAATTAAACAAGAAAATCTCACCAATAAGCCTCATGGATCATCAAGGTGTCCGAATGGGCAAAGGCAATTACCAAAGGTGCAAACATTCTACACTAAATGTGATACACCGACTAGACAACAGAAAATATATATTTGATAGACTGAGTCATTCATAATCAATACCGAAGCCCAAAGTAAACTAAAAGAAAGGCAATTGGTGTGTCACAACTACACTACGTTAAAATAAAATAATCCTCGTTAATAACAAATCATCAAACCTATTGAACCCGCCTCTCTGACACCATGAAATCATAAAACAATCAACAACATAAATATTTATATTTAAAAAAAATCTTTGTGAATGCAAGGTAATATAGATACAATTTTAAATTAAAATCCATTAATTTCCAGAAAAAACAGAATTAATTTCATACTACAGTCAACACTGAATCAGTTACAAAAACAAATTTATTACAGAAATCTTTCAGAATGCCAACTATTCTATAACATTTTAATATATTTGTTAAAAAAGTGTTAATGATGTCCACAAAAATCAATTATAATAAAAATCAAATAGAAATAGAGATCAAAATAAACACAATCAAGAACCAAAATAAAGAAATCTCTCACACTAAAAATTCTACACAATTTTGTATGCTATCCCAAGGTCATAAAAGATCAGATTTTATTACACACAAATTTATACACTAGAAAATTACTTTAGATTGCACTTGATTTCCTTCTGTCATTCATTTCCTTCTGTCATTCAATGCAACTTGAAATACACTACATGACTAACGTCGCTTATTTAATGTTGAGCTATATACCAAAATGACTTAAAGTCAACAAACGGGTCCCTGATCACAAAGGTTTGAAATTGTGTTGGAAATTAAATCAACAATCCAGCTTAGTTTTAAATGTAATACTAGATTAACTAGCCCTAGTGAATTTCTACTGATTAGAAAGCATCACTTTTCTAGATTGCTTGTTTAGGTGACCGTGAATTTCTACTCATTAGAAAGCGCAACTGTTCTAGAATGTTTTAGTATTTAGGTGACCATGAATTTCTACTTAATCACAAAGAATGTTCCATACTAGCAGCTCCTAAAAGGCATGTCCGTTTTAATGCGCAGCGCTAACCAAAAAAAATAAATCGCCAGTTTTCCTGTTTTAACTAAAAATCTTATTTACTCTATTTAGATTGGTCATTTTTATTGCTATTTAGTTTACAAAATTCTATTAGTTATTCATTGCTTACAGGGTCCAGTGGACTGTAAAGAGCCAATCAGAACACAAAATCAAGACCACAACTTGACTGAAAGAGGACTCGTCCCTGATCTGCATAAAAGATCTGCTGAAACAACCCCAGTGGTACAACTGAAAGCACTCCGCCAGCCGGTCACTGTACAATAAAGGCATCCCACTCAAGGGACGCTGAGGCTATACTCTAATTTATCAAACCCCCATTTACAAAAACAAAATAGAATACAAACACCACTATAAATTATAAACAAAACACAAATATAAAATGCATACACTGCTAAGTAATATTATCATAGGAAGCCCTAGTGACCATTTGGCAGAAATCGTCCAATATTCCCAAGCTGATACAACAGACCTCATACGCAAAAGAGGAGTTTTGTCCCGGAAGAGTTTTCAAGAATAAAAGGGAAGTGACTGGTCTAGCAAAGAAGAAGATAGTATAGTAAATTGATAGAAAAGAATATGAATTAGAAAGAACAAACGAGAAAGACAGTGACAGTGGGAATTTAAAGCACTAAATTTCCAGAAAGTAGGGATACTATTTATACCAAAAAAAAACGACACTCCCACAAGGGGGATCTAACTATTTAAAAAAATAAAAGAAAAAAGCAAAAGCAAAGAGCGTGTGATGGAAAACTAACAAGCTCTACATAAATTTTAACTTTACAATACATAAACTTTAACTTTACAATATATAAACTTTAACTTTACAATACACTAGATCAACACAACAAATCCCCATACCTCTACATGTACATAAAAATAAATGCTATTTCAGCACCAGATACAATACAACATACAATACACAATGCTGTTACTCGTTAATCTGTCATTAGCACATTCAATACAATTGTGCATAACCACCACATGATGACAACGATAAAGAAACAACAATCACCACAAAGTGAACATGATCAAAACCAAATGTCACCATGTGGCCACAATGATCAAAACCAAAGATCACCACATGGTGACAATTATAAGAAAATAAAAAATCTCCACATGGTGAACAAGATCAAAACCAAATACTACCATGTGGTGACAATGATCAAAACCAAAAATCACCACATGGTAACAATTATTTTAAAAAAAGTAATGTTACATATACATATGAAATCAGTAAAGGTACACAAAAATGGTCATGTAACGTATATGTCATCAAACCAAGCATCCACCACCTCACCTCACCTCACCTAGGTCTAAAACAGCGCAGACCTCAATAGCCACTGACACTCAACGTTTATACACAGCACTGTATAGCAAAAGAGAGCTGGAAAGTAAACAGGTCTCCAAATAAAGTATTGAGCTGATGAAATGAACAATATACTTGTACAATCAACAGGAAAATGCCGTAGTATTTATAATATTCTGCTGTATTTTCACACCAAGACAAGTTACACATAGTTCTATCATTATTAACTCCTTCTAATTCAAATATTATACGTTTGTGAAGAAAAATGTGAAGTACAAATCCAACATTTTTGGTTTCTTTGGAAACTGAACAAAGTATGAATATACTTCGACAGGGGAAAAAAAGTTTAACACACCCAAGTGGAAATGTTATATCAGCCTTCGTACTTTCAATTAGTTGAAACAGAAAATGAAATGAAAATGGAATGTTATATTAATAAAAACTAACCATCCGCTCCCAAGAACTGAAATGTGGCTCACACCACCACATCATTAATGTTCACACAAATAGCATTATCATAGGCACACAACAAATAGTAGACATATGTAGAAAAGTGGAAAGAATCATGTAACACTAAAGACAAAATACGGAATTGCGCAGGCCTAAAGCACAGTGATGATCATGCATGGCATTATAATTATATCAATTTGATATAGAGAAGTCTTCCACATTTACAAGACTCATTCCCTCACCTATGTCAAAGAGGAAAGGTATCTGCGCAATCTTCATAATGCTGTGGCCTCATGGAATTAAGGAAAGATGGAGAAGAGAAAATGTTAGCTTCAACTATTGTTCTCTGCAAACACCTACTTTTTCTTGATAATGAAAGTTTGAAAGGACAATCTGGCAGAAAAATATGAGGCAAGAAATAATCATTTAATCAATAATAGGTCATGCATTGCTAGTAGGCATTATCTTAACAAACCAAGAAAGAGTTGGATAGATGATGTTAAAACATGGATGGCACTAGGCATGCCGCGCCTCCTGACAATAGAGACAAGACAGATCGAAGTGGCGATAACTCTCTTCATCGGCATCCCCCATGTCTTCCCAAATGGCTTGTCGGGCTGCACAACTGAACTGAACTAACAAACCAAATTCAGCCATTTGACACAATTATGCTGAAATCAGTACCAACAAAATACCTGTTTTTATAACATTTTCAATTAGGTGTCTACCCATAAAAAACATCAAACTGATAAGCCTGAATATTATTGTTCATTAAATAACATTATTATTGTTACTATTATTACTGTTATATATTGTAATGAATGTAAATTGCATAAGAAGGTGCTTGGTGTGGCTAATGCACAAGAAAAGAGCGTACGATACACTTTTGTCCAACACACAATTCTGAAACTCTGCACCTAAATCATTAACACCATAGTTCTACAGAAGGAGCTTGTTCATGTTAACACAATTTAGATCAAGCTTTTTTCATAACCTCATTCAGTTGCAAATTAAACAACTTTGCAGAGTTGATTCAAGTTAAATATCTGATTATCTTACTATTTTATATATTCTCAGTCATCAAAGTAATTTACAAAAACTTTCAGATTTAATTTAAAAAAAAAAAAAACCATTCGTGATCTCTTTTATATCAGAAATAATTCAAGATAATTTACAAGATTTGTTTTAGACAACCATTGCTACTTCAGCACCAAACAATATTTCTCTTTAAAAACCAAGAAAATAAAAAATGCCCAATACATAACCCACATTGTGCAACAGAATTCAATGTACAGAATACATTGAAGAAGAGAGAGAGAGAGAGAGAGAGAGAGAGAGAGAGAGAGAGAGAGAGAGAGAGAGAGAGAGAGAGAGAGAGAGAGAGAGAGAGAGAGAGTAGGAATGGAGTTGGGGTTGAGAGGTCAAGTGTTGGGGTTAATAATTCTATGATACTAAATGTAAGGGAGAATAAAGAGAGGCAAATGATGAGCTGACAACAAGCAAAATAATAATAAATTTTACCTCAAGGGATCTGTCTGTTACATGGATTATATAAACTTGCAAGTGTACCACAACATGAAGTACGCTACGCATGTTAATACTTTGAAGAAACAACGATATGCGTTATAATGCTTATAAATACGGATAGGATAGCAGCTTGAAGAGTAATGCAAAAGACACATTACTGTTAATATTACACAAGGTACAAACATAAAAATGCAGCTCCGAAAAAATATTGGTCAAAACGGGTATATTTTTCTACCTTTAAATCAAAGCTTGGGTTCCATTATTTCATAGGGAACAGATTTTTATGCAAGCATTCAAGACTGCAGAAGGTGCAACAGATTTGCTGCAGAAGCAAATAAAATCTGCAAAGTTCCATTATTTCACAAGGAACAGAATTTTAGGACAGCATTCAACAATTGCGGATTTGCTCACTTATTTACCAGTGCAGTTCAGAAAACATACACAGTAGTATGTCCATAAATATATTTGTCAACATATTAACATGAAACAGCTGAAGCTTTTAAGAGTTATTAGCATGTTAGTTACCTGCTATACCAGTTAACATTATCAAATTTGTTCACTTTACCAAAACAATTCTCATTATATTTCAAAGTGTCAAAAGATTTAGATAAAACACTAAACCGCCTGTTTGATGTTATCGCATAGGAAAAAAAAGTTATAAAACTACAAAAGATAAATAATCCATGAATTACCTGTTAAAAAAATGTTCCCAAAACGTCGATTATGAAACTCCAATCTATAAACTGTTTCGCTGAGCAAGCCCCAAAGTCTTCCACCAGTAATATCATCATTGCGTAAATTGCTAGATCATGTTGAAGCTGATGTATGAATTTTAAGCAAAATCTTTCAGCCCCAAGAAAACATATATAAGGATGTTGTGACTCAAACATGATAAGGAACGATCAGCAACCCTCTGCTGTGACTAAACACATAATGCGGAAGGATCTGGAAAGTCTTTTTACAACATGTTAGTAAAGTTGATGTTTCGAGTAAAAAAAATTGGGATATCAACTGAAACATCTTTCGCAGCACTCAATTATCAGGTGTTATCAATTTTAACAAAGCAAATATAATGGGGAATGATCACATTGAGATTTTTAGTGTAGTGGCTGATGCACAAAGCATATTCCATGAAACGACTTTAGCTGGTTTCCAAACAGAGGGGGTGCTGAATGGCATATTACATAATACAATAATTGCAGATGACCTACACCTGGCAGTTAACTCCTTCAACTGTCAACTATTTTTTTCTCCCCCAGACCTGCCCTTCTGTCACTAGTACGGTAGTATGGGGTGCTGGCAAAGTTAAATAGTGTGGCTTTCAGTCCCCTTCAATACTCTCACTGACATTATAGGTTAGTCAAGTTCTTGATGAAGCTACATGATTAACCGTTTGCTTACAATATCCATAGCTGAATTCTCTATCCTTTTTCGTGAATAAAGCTCAAACTGCATCCATGTATTGAATCATGCTGCTGATGTTGATATGTGTCAAAATGTTGACCTGTTGCGTGACATTTTTTTCTTTTCTTTCTCCCATCTGTTAACTGAACTTTCCAAGGTGAAAACCAAATGTTCAGATGTGAAGACCAAATGTACAGAAGTGAAGACCAAATGTGGGGATGCTGACTTGGAGAACGATGTGTTGGCAGTTGTTAGCGCCCTTTTGTCTGATCTACTGAAGTGCAGGATACTACGTCCCTCTGCAGTGTTGGCAGATCTACTGAAGTGCAGGACACTACGTCCCTCTGCAGTGTTGGCAGATCTACTGAAGTGCAGGATACTACGTCCCTCTGCAGTGTTGGCAGATCTACTGAAGTGCAGGATACTACGTCACTCTGCAGCGATGGCAGATCTACGTTAGTGCAGGATACCACGTCCCTCTGCAGTGTTGGCTGATCTACTGAAGTGCAGGATACTACGTCCATCTGCAGTGTTGGCTGATGGGCAGATGATGCTCCCAGGCAAAAAAAAATGTTGTGATGGTGAATGTTCCCAGCATTACTTGCTGTCCCATGAAGAAAGATAGCAGTAAGGATAAAAGAGGAGATATTGGGAACGGTAGGGTGGCAGCGGGTGAGGGGGGGGGGGGAAGGGGGCAGGGGATGTCTGTATTCAGTTTATCTTCAAAAACTTCTCCAAGGTTTCGTCTTCTATTGCCTCTGAGAACTGATCGTAATTCTGCAAACAGAACAATGTTAGTCTTTGAGGACATCTATCAATAGCTAATCATCGGTCTTTGATGTGAGTAACATAATCAAAACAGTAAACACTGTAAAATATCCTACAAATGCACAAATTATATCATATCACATATGTGAACAGACGTTAAATTAAATGTAAATAATACTAGATAGTATTATCATAGAACACATTATTGAGGTCAAAGTTTAACACTAGACAGTATTATCTTAGAACACATTATTGAGGTCAAAGTTTAACATTAGAAAGTTTTATCATAAAATACATTATTGAGGTCAAAGATTAACACTAGATAGTATTATCATAAAACACATTATTGAGGTCAAAGTTTAACACTAGACAGTATTATCATAGAACATACTATTGAGGTCAAAATTTAACAATAAGACAATATTATCATAAAACACATTATTGAAGTCAAAGTTTAACACTAGATAGTATTATAGAACACATCATTGAGTTCAAAGTTTAACACTAGATAGTATTACCACAGAACACACTATTGAGTCAAAGTTTAACACTAGACAGTATCATCATACAAAACATTATTGAGGTCAAAGTTTAACACTAGACAGTATCATCATACAAAACATTATTGAGGTCAAAGTTTAATACTAGATAGTATTGTCATACTCATAGAACAGTTTCTTAATCCACATTATTGAGGTCAAAGCCCTCCGACGAGCATGTAAAAAGATTTTTTTTTAAAAATTAAATTTCAGTAAGATCCCTAATAAGGTGATGGATTTGCAGGCGGAGAGGTCTCTAATGCAGGCGGAGAGGTCTCTAATGCAGTTACTGAGCATCACTTCAGACTACAGCACAGCAGCGTTTTCCTCCACTAACCCACAGCAACACACTGAAGTTTGTTGGTTACGCTCCACTGAGTTGGTTTGTGGTTCACCTGTGCTTTGTAATCTTGGAGAAAAAAGCCATTTTCAGGCTATAGCAAAGGACATTTTGAACAAGACAAGATGTTTAAATTCAAATTTTGTGAGTATTAGACTAAAAAAAAAAAACTATGAATATCTATAAGTTGTCATACCACATGTACAATCCCAGAGGCTCTGCCATTCAAATTTTCAAATTGACAGGATCCACTGAATGCAATACTCACCCCTAGGTAGTCATCTCCCCTGGCAATCTGTGGTGGAAGGCATTTGTCATCACCAGCGATTTTCCTCATCCTGTCTCTGACCTCGGTGTCAGAGGAGATATCCACCTCCTCAAAGTCAATCTTCTTGGACTCCAGAACATTCTTTATGTGAAGCTGGTGCTTCTTGACCTGCAAGGACACATACACCTAACATGCCTTTATCTCGGCACTAACAGTAACACTCTGCAATCATCTGCCAGTATCTCTGCTTTCAACAAAAGATGGTAAATCATTTTAAATTTTTTTTTTATCCTACACACACATAATGTTACACTCAATGTGGACAACAGCCTAATGTAAAACATTAGGCAAGCAAATTGTGTAATGTACAGAGTGGGCAAGCAAATGACCTAACGTGAACAAAGGTAAATCTCTTGCTTAATGTTCACATTAGCCAAGACTTTCACACTATGCAAAAGCGTTTTGCTTGCTGTGAATAGACTCAAGATGTTGACATTTTATTTTTCAGTTGTATATTTCAGGTTCCCTTCTATTCACATGTCTTCTCAAATGTATCTTTCCAATGTTTGTCTACTTGTATTTCAAGCTGCTTTAATGCATCGTCTGCTGTTAAAAGTAAACGAAACTGTTTTCTTCAAGCGCACAAATACAGTATTGCTTTGGAATCTGAATTTTTGAGATGCTAGGTCATAAAATTTAATTATTTGAAGGTCGCAAGTCACGTTTTAGAGGTAGTCGTTTAAGAGAGGTCGTTTATATAGTACAAAGCATCGGTGAATTTTTTCAGGTCGTATGTTGGAGGAAGTCGTTTAAGAGAGGGTCTCAAAACGGAGGTTTTACTGTATCAACATTACAATTTAAGTGCCGCTTATGTCCTTTGATTGTACAACAGACTTCCTTAGTCTAGCACATTGTGCCGTGTAGGGTAATATTCACTTAATTTTTAATTAAATCAGGGAGACAAATTTAGTTCCTTAAAGCTAATTTAAATGGAAGTTGTGAGTACAGAATAGTTCCTTATTCCAAATCCAAACAAAGCAATAGTGCTATGTGACTTGTGCAGGGTTTTCACTAAAACAAACTGTTTACAAGTTTTAAAAAATGCCCAAAATAAAATGGACATTCAAAAAGCCGCGAGGCCTATACAAGTCCCTCTCAACTCAACTAAACTATACCCAAAATATGCACGTCAAATTAGTTTCCTTGTGAAAGGAAAAATAATAATAATAAATAAATTTATATAGCGCAAAACTCGCAAAGACTCATTGCGCATACACACACATATTCACTCACAATGTACAAAAGGATTACATGTATGTATGGAGGTACATCTACCGACAACAAATCAAAATATTGTTATGTTACACATCAGACTCCCTATTACATGAAAGAGGGGTGGGGTGGGGAGGGGGATGCGAGTAAGTTAATCAAAGGCTAAGCGAAAAAGGTTTGTTTTCAGTTAAGCTATAAATATAGAAATATAAAGAAGAGGAGAAGAACAAGGAAGAAGTGGAAGGAGAAGAAGAAGAAGAAGAACAACAACAACAACAATGTAGCAAGTTTTAGTTTGGTAGAACTTCAATTGTGATCCTGAATTTTGCAATTCTATACTTCTTGCAAATATATTATCACCGGAACTTGAAATGCAAATTGTACATTATATTGCTAAGAAGCTGTATCAGTGTATTATACACCCGAGTTTGCCTTTTGCAAACACATACTGAGTATTGTAGCACCTTCAGCACTACGCTCAGTGCTATGTTGTGTGTTATAGGCCTGTGCTGACACCAATACTTGTGTTCAAGCAAACAGTTGAAACGCTGCTCAATAACATTAAGAACACAATCTGTCAATGCAGGCTTCACAGTTTTAAATGGCACTGTAAGCAAACTCCTGTGTGAGGCATCTGGTACCTGTAACCCATACATTAGCACAACACTGCATAGTGAGTGTTCTAGTCTGGTTTGGAGATAGGATAATATGTAACCCCTCAAACAAAATCTGTCATTCAATTTCCTGCTTGGAACTTAATCCAATATAAAAAAAATAAATTCATTTAGTAGTTTTTATTTTTAAAAAAAAACATACGTCAGAAAAAAAACACGTATTGCAGTACATCTTTATCAACAATTGATTATTATTAAAACTATATACTACACAAATATTGACTTCACTTCACATGCACCTTATAATAAACATCTAAAACACACTTCAATCCAATGCTGAGAATCTCACACATGATAGTACAAATACCACACATGATAGTACAAATACCACACATGATAGTAGTGTACAAGTACAAATACCACACATGATAGTACAAGTACAAATACCACACATGATAGTACAAATACAGTGGAACCTCTCTACAACGACCTTGAAAATGTTGACAAAAATCGGTCTTTATAGAGAGGGGTCTTTACAGAGAGCATAATGGCCTTTTCTTGAATCAATTTGCCAGTGATCGGAATATTCTTTCTTCTAGCATCCAGAAACCAATCCCAAACTTTCTCATTTACTTCCGAGTATGTTGTCTTCCTCCGTTTTGATCGCGTACGATCGGCATTATCACCACTTTCCCACCTTTTAAGAATGTCATCTTTGTCTCGGATAATTCCTTGAATTTGTGTTTTTCCAACTTTAAGACTCTTTGCGATCGCAATGGCAGTCTCTCCTTTTTTGTGTCTGTTTACAACATTAACTCGATCTTCCAAAGATAAAAATTTTCTTTTCTTTGTAGACTCCATCATCCCATCACGCTTTCTTTGCTTCTTCTCAGTGCCGCGCTCGTGATGTGAATAAAGTGAAATGCAAACCCCAAACGAGTAGAATCTAGAATGTGACGTTACAAGATGACGTCAAACTTATAGAAGATTACTTTATCGGCTGGCGTGTCACATATAGGTACCTGTCTGACTGTGCTGAACAAGATCGTAGACAGTTTTTATTGTGCAGTCATGCCGAGAAAGTCGCTATACGGTCTGCAAAGATCGGTCGTTAGACGTTATAGCGAGGGAGTCGCTATACTGATGACAGCAATATAAGGAAATACATCGGTTAAAATAAAATGGGTCGTTGTAGCGGGGGAGTCGTTATAGAGGGGGGGGTCGTTGTGAGAGGTTCCACTGTACCACACACACACACTGCAATTGAACAAGCAAGCAGTAAGTTGCATGTCACAATGTATCACATGGCACTGCAATCACATGGCATGCAATTGTTGTTTTGTTATTCTTCTTCTTCTTCTTCTTCTTCTTCTTCTTATTATTATTAATTTATTATTATTATTGATATTATTATTATTATTATTATTATTATTATTATTATTATTATTAATACCATCATTATTAATCAAAAATGCCTTTAGGGTTTATCAAGGAATATGTACACATATTAGCACCTCACTTGTTGGGTAAATTAACTTTACAACTTTAACACTGCATCCTGTTTGTACATGAGTAATGCAACATTCTTACATTCCCGCATGCTTTATCACATACAAGTCCTCAATAAATCACTTACTCACTAACTTACTGACTTAGGAGGAGTGAATCTTGTTGAATGTTAAAATGATTAATAACAAATGTTACAATACATTTATGTCATACATTTAGCTTGTGTACCAATTGCATTTAACAACCCTGATTAATTGTAAGCTTTAAAACAAGGCCCAAGGCACCCACTTAATGATGTAATGTCCCATGGGTTATGCTTGATCTTTTAATGAAGTGGAGGCTATTCAGCAGGTTGCTAGGTTTATTATACATTCACCAAAAAACAGGTGCAGCCACCCATGACCAAATGTTTCCTGTACACCATTTGTAGAAATGGTAGAATTGCACTCAGGGGTCATGGTGTGAGGGTCATCGTCAGGGTGTGAGCAGCAGGGTATGGGTCACTGAACATCTGAGCAACAACCTCATTTACATTTGTAAAACATAATATAGATATACAGTTGTTGTTTTTTTTCGCTGTTTTTGTTCACAAATTCAGTATTGAATATATTGTTTTGCGGATGACATTGATTTACTGGCTGGAGAGGAATAAGAACTTGAACATCTGGTACATACATAGGCTTGATACCACCTCCAGAGCCTTTGGAATGGAAATAAGTGCAGGGAAGACTAAAATGATGACCCAACAACGCCAATGGCGTCAAAACGGACATCAAAATCCAAGGCCAATCCCTCAACATGGTGCATAGTTTCAAATATTTAGGAGCCACTGTATCAGACAATGGGTCCCAACAGGAAGTGTTCTCTAGGATCGCACGAACAACTGCTGCCCTAACAAGTCTGAATCCCATTTGGAACGACAGGACCATCAGTCTACACTCCAAGGTAAGGCTGCTGTGCTCCCTTGTCATCTCCATCTTCCTATACGCTTGCGAAACATGGACTTTCACAACAGACCTACAATGAAGAAAACAAAGCATGGAGATGAGGTGCTACAGACTTCTGGGCATTTCCTATACCCAGCACATCACCAATGACGAAGTCTGACAAACCATCACACAAGCCATTGGACATGATGACATGCTCACAATGGTGAAGAAACGGAAACTCCGATGGTATGGCCAATTTACCAGAGCATCAGGCCCTGCAAAGACCATCCTGCAAGGCACGGTGCAAGGTGGCAAAAGAAAAGGGAGACAGAAAAAGAAGTGGGAGAACAGCATTCGAGAATGGACTGGCTTGACACAGCAAAGCCATGAGAGTTGCCGAGGACAGAGAAAGATGGAGTCTGCTGGTTAAATGATCATCTGTGGTGCCTCAATGACCTTCGAGTTACGGGATAGGATAGGATAGGATAGGATAGGATAGGACTTTATATAGCATTTTTCTGGGAAAGTACTCCATGAGCACAGCCGAAGCTGCTCCTCAAAAACAAGATGAAAAGACATTCAAAAATATTTCCAGACAACCACGCACATTAATAATTTACAAATTGAATTAAAATGTTGTGGTCCTGTTCTATTTACACCCCAAATTTTAACAACAGTGCAGACGTCCACATCCACACACTCACACCAAATAACAATACATGAATAAATAAACATTAACTTTACAATTCTAAAACACAAACTTATTTTTAAAAAAAAAAAGACTTAATGAAAATTGTTATGCTTCCTGATCGTGATATAGGAATAAAAATAAACCACCATATATTTAGCTGAGTGTTCTGTCAGAGCTATGCAATGCATGTTTAGCAAGGAATTGTCCCTGGCAACCTAATTGATCTTTGAAGTGGAGTACATTCAATAGTATGGGAAGCTAGCCACTAATCTAGATAATTTTCCTGTGAGGTTTGGTCAAAATCTGTTCAGTGGTTCTTCAGATACGCAGTGCAACGGACCGATTGACTGACTGACAGGCCAAAGTTTGGATCATTTTGATTCCTGAGTATTTGAAACTATTTCCACTCAGACATTATCTGGAAATATTACAAGGGGATGTAATTTCTCTTCAATCACGTTGTGGTGGGCTTTTATTTAATAATAAACCGCCTTGAAATTATGACAGATTAAGTCAAGTCAATTCAGTTCCTTGTACTAGGAGCAGTTGCAAAATCAGTGGGTCAATGGGACAATGCACAACCATGCGCAATAAAATCAGTAATTAGACTAAGTACTGTGTGCCACACAAAAATCTCAGTACGCTTAATAACTGACTTATGATACTGATAGTTATATTTTCATTATGTTGCTTAA